>JACCHX010000003.1:27369657-27994657 GCA_018907135.1 Kradibia gibbosae | reverse complement strand
AATTAAGCATAAGTTTGTATAAGGTACTGTGAGATTCGTTGTACAAGCGAAACATTATGTCGTTTTAACCTCTTAAATTCTGAGTTGGCTTTTACACTTATATTATATTTTAAATGATGAGATTATCATTCACGTAATAATTATAATATAATTTTTTTTAATAAATTACGTTATAGTTGTACTATTAGCATAAAAATGTATTAGTGGTAGATTATTTTTTTACCAATACATTTTATTTTTACATTTTCAACTTTTATGATAAAATATTATTCTATTGTATTTAAATCTATTCATTGTTACACTTTAAATTAATAAAATAAATAATTCTAGGCTATTATTATATTATTATATTAAATGTCATTTGTTAAAATGCTAAATAAATAATTAAATTATTTTGACTTATTTATTTGAAAATAATTGTAAATTTAGATAAAATATTATAAGTGCCGTCTTTTATATGAATAAAAGACTTTCTATAAATTTTTCCAAAATTAGCATAGTAAATGAATCATTCAAATTTTTAAAATTAATGAACCCTTTTAAGATAGTATAATTATATTTAAATTGTTATTGATTCCTTTAAGAAAGGATATAAAATAATAACATTTATTAAAAAAATAAAAGAGTATTAATTTTATTAAAAATTTTTGTTCATTGAAAAATGCACAATTAAATTATAAATAATTAATTGTGATAAATGTATTTGTACTTTACTTTATGAAACATAATTCAAAGTTTTTAATAATATGTTTTCAAAGAATTTGAAAGTTACAGATTTAATGTTAGATCACTTGAATTGGAAATTATAACGTTTAATTTTTGTTTTCTGTCAAAGCACATATAATTTTTTTTTATATACAATTTTTTTTAAATATTACATTATACATGTATAAATATAAGACTATATGTAATCATGTATTTTCACAAAAAATTACAATATATTGAACATTATTAATAATTGTAATATAAATAATATAAAAGAGAATATTTTTATAAATCAATAATTCTGTACATCACGAAATTCTGATAATTCGATGAATTATTAGTTATAAAATTACAAGCTCTGAATGAATAGTAAAGTTGGGTTCAAATAAAGTTTGTGTGCACTTTATGGAAGCTGAAAAAGATTTGCTAATATTTTTTAATTTAATTAGCGACTTTTGTAATATGTATATAAATTCAATACCTGAATAAAATTTAAACCTAGATATATTAGAAATATTAATATTTCAGATATTTAAGTTAATGATTTGATGGAAAAGTTAATTCACAACTTTTCTATCCAAAAGTTGAAGAATAGGAAGTGCAATTCTCAAGAGAAGTTTTAGATAAGTAGAAAGTTATTTTGTAATAAAATGACGAAAATTCTAGAATAATTTAAAAGTGATGTAAAAATAAAATATGTATGCCAAAAGTAAAACTAAAAATGAAAATTACGTGACTTTATAACAATTACTTTAGAAACTGTTTGATGAATTCTTTGGTGAGTTCAAATGATTATTCTTACTTCCTACTACGTGTATAAAGTTAAAAATATGATATTTAGAAGAATAATAATTCGGATTCTATTTAAGGATTTCTATCAATAAAATTATAAATTTAAGAAAGTTAGAATTAATTAAAATTAATAATAGACATAAAAAATTTAAGGTATAATTGTGTTTTTCCTCTTAAATTTCATTATTTTTTTGCTTTTAATTCATAAATATTTTTAAAATTTCCTATTTTTACTCTCGAGCAAAGTTTTCACATTCTCATATTTTTTCTCGAGAATATAAGAGTATATTTTATATTTTATCCTTTGTAAGCTTGACGATAGATAGTGTCATCGTTTTTTTAAGAGAATGCTTCATTCTTTCGCTATTATCGTATTTAAAATTTAATATCAAATTTTCCTCAGAAATTTAGAGCCTCTGTTAGATTCTATTATTTTTATAGTCTTAGAGTGACACTAGAAAAATAATCATAGCATAGAATATAACATGTAAATTAAACACTTATCAAATAAGTGGAAATAAGAAATTGTTTAGCAATCTTTAATGCCCGTTTACAGCCGCGACTCTGCTCCCAATCTATTGAATCTATTATGGAAGCATAATAATTTTGCACACCATTGTGCATCCTTTATTAAAAAGTGACTATTCAAGACGGACGCTATTCATTAAGATCCTACTGATTCGTGCGGTACGTGGTGGATTCCTCTCCTTAATCAGTGGGTTTGCTCTTGCTCCTGTCTATTATCTTTCATATAAGAAGCACGGCGCAACTCTCGTATTATAGTTGAGTCGACGTTAAGGGTCGGATGTATGATGTAATTGTGAGAATCCCTCGTACTCCATCCCAACCCTTTAACGACAATTTCTCCCGCACACTAAGCATTCAGATGCAGTCGCAGTCAAAGGTAGACGAACAGGTAGACGTGTGTGAGCGCGCGCTCACTCAACGCACACACATGCAAACACATACGCACGAAATACAAAAGCATTTCCGTTACACCTCTTATTTCTAGCGGTCAGGAATTTACATATTCGCATGCAATTTAGCGTGTGGGGCTGAAGCCAACGAATATATTGGGTGACCCGTCTGTAAAAATGCTTCCACGATCATTAACATAATAACGCAGCTTCTTGTAAATAAATTACGTAGCTCTCTTATTAAATTCCCGTTTCGTCTTAATCAAGTAAATACGTCGAGCCTACTTTCTTTATTTTTGGTCTTAAGTAACTGAGGCCCAAGTTCGATACTATATTATATGATTGATGTGATTATTTTCCTGTTTTACAGGTTTTTTCACGTATTTGCCGTTTATTCGATTGGTCGTCAATTTTAGCAAACAAATAAAATGTACTACATTTTTTTTATAAACTTTGTTAAGCAGTTGCAGCTTGAAAATGAAAATGCATCGTAAATTGATTTTAAAACTAGGTTATTTATTCTCGTTTTGTTGCTTTATTCATAAGTAATGAGAATATTTTAATAAAAGTTTACTAATTAGTTTTTGAGTCTCGCTAATATAAAAATTAATGAATCATTTCACAAATTGAGAAAAAGTAATGAAAGTCCTATTACTTTGAAATTTTTTATCAAATTTGCACATTATTTTTATAAAAAAAAATAGATTTTTGTCGACTATTTACTCTATTAAACTAGCATATTTTTTTATTAATCTTAATAATAATTAGTTTATAAAGTTTAATGGGAATTTTTATTTATCGATGTATTTTATCTGTATATTTTATAGATAAAAAAATAAATCAATATTTGGAAACCCCATGTATTACACACCAGCTGTTATTAATGCAATTTTAAATTCACTGTTTAGGAATTAAATTGTATCATCATTTTAAGCAATCATTGTTTACAACTGATATATTCATGGGAGTTCGATTCACCAGTATCATTAATCGAAAATGTAGCGCACGCTTCTAATTTAACATATATGTTAATGTAATCGATTGAATAAGTATTTAAGTATACGATCGTAACTTGATTGTAATCTGCAGAATGTTTTAAATTAATTGATATGTGATGTTACTAAAATAATTGCAAAAGCTTGTCTGTGTTGCTCTTAATTATTAAATTATGGTCGTTAAGTTAATTCTTAGCGTAATATAAACATTAATTTTATGTAAGTTTTTTAAGATGTACATAAATTGTAAAAGTACCTTTTCAATTAAAAAAATAATATATTCCGAACGTTATCGAAAATTGATACAACGATTAGGATTTGTTTGGAAATAGGTATTCAAGTATTTTATGTTAAGTAACTACAAACACTATTGACAATAGTTTTAAAAACATTTTTCAGAGGTTTTTAAAATTTTGTATTTTGTAGATTTTAAAATAAAGAGCTAAATATATGGTTAGTCTCAGTTCTTAAAACTATTGCACCATTGTGTAAATAAAAAGCAAGTTGGCTATAAAATGCGACTATAAATCGTTAAAACTTACAAATTTGAAACTAAAATGTACAAGTAGTAGTGTCTTTGAGTCAAATTATACGACTATGATCACGTAACTGCACCCGTGCATATAAAATCTATACACATGTATAGACATAGAATTGTAAGTATTTGTGCATTAATGTGCTTATCCATATTTTTTTCTTTCTAATGAATGCAGTTATGCATGCAAATATTGTTGTTTCACAGGAGAGACATCCTTTAATATTAGAGTGCAGATGGAAGTATTTAGTACCACGTACACAACTATTTATATAAGGAAGCTTTATTAGGTTTTCGAAAAGCCTTGATGGTTTTTCTTAGTATCTTTAAAAATCATTAAAAAAAATTCTTTTTGTACATTTCATATGCAATATAGTTATTAAAATTATTTATTCACATAATTATTAGGAATACAATGAAGAAAAAAATAACATTTATATATTTAATTATCAGAAAAAGATAAAATACATAATAAACAAAGAAATTACTTTTATTATAAATAAAATCCATATTCTTCAGCTTTTTAATAAAAATAAAATTTGATCTTTTTCAGAACGTACGACATTTTTATGTATATCGTCTGATTTTTTGAAAATTTATCAAATAAAAAATTGTTCATTACAATATTAAAATATAAATAGTTTATTATTGCATTATAGTTTTTTTTTTTGAAAGAGGCAATCAATTTATTCATTTAGTCTTTATTTTAATTCGCTGATAAACATAAATGAAAATGAATAATTATACTTAAATTTTTGTAATTATTATTAAAAAAATTTTTTATTTTCAAATAATCAAAGAATCGTAATTTGATACTCGCCTGTGATAAGTATTTCAATATTAAAAGTATTTAAAATATATTTTAAAATCAATTATAATTTAATATTGTAATGTAATTTAAAAATTATTATTGTTATTTGTATAAAAATTACGGTTTTTAATAAAATAACACAGTTGGGTTCTGAGCTGTGCAAATCTGGAGAAAATTTCATTAACAATGAATTTATACTATTGACGTGTTCTTATTATGTTTCTATTAAAATTATTTCTGAAAATAGAGGACTTAAAAATATTGCCTTTGGCAGTCCTCATATAATCATTAGACGAAACGAAATTTTCGATATTGCTATTGATTTATAGCCAAGGCATGGGAGTACTTAAAGTAGAAGAAATCGAGTTGGCCAGAAAAGAACTAGTCACACGCAAAACTACCGCAGCATAATTTGCAAAGACCATTCACATGTAATATAATCCCTTCAGGGACTGTCGAAGGCGTCGATTAAGCAGATCACCGCGATCATAAGGTAAAAATATCGGCTTAACGTCCGCTGAAAGCCACGTCCACGCCCATGCGTCTAATTGAAAGTGCGAGCCGAGACGGGATTCCAGCAGCTGGTGATCAAACCCAACGGGAGTACTTGGAGACACGGGAGCGTCACATACGACATTATGTGACACAGAGACGCGCTTAAATCAAATCAGCGACATTAACGCCTTTAGATCGCATTCGCCGAAGGCTCCGGCGACGCTCCCGTTTTTCAGTGCCGTCTTCCTCCTCGACCCCTCCCTCGCGGCTCCGGTAAGTCTGCTCCTTCCCTCGGCACCCTCGTCGCATAAATCTGAGCGATGACTACGATGGTCCGCTCCCCATCAATGGCCTTCCTTGTTTCACACTACTGCGAATCAAACTTCTTTTTTGCCGGGGTGCTGAGGCGCTTGTACTCTGTCCATGGCCACGAGTGCTTAGGCGGCTCTAACTGAGTTCTTTTAAAGATGAATCGAGCAAGCTAATGCTTGGCTTACAACATTAGCATTAGTTACGGCTTAGTACGTTAGATAATGGCCTGCTTGCTATTATAGAGCGTTGGTTCGGGATTACAATCATTTTTAAATGCAACACGAAAAGCTTGCCTCTTCATTAGCATACGTGGCAGTTTCTCGCAGCGGGCCAATGTATGGCTCGTGTATTTATATATTAAACTTGCAATGGGAAAGTGTTTGTATGGTAGGCCAGGTATTATGCATTCGCATGTAGGAAGAGAGAAATTGCAACTTGTGCTTAACTAAGATTTCGAAGGGAACCCCGCAATAGACGCCAAAGTCAATTCAAGAAGCAAAAAATATCACCATCGCATTATCAATGTATGTACATTTTAGCCGGTGCGTCTGTTGTACCTGCGTACGATATATTCATTCGTATCCGAATGAATAATCGCTTATCGGTCGATCCATCCTACCTACACTGAAAGTACAAAAAGCCGTGAAATAAAAAAAGTATCGAAAGTAGATAAAAAGAGAGATAGGCGAGGAAAGAATGAGGAGGAGGAAGAAATGTCTGTGGGCGAACTTTAGGGCCGAGTAGGCGAAGAATGAAAGTAAAAGAAGTTGTTTGAACTCTTGCTCTACTAGTCTCTGTTGACTCTTTCATATAAACAATCTTATCTGTTTCTTTACGTCGAACGAGTGGCGGGCATCAAGCGTATAAATAAAAATAAAACGCGCTATATCTCGTGAAAAACTGAATTTGTTGGATTTTTTATTTTGCGAATCATTAAAATGTGTAAGAAATTTCAAATTATAAAATTTTTATGGAAAATCTGGAGTATGTGAAACATAAATGGGCGTGGCTCTGGTTTCTGATAAAATTAACTGTTGAATAAAATTTTGAAGTACGAAACTAGATGAAAAGCAGAATTCTTACTTTTAATTACATTATATTTTATATCGACAATACTTTTATGATATTTAATTATGCATAATTTCCTTATGTCTATCTCGAAATTCCATGTGTGAAAATTGAAACCACATACATTATTGATATAATAGCATTCTTCTAAATGTTATTCAGAAGTCATTGAAAATAATGAAATTTTGCATTCGACAAAGTATTAATAGAAAATTAAAAAAAATTAAGTCTCTTGTATTTTCCATACATATTTTTTGCTTACGAGTGTTGTATTAAATGTTTTGTATTGTATTAAAGTTAAATGAGGGAATCGTTAAAAATTTCAAAAACTAGCCCTATTTAATCCATCAAAAATTCATCTACTGTTTTTTATTTTTCAAAGATTAATTTAATAATAGCTTGTGAGTTTGTACAACTTAAACACTTTATTTTGATTTTTATAAAAACTGTAATTATTCAATTTATAAATATAATTAAAAAAATAAAAATTAACAAGAGAATATTCTATATTCATATTTTTTCGTATTCGATTAATCGTATTTTGTTAAATGCAATGCAAGAAGAGATTTAAGTACTTTACTCGTCTTATTAAATTGTACGGTGCAGTCGAGAAAGACGATTCTATGGTGTGAATTTCGCCTTTGAAAAGAAGGAAGACCGGTTTTATTGAATGCTATTTCAGCGTGATTTGTGATATTTATTAAAGGAAAATTATCAGACGAATCTTATTAAATATGCCTAAGCAAAATTTTCATTTTAGTAATCAAGTATGTCTTACACATCTTAGACTAATTACAAAAACGATCTGAATGGGCAATTTTTCAAACGCATCAACATTTTTTCTTTTTTAAGACAAAATTGATGTTAACTTTATATTGTCGTGAAATTATACTATTTAAGATAATTTCTTAATCGCATAAGTATTTTAACGAATTTATACATTTATCGAATTAAATATATTGTAGTAATATATTTCGTAAGATCATTAAACTTATATATATATACTACCTATACATAAATGTTTAGTCTTAAATTCTCATAATTTTTAGTTTATTAAAATTTGATAAAAATGATAATGCAATAAAAATTGAAGTTTTTATTATATGTAAATTTTACAAAAAACTCTAAAAATTTATATTTTAATGTATCTTAATATAGAAGTAATATTTATAAATTGCGTTTCAATTGGTTTAAAAGATTAAATTTTGTGTAATTTTGCGAATATTTTTTTACTGTATTACAAATACTTTAGCTTTATTGTCACAATTTTTATACATATTCTTTCCAAACATTATAATTGATTATGTTTATAGCATTCATATATTATAACTTCTGTGTTTTAAATTATATTGTAGAGATATAATATTTAATATTTACTTGTTGAATAAAATAAAATAATTTTATAATTATATTCTACATAAATTATTAGTATTATGACTTCCATAAATATTGTTTTTAAAAAGAAATAGATATGATAATAAAGCTTTTTCAATTTACTATTTTTACATCACAAATATTGAATCTTTGTTGGTTTTCATTCTTTCTGGACATATTTTGAGGTAGATGGTAATTCTTTCTGGACATATTTTGAGGTAGATAGTAATAATTTATTTATTAAACCATGTATAAACCGTCATAATTTTATTAATGAATGGATTACTTTAGTGCTACAGTGGTTTTGAATCTGTTTTTAATGAAAATGTTTTTAGGTAAATGTTTTTTTAAATGTAATTTAAACAGTATTCAAAAAATTTAATAAAATTTTTAAATCTAATCTAATAATAATTATTTTTCAGAGTAGTAAATTAAATAAGTGATGTATTAAAATAATTACAAAGAAATTTTATTTTTTTTTATGCTAGATGCTTGATATTTGCGATTCTATAACTATACGAATATATTTATATTATTTGTTTGATTTGCTAATAATAGTAAAAAGTTTAAAAAACAATAGTTGGTTAGTATGATGTCTTCTAAATCATAAGCCTATATTACGTATATATAAACGTATATTACTTATTATAACTATTGTATTATTAAATATTATTTAGTCATGCTTATAAATATCATTTAAATGTTTAAAAATATTTACAATCATTTTTGTTCTAATAGTTAATATTGTATTATTCACACAGTTTTAGGTATACAGTATATAAAATGTATATTTTATATTTTGTATTTGAATAAAATTTCAATTTGGCTGGTATAAAATTTTTTTTTAGAATCTGATTTTGTTTGTTGTTCTTTATTCATAAAGTAAATCAAAAGTAAAAAAATGTTAAATAAAAACTGCTTTATCAAGCAAATGTTTATGCATGCGTAGCTGTGATTATTGAGAACTACGTATATGTAGATTATATAAACATTAAGTAACTCCGGTTATTTTACTACATTGATCAATATTAATCAATATTGAATTTTGACGAAAGCCTACATAGCTATCAGATAATATCTTCATAATTGATTTGCGAGAATTTTTTAAAAAAAAGTAAATCAACACAGTTCATCTGATACGAAGCCTTAGAATATAATTTAATTTCTTCTTTAATAATGTTACCGGATTGTAAATACGTGCAATTTCTTTCTTTCGCCACAATGCATAATTCCTCATGCATCAATTTCTCTCCGATGCTGAAAGTTAGCCATAGGGCATCGAGATAAGCATCGATCCACGTCTCAATTTGCACGGCATTTGAAATAAAGCATCGCTGCGAGTATAAGTAAGTTCTTGCGAATCGCACTTATAAGTGAGCCATTGGTAAATAGCGAGACCGCGAGTGAAAAGTGTGCCAATACAGTCGAATGTTTTTATTGTGGTTTAAAAATAGCAGCCCCTTTCCCTGTGCATACGTACGCTCGGTGGCATGAGATAAAACATGTCACTGTCTCAGGACGAGGCTGAGCGAGTCGACGCATGTGCGGCGTATTCTTGTATCTACACTTTGTACGCTTATACGGTGCATATCATTTATGACAGTTATACATGCCGGTGATATTCACGTTTCATTACGGCCGACCACGGGATCTCGAAGTTTCCTTCTTGCTTCTTACGTTAGCACGACAATGTACTTGCTCTCTATTGCTGAGGAAAGTCACGTGGTTTACCAAATATTTCGCAACGGGTCTCTCATGTTGCTTAGAGTCGAGCTTAAAGGAGCTACGTTTATGTGGCTGTTATTTTTGTTGACTCTCACTCTCTCTCTCTCTCTCTCTCTCTCTCTTTCTCTCTCACTCTCTTTTATGCCCTTTTTTAGTTTTGTTTTTGTTTTAGAAAGCTCGAGGCTGGGTAGGCGCTTGTCCAAAGTAATTTTATAGGCTGAATAGAAAGACGGGCGATTTACCATTCGCGAATAACATTTTTAGCCTCCAACACGCGACGTTTCAATTCACTGCAAGAGGAGAAAATCACCTGTCTATAAATCTTTCCTTATGGGGATTAATGATCTTGAGAAAAATAATCGTTTGTTTCTCGCCAGTTCGCGTAGATGACTGAGAGAGATAAGTCGCTTGTTTTTATTTTTTTTTATTTTTAATTGAATAAAACCCCCGGCGTTTTCATATATGGCATAATATCTAAATATAGTTCAAAGAATTTATTTTTAATTAAGAATTTAATAATTAGTTATTTCATTTTATTATCAAAATTAATGGTTTCTCACTTTTTCATATTAAAATAACAAGAGCAAATTTATGACTTTTCTTGTAAATAATATTGTTGACAAACATTAAGTGCAAACAATTAATAAATATAGCAAGAAGTTTCTACAAAAGCAATACCGTGAACTAGATTTATTGAATTTTTTATTTTACTGTATGCTGCTGCTCATTTTTAAATTAAATATATATATGTATACATACCTTCAATTTTATTGTTTATTTACATGTTAAAACATGTTTAGCAGTACATTATTTAATACCTAATAAATTGAAAATTAAATAAATTTTTTATTTATACTGTGAGCTGTACTTTTTAATTTTCCACTAGATGAATCATGTTCAATTTTTTTTCTACATCAGATAAGTAATTTTATTACAAATTTTATTTACAGTAACTTATTAGTTGATGATTATGAATTTAATGATTAATAATTGTGTATACAATGAATTTTTATACAACATCGTTTTTTATTTATATTCTTTTCAAAATAAATATAAATCTTAGGTAAAAAATGTTATAGCATAAGAATATTTGTTAAGATAAAATATATAGCTTGTAAATAATTATTGTCACTAATATTGCATTTCTATGATTGAGTTATAGAAAATGTTTTTTGATTTTGATTGGGTTGAATGCGAAATTTGGAGTCGAATAAATTTGAATTATGATGTAATACTCTAGATATTTCTCATTTATATAGTAAAATATTAAAATATTTATTTTTAAAAATATAAATTTTATTTCAAAGGAATTTTTGTATCCATGAACATAATTACAAGTAAAAAAATAAAAAATATCGTAGTATATTAGAGAATTAGTTTATTGGAGCTTTTAATTTTATTATTGAAAACGTTTATAAATAAATAATATATTTTGAAAATATGAATGAGTTTTGTCAAATTTTTTTAACACAAACTTTTTATATTAATACTGTAATATAAATATAAAATTAATTATAATATTTATTTATTTGTTTTTAAAATTTATACAAATTATAAATTTACATTGTGATTATGAGAAAGAAAAAGAAAATATTTATTATTATAGCTCAACAAGTATTTATGTAAAGTATGGATTATAATTTATGGGCATAGATCATCTGAATTTGATTCGATCTGATTTGAAAAAATGAATTTCTTAAGATGTAAATAAAAATTTAATTAAAAAAAATTGTACAACGACGTAAAATATAAATAAAATTTTAACTAATATGAATTTAGAGAGCTATTTTGAAGACATTGCGCTAATAATAGCTTGAGAGTTTTCTTACTTATTTTAATAGTTGTATATACAAAAGATACAATTAATACTTATAAATCACTTAACTGATACTTTTCTACTAAAAGTTTAAATATAAATATCAATATAAATTTGAACAGACGACTTATTATAAATAGTTGCTTTGTAATGGGGATGAAAATAAAGATTCGTTAGATAAATTATTTTATTATTTTAAATTTTGATTCAATTTACTATTTTAACTTTGGAACTATGCCATATTGTATTCGAACGTTTTTACATTTAACACACTTTAAGTAATAACTAAAATGATTTCTAAGCATAAATGATAATGTGTTTTAAAAAAGAATCTATTAATGAGAATAATCTAAATATTATGTGCGTATATCAAATGACAATCGGCTTTATTTTAAATGAATTGTCAACACACTTGTCTCGATATAAATTGTAACAATGATTACTTCCTGGAAATTGTATAGGTTCATTATTTATCATTAATGGCTTAAATCCGAACCGTCAAATAAACTGATTGATTCAATTGTTAGCAATGCGACAATTTCATATCATTTTACTCAGTCAAATTACATAAAAGCACTGCGTACGATTTAAGATCTAAGAATTATTATCAAAAATACTTATAAAAAGTGTTAGTTTATTTAGTTAGTAATTTTTTCTGAATAATTTTAATAAGATATGCTTTACATGGAATTTACGTTAAAATGCAAACTAATACTGTTGAAATAAATATTATTTATATTATCAGCTTTGTACTTTTTAATGCATAAGCAACATTAATTAAAAAATTGATTGTTAAAAAATACAAATATGTATAAAAACATTGGAAATTTATGGTAAAAACTCTTGATTACTGTTGAAGAAAGGTCGGGTTAAAATATACATATGATGCTTTCTATTTCTGTCTTTCTGACTGATTTTTATCCTTTCGCTCTCTTTTTACACACACACACACAGATATATATACGTGCGTACTTTTTGATTAAACATTATTAAAAAATCAAGTTAGTGATTTAGTTAAAAATGGATATAATTGAAACAAATATTTTAGAGTCAAGCTTTTAAATTCTAATCGAATGGGAGTTTTCCTTTGTATACCCCAGAAATAAGATGAAATAGTGCTGGAATAAACAGAGTTATATAAAATAAAAATTGTGATTATATTTTCTACATAAGACTATATTAAATTATATATTTATTATTTAATCATTGAAATATACTATATACACAATAATTTTATTTATCTAAAATAATTTAACTTACGTTTTGTTGAAGTTTGATATAAATTATCAAATGTATACTAATGTTGTAAAACAAACTATATTTATATAAATGTACACGATATTTAAATCTTTTGCTTAGGTATTTCAAATTTTTGTAATTTCAAATAAATAGTGAAGAAAAAAGGATTTCTCATAAATTAGACAACTTTAAATTAAATATATTTGAATCAAAACAATCGATTTTATAATGATGAAATAAAAAAATAGCTTACAACAATATAATGTATTTAGAAAAAGTATTTTAATGTGTCGTTCAATTTATTTTATGATAGAAAATTATTCATAGATGATTGAAATTTTATACAGAGCAGTCACAAAGGGTATTTTTTGATCATTTGGAAAAAATTGTTTCGAGAGGAACTAATAAATTTTAATTATTGGCCATAAAAATTTATATCTTTCATGTATCTAGAAGAGTATAAGGTTTCAGTCTAGAATCAACAGTCTAAATTTTTCTTATGAAATCACTCGAAGGTTCATGATTTTTACGAATCGATATGCAGTGTTAAAGTACATTTTCGGGATGGTGGAGTGAAGAAAAGAAAAAATAATTATCCTAGATATTTATTCTTGTGCATCGCAAAAGAAAATCTACCGGAAGAAAGTTCAATGTAACATAACATAGCCAATGAAACACGAACTGCAGGTCTCTCATTGAAATTTACGTATCTCCGAGATAAGCCATCGGTCGATTTCCCGATGGAGTAACTACTGCGCGCGTTCGCGACCTCGACACCCCCGCCCCGTCGTACCTTCAAAGACAATCTCTAGCACGTTGCTTGCCTTGACTTTGACCGCGCGTACGGGAAATGGAAGTTTACGTAGATGCAGAAGAAGAGAGACAGAGATTTCGAGTACGCGGGAGAGCAACAGAGTGAAAGAGCGAGCGTTGGGGGACAGGTTGATGTGGACAGGGCTTTTCCATTTGGCGGGAGCGAGCGCGAAGTCTCTCCTCGGCCACCCGTGGGGCGCACACGTACGTCGTTGTAAGTCGGCCTCGAGGCGGAAATGCAAGAGATGCAATTTTTTAATTGCCTCCGGTGCCCTGGACGAGCCGTCGGGAACATACCGACGTCTCGTCTTACGTTGTTCGCACCATGGCTGTCGATTAGCGATTATTCAAGCTTTCTGCCCCACCTCAACAGGCATGAGTGACTTTTTTTGAGTAAAACCGAGTCAGCGGTTGTGTAATTTGCTTTTACGTATCATTTCAAGCGGAAAATTTTTATTCCCGTTCTCTTAAGTTTAATGGGACGTCGGATACTAATGAGATACGGCCATTTACTTATCTGTCTTATATGAGATACGAATTTTCAAAAGCGTACGCGGGAATGTATTCGTTTAGGTAGCATCAATGTAGCTGATGTTTAGAGAAGAAAAGATTTTTTGGAGAATGAACGTAATCTTACGCCGATTATGATATCTTTGATGGCTGATAATTAACTACGTTGATTAAAAATTTTAAAAAATATTATTTTTTCACATTCTATTTTACAATCTATTTTTCATCGGTGATTCATAATTAATAATATCATTTAAATCATTTTTATTTGTTAGTATTAGTATCCAATACAAAAGAATATATTGTTTTACAAATGAATTATTACCAATGTCATTATTTCAAAAGTAGAATTTATTAATACATTGTTGTTGTGTTTTTTTTCAACGAAAAACCAGTATAAATTTGTGTAAAAGATAATCAAGCCATCATAAAAGATTTACTACATTCTGACAATCAAGAAATACAAGGAAGTAGTATAATGTTTGGTTTCAAGTAAAAAATCTCAGCTTGACACATTAATCATCTATATATTTATGAGAGAAGTGTACCGTATAGATTTACTTTATTGTAAGTTGTTTTAAAAATACAGAACAGCAAATCTATGTATTCTTCTTTAAATCTTCGTGCAAATATTAGACCCCACTCATGGGATGCTGTAACAGAAAGAAATAGTTGAGGTGACTCTGAATCGCGTGTTGTAAAAATTCCAATGCATTGTTGGATACATTAGGCGAGATGACGTATGCAACGGCGCGCAGTGGAAGCTGGGATAAAGCTTTTACATTGAACATCCATGCCTTTCGCCCCTCCCATCCGCTGCCGAGGCATCACTCTACATGATACGTAAATAAAAAGAAAATAGAATTGAAAGGAAAAAATAAACGGCCAACTCACTAGAGCAGCTTAGGCGAGAGTGGTACGAGCACAAAGTGCCACTCGTGATAGAAGGATGAAAACTGACGGCTACTAAGGGTGGCTCGGGGTGGTTCGCGCGGGTAAAGATAGAGACGAAGAGGCTCAGCGTACGGGAAATTCCGTGGCGAAAAATGTTAAACTGGGCTTCGGATGGGAATTCTCGTTTGAACGACGTTGTGCTGATGTTGAAGAGATTGAATTATGCCGATTAATTAACGTCCATGGCTGTCTCAACGATTACATCCGAGTTTTTTTTTTACTTTTTTTACTCCTCTTTTATTACGGGATGTTTGGCGCCATTTTGGCCTCGCCAGTTTCACCTGTGCTTGCGGATCCTTCGGGAACTTGTCTCCAGCAAATGAGCCGCGATCGAAGAAATGGCTCTTGTTCGCCCGACTTGCTAACTATTCCCCTCACCTGCTTCTCCAATGCTCGGTTTTTTCCTTGCGATGCAACATTTGTTTTACGGGTCGTTAACAGGATGGACCTTGTGCTTCCGGCTAGAATCAAATCATCAATTTTTGGCGATGCTTTTTCGATTTCTGAATTAATATCGTGTCGGAAACCAAAAATAACGGAAAAATTACATAAAATTTTGTGTAATTTAAAAGTAAAAAGATGTGTAAATAAGTCAATCAATCGTTGGGAAAACCTAAATAAAAGCATCCCTTTTATCTAGACAATTTAATCCATTGATTCCTTTAGAGAGCTGAAATATAATTAAGTTATTGTTCAAACCTTATTGTAGAATTAAATATTTAGTGTCATTTATGATTTCATTTTTTGTTATTTTATGAAAAGTTCACTTTGGGTTCGTGTAAACTTGTTTAGTTAATTTATTTATATTCACTGTTAAAATATATATATTAATTAAATTGTATCTGCATACTTGTATTCTTATTTTAATTTATCGGAAGGCCTTTTTTAAATTTCGATAAATTTTTAAGTGTATATACAATCTAATATAACAAATGAGTCTACATATATTTGTGAAATGTATAGAAAAGCTCAATACTATACATTAAATAATAAACGCAATAGTAAGAACATTTATGTTTGTAATCACTTTAAAAGCAGTTTTGAAATTTTAAAAAAAGTTTTAAATATTTTTACAATTTTAAATATATATATATATATATATATATATATATATCGTTTGTCTGTTTTAATTACATTTCAAAAAAATTTTCGATTGTATAAATTTTTTAATTTACATTTTTAACGTACGATTAAAAGTCATTCAAATCTTAATTGTATTGAACAAAATATTGAATTAACAATAAATGTCAATTTAATATTTTGTACTTGTTAAAAAAGCCATTTAAATTATTAAAAACTTAGAAAAAAGTTGTAAAAACTACATACATTTTACACAATGTTTAATACAAGTCTATATTGATTACTGAAATATTTCATTCTGTATACGAATCATTAAAGAATTTATTTTTAGAAGTTTTGTTTAGTAAAATCTTAAGATATTAAATATTTTTTATTTTGAAAATTTTTAGACAAAAATAATCGTAGTTTATAAGACACAATAGAGAAGTATCAAAATATTATGCAATTCTAGAAAAAAAATGAATCTATAAGACAAGGGACTTGATAAAATTATATATTTATATATAATATATATATATATATATATCATATTTTTTTTTCTATTTATAATATGTTTTCAACTATACACTATAATAAAATTTAGTAATTTAAAATTTTGTTAATATTTCGTCTTGACCAATGTATTCTAATTTATTATCAAGAGCTAGTCAAACGTGTAAATCTGAATGTATTCAATTATCCGGCTTATTTTGGTCACTATTGGTCACTAATTAAATTATTTTTCACACAACAGCCAGCATCGTAATAAATTATTCAATAAATATACTTATTTGATCAAGATAATATATATCTTCTAATGTATTCTTTAGATTTTGTCTATAAATCTTCGATACTTTGAAAATAATCGTCTGTTCGTTCTTTTATCTATATAAAATGTATAAATCATGTATATATATAAATGTATAATCAATTATAATATTTTGTGTATTTTCAATTTGTAAATTTATAAATATTAACATTAAAATTTAGTTTTAATATTAATATGAAAAACTGTTATGTAATATATATTTAAACTTTCTTAATATATAATAAGAAAAGTGAAAATTCTATCTATAAAAATTTTTTCGTTTCTTAATATACCATAAAAAAGGTGACTTATAATAAATGAAATTAATTAATAAATATATTATAAATAATATATTAATACAGTTTTAAATACTTTTTATTATATTTGTTATATTTTAACATCATATACTAGTAGGTTGTTTTTTTTATGTCGATAATCGGTGATAAATTAATTTTCTTGTATGATTTTTGATTATAGCAGCGATCAGTAGAACGGTTATTAGTTATCAATTATGTCACGTTATGTAGTATCTTTTTTTATAATTACTATAGCAAATATGTATTTATATTGCGGAACATCGTTTATCATATCATATCTATTCAAGAGAAAAAACAAAACGAGAGCTTTTCGCAACGACAAAAAAGGTTGATTTAAAATTAATATATTTAAAATTATATCTGCGCTTTCATTAGAATACTTGTTAACTTTATACCAATATTTTATTTTTTACAGATGATTTTTTATATGATATACACATATATAATAACGTATATTAATTTCATACATACGATGACATATATGATTTTCATACGTAAAATTTTATTTTAATCTTAAAATGCTTGACTACTTGGATTTACTTTTCAATTTTATTGGTCGGTTTAATTTTTATAGAGGCTAGGAACTGGTAATTGCATATTTATTTCGTAAAAAACAGACATTAAACGTTATTTATGATACTAAAAAATTATTTGCATTTGATTTTTACATAAAATTGAATTTACATATTTTTAGTGGTTTTAAATAATTCCATATATATTTTATAAGTAAAGTAAAATAAGTAGGTATATAAAACATTAATTAAATTTATAATCGCATTTTAAAAACAATTACTTATATCACCACATATATATTTAGTAAATAAAATCATATATTTTTAATGGGAATGTAATCTTATTTTGAAAATACGTTTATTTAATGATGCTAAAAACAATAAAATAAGTATTTAAATGTTTTTATATATATCTTTCAAAAAACTATTTTTATGTAAATGTATTTTTAATCTTTTTTAATTTTGATAGTATAAATACGAAGACATTTCATTTATATAATAGACACATTTATCTATAACAATGTCTAATAAATTAGCTAGATATAAATTTAAGTTGTTGTTTTTCAAAATGAATATATTTTAAAGATAAAAATACAGGCAATTGTAATTATAAATAATTATTTATATTATAATTAAAACAAGTTAGTTTTCTTATTTTTTAATAAGCAAAAGAAATTTCTTACTTCATTTTTTTCTTGGTTTTAAAATAAATGAATTACTTTCTATATATAACAATTTTATGTAAATATATTTATGCTGTTGATAAGAAAGAAAATCAGTTTAAAAAAGGTTCAACTTTATATAATGCCCACTTTATAAAATTGTGTAACAGAAATATACCAAAAAATGAATCGATTAATTCTTGAAAAGTTAAGCGTTGACAGTTTGCCTTTAAGTTACCAACAGAAGTGAGTTGAAAAAAAAATTGAAACTAATGTAAATATATTGTACATTCATATTATGTATAATTTATTAAAAATATATTATCCAGAATCCTTTACATTCTGATTATCACTTTGATACAATCATAAAAATTAATTTAAAAGTCTGCGGTTTATATCACTCGAAGCGTTTTACAAATACACAATCTATTTAATTTTTATTCATGAACTTTGATTAGTATGCAAAGTAATGGTTTCATGATTTGTAAGATATTATTAAATTTTATGTTAGGAATATTTAGAAATGTAAACACTAACTTATACTCAGAATAGAGAATTATAGTACCATAATTCAAGCGCTTTCTACAATAGGTATGCAAAATATGTAAAGTTACGAATATTATGTATGTCTATTATTGCAGATTCAAAGTTTCATTGCATACAAATGAGAGAATAAAACTTTCAGAGTTACAAAAATTACATATGTATAATTGTCAACGTTATTATAAATACAGTGTTCTTTTCAGCAAAAATTTTATTAGAAAATAAAATTGTTAAGGATGAAAGAATTTAATTTATATTGACATGTTACTTGGACAGAATTTTCAATTATTCCACAAAAAATGTTTATGATAAAAATTGCATTATATTTTAAAATTTACAATTTTTCTAATAACTGGGAAGTCATTTTGTGTTTAAACGTAATAAATTCAATGTATAAATATACCTAAGAAATTCTCAAGTGTATTATATGGGTCTGATACATATATCTAGTATGATTTTTTTTATTAAAAATTCTTTATGAAACCATTTTATGTATTAATCGATTTGTAATAAATAAAATACTACAAAACATGTATTACTTTTTTAAAAACTGGAATCTCATAGTCTCACAATTTAGTTAGTTCTAGACTAATACAGAATTAAATGCATAATACAATTTTTATTTCTTTAGAGACTTTAGATTAATAATTTTATTTGAAAAGTAGTAATTATTAAACTTTCAAAGTAGATGTAAACTATTTGATCTGATTTAGATTTAATTTAATTTCATTGTTACTATTTATAAAAATTTGTTTTAAAAAGTACTGTCACCGAAATTATATTCACAAACGTTATTAAATATAAAGCAAAAGCAGAAAAAAATTGACGTGTAATTAAAAAGTAAAAAGAGCATATATTGGAAATGCATCAATGAGAGCTTTAATTGTTTTATAAATTTAAGAGTGTTTGATTGCATTCTTACATCTTCGTAAAGTGGCAATACTTTTAGCTGGCAGTCATTTGAGCACACATTTCCTCGAGAGCTCGTTCAACTTCCTTAGCACTTTCTTCCTCGGCCGGAACAAAGCGAATCGCTCCAACGGTTTTATTGAGACTTTCGTCGAGGGAATATGAGATACCTACTGAAAGAAGTATAGAACGATGTACTGAATCTTGGCAAGGCGCAATTTTGCGGTGTCCAACGACGCTTGTTTCTCGGGATTGAACTGATAAGGGGCGGATCTAAGCTTCTATGATCATTGTGAGGTTGCTTCTCTTGCATTATTGCGACAAATCGGCGCATTATTCTCGGAGTGCAATGCGCTATTCAGTCGTGGAATTCTTTACGACGCTCGAGCATATGAATCGACCAGAATTGTCTTATTTTCATGCGTCGCCTCATGGACGTCTCGTGTGCTCAATGATATAAATATTAGTAATGCAAGTCTGAAACGGTTCATTGAAAAGTCCTAATCTTCGTACAGGGAGGGGGGGAGTTTTAAGGATACATTTGCAATACGCTGTTGTGAAATATGAAATGCCTTTGTTTCTTGAAGAAAATCGTTAAATTATATATATATATATATTTTTTGTGCATTAAAATTAATTGAGTTAACAATATTTACTTTGACCTCTTATTTTTTATTTATAAAGGACGTGAAAACTATTGATAGATATGTTGTTCATTCATAAGTTAATCATTTATGTGACGTAAATGCTATTTTTATTGTAAATATGATGACATTGGTGCTTTATAAATTGAAATTAATATATATTTATATTATTATTGACCTTTGAAATTAAAATTAAACAGATAATTCAAATTTGTATTATCAAAATATATTATAAAAAGTATACAATGCATAAGTATACAATATATCGTTATCGAAACATGAAATGCATTTATAAAGCATTTTCACTATAAATTATAGCCTTCCTTAATAATAAATGAGACAGTTTGATGAGTCTGATTATAATTTTGTTATAAATTAATAAGAATTCTTTCCTGCATAAAACACTGAACAATACTATATGATTTACATTCTTCGAGACTGGTTTAATTATATTTGATCGAAAGTTATAAATAATTATAAAACAATAATGTGTGAAAATAATAATGTATATAAACAAACAAAAACTAATCTAAGAGACAAACTGTTAAAATCTTTATCAAGCATTGGTACTTAAATAAAGATTATTATCAAGAACCTCTTTTCAAATGCGTAGCATGTTTAATCACATTGATAGATAAGAATGCTGGTCGGTATATAAAATAAATAAAGTAAGAATGAACTATTCCAGATTCGTTAGAGCTACACTACGAAGAAAGAAAAGTTGTTCCAGCTGAAATAAGGGATAGGATTTCATTCTCTTGCATAAAAGTTTTAAAAGCCGAATGACCCGTTAACTACCTAGAGAGCTTCAATGGCTGCTCCCTTCTTTTTATTCGAATTGCGATACGAGGTTAAATTGTTTTACAATTTATATAGTAAAAAACCTCTACAGTAATACATATGTTACTTATATATTATGGATGGAGGGGGGATGATGGACTGTAGTTAAATGCACTGTTTTTCTACAAATGCGTTTTTTAGCATTTGTCTGAATTAAAATGGAAATGGTCGGGCAATATTCAATGGAAAATCTTATTTTATTTTTTACAAAAAAATTATTATATATTATATCAAGTATTTGCAAGTAAATCTTTAGAAACAATATATTAACAATTTAATATCTGACTTTAGTCACTTTATTAAGCAAAATAAAGGGCGTTAATATTATTTCCAGGCGACTATTACATTTAGGTAGTTTAATAACTAATTAAACTGCAGCTTTTGAGGTAGTTAGTCATAACTTAATTTATTTTATAATGAATTGTAAAATATTTTGATGATTATTTGAATAAGTGATACAAAAAGTATTAAAAGTGACTTTGATATTATCATTTAAATACATTTTTACCTATATTTAAAATGCAAGAATACAAATATAGTTTACAAAATTTTATTATTATTTATATATGTAAAAAAGTTCATGCAATATAGCATTAAAATTAAATTAATGATGAAAAATGTTGCAGTGAATGTGATGTTTGATTTAATGGTACAAATAAGTTTGGCTTTAATTCTATCTTAGGAGAGAGATTAATATTGATGAACATGATTTTTTTTTTAATTTTTCACACACCACTAAGCTATAAGTAAAATATTCACATATCTATCTTTAGTATTGCTTTAATGTAAGAAGAGTATTAAAACTGACTGCTACTAACATTTTACGTAGAGCATGAAATTACGATTCCTAACAAGTAGCGATGAATTATGAATAATTGTGATACGCAGTGTTTAACATTTTCATAAACATTAATAATTTATCGTTTTTCGCAGTCCGTGAAGTGAGAGCTGTAAGAAGTTTCATGTACTCTTTTTTAATGTAAGATTGCGGCGATATCTTAAGTTGAATATACACTGACGAGAAAATCCGACGCAATAGAGGCCACATTTCGCGAAAAAGGAGGCGGAAGTAGAAGCAAAGCAAGCCAAACTATTAATAATAATTCCCGCAATATCGTCGCATAGTCGTATTTTTCATAAGACCGAGAGATAGCGGCAATCGTATTCTACCGGCAGAATTGCGGGGGCGTTCCCAGCCTTCATCGATTACGAAGGCGAAGGCCGATTGACGATATTTGCCTTAGACAGGGGTGGTGTAGGACAAGGGAGGTAATCTTAACGAGAATCTTGAGCGATAAGGGCCTCCCATTGGTCTAAAGCGCTCACCGTTTATAAATTCAGGGTTCAAGAGAGGCTTACTTTAGTCTCGTGCTCGATCCTCGCTTTTGGTTGCGTGTCTCTCTTATTCTTCGTTGTTGTTGTGCTTCTCCTCGGTAGTCTGGGACTCACGCGACCGTTCCCTGAAGTCCCTGAAATGCGATGTTGGCTGAATCGCATCTTCCGTTCGACAAATTGTTAGATATAATTTGGCATGAGCTTTTTAAGGCTGCTACGAATAACATTGGTAATTTCCGAGACTTATTTTTAGGTAAATGCTGAGAATTCTTCTAGTCCTAAGTTACAGTTAATAGTTGTTAAAAAAACTATTGATCTTCCATTATTAATTCGTTGAGTTTTTAGAGTCGAAAAGATTTCATGGAGAAAAATCTTGTGTTTATCATTGTTATGAGAGCTTCACTTATATGTACGCGAATGGTATACAAAACATTCTCCGTTGAGTCAAAATCGTCCTTCCAAAGAGACCTTAGAAATAATTTATGCCTCTGTTAATATTTTTCATTTAAAGCAGGGGATAATTAGCTCATAACTATAGTTAATTTGGTTATTCAACAATTTGAATGCTGTTTAATGACTACCTATTAAGGCTTAAAATATTTGTAACTGTACGTATGTGTGTACATTTTTAAACAAATTAAGGGAAAATCCTTAATCACAATGTGTTTTGATATAATATGCAAACTACAAAATACTATGCCTAATTAAACGTCAGGCTCATATTGCATGTACTGTTAGACTTGAAATTACGTGCAAAACTTACTAATTGATTATTAATATATTCGAGATGAAAGCAGCGGTGTAAGTAATACGTAGCGAAACGAGGATAATGCAAAAGTGAATATAATTTAATAGGGCATATTTATCGTTGTGCTTGTATTTAAGTAATTAAATATTTAAACGAAGAGTGTTTTAAGTGGGCGTACTTTCAATAATCGAAAAGTCGACGATATCAGCCTCCAAAAATTATTCTTCAATACGACGTCGCGAGTACTTCGCTCTTCCTTTCGTTTCCCGTTGCTTGTTTGCCAAGACGTGGCCAGGCTCTAGTCTCGGTAGAGCAAACTTTTTACATGGACCAGGTGCCACCCGGGCCTGGCCATATTTCCTTAACAAAGAGCGAGGACGTCGGCACAGAAAGGCCATCGGCTATGATTGTTGCCGTACCTCTAGACGTGTACACGTCGTGCCTAAGCAAACCAGACTTCGAGGTAAGACTAGTCTTTGGAATTGGAGTATGTTTATAAGGTCTATATGCTGGGGCGCTTATGTTCACTCGAAAGAAGGGGGAGGAAAGAAGGAGGTTTTGCCACGTCCTCGATCGTTTTACGATTTAAAAGGTCCCTGCGCCCGTTTGACTTTGCGACCGCGTTTGTAATCGTAGCCAATATCTTATTTACCCGATTACGAACTCTTGTTGGGGGAATACCTTGTTTAGCTCGGTTCGTCTACGGGTACTGGCTTCCGGCACATATGACCATGCGGTCAATATTTTTTACTCCTCCATATGAATATTGATGAAGCGTATGCTCGATCGCCGTCTTGGTATATATTCATATAGAAATGGATATTATATTTTGTACGATTGTTATTAGGATTGAGAGTGTAATTTTAAACGAAATTTAAGCCACGGTATATTATTAATTTTTTAATAAAAATTGTGTTAGCGAATCAATTTATTTCAATGAATTTTTAATTACGCCGTACAAAGCAAGCTTCAAAATAAAATATTTATGATAAATCACAAATAAAATCAAAAAAGAAATTATTAATTTTTAATAATTGCTTGCATGATTGTCACAATATAAATATTTATTTTAAGTATTTTAATATGTATCAATTTACTTCGAAAATCAAATTATTAAAATCATTTAATTTTAATTTTTTTTACATGAATTTTTATCTTGAGATATGTTTTAATTACAATTTATTCTCACCGTAGGCTCATTATAAGTTTTTAATAAATGTGAATAAATAGAAATAGTTTTAAAACTAATCACATTGGTGTGATAATGAATGTTTTATATAAACTGTTCCGTTTCGTTCAACGGATAAATACAATTTATCTTTAATTAAAAATCTTCAAACAATGTAGATATTAATTATTGTACTATAAAATCAGCTTTCGTTTCTTTATGAAAGACGTTTAAGTATTTTTAGAACTTTTTAATATAAATTGAGATTACTTTTTTTCAACCTATTAAAGTAAAAATTGTAAGTTAAAACAAAACGTAAATTCTTTTTCATAGACACACTTAATATATTATTCACAATCCCACAAAAAATTATTATAATGCATGTAATCGCACGTGTAATTTTCAATTATTAATTAGTAACTTGTACATTCATTTATAATTAAAATACATGGCTTAGGCTTTTCATGAAAGGAAATATACTAAGGAAAAATGTCAATTTCTAAAATTGTGAAGGAACAGAGTTGTCAAGGTGGTTTACCGCGGAGCGAGCGGTTAGCTCAATCCGCCATTCCCCACATCTTCATCGCGTTGAGATATTGCAAAAACATCCTCATATGTATTCCACGAGAAAATCAAATCGATATCGCGACTCCCTATCGCAGCATACTTAACATTTTTCTCTGTAGCAAGTGTCGTTTTTCTGCAGTAAATTCGTTCTCTCTGCATTTCTCCTGAGTTGAGTGCAACACAAGCCAATACACTTTATACCTGTGAGCTCATTTCCACGTGGGAGCTCGCGATGCAAGAATCCAAGTTGGAGTATAACTCCGTTGTTCCCTTTCTCTTGGCCACTGCTAACACAGGATACGTGGGCCGTCGTGACGAACGTGAAGATGAGAAAGAACGAGTGAAACTATTGGTGTTGTCAACACAGTAATAATGGAAATTACTTTATGGATTGTTGAAAAAGCTTACTAAATTTGCTTTAAGAAATAAAGATGCAATTGAGTAAATTTTAAAGCGATTTATGCAAAGCATATTTTTCGTTTCTTAATTTACGCTATATTTTTAAGGAAATTCTAAAAAAACTTATTCGTATTTCCTTTCATTTGAGCTCAATTTATTTTCTTGGTGTATATATTTTGAGTAGACATCTAGTGCACATACAGTATTTTATAAAACTAAACATCTCTAGATACTTTTAGTAGAGTGAAAAATTTCAACACAGATAGTAAGGTTAAATTTTCTACTCTCGTAAAAAATATTCTTTTTTTTTTTTAATAAAATTAGCGTTGGGAATCTAACATAAGTTAAATGATAAAAGACGCCCGACCGAAATTTTCTTTAGTAATATTTTCAAACGATAAAAGCAGATTTTACATCAGATTCCGAGTGTAACTCAAGAGTGGGAGCGATGGTGTTAAGGATGTCTACTTATACCTAATATAAACTCCTATTGCTCTTTGATATAATTACGGTAATGATGTATTTGCAAACATTAAAAAATCAGTACGAGGTGCTCGGACAGTCAATCTCCAGCTTATATGTATAATCCTGAAGACCGTGAATTATTTGCATTTGCTAATGGATACCTTACGAGGTCGAGGTAGATCGTGCTGTATGACCTGAAAATAAAAATTTGTATAAAAGAAAAATATGGAAGTACAAGGCCCTGTAGGTGAAGCTGAGCACTTTGAGTAACGATAATGCGAGACAAATTTAAATGGAGAATGCCATTACGCGAGCTATTGGTAAACAGCGGCTTAATTGAATTCTACAGCTATAGGTTTATCTAAGAAATGGGGTTCTATATTCCGCAGTAATGACCAATGTTGATAAATTATTAAATTTCCTGATATGGGATTTTCTGTACTTTTTCTAGTATCGGGGGAGGAGCTTTTCAGTACTATCAGTTTTGCGGCTTCTTCGTGTTTAAAGAATGAGTTTTTTTAATTAGGTAATGTAATGAAGGTAATTGCTGAAGGTATCAGTGAAAGCATCGGTCATTTTTTATACTTGGTATCGTTGGTTTCATGCATAAGTTAGCGCTTGTGCTGGATTCGTATGCAATAAAAATGTACAGCTGAACTCGTAACAGTAATATGATACTAAAATAAAAGATTACTTTCAGTTAAATATACAGAGTCTTACAAGTATATCTTTCTTTGACTGTTCGAACCCTGAATGATTGTAAACGCGAAAAACAATTTACATTTTGACGGATAATTCGATTAAAAAATTTACAAATTATAACCAGTATCTATACTGTGAGTAAAATACGGGACTTCGTACGTAGTCAAAAAACAGAAACAACGAACAATCTTGAAATAATCTGAAAACTCCGAGGCAAAGGTAAGTCATAGATCAGAGTAATAATAAGCCGTGAGTAAAAGACTCATTATATTGTCCTAACATTTACATAAAAAAGTCGCTTGATTTTTAATCGTCAATGTAAAACTTAAGCACGTCTCGAGTAATGCAGAAGTGAAGGAGAGGCTTTGAAAAAAAATTGCCACGGGTCCTGAGACTAGCCAAAGGATTGCATGTTGTACCGGCTTTCCGTCCTGCCTGAGCCGAGTTTTTACGAGGACCACGCAGGTGGGGTGGAATTCCATCTCGCCGCCGCTATCATTTCGGGGCCCTGTAATGGGCACCCGAGGCTCCCCAGTATTCGGGATGCAGCGCACGTGGTTCTTATCGCGCCAGTCTCGTTTTGTCCTTAGTTCTTTTTTCTTTCTTTTGGCACGGAGTTTATCTCACGGTGGCGAGTCTCTTTCTCCGTTAATCATTTTGGCCCCCCTCGGCGCAGGACGTTTCACTTTACCTTCGCAAAATTGAGTACCCGCTCGTGAAGGTTTTTTTATTTATTTAAAGGAAAAACACGTGGACATCAATGGGACACATCTAATTTTTCACTTAATGGGTCACTCGTCTCAAAAGGTATCGACTTAGTCACTTTGTGAAATGCTTTGTTGATTAGACCTCGACCATTGGTAATAATTTGGCTCGAGTCGGCGTAATAATATAAGTAGGCTTATTGATACATACATCATTAAATAGTACTTTAAGGTAATAAAGTACGGCGATTGAAAATAACAAGATGTGTCTTGGAGATTCAACGTAGATGTTACATATCACGTAACGGTCGTTGAAATTGCATCATAAACTCCTTTATTACATTACATTCTGTCTTAAAATGGTTACTAGTTGAGATTAATCTTACATTAATAGTG
The DNA here is from genome assembly GCA_018907135.1 of Kradibia gibbosae. NCBI lineage: Eukaryota > Metazoa > Arthropoda > Insecta > Hymenoptera > Agaonidae > Kradibia > Kradibia gibbosae. Next base: position 27,966,818 of record JACCHX010000003.1, on the reverse strand, counting down.
TAGGCTTCTCGGCACTAAGTCCCATTATTCTACTGATATCTCAATTTCGGTAAAACTTTTAAAAATCTAAGCATTAGTAATTGGAGTATATATATATTTATAAAGAATTATAGTTGGTAACTTTAATAGTTGAAAGCGTTTAACTAGATAAAATTTATCGGAGGAGCCGCTGCGGGTAATTTTTACTCAGTAAATTAACTGTAAAACAGTGATTTTAAATGGATTGAGATTACTGCGGGGGAGGACTAAGGGAGAGGAAAAGGCGACGGCAGCGGCAGAAATCTCTTTTAGCACCATTTAATTAAAATGTACAAGCCCTTCAGCATCGCACGTAAGCCATTTATTTTCTCGCCTTTCGGTTAAAAAGTCATCGAGCCGACTGATCTCGCACAGCAGGCGAACGGTAGTTTCTTAATATCCTTGGCTCTTGTTCTTTTTTCAAGACCTCATACATTCGCACACGACCACTCGAGAGTTAAATGTGCAATTTGGTCTTTGTTAGATATACGCATATTTAAAGGAAAGGAAACAAGAACGAGAGGAAAAAGATGGAAGAAAGATCGAAGCAAAGGAAAAGTAAAATTAAGGGCGAACGATTTCAGGTCTCGTGGAAGGAATTTATAATAGTTTGGAGAAATATGCAATTATAGTTATTACTGTGTCTAATGAAAATAATTTCAAGAAAAACCATACTTACAATAATATACATGTATCAAATTTTTAATACTTATGAATAAAAATAATAGTTAACTTTTGTGTAAAGAAAAAATGTTTTTTAAAAGTAGCGTTATAAAATTCTTCTTATGCTCAACTAATTAAAGTTTATAAGTAACAAGACAATTTATCTATTGTTTTTACAAGTTAAATAAATAAATAAAACGTTAGAGTTGGTTATAAAAATAATAAAAGTAGGCAGTTTTTTGTAAAAATATAAGGCCTTTTTCCTTTATATTAATATAAGGTTAAATATTTTTTAATGAAGTACATCCATAGATTAAGCTTTATAATTATGAAAGCTGAATAAAATTTTTACAAAAAGAATCTTAAACATTTATTTAGAAAATAAAATTGAATAAATATTCATGAACATACGAATTTTTATATTAAATAGAATATAAATAAATTCGTCTATCTATTTATACTCGATGCTTTTTGAATAATTTTGTACGGAATTTTAGGCGACTCTTTTAATATCATTTTAACTATACTAGATTTTAAAAATACAAGCAATGGTCTTGTTTTATAATGTTTTAAATTGTTTTTATTCTCATAATGTTGCAGCCTCTACAATTAGACACATTTTCGTTTTTTATGCATAGCTTTCACTGAAATTAAGATATTATAAAAAGATCCCTAATGTTACAATATACTTTTAAAACAACGAATTACCAATTAAAAAGTGTTTTGAAAAAAATTAAAATGATTTATTAACAACGCATTATATGAATTAAAGTTGTGATTATTATGTATCCTATTTTTTTATGGACAATTTTATAAAAATTATACTATATAATAGCATACTGTTGCAATGATTTCCAAGCGATCTTGCCTGATATCGCTGCAAGTCAATCCTTAGTTCGCAAGTTCGCCGATACGGGGAGCATTCCAGTGTCTCAGTAGATTAGCAGTAACAGCGATGCGTAAGCATAATAATTGTAATACAATCGATTAATATACTCTAGCGAACGGCTGGTAAATGGAATAAACGAAATATTATACTAAATTCCTTAATTATACTAAGTGCGAGTTATACTAAACGTGTCATTCGACAGAGAAAACATGTTTATGATGCACCTTATGACCGGATCGAAGCGATTATTTGAGTTTTCGGGAAAGCTCCTGGACTGGATACATTCCAAGGAGGATTATAGATGGTGTCGGGGGATACACAAATCACGAAAACTTAGCGCGGCTATTTACGGATATAAGAGGAGAGCCATGCGAATCCGTAGAAGAGTTTTTGGCCTCTAAACAGTGACGCGGAAGAGATAATGAATGCGCTTGGACGCCAATTCCAGGAACCAAGAAACAATCGCGGAAAAAAATGTAGCCGGGCGAAGTCACTACCCTCACGCGACACATGCTTTAAAAAAGTTAGGGCTGATCGGTTACTTTCATCCTATCATTATAAGGAGCTTATTCAGGCAGTAAATACCGACTCCGATGCAATACGAATTAAATAAATAAGCGTTAACATGCATAAATGTACCGGGAAGGATTGCATGTGCACTGAGGTAGCGTCTATAGACAGGCTGGATTTCCGACAATCTTAAATCAGCGTGGTCTGCGAAGTGCGAGGACATCATCGCAGTGGGCACTGGACATAGAGTGGCTTTCGTGTTCTCGGGTAAGACCCGACCGTGCTCTGAATGCGATGGGATACATCACGAATCAGCGCTAAAAAAATGTGGGAACGGGAGAAGCCCGGTGAGGATTGAGTATGCAGGATAGGTCGAAGAAATAGACCCCCTGCCTAGTGGATTCATTGAGAGTCCTCTCGAAACTCCTCCCTATAAACTTTGCAGGAAAACTACGAGTTACTCGTTACTCAACGAGAGATCCATTACAACGTTGGCGGAAGATAGGATCATGAATCAAATCAGAGTAAGCGGAACGAGTGTTAATCTGTCGATATTACGATAGCGCGATAACATCTCATCGCCCGGAAGAAGAAATTGAAGCTCGCGGTAAGTGGAGGTTTCTTGACGGTGACGTCTGGAAGGAGTAATTGCAGTTAGATATTTAAAACAGTCTAGGTATTTGATTGAAAAGGAATAGGCAGAGAGTCTATCGATGATCGAAGAAGGTACGAATGTACAAGCGCGTGGTAATGCCATCGAGAAATTTTGATCGGTCAAAATCATTGGCCGTTGATTGTGATCCGCGAGTCGACAAACGCGGAGAGACCAACCGGGCACTAGCGCGAGTGCGTTTGAGATGGCTTGACAGGGTTTTCCGAAAGGGAGTGGTGACAAGAACGAGTATACAGGGGGGGGGTGATGGTGTCCGGGTTGAGTATCCAGCGAGCGATACAGTCATGGAAACGATGACTAAGGAAGATACCTTGGAAGATTTGATTAAGAAATACTTCGATACGGAAAATGTAGGAGTGATAGTGAGGGCAATAAAATGTCAAACCGAAGAACGTGCTTTCCATATTCTTGAAAACATGAGTCGGAAAATGAACGACTGTTGGGAGTTGGATTTTCTGTGGAAACAGTGCCACGCACCGGCCGGGGATGGTTTGGACATTGCGATAAGTCGACTCCGAGTGCTGGAGAAACGGATGGTTCGAGATCAAGAATATGCCAGATTGAATAGAGTGGAGTTACCACGGTTTTTGAAAGAAGGGTATAAAAAGAAGGTTGGGACAATGAATAAGAGCGATCGATTACGGTATCTACCTCATTTTGGCGTAACAAATCCGACTCGTGTTCGATGCAGCTGCCGAATCCGCGGGCATAAGTCTAAATAACAAATTTATTACTGGGGCGGATCTCTAACAGTCTTTACCGAGTGTGATATCTAGGCTCCGATGAGATGAGATATGAGATCACATTTAAATCCGATGTATCGGATACATTCTTGGGCGTAAAAGTAATGGAGAAAGACCGCGAGCTCAGAGGTTTTTATGGCGCTATAGTGACAAACGCGTAGCAACTCGGGTATAATAGATGTCGAGCCTAATCTTCGGCGCAAGGTCGTCGCCGATCACCGCTATATTTATAAAACAAAATAAGAGCGCATTTAAAAGGAGATTCCCGGAAAAAGTATCGTTACAAATAATTTTATGGGCAATTCTCTTATGACTATCGGATTGAAGTAGGAAGCGTTGGCGATTATCCAGAATGTGATCCGTATAAGCTCGGAGGCGATTTTTAAGATGCATGGCTGGGCGTGTGATTTGAAAAAAGTGTTAAATGAGATGGCATGAGGGGTTGAAGGAAGCGGGATACTGAAATGAATTTTGGAGAGAACGAAGGGAAGCAGGTCCTCGGAATGGTATGGGACTGTCATCGTGTAGAGATTACATGCAATTTAAGTCTCGCAAAAAAACCGCCCGCACTAAGAAGCGAGGGTAAAACATGAACAAAAAGAGAGGTCTTATGGATACTTATGTCCGTTTTCGATCCGCTGGAGTTGGTTGCACAATTTACGATAATGTCTAACGTATAACTGCAGGAGATTTGGCGCAGCGGGACAAAATGGGACGACGAAAATTCGCTCGACGAAGGCTCGAGATAGCGATTAGGGAACTAGATGCCGTGAGAGATTGCCGAATAGCTCGATGATAAATAGAGGAAAAGCAGGCACCGCTCGTAGAGTTACATGTAATATTTTGCCACCCGAGTACAGATGCGTGCACGGCTGCGGTTTATCTGCGAATATCACTCGGCGGTAAAACAAGACTTACGATGATAATGCCGAAGAGTAGAGTCGCTCCATTAAAAACATCATCCGTACCGCGACCAGAGCTGCAAGCCGCCCTGCTAGCTACTAGATTAGGTAAGTATGTGGAGGAGGAGATTTAGCTACAGGCGAGGAAAAGAGTTTTGTCGTGGACTCAGCAGTGGTACCAGCGTGGATACGAGCGAACCCGCGTAATCGACAGATATTCGTGGCTAACCGACTAGCAGAAATTCATAATTTAAGACACGCGTCCGACGAGCAGCCGCGAATCCCCCCGAAGACAGAGCAAACATGAAAAACGACGCGATAGGCAGGGGAGACATAGTGGTTCTGCGGTCCACCCTTTCTACACAAATACGAGAATAAATGGCCGGTGGAAAACGCTTGGAGGGGTGAAAAGGCTCGCACCTTCTCGCTCAACATAGAGATAGAATTACTAGCGAGGAGAGTGCGCTAGCCTTTAGAAAAATTGAAAAGAAAAATCGAGGTACCTTCGCTACTGGAAGATATAAACATGGCAGAGAAATACTCGTTCCGAATTATGCAATCGAGGTAATTCGCCGCGGAAATCAAGGCGATCGTAAAGAAATGCCTCTAAAAAGTAGATCGAAACTAGGTAGACTGATTTCGTGCGTTAACATAAAAAATTGACCGATCATTCTAGACAGGGTCAAGCATATCTGTATGTGAGAGGATTAATAAAAGATTATCATAGAAAATATTTTCACAGGAGCGGATTACGTGCCGCAATTAAGGCCATTTCGAATAAATGCCTGATTTGTCACGTTTGGAGTGAGGAACTAATTTCATAACAAGTTAAAATCCAGTAACGACGAGAAAAATTTTAAGGCGTCATTTTTATGAATAGGACAACCAGTGAAATTTATTTTTAGCTGGCCGCGTTGATGTCAACTGGTTCCGCGATAATGGCGCTACAACGAATGGGCGTGAGGAGAGGCGCGTCGATAATATTGTAGAGCGATAGCGGGACAAATTTCAATGGTGCTAGAAGAGAGATGAGATGTGCAATGAGGGAATTGGATCTAGATAAGTTGGTAAACTAAGCGGGCACTCGGAAGATAGAAAGGAGATTCAATGCCGCGCACATGGGGGGAGTCTCAGAAAGGTAATCCGAGTAGTAAAAAAAGAGTCTGGCCATTGTATTAAAGGGCCATACCAGGAGACGGAGTATTCCGTGAACTCGCGACCATTGACTCGCCTACCCGTAGACCTGCCGGATGAGGAAGCATTGACGCCCTATTGCTTTCTTATCGGTATATCGTCCTCCGAGATACGGATGGACGCAGCCGTATTCGGGGTTACCTGCCTATAGTGCTTGCCTTCACAAGCACTATAGAATCGCGCGTAATTTTGCGGATTGTTCCTGACTACGCTGGTCATGCGAATACTTACTGGCGTTGATCCCGCGAAGTAAATGGAAAAGAGAAACGAAATTCAAATACGAGAAGAAGCTCATGACTTGTCGACTTTCAAGCTCCAAGTAATAATTGGCTTGAGGGATGAGTGCTTCGCGTGTGTATGAGATCACGGGATCAAGTACGAGTGGTCGAAGTTAAAACGATGCTTTTGCGATCACTCAGCTTTTCATATTTGAAGAAAGCAGACCTCCAAGTACTTAGATGTTGTTGGGCGAATAAAGAACTTTTCTCTACCTATCTCGGCATCACATTCTCCCTCTTGATTCCTGGCTCTAAAATACGCCCGTCATCCTACCTCTATGAATCCTCGCGTACGAGTGGACCCGAGTGAAGGGTAAAGGAGACGATTATAAACATATAGAATTATTATATCTAGTTATTATGCATGTGACAACGCTTGATTTTTTTCCATTCCAATGCGTAACAAAATTCATCTTTTCACAACAAAGACTTTTTCCATAGAATTTTTGGTCATTTTTCACGATTTAGTGTTTTTCAATTACATTTATTGGTATAACAATCGAATTTTATAGCGTAAGTCATTCGAGATGTTATTACTACACATAACCACATTAAATCTACATGTCTGTAATGATTTTATTAGTGTTTTTTTTCTTTTAGTATTGTTTAAAGGGTACTCGAGCGTTTTATTAAATTTAAGAATTAATTGTCAAAATTTTATACATTGAATTTAGAGGATGTTTTGGAAACGAAAAAGAAAATTTTTATCTTTTTATTGTTCGGAATTTCAGTTATTATTAGCGATAAATAAACTTCTGTTAAATACTTTTTAATAACTTTTTTAGTAATTTTTTTGCTTTTTAAAACTAATTTTCTAACTAAATTTTTTAATAAAATGATAATATGTAAGATTTTTAAAAAAGCTTAAAATACTTTGTAGTTGAATTTTTTAAATTCATTTATCAACGTTCAAATATTGAATGTTTATTTTTTTTCCAAAGTTTTTTAACAAAAAATAAATTTTACTGTACAGTTTCATTGTTTTCACTAATCTTATTATAATGATTATTATTGTTTCTCAAGCTTTTCTTTGTCGCATTTATTAATAATTGGTTAAATAATTTTAGATATCTAGTTTGAAATACATTTTAATTTCGACAATGTAATTAATTGTATATCGATACATTATTAATCATAAAAAATTAAAAATTTTGTCCTGTAGTAACTGTAATAAATAATTTTTTAAATATTAAATATCATACCCACATCGAATATTATAATGCGATGTATGTATATATATATTATAATGATATATATTATATGTATAATTTAATTTGCTTAATAAAATTTGCTAGTAAAAAAATAATTTAAAAGTATCAAAAGACATTGAATTTTATAAAAGAATCTTCTAGGGAAAATACGATATGAAAATGATTATGATAAAAAAAAAATATACATAAAAAAGTGATGATAAAGTGATGATAAAGTGACGAAATGTTCGACATCATGAAGAAGTTGTAAAATAAGTTCGAGCATTTGTAGACATATGTAGGGAGACAAGAATATTTTCAGTTTTAGAAATTATTGATTTATTCGATACGAAGTGAATGTATCGTTTTGCAAAATCCATCTACAATGAATTCATTTTTTGCCAATGTATGACCTTTATAATTAATGAGTGTCGTAACGCATGATAGAATTGAGGTTGTAAGTGAGAAAAATTTTTTCCAACGTTGTTTTCAGTAAGTAGAAATACCATGCTATCGTTTTGCTCTTTTAACTCTTTTTAACAAAGAGATGAGACATCGACCGGCATTAATTATGTAACAGGTCCAATGGATAGACCGTAATCGAGCGTAATAACGTGAGCCTTTCGAACCTCAGGGTTCGCCAAGAGGGATAAGACGTGCACCTCGAAGTCATAGCATCTTGACTCATTAGCCTCCAAGTCGATTCGTTTTGTGGTTTAAGTAAAATTCTGTCACCCGTGCCATACACTCTTCGAAGACTACCATTAAAAGATTAATAACAAGTGCGAGGGATCGCTAATCGGCGCAATGCCGGCTTTCGACTGGGTCGAAGTTCCGCTTCTTTTTCTACTTTCGAGCCAGGGAGTACACCGAGACTCTGCCAAGTTTTATTTCACAGACAATGAGACTTCTGATTTGTTGGTTTGTTTATATTCAAGTTAAATAGTTCTGGTAGCAAGGTTATGCCAAGGACATTGAGATTTGCTTTTATCAAAACGTCGCTATTTTGTCAATGACAAAGACGAAGTTAGAAGATATATTCACTCTTCTTTGCGTATTATAAAAATTGCACGCAATGAGTTGAATATTTTAAAAATAATATTAAATGTACATTAACACTTAGTTTTATTAAAAGAATTTGACCCTTGGGGACAATTGCGAATATAAATCCAAGTTCAAATACGTTTTTTTATATATTGCATACAATACATAAAATGATAACAACGTACCCTTTTTCAACCTTCCATTATACAACACGGAACGTATGATCTTTTTTCAGTACTATTTTTTTTCTTTCGGTCTAGGGAGTTGTAAATCATAAATCTTTTGGCAAGAATATTACACGTTTTCTTTAAAGTGTCGGTTCTTTATTCGATTTATAGGTGGATTCAAAATACAAAAATACAATGATATGTTTGTAAATTATATGTCTTGAGAAGGAAACTTCACTAAACTATAGTTTTGCATACATTTTAGAACAAAAATTTATTGTAGAAGCTTTTAGTAATTATTTAATTTAAATTTATACGACATACGTAGATTATTATAGATAAGTACCATAAAAAATATTAGTATTTTTTTTATCATTGTAATAATAATTATTAATTTCATGCCTTGAAAGATTTTTTACATAAATACATAAATATCTATATATATATATATATATATGTTTATATTGAAAACTGACAATATGTTAAATAATTAGCATATTGATACAATCTGTTATTTAAATCAAACTTCTAACTTAATTAAAGATTAAGAGCTGTTCTCCATGTAATTTTAAAAATAATAAATTAAAACGCTTTTAAGTACAGGTATTAACGAAGCACAGTAATTATTATGGTCAATTGGCCAATAATTTACCGAATACGTTAACATCAGTAGTACCTTTATAAAGAATTTAAGATTAACTAATAATTATTGTGGCATATCAAAAAATGCTTCTGTAATTACGATCTATCCGAACGCTCGCACAAGTGGTAAAAAATCTGCATCTGAAGTGTGAGTAATGAGGTCGTACTTAAGCATCGAACTAGTAGTGAAATCAGCCAGTGCCGAGCCCTTGATGTACCTAAACTCGATTAATCGACAAAGTTGTGCTTAAGCCCACCAGTCGAGTTTCGTGGCAGCTACGGGATGGCTAATGCTTGTTGGGATTGGCACAAACATGACGGCGTCGGCTGTCGACCCGCTTAACGTGCTTCGATCATTCCGCCCCTCGATTATTAGATAATCGCGCAATGCGCGATTCGAATAAGCAGCCTGCTTTATTGATAATAACGTCAACATCGTGAGCTACAATTAATCTCAATGCGCTCGCAAGAGTATTTTCAGAATGTATTTTTGAACGTCTTGTAGCCAACATCGATTTCTATAGATTTCCATCACGTAATCGGTCGCTACCTTAAAATAGAATTGCTTTGGGATTTGTGTCAGTCGATGGCTTCTATGATTTAATTCTTGCAATGTTGAAAAAAATACAAAAAATAGTGTGACGCTAGGTAACGGCACATTATGACGTTATAATCTAACTAGTTCATATTCGACATAAGATAAATTACATTACCTTTTATATACGGAGTTTAAATGTACGCTAACTGCATTCGTTAAAAAAAAACAATTATCGTTTCCTAAAATGATACTTATCAATGCTTCAATAATTATAATTCGTGTTCTTTATTAGCAAATTCATTAATTACTGATAACTGTACTTACTATTAACATTAAAACCTTGATATATTGTTACTATAACATGTTACGTTAATATAATATGTACAACAGTTTATTGATTGGTTCTATTTTTATTGAAATTTATATTAATGAGTTGAATTTTCGTATCTTTATATGATTGCTAAAATTTCATAAAGTTTCACTCTTTCAATTCGATAGATTATTCTATAACTTACAAGACGGATAATTCATATTATATCGGCTAGCTCAAGCATTACTATTTAAATATGTAATGATACTATAAAAAACTTATAACTTTTGTTGCACTGAAGCTTCTTACTATCTTTATCATTATATTTCACTTTAAATTATTTATACACAGCTAAATTTTATCATGTCAAAGCGAATTAAATAAAATTAATTTATTTTTTTTTATGTTTTGAAAATTCTTTTGAAAGTTATTGTTATTCCAATATCAATTAATCTCAAAATGTAAATAAATATTATAAATTCAACACCAAATAAGTAAAATTTAATAATATTAATTATTAACATTGTAAAAAAGAATTAGAGTAACTCAATAAAAAAAAATTTGTTATGCTTATGTATAATAAAATTATATATTTTTATTTATTATTCAATTTATGTACTTTAAAAAGAAAAAAAAATTTATAAATTTTATGTTTGTAAGTCATTGTAGGTTTAACTTAATAAACAATATTGGATTTAATTTCAAATTTAATATTTTTAAGAAATTCATCAAATAATGTGTAATATGCATTTAAACAATTACCATTACATATATAGAGTTATAATAATTGAAAAAAATTTGAAAAACATAATCCACATTTACAAATCATATTGTATTATTGATTTAGTCATTTGATTGTCGAAAAGAAATTAAAAATGTTTTCATTAATTTATAATATAATATTTAATTTTAATGTTTATAAAATTTTATAAAATGTTGAGCTTAAATAGTAACATAAAAATTTTACTTACGATGAAAATTACATTTAGAAGAAAAAAAATATTAAATTAATAATAATTTTATTGAACTACTGGATATAATAGTGCATAACTAGTGCAATATGTATATCTTCGAGGGGGAAAAACATTGTCGTTGAAATGAAATTCTGATTGGAATACTTTTAAGACTCATATGGCTGCGAATAATACTATATACATTATAGTAAATTATATAAACTATATATATAAATTATATAGTTTGATATTTTTATAGGCTAAAATTTTTATGTTAATTTAAAGAAATAAATACTCATTATAGAGTAAAAAAATTAATAATTGCTTAAAAAATATTTTTACACAGTTCTAAGAATATGATTTTTCATTTATAATAGAGTTATTTTGTTTTGGAATAAAATTCCACAACCAATTTCCAAATATATTTAAAAAAAAATTTCTCCATACATAAGAATAATATTAATTAAATTAATAAATATTAAAACACTAAAAAGATATCCTCAACTGCAAAGCAGTGTAAAAAGTTAAATATGAATATTGTATGATAATAAAATATTTTTTCTAAAATGGACAATTTTATCGTCAATCGGAATTTTCCTTCTTGAAAATATATGTCGCATGTAGATGAAATTAGTTTGATGTATGCAGATTAATATTAATATTAGTTTAGTTAATATAAATATTACGTTTATTATTATTAACTTATTTAATCGAAAAAACATAATAGGATTTTTTTTAATTAAAATTTTTATGAAAAGTCATATTTTTATATTAATACAATATGCAATGACAATAATTAAAGGATTAGAAGTAAATTAAATATACATTTACAATTACTTTACAATTTGTAAAATTGTTATTTTTTTAATTTATCCTTTTTTACATTTATAATATACAGTAACATAAAATTATAAATAAGTATATAATAACAATATAAATCAGTATATGTAAAACCATAAAAATATCATTAATTTTATAATAATGTAATATAACATGCATCAATAAAATAAGAATGAAATAAATATATTTAAAGTAATACTGACTAACCTAATATAATTTATGTAATAAAAACAAAAACAACACACAATGTAAATTTGTTTATTATATTATATTATAATATTAACAAATATGTAATATAAATCTTATTACCAAGGGTTCAACTTTTACCGAGGTAAAAAGCAAATCGCGTATAGGTAAAACTTAAGTTGTTGAAAGGATTTTATAATATTTAAAATTAATATATTAAAAATTGATTTTCTGCGCAGTTGCACAAAATTTGAATTTCTGAGAGAATTATAATTTTATATCTATATGCAATTTCTTCTGATTGTAATTAAATATAAAAGTAGTGACTGACATTATATTATATAGTTAGATTGATAAATACGAAGATGTGAAAAAATATTAAAAACTATTTAAACGAATTATTATTGAATAAGAACGATAAGAATAAAGTAATACTAAAATAATTCTAGCATACGTCAATATATTTATAAATAATTTTCAAAGAATTTCATAGTATGTATATATATTAAACAAAATATAATATTAATCAATGTGCAGCTAGAATTAGAAAATGAACAATTTCACGAAATTCATGATCAATTCACAAAATTAGAAATCATAACATAAATTAAGAACTATTGGTAATTTTGTATTTAACTATGAAAGTCTATCAAACTATTAAATTAAGATTCCTTTATTTACAGCCAGAAAGCTGAGTGAGTAAGAATATATCAGTTATTTTATACAGCTTAGATATAAAAAAATGATTACGACAAGGCCTAAATATTGTACAGTGGATTATTAATCTTGTCTTTAATCAGCAATAACCCATAAACTCCCGCTATTTATTACATATTAATAAACAATATTGGCATATTTCATACGGGAACAAAAGAACGGTAGTCAAATAAGAGGAAATTACAAGATACAGTCCTTTTCGTACCCGGTAAATCAGTTAATAATGAACGACAATTTTTCTTATCCTTAAATGCAATTATTATAAATCATATTTTTTTAAAATGAACTCATTTCCCTTTTAAAGAGATTTCCAAAGAACTTTCAGCTTTCACCTTCAGTTTACTTTATCAAGTAAATAACTTTTTCACTATCAACCTTATCTTGCTTGTATTTATTATGTAAGATGAAAAAAGATGGGGACGGGAGCATCCGATATCAAAGTATTCCTATCGAGTACTCATATCTGGAAAATAAGAAGAAGAAGAAAAAGAAGAAGAAGAAGAAGAAGAAGAAGAATAGGGCGATGGGGTGAGAGAGTAAGGGGAGTAAGAGAAGGTGGTGGCAGTTGGGGTTCAGTGCTAGAGAAAAGAAGGCAACAAGTCGATGTAAAGTACGTAGTCGTTGTAGAGGACGTCGATGCACGGCTACCAAGTGACGCGTCAACCTGGAGTCCCGAGTTTAAGAGCTTCCTCGAGAGGCGAATTCCGGTTGTGGCAGCGTCTAGCAACCTCCTCTTTGTCAGCATTTACCCACGGCAGAGTAACATGAGAGAAAAGCCTCTCGTATTACAGGGACTTAAATGTGACTTGTCCCTCTCCTCGGTGACTTCCTCGACCGTCGCCCTGGAAACTGAATTGAATATTCGGCCCCTCGCGCCGACTAAATTTTCCTCTCCCTTCCTGCGCTCTCCATGCATATTGGAGGCTATCAATTATTCCAGGAGCCTTCCTGATTTTATCTTTGCACAGAAATACGCGCATTTTAAAACAAAACTTTTCACAAAAATTTACAAACTGCGCAGCGCAGCTTTATTATTCTTCTTTGTCCGTATTATTAAAATTTTTGAAAATATTTTTAAAAATAAGTATATTAGTAAAGCTCATTGATCTCCTTGATGTATTTCCTTTACACCAACATAGTCAATAAATGTAGTTTTTTTTTAATCATAGTGCCTGTACATTATGACGTCGCTGGCAGTATTACTAGTTTAATGTGCCTAGTTATCAAACGCTATATCTCATAGTGCAGCATGGATTATGCTTTGTAATAATACTACATGCAATTCAAAATTAGCTATGCTTTACATATTATGAAAGCAATGTAATGTGATGTCCTTTTTATTTATTGCAGTTTGCTATAAGATTCTAATGATTACAATTTATGCCATGTTTCTATTGCCTTTTATCTACTTTTATTTTTCAAGCTGATCACTGAATAAAAATAGATAAAACTCGTGTAATTAATACGACAAATATTTTCTTTATATAAAGCCACGATAATGCATGCAGTTGACATAAGAAATTAGCCGTAATTATAGTTTACATGGCAATGAGCGCCAATGATTCAACTGGCTTTATCTTAGATAATTAAATGTTATCAATAATTAAAGTGACTCGGTTGTTGTTTTCGTGTAAAACCAATAAGGTTTGTTACCATAGGCCACTATCAATTAATGATATCGGAATCGAAAATTGAGAATGAGTTGATGAGAGGATAAAGTTACTGATCAATCGAAATTCGTTTTGATGTTTGGCCTAACCATTATACCGCGTAAATAGGCGAGATGTTGACCGCCCACAAAAAGTTACCCTTGGTCAATCTCCTATGTGATCTCCGGGAATTTTATTTTTAAATTAAAGCTTCATATTTATGAGATGAATACCCGCAGTGATGATCTGGTAAAATCAATTGACCGCTTCTAAAGGCTTGTCAAGTCATGCGATGCGCACGTTGATTTGGATTATAATGATGAAGGGTAGAGGTATGAAACACTCAATTTCGAACTGGCTTAAATGCCTTTGAGAATCTTTCGAAAGCCTTTATTATATCATAGCTTAAGGTTTTAAATATCTTTGATATGTTTTAAGCAGTATCGATTCTCCAGTTCTTCTTCTGTGCCACAATGATGAGCTAGTATTCGTTGAAACATAAAGTTACCGCTGTATACGGGAGAATAATGGTCCGTAATATTTTTACTGATAAAGCTAAAGGATACGGAAACAAATTTTTACTTAAGTATGAGAGTGTACTCGTTGGTAATTAATAACCAATCAAAAATCAGCGTGAGTTCAGCCGCCGATATTAGCTCACGTAGTATTATAGTTTGTTTGGCCTTTGATCGATTCCAAGTATTTCTATACATTGTCTAATTTTTATCCACGTGATACATTGCGAGTTCGGTTCCTTTTTCGTCATTCCATCTACACCGTCTCGGCAAACTTTGTGTACGAGGCAATTTGATCATAATTAAGATTGTGAATAATGTCCAGTATGATTGCTTCAGAATCGGGTGAGCAAGTGTCGCGATCTTGCGACTCACATTTATCACTCGTAGCAGTAATTTTTTTATGAAAATAGCAATCCTTCGTATATTAGTATCTTATTACTTAAGAGTAAATAGCATAGATAACATGAGTCGCTAACTTTTATATATTAAGTTGTTCTTCAGTGGTTTCTTGGCTTTGGTGGTCAGTTACGCTTTCACATAAGCGAATAAAATTGTACCTGCTTCTGTGCAATTACAAGTAAGCGAAACAGATTTTATTATTTTTACTAAAACAACTTCTGATTCAAAATTATGTTTATGGTATAGAAATGAAGAGGCTGATAGAAATGAAGCAGTTGTTGCAGATTATCGTAGTGTATTTCTATACAAGGGTTTATTATGTGTGTTTAAGCGCTTTTATAAGTATTATTTAAAATTGTTTGACTAAGAGTTTTAAAGCTTTCCAGAATTAGCGAAAAATAAATTTCAATAATCAAAAATTATTATTTTATGGTAAAGTTTTTTTTAACAAAGCTTATAATTTATAAGCATTTAAACATGAATCACAATCCGTACTTAAGCCTATTATTTAATAATTACTTCAATTTAATTGTAAAAATATATTCAAATAATTTGTTGACATGAAAATTAATTTATAATTTATAATATTCATAATGTATTATTATAATTTATTGGTCTTTTAGTTACGTTTTTTAACTAAATAATTTTTTTATTATTAGAAATGTGATTTATTATTTATTATTATTTATCGTATTTATTAATAAATTTTCATATCAATTTTTATATTACTACATTATATTAATAAATGTATTATTGAATTAAAGATACTTCGGTATTATTTGAAAATTTTACGCGTATACATAATTCTTCATTATTTCTTTAAAAATTTTCTGCGATTGATTGATAAAATTTAAAATTTGTTTTGTCAGTTTGACTGTTTGATTTCTACAATATTAAAATGACGAGATTTTAAGTGGCTATAAAATAAATATTACTCGTGTGACAGAGATAGTAATAATTCAAATCTAAAATACATATCATTCATAATAAAAAAAGCGATGGCGCAATAATATTAACACATCTCCTACATTCCTCGAAGCATATTTGATTCCAAAAAGAATAAAATTACAATAAACCATTTCAAGTTACGCTTTAAGCATGCAACGTTATGCAGGGAAAATAAGTTTTTACGACAATATAATACGCGGATCAGAGCAACCCAACAATCTGTTAACTCTGCCATTCTCGGGGCACTAAATACAGAAGAAGACGAGCTCTGGCTCACTCAGCGTCTCCGGCATTCCCAGGATATCCGCTCCTGCGAGCTTCGCCACGTTATATGATAAAAAATCCGACTCGACGTTTCCCAGGTGACCCCCAGACTCAATGGCGCAATCTAGTGAGGAGTTGACGCTGAGCCATGTCGAATAGTCACGGGGTCGACAAAAAGCCTATTGGAGGCGTCCATTTTTTCTTACAAATTATAAATAAGTAGCTCAACACGAAGCGCAGATTTTTCCTGGCGCCTCCTTTGATCCCGAGGCTTACGCACAAACTACACGAGCAATTTTACGTACTGATGATGCATATGGGAACTTTAGTCTCGTATTCCTCATGCGGAGATCCGAATCGAGGGGTAGCACTGGTTAATCCGCGATTTTTTGGCCGACTGTTTTCGAAGAATTCTCAGGGGCAGGGGGATAAAAATACTAAACAATGATGCATAATGCGATTTTTTACATTATGCAGCACGTTTTATCAGAGGAAACGTAGGGTCAAATTAAATGTCTGAGTATCTAGCATTTATGCAAGTGACCACGGCAAAAATGATAAAGTATGAAACATGACGTTCGTAACTTTATACAGACTCACTACTTTTAATAAATCAATTTATATTACCTTTGTTTGCCTGTGTAAGATACACCTACGAAGTATTGTCACCTACGAAGTAGATATCATAATCGTACACTTTACAGTACTCTTATCCAAAATGTTAACAACAAATATTGTACGTATCCGAGAGATATGGCTCTTAATGCACATTTTGTGATTGTTTCCAATACAGTTTTTTATGATATGAACCTTTCAAATGAGAATTTTAACATATGAAGCTTCAAAGTTACCATTGTTTTATTTGAATACATTTACTTTATTATTTTTTTTGCGTTTAAAGTTAGACTTGCTTAACTTTTGAATCGTTACTACGAATATTACTATTAAATTTTTGAAATACTTAAACAAAAATTTCAAATTCATCAATGTATTTAATTAAATTTTACTACATGACGTTCATAGTTTTATTAAAATTGCTAAAATTAAATCTAAAATATTTCATTATTTACAATTAAACTTATTTTTAATCAGTGGCTTATAAGTATTTTAATTGTAAATGTAAATACTTATTTATTATAGTAATTTATTTAAGGGAATTAATGTATTTATAATTAATATACATAATTTAGAATATTTAACGTGAAAAAATCAATACAAAGGTTTTTTATGTTTTAATTATAAACTTAAAAAATTGTTTAATTTTTCAAAAGATAATTTCTGAATTTTTAATAATAAATGGTTAGACGTGGAGTATTGCATTTAAAAAGTTATTATTAATATAAATAAAAAGTATTTTAATGAGTTTTGATATACTGTTCATGTTTATGTTAAAATTTTGTGTTTGCAATTTGATTTTTGAACGCCTTATATATAATTTCAAATTTAATATGCTTTTGCATATATGAAACTGTATTAAACATCTATGTATAAGTTGAGAACGGCTTAAAGGAAGACGTTAAAAAAATATGTAAAATTTTATTTTTTGGTACCTAGGAATAGCCTTTTATTCAGATCAAAGGCCGACTTTAAGAAAGAAAAATGAGAAAGTTTAATAATCAGTAGTCTCGGTGTCGTTGGGTGGTCCCACGTACCTACGGCATTCGTATTTGCAAGGCTGCTGTTAATCCTCCCAAGACTAAACTTTTGTCACTTTTAACTCTGGATGCGAATATCGGATACTTTTTTGTTGTATTGCCTATCCTAACGCGACTTTTAAAGGTACTGGTTAGAGTGCAACTCAAAGCTTTCGTAAATTTGAGTGATTTTCAAGATTTATTCTTACGGTCAGACAGGTACGGTCATTTACAATGTATAATAAATCAGAATGTATTTCTTTTTTATTGAACAAAGGAACTTATAAATGTTGGATTTAAAATTTTTAATACTAAATGCAAGTGCTGATCGTTAGTTTTGAAATATCTAAAATCATTTGTCTTAAACTTTTTAAATTAGATTAAATGTATTGTAAGAAATGCTTCATATTTGCAAGTAATTTAAAAAAAGGCCATTAAAAAATGTTAATAAATAAGAAAGTATTTCGTCAGAAATCATTAATATCATTGAATAATCGTATCTTGTTAAGTGACCTTCATTGAAAAACTTAAACAAATTATTACATTAACAAGAAAAGATTTAATTTGAATATGTTTGCTCTCTCCGTACTTTTGCAAGCGGTAGAGTAGAATTTATAAAATTCTATGTATATGGTTACGTACTAATACGAGCGATTTATCTACTTGTGAATATGAAATATTAGTTTTTAGAGGCGACGTTCGACGGACTGATCATGAAGTATATTATTAATTTATGGATCCCGAATTTAATAGAATGATCAAAGATAGTGATTTGTTCTCATTTTCAAAGGCCTTTAATGCTGGCAAGATTACAATAAATGACACCAATGAAGAATTTTTAATAGAGAGAAAGCAGATTTAATTTTTATCCATATGTAAGAGATAGAAATAATACTCGGTATATCTAAACAGTGTTCTTTGAAAAAGTAATATTCCCAATGGGTTCGAAAATGGGCCATAGTTTAATAAAAACAAATGGAAGAATTAATGGATCGTAGTTTGCTTTATCAGAGTACAATAATATACTTCTTGTATGCTTTGCCATCAAAAGTTTGCATTCAAATTAATATACACGAAATTTTAGAAATGTACTAAGAATAAACGCCAGTACAATCCATATAATGATGGAGAGAATCATGGAAAAAGGGATAATAAATGGAAGCTAAAGCTAGACGCATATCGCCAAGCTCGCCCATAAAATTGCAATGAAAATTTAACGATCAGCCGGGCTTATACATATAAAGGCCGACTTCAAGGGCTTTAAAATCACCTGAGAACGTTGCGCACAGCTTTTGATTTTTTCGGAAGTTGCCAAAGTAAAAATGCCATTAAGAGCCACAGAAGCAATAAGAATCACGATGTACATCGGCAGTAAAGCAATAGCGCACTTACCTCTCGTTTCTATGTGCGCCAATTTCCAACCAAACTTTCATTACGCGCATCTCCGTTGCAAACACCGATTTCCGTCCTCCTTCTTCAGCCTCCGCGGCCCACAACGAGTTGTACTTAACCTACCCCTGGTCATCAAGGCGACCAGTGATCGTACGAGTGTGTAGATTAAGTGATTCTGATTGTAAGCCGACGCCTTTTTTCCCCTTGACTTTTCGGCCTTGACGATGACACCTTCGATTGCTCCCTTTAATAGCCGCGAAATTTCGAAACCCGCAGTTTTTTTTAGATGACTGGAAGTCGCGCGTAAGGGCTTCTAAGTCCCTCATTCTGCTTCATAATTAAAATATTCACCACATTAATTGCATTGCAGAAAATGCGAGTCTACGTTCAATTACTTGAACATTAATAATGAGAAAGGAATGATCTTTTTCTTTGAAATTATTACACCACTCTGCGCGTTCTTAATTAATTTAGAAAATGAATGATTATTGGATCGCATACTTTCTTTACGTAAAGGTAATTCAATTTCAATAATTTACTGCAAAAGTGATTTCAATTTAACATTTGATGTCGAATCCTAGAGTTTCTGTTTTTTATTTTGCATTCGTATAATTTACTTTATGCTCTCCTTTAATTTATTCCACAAACTAAATTTACCTTGCTTTATAATTTTTAAGGCACACCTCAGTTCTTCTTTTACAAGTAACTGGACCGCTATTTATTGCTAAAAAAATCATTTCACCAATATTAATTAATGATTTAATATTATACTTATAGGCACATGTATGTATAAATGTTTTTTAATAATACTAAATATTAGTAGAAAGTAGTGGATATATTTTCATTTATATATATGTATATATAATGTAAGATAATCCAATCATAATATATACGTTAAAATCTTAATGGCCATAATACCGTTGATAGTGTAAGTCGTGTTTTTTATCATGAAATTAATTTAATTGCAAAAAAGTTCTTAATAATCTGTTTTATATTTAATTTCAAATTATATTAAGACATTATTTTTATAAACGCAAAATAACATTGTCAATCTTGCTGTGAAATTAACACTTTATATATTACAGACTATTTAAAAAAATTATTGCTATTATTATAAGTAAATACGATTGGTGGAATTTTCTGCTAAATAGTTATTTAGTTCAGACGAGTACAAATAGTGTTAAAAGTTAATATTTTATGCACTCCGATATTTAATCTGTTAATTTAGTAGACAAGCGACTGTTATTTAATGGTAAGATTATCTGTTACACATGATATGTAATCACCAGTAAATGTAAACTAATTACCGTTGGATACCATCAATCTTTGTATCGAAGATTATAAATGTAGTTTAAGATGATTAGAAATCAGTAAATTTGACGTGATTTAATTATTGGTTAACTTAGGTATTGCACTATGGTACATAATCGCAAACTTCTCTCATTATATTTTATCCGCACGTTTCTTAATTCGAAATTCAAAGCACCATTTACCGATACGGCGATACATTTGCAATATGCGAAGCAAATTTGAATGAGAAATGATGGCTGTAAAAGTGAGAAAAAGCAATAAAAACTGAAATACGATTTTTCAGTAATTCGAAGCAGACACTTTGGACTTCGGGAGACGGGGAAGTAAGTTTAGCTGTATATTGCATCAATGTACATATCCTATTTTTTATTACCTGTTTTTCAACGCGGCTATTCATAGCTTCGATCCACTTTCTCATGTGGCAGTCGGCCCAGTAATCAAATACAAAGTAAACATCTTACTCGTTGTAATATGCCGCGGCGATAAACGCGTGAACAATAATTCGAAGTAGGTGGCAAAATAAGTTTCTTCGGTCCAGCTGACTCCTTTCGGTCATTTTTTCCCCACAGTCGCTCGACTAATTATCTTCCCTCATCGAATGCACGTCGGTGAAAAGGTGACGATACTATGCTGACACCGGCCGAGGTTTATGAAAAGCAGGCTGTTGGTATTTTTGGTTTATACGAATTATTGATTATACTGGCAACTAATCAGCTGGCATTTGTAGGCGATTGCTTCGATCAAGGGTAATTATAGGATAAATTTGCGAAAGTTTGTGCGAAATCGAATTACGTCTGCGTGGTATTAAATTATACGGATTTGTTTGAGGCATAACATTACATCGCCCTTCTTCATTAATGAGTTATTGACTTACGAATAAAAATTAACGCCACTCCGAATATTTTTATTTTAATACGTGTGCAATAATTATCTATGAAAATGTGTTATAAGTTTAATAGTTTTCAAGGAATTTTACTTATACTATGTATTACAAACTAATTACAGAATTTCATAAAGATACAGAATTTTATATAGATGAAATATACTAAAAAAATACTTTTTGAGTTTATTAATATTATTTTCTCGAATATAAAAAAAATAGCTGTTTTAAAATAATCACAAATCTTGTTTATTACTAAGAAATATTAATTAAATTTATTATTAGTCAATTTTAAACGAACATTAACGAAGAGTCTTATACCTACGTAATAAGAAATTTTTTTTAACATTAGTGCTACATTAGTACAAAAATGAATACATCAACTATTATGAAGTTTTACTTAAAATTTCTCAAACTTACATATAATGTAACTTATTATCAAAAAACTTATACTTATACATAGACCTTACTTTCACATAGACCTTAAGTACAATACTTATACCGTATGCCTCATTATCCAGCATAACTTTTTAAGTTAGTTTGAAAAACTAAGGTTTCTCAAT
Source organism: Kradibia gibbosae (assembly GCA_018907135.1). NCBI lineage: Eukaryota > Metazoa > Arthropoda > Insecta > Hymenoptera > Agaonidae > Kradibia > Kradibia gibbosae. The sequence goes on along the minus strand of JACCHX010000003.1, from coordinate 27,944,803 downwards.
GGACTGCAAATTACGGTTTTTAAAATATTTCATTAAGTGAATCTCTTATCATCATTTAACACAAAAATGTATGAAACGTGTATATAAAGTGTATAAATCTTCTCCATATTTATAAATGCATGAAATGAATACACACAATTTCAAAAGATTAAAAGACTTATTATATTTAATATATTATAATGTAATATAATAATTCATAATAAAGACTTAATACATGTAATAGTTATTCTACTATTACATACTATTTTTTCTAGTCTTTCTTATTTTGACTTTATCTTTTTTGTTCAGATAACTTATAGGCATAAAGTGAAATGCGTTAAGTTTAGCAAAATGTACGTACTTAATAAGAATAATATTATCTCAAATGTGATAAATATTCATGGACAATTGATTATCTTCCAACCCAGATACTCATTTTCGATATAGAAATATTTATATAACGTCGATAATAAGCTTTTTTATGCGTAATATAACATTGAAAGATCATAAAAAGTTCCGTAATATCTACATTACCCTGTCTTTATGTATTAAATTTTCATTTATTTTTATACGATTCGGTAGCTTTATAATAAAATTATTTCTAATTTTCTCGCAATTCAAGTGCACTACATTATAATTCAGACACGTAAAACGATTATATCTTATAAATGGAAACTTAAGGAATAATATAATTCTATCGAGGAAAATGCAACTGCATTTACTGCAATAATAAAAAATTCACTATCCTCGTATTTGTCTAAAGTGAGGAATGTCATGTAATAAGATTTTGTTAGCGAAACATTATTTGAGGTAAGCCTCTGGAAGAATATGGCAGAGAGTAGAGAGGAAAGACGACTATATGTATAGCCATTGATTGATTTCACGCATGTAAAATCAATTTCTTCACGAATGATGTATCCTCTTTTTTCTCTTTTCTTGTCTACTTCGTCGACAGACCAGGAGAGGATTTCAGAAAAGACGAGGACTGATAAGCACCCGCAGAACAACAGGGACCGCTTTCTTTCTAATTCCATGGAGTGCGCGAATTCTTCGCATTCGGTAGAGGAAGCGAATGACGTTCTGCGCAAGCTAGACATCTTGAAAGGCGAAAGACGCCCGTGCCAACGCGTTCGCCTTGCATGTGCTTTGTGCTCGCTTTCGCGGTTTTCTACGTCCATGTGATGTTTGTGTAAATGTGCAAGTCTGCCCTCGCCCATCAATACGTTGCCGTGCAGCCACGGAGATTTTATTTTCTTTGCTCGTGCAAGGCACCAAGGACGGGATTCCCTCTTTTCGCCATGGTGTTATTAGTTGAATTGCATGATTCTACAGTATGTGGCTTCGCTGCGGCCTGTTGGTTTTCCTTTCCCGAGAGTTTTTATTGACCAATCGTATGTCTTCTGCTGTCGTATTATATTTCGCATTATACTTACACTACTAATACATCTGTAAGAGCTTATATTAAGGCTTTAATTAAGGTGTTGATATTACTTTATATCTTTCAATTGTATATAATGATATTGGTTGCACTACTAAGTAATATTGACCTAAATTGCCTCATTTAAAAATTAATGCGAGTGCCTTTGCACGAGTTTTTTTATTAATAATTTTTAATCAATCATTTACAAAACATTTTTAATTTCAGCTACGTAAGCTTTATAATTTTATTTTAGAATCAATGTCATTTAGAGACTTGAATTTTCATCTAAATGAATTGATGCATAAGAAAATCTAGTCTAATAGAGGTGACCTTACCTTAACCGACATTAATGGATATTCGTTGTGTACAAAATATAATCATAATAAGTCACATAAAAGATAATTCAAATTTACTTTTTTTAGTTTTAATATTTTGTTTTAAAACTAACATTAAAATTCCTTATAATAAACTACAATAATTTATTTGACCGCTATTGGTGTATATAAGTATTGGAATTAATTATTGAAATATCTTGAAACTTTTAAATGTTAAAAAGAAAATTCATTTACCTATTTAAACACTTTTAATAGGTCGTATGAATCTTTAAGAAACTTTTTCTGATAATTTTTTAACCTTGTAAGGATTCCTTTTTAAATTATTTGTTTCAATTGATGAGTGTTCTATAAGAAATTACGATTAAATTTTTTAACTAGTTCAAAAAAAAAATGCTGGGAAACAAAACATTTACATCAGTATAAAAATCTTTATTAATAGAATGCATTTGAATTTTCTTGCCTTTTCGAATTTTAATCATTTTTAAAAATTTAATGTAACGTTTATTGAATAAAGGCCTTTAAAATTTTCTATGTTAGTAATTTAAGCATATTGGAAATATTTTGAAAATCTTTTTATTAGTTTTTGTCTACAATTTTTTTTCTTTTTGCTGTCAATATGTAAAACTGTAAAATAACATTTCGCAAAAAGAACTATATTGATATTTTCCTTTGATAAAAATTCAATCGTAATTGTACTTTATTTGCTATCAAATAAATCAATGTAAGTGCTTAAATATTGCAATTAAATCGATAATGTTGGAATTATAAGATTATTACGCTTAAATCATAAAGAGTTGAAGTATAATTACATCAATAGCATTATTATATTTCAATCGATGCGGGGGCAGAAATTAAATCATTTGGCTGAGTATCATACGTTGTGGAGCTTTGAAGCAGAACTAATTAAAATCAATATTGACAGTATTTTAAAGTATGCATTTTATTGCATTGGCATAAATGTCTGACACTTTTAAATGTCTCCGAATGGTGTCTTATAAATCGACGAGCAAAGAATGAATTTGTCTCGAGTTCCGACGCAAAACCCTAAAATATCAGAGGCTGAGAATCCATTTGGTGCAAGGGGACAAGTGACAAATCGGTTGTAAATCATTCGTTTAGGCTTGCGGACATTCCCGCAGGTCATAAAAGTCCGCAAGTCTCATCCCGAGAACCTGAAACGTCACGGTGCCTTCCGTGGGTCTACGTCTTGTCAGATCTTTCGCGCGTGTCCTTCGCTCTCCTCCTTTTCCCCCGGCCATGTGTCCACTGCGGAACCGCTTCCTAACGACGGAATGTTTTATCGTTAAAAATATGTTGCGGCGTGGGAGGGCAGATAAGCAGCACTCGTTAATTCGTGAATCATTGAGGTCGTGGAGCAGATGAGACTTCGATAAACTCAAGTTCACCCGGATACGTAATTTCTGTGTGGAAGTGAAGCTGCTGCTACTATTATGCTTCTCAAGGCATTATCACATGAAGGGTTTGCTTTCGACTTGCCAATCCATTATTGTTCTTAATTACTTGTTATAATTTATCGTTGATTATTAATGTTCAATAAACGTATGCTATGGCGTGATATTCTTCAGGGCTTTGAATGCGGCTTTAAAAGCGTTGTGTTAGGACATAAATTCACTACGACTTTATCAAACCAGACATCGTGGCATTTTCCCGTTTAAGATAGTAGAGATATTCTATCAACCGATTAGAATTTAGCAATCTTTGGGTTTTTTTTGGAAGTATGCGAATAAGTATGCGTTTAAGAAAGAACATGAGATTTATACAACACAAATTAATCATCTTCTTTATACGATGATACATTTATAAAATTGTAACAATTAAGAATTTTTTCCTATTATATTTCTCCTGTTTACATAATTAATTTTAAAATTTTACAGATATATTCCATAACAAAAGATCACAAAAAAATTGCTAATACAAAAGTGTTACCTAAAATATTTATAAATTTTCAAAACGCTTTCAATCGCAATTTTAGATGCTTGAAAATCAATTTTTCAGTAATATTATAATATTTGTTTGTTTTCCTTTATACAAACTATAAATAAAATTATAAATTTAATGATTTTTAAAATTTTATGAATGAAGCATGGTAACAAGTTTTAAAACACACATTATTGCAAGATTTGTTAATATTTTAATTTTTTATATAAAGTTAAAAACATTATAAGGTAATAATATAAGATGTAACAGAATTATTTTATATTTACTTACATAAATAAGCTTTAACTCAGAATGAAAGTTATCATTTTATTTATTATTCAAAGTTATCATCAAATTATACGTGCTAAATGAATACGTAAGTTATATTAGTTTTACAAACTGTAAAGTTTTTTTTTAATATATAATAATTCTATAATAATATATAATGACACACTTTTAGAAAGTAATGTGAAGGAATTATAAAAAAATGTGGTATTTCCAATGAATGTCGCAATTTTTCAGTAAAAAGTTTGTCTACAATACGCAAAAGTCAAAGCTTCTTTGAAAGTTTATAAATTCTGTGAATTCATTGAATATATATTCAATTCATATAATCTATATTTATCATATTTAGCTTAATATTAATTTCTCAATAATGTCTGCATTAAACTTCTGGATTCGTAATATTATAGATTTACAGTTATATTTTCCTAACACTTAAACGTTTGTATAATCTATTCATGTGTATATAAAATAGTACTAATAATGCTGCTTAGGCTCAAAATTGTTAATAATCATATTGTATAAATGTTACTATTTTATTGAAAAATAAAAGTGTTGCGTTTCTAAATATTTATTTTAAATGAAAAATTTTTCACCTTTTAGAACATTTTAACGATTCAAATATTAAATTTTATTAATAGAAGACTTTACAAATAAATTAACTATTTCGGATATTAAAATTAACTTTTAATTAATTTAATATCTATATTACATTATTTATATGTCAAAATGTGCTTTAAAGCCTTACAACATAAAGAATAAAACAGAAACGGAGCATGATACTTTTAATAACTTATGGAATAATTTACTTGTGCCCACATACATTCAAAATTTTGTTTCGAAAATTAGTGCCACGGTTGTAAAGGACGCTCTCCTCGAGATACGAACTTTAATTACTAGTTCACATATGTGTGCGTGTTTACTGGCTTACATATTTGTGCGTCCGTGTGCGCGTTCGCGTGTACGTGTGCGTGTACGCGCGCGCCTCCTCCTGACATAGCGAAGTGGCCTCAGCTCGATTTAGAGGCACGGCTTCAATGGGTTAGATGAAAAAGAGGCCGGAGATTAAGATGGTGATGATTAAAGAAGCCATTTGGTCCGAGTTTCTCGATGTTTTCTGCGTTCTTTCAACTTTCTGGCTTTCCCGGATTAGACAGGTTTTATCCATCGATACCCGATAAAGTATGGGGAGCTTAGTAATGGATTCGCCCATGGATTTTCCAATGCTTTTTCCAATGCTTTCCGACATCGGTTCTTAACAGCCTTCTTGCAAATGACAACAATGACAAATTATACTTTTACTATATGTAGGCGTGTTGTTTAATTTTCGAACGATATTTCTTACGCGATTTTTAACTGGATGAGCGTTTAATAAAATAGCTGACTCAAGTGATCAATTATACTAGGAAGTTTAGCCATTTGATTTTGATGCTGTCTTTTCTACCGTTACTCTTTCGTTTTTATTTATTGAAATTCACTGTTTACTTGGATTCGACTATTATTTGTAAGTACTAACAATTTTTTAACAAGATTAAAATTTCTATTTTACCATATAGTTTTCTTGGAAAAATAAAATAATAGTTGAATAAGATTAGTGACACATTTCCTTACAATATGCCTTTAATACATTTTAATTGTTATATTAAGTCTAACGCATAGTAATCTTTTATTTAATTTAAATAAGTCAGAATTTATTACAATAAATTATACTCTTATGTTTCAATTATCTGAGGATACTAAATGCAGTTTTGTATGATCTAATTACTTTCTTTTTAACAACTAAACAACAATTATTATTAAATCTTCTTTTAAAAGGCTTTTCTGCAGAGTTGCTCAAATCAAAATTGCAATAAAAGTTTAATATAACTAAAATGTCTGAATGTTCGATATCAAATAAAATTTATGAGAGAGTTTAGCAAAGCTTATGAAGTTTAAATACAAAACTTAAATCATTATCATAGATCAATTTGGACATAAAACTCATTTTTATAAAATCATTTTGAAATGGTAAGAGCTGTATTTTATATAAATGTCAAATTTCGGTTATAATTAAATTTTATTTATGTAAATAAATGCTCTATTATGTATATATATTTTTTGTATAAATAATATAGGGTATTTGTTGCTGTTTTCATCTAATTTCTAATTACGTTTTTAATTGCTTAGTTTATAACTAGTGCTAAAATTATATTATTAAGAGGAAATAAACGAGAGAAGGAGAAGGAGCTTACAATAAAATCTTTTTACATAAAAATTAGTTAATATAAACTTATTGAAAAATTAAATTATTCATTTTTTTATGATGAATTTTTATTTTGACGATAATTATTATAAATTATGGTTAACATAAAAATCTTTGATGACACTTTATTTTATATTTTCTAATTGGACAGGAAAATATTACATTAATAAAATTTTTCATTTTCGAAATAGGATTGCGTTGAATTTCTCATTTAATAATTATAATAAAATTATAGCAAATAATATAAAAATAATATGAAAAATACTTATTTGTAAATAATTACGCATTATATGAAGAGGTAGATATTAATATTTATTAAAACTACATTTTTAACTGTATTTCAGACTTGACCAAATTATCCAATATCAAGTAATGTAAACTTTATTATATAAGTCTAGACATAATCATAAAAAAACAAACATTTGACCGAGGCTTAATTACGTAAGTTAAAAAATAACATAAAAAAAGCGGCACCCTAAAAATCAAGCTCGTAAACGATGAGAATGATGGGGCAGAAGAGAATCGAGTCTCGGTATGATGCGGTCAACAAAGTAATTCAATCGGCAAATTAATGGTTGAAGACACGACGCCGGCGCTTCGCGCGAACTTGAATTTGATGGGAAATTTCAATTAATTGTTCTTATATCGCATAGTAAAAACATATACTAATAATGAAAAAAATGAAGAAAGCAAGAAAATAGTAAAGAATAAACTTTCATACGGCAACTTTAAAAGCTTAACCGTTTGTTATATTTCCCTGACTTTTATTCAATAGATATTAACTGTTTTAATAATTTTCTGCATGGCCCTGAGAATAATAAAAGACGTGTAATCTTATTCATCCTGTACTTTCTTCGCTGTTAATGTATCGTGTTAACTCAGGTTCAGGGTTTTTCCTTATTCTTCCGTATTCTTAATCTTCAATTACAAAGTTATGAGCCACTCGCTGCTTGTACTATTATGTATAATCAATTTTAAGATTGTGCGTAACATTTAGAATAAAATTTAGGTAAAGTGAATATTATTTCATTCAAAAGGATGAGATTTTTTACTATATTTTGCTCTAATATTATATTTTAAACTGGAATCTACGTATTATAAATACTTTACTTAGTGTACTGTAAAATATTCAGTACGGTTGAGTAAATTCGACGAAAGATAGATTGAATAAATTTCCACTTTAATTCGCATTATTAGTTTCAACTGTAAGTAACTATATATAATTATTTAGGATTAACTGATATTTGTAAAATATATTGTAATTAAGGTCGTTGTTTTGCATATTTAAGTTGTTATTAATATTTTTATCAATTATAAATCTAATCTTTGTTGATTTTAATTAATTCAATAAAACTTGTATAATGATCGGAGTAGTAAGTTTATAATTATAATTATTATATTCTAATTTATTTTACGTATATATATTTCTAAAATGGTAGATTAATTGATATGTATACGTATAATGCAGGTAGAGTGAGGCTGTTGAAGCACATAGATATATAATCAGCAATCAAAACAATCTTTTTGTGAAAACTCTTTTATAGCAATACATAAAAATCAACGATCTTTTTAATTAATTGAATTGTCAAATACAAATCATTTTCCATTGGAAAAAAACTTTCATTGGAAGAATACTAAAGAAAAAAATGATTAAAAGAAACTTGATAATGTACTACTAAGATATAATTTTTAATAAACACTGTACATTATATCGTGTAATAAGTTCCAGTTATTTAATAGTACTAAAGTTTCGAAGTTCAGAAGAACTCTTTTATTAACAGAAAGTAAAAAGTTTTTAACGAATTCTAAAATAAAAATATTCAAAATGGTTGTATATAAATCTGAATTGTCATAATTAATGTTGTGATATTGTAGGAAATAAAATTCCCTAATGAAAGTCCATTTTTTTCAAAGAAACTTCTATAAATTTCTAAAAAGAATAAATTATTTTATTCTTAATTAAAAATGTGTAAAATATATAATTACTAATTTGATACTATCAAAATTATCAAAATTTCTAGCTAAACTTTAGCTTTGTATAATTAAAACGTTTAAGAAGTATAGCCACAGTTTGAGACACAAACGCTCACAAAGTCATCCCTACTTCCATTATATCAATTGGTGAATCCATGTGAGAATTTCAAACTAAATACTACTGTAAATACCTGCGGTTCTGGGTACATATGTAGTATCTCATTGCCAGTGTAGTTTTAATAAAGATTTTTGCCAATCGAATTAACAGATGTTTCCTGAGTCTTATTTATTATTTTAATGGACAGTGTCGAGCTAGAGGCAAATCATGTCGGATGTAAATAGTTAATCATTTTTATTACCGATTAATATCATGATATTTATAAATAATATACAAATGCAAAAGATGCGTTCGCGATGATTAATCCATGTGGTCTGTCCACTATTAATTCATAGTTTTGTAGCTGCGCTTCTTGGCTCCTTTTTTTAAGATGGACTCCCAAGGTGGAATGCAATTTCGCCAGTGAGTCTCGCTTTCCTGTACAACAAAACGTCGAGATTATGAAATACAGAAGGAAAGTGTAGGCCGGAACTTTCCTTGTAATTAACATTGGGGTACATGAAAGTTTGAGTTTAATATCGCATTAAGCCTACCAAAGCTGGAATCTCATATACATGGATGCCTAATTAGAGTCGTGTTCGACGGCGGAAAGGGGAATATTTGCTGGGAGGCGGGCCTCTTACGGAAATTACCATCGGTGGTCTAGGGGTTATGTTATGGGTAAGAGCTTGGCGTGTGGCTTTAATTAACTGCCTAGAACAGAGCATCAATCGTTCGATTATGCGGCGACACGCGCAATGCCATCGAATTATCACCTGGAATCTCGACTGCTACTGATGTAAAACAGCATTTCCAGCACCCGCGAGCTTGCCCATGAATAAAAAAAGGCTTCTCGTGCAGTTCGTCATGTAAATTCGTCAGGAGCCACTCTCATAAGGAACAGAGCCCAATCTGTCTAGGCAAACGTGTTTTCATGCCCTTTCGGTGATTTGCTACATGATGATGAAAGAGCTTTGAGTGTTCCTGCTTTTGTTATAATTGGTAACATGTATTCAGTTTGCTTTTACAGAGAAACATTTTAATATCTTCCGGACTTTATACTGGAGACTGAAAATTTATGCCTCTAATGATGTCCTCTATTGGGATCATTAAATTACGTTATTTATGTTTTTATTATATTGAAGTAGCATTTAATAAACTATGAAGTGGGTAATCATTTTTGAAGATTGATAATTAAAATCATAGATTATAAAAAATAATCTTAGCTTTACAGCTAATTAACGCAGCGACATTCTGACTCGAATATATGACTGAAACTCTATATAAGTGCGATCGTTGTAATGAAAAGTAAGAACTGCTTGCCTCGCGTGATATTCTAATACTTGTCACTGAAATCTGTGTTTAAATACTGCTATATTATGAGAGGTTAGTTATATATTACACTGATCATTGTTATTCAAAAAAATTTTCTACATCTACTTTCCATAATTTATTTCGTGAATTATTTATGTAAAATGAACAAGATACCTATTAATTCAGTATATTATTAGTTTAAATAAGTATTACGCTGTGATATTGTTAATGATAGTTATATGATTAGGTTTAGTTTAGAATCGATTTAGTCTACGCCGGTTAACAGATTATTTAGTCTATTTACATATTATATCAATGTAAAAATTGTTGAATATATAGAGGGATATGCATTATTTTATTAAAAATCAAATGTTTCGTATATATAGAAATATTAAAAGTTTAATTATATGTTATTTAGTTCTTTCTTTTTACTTAATTTAATTAATCAATTCAACTTTTATAATTTTCATGTATTCTAAAACGCGATTCATTGTTTTTACTAAGTTTTTTTAAGTTTCGATTAACATTTATCAGCTTAAAATATTTAATAATACTATTTCATGACATTTTATTATGGTCTCAGACATTTTTATACGTCAACTTTAAAATGTAATCAAGAAAAATTTTATATGAGAAATATTTAGTTTATATACATTATTAAGTTTCATGAAATCCTTTAAACAAAATTTGTTAAATTTTTCACAATTTCAATAGTATTACTATATTCATATATATATATTACATATATGTATATATATATATGATACGTTCTTTAAAAACTATTCTTTTTATGTTCAGATTATTCCTCATAAATTTAAAAGATAGCTGTTACATGAAAATCGATTTTATATCTCGAAGACATATTTTAAAGCTTGTAATTGATAGTATATATAATAAAAAATAAAATCTTGTTTATAAATAATTCTATAATAATAATTACTTTTTCTTTATTAGTTATTAAAAAGAGTTATCAAATATTTCAGACTCAGTATTAAACTTTGAAAGAATTCAAATAATTTTTATGAGGTAAATAGGCTTTCCTATCCATTATCAATTTTATTGACGAAATATAATTTTATTATACACTTATACGCAAATTTTTTTCTAAAAAAACTGATTCTTAATTTTTATATGGCACATTCCAAAAACAGACGAAGTTGCTCTTTGTAACCTCGAGAGAATCTTATGATTGGTTTTAGCTTAGTCGGTAGTTGTAGTATTAAAACAACAGCTTTAACGAGTGTGGTTAGATATTATATTGTATTAGATGTTTAAAAGGTAATTTCCAATTGGAACACTGCTGTAAATAATTGTATATTTGCAAATGTTGGAAAAAAGCAAATATCTATTTGGATTAATAAAATTGCGCTCTATGATTACTTGACTGATTGTGTACACAAAATTTCGTTAGTTGTTTATTCAGATGCAATTTGAAATATAAAAAGTGTAATTGATGGCATGGGTGTAAATAAAGATTCTCAGACGAAAAATAACAAGATACGTATCATTACATTTTTTAACGAATAAAATTCAAGATTATATTACAAAATGAAATATAATAAAGGTTTGTTTAAATGTAGTAATTTTAAAATGGTTAAAAAAAAATTTTTCTAAATTTTTTATAATATTTTATTTACTTAAAAAATTAGTTCAATAAAAAATTTATTGTAGCCGAAATCGATATATAATAGATAAAATACATATATTCTAATAAGAAGTGATATTATTTGGAGACTACAACGACAATAAAACGTGCGAAAAATCGAATATTAATTAAACGAGAGTACATATAAACGTAAGAAGCAATAAGGAAATCAATATGCTCGAGGCTAGATTAATTAAAAGATTATAATTAATAATGAATGTTGAGTGAGGACTCTAGCAACCTTTAATTTAGAATATAGTGATTATACCGAGGCAAAACAAAGTGCTGAAAAGATATAAGACTAGTAATACTAGTAACTATACTAAAATTGTAAGGAGAGAGAAAGAGAAATAACACTAAGGCTAAGGTGAACGATAAATAGCTCCGTAGTGGTAAAAGCTTTTAAAACAGCAAGTAGACTTTACTTAACACACTATATAAAGGTACACTAGTGATGTAGCTTAGAAAAGTACCGAAGAACAGATCGCATAGTTTTGAAAACAGTAAACAGTTCGCGAATTTTTAAAATATATATATATATATATTGTATTATAAATAATTTCATTGCGTATTTACAAATTATTTACATCACCATTTCTAATAGCAGTGAAGGTTTTATTATTTTATTATATCGATTTATTAGTTTACATTTATTTATTTATTTAGTTTATTACAAAAACCTTATTGAAAAATCGTTTAGACATTACACATGATTTTAGCAGTGTTGTATATAGAATAATAATATTTGATAAATAGAGAAGCCATATTAACGAATAAAAACTGAAATTCCAAGTCGCTGAAAGTAAGCGTTAAGTAAAGAAAGTAGAAAGACTGTATATACTGAGTGTATCTGCCTACGTACTATGTCTTGAAATGTTAATTCCATCTGGCTTTGAAAATTGATCGGTTTTCATGTCCCCATTCACACATAAGAATTTGAAGCGTATTGGAGATCTATTAATTGCAGGGTACACTTGTTGCGACTGTGTTTGCAAAAACGACGCTTATCTCTCGACATCTTGACTTATTGCGCCTAGCCACTTACGTTTTGTAATCGCAGATCGAACTCAGACTTTCAGACTGTCCTAGTATACATAAATTCTTTGTTTATTCATCTACAGTTGCTACTATTCTGTCACATTTCTTTTTTACGGTTCAAATACTTTTAGCGTACCGATACACTTTCAACTACTGATCTTAAGAAAAGGGGTTTTTTTTTAAAGTCTAGCCTTTTTTCTAATGCATTTGACTAATAAGATTTAAAACAGTAAAAATGTTAATTTAATTTTTGCGTGAACATGTAATATTTTTTGCTACTTTTTAATTATTTTTATAATTCTAATAATGGTAATGATATTCGTTTCTCAGTTAAGTAATACTTTTAAAATTCTTTGGAATAGAAGTGCTGAGCATGAAAAACATCATAAGTACAATTTCAATGTGTAATTTCGAGATAATTATATATCAATGATATATATTATTATTATTAAATGAAACTTGCATTTTAATGCAATCGTTTGCATAAATTTCATATGTTTAAAAAGTGTAACATCATTAATAAATAATATTTCTTTTTTATAGATTTACATAACAATGTAATAAAATAATGTGATACGTGTAAAAGAAAATTTAATTTAAAGCATTCTAAATTTCTTCTAAATATGAAATTGAAAATTTTACAAACACATAGTTAAATAATTCATTTTATGGCATTACTGTACTTTAGAGTGTCCTTAATTTTAAAATGCATGTTTTCAAAATTCATATGGATTCAATGCCTTACAGGGCTGATAATTTTCATGTACTAACTATATTATTAAAGAAGATTCTACTTATTATAATTATTATCATTAATATAGATAAGTAAGTACAAATTATGACGAAGAGAGTGAATATTTTTATATTAATCTTATAAAATTCATAAAAAAACAGTATGATTGGAACTTTAACCACCTATTACTGTATGTATTTGGATTTATTCTTTATTATTTATTTTTTTATAAATCAGTAGTCATGTATATCATAATGGTTTTAAATTACTGATAACTTATATAAAACAGCGAAATTTACGAATAATATAATATGAATATATATTTAAATGGAATATTGATACTTTGTATTGATATTGATATATTGAATGCAGGATTTAGTAAAATATAATATCCTATTTTATGTTATATAGGATATAAAATATACGTATCTTATAATTGACTTTTCAAATCTTTTAAAACTTTCAATGTTTTGAATGCATATATTGTATCTAAGGTTACTAATTTTACGATTCTATATTTAACATTTGATATATAATAATTTTTGTTTAATTTGTTATTCTAAAAAATTTAATTAAAACCTAAAATTATTCAAACATCATCAATTTATTTCGTTGATTTTGGTATTATCCTTATGTAAGTTAATTTTCGTTGTATTTAAATTTTTTTCTTTTAACAACTATATGGAAAAATGTACCTTTTTATAACTTTTTACACATAGAAATAATAAAATCATTGTCCAACAATGTGATTAAAATACTATTAATAATCTTATATTGTACTTTAATTTATATCTTAAAAAAATTAGGCATTTTTTAAATAATACCTAGAAATATGTATTAAAAAAAGTGTACAAAATATGTAGCAACATTAAAAAAATATTTTAAAGTGAAATATTGTATTTTATTAAAAATGCATATTCCTTTATTTCACTCAGAAATTCTGCAATATGTACGGACTATATAATGTTTTTCATTTTGTAAACTTACATTTTTTAAATTTAAGAGGATATATTTTATCGCTTTTTTGCTGCAGCTAGATTTTTCTGGTCTATTCTCTTCCCTGGCCGGTCAGTCGAATTCTATTCTTTCTTGCATTGTGCAACGTGCATTTTTCATGTCTTTTGTCAGAATGATTTCCGTCTTCACTTTGTAATGTTCGTCTGTAAATTGCAGTCATATTAAGATTTGTCTTTCTCTGAAGTTTCAAAATTATTCCTAATTTTGTATTGATTTAATACTGATTTTTTTATCAACCTTTGAACTTATTTTAATGATAGTTTCTGAATGTTAAAAGTTTTAATACATAATACTATGAAATTATAAAAATTGCAAGTAAATTTAAACATAAATTTATTCTTATTTAGCATACAATGATAAACGTGTCATATGTTTATAATGAAATATGGCTAAATTATTTGTATACATAGTATCTTAATTTAAGCCTGCAAAGAAATTGTCTTTCTTGGCTCTTTAGAAATTTTAGAAGACGAAGTTTTAGTTTTAATAATAAGAAAAAAGTAATTCATCGTTTGGAATAAAAACGGATTTCTTATCAGATTTCTTTAAAACTAAAGCACTCATTAAATTATATAATACTTTACTATTTAAGTGGGTTATACTACTCTTACATTACGTCAAAAATAGTAGTTTTACCTTTATAAGAACTTTTATATATATATATATATATAAATATCTGTATATAGAACAAATTTGAAACAGACTAGAACGTACAAATTTGGGTCCACGCTTTTCGATAGTAACCTCAACGTTTTTCATCGTGAAATTAGAGCTTTAATGCTTCTTTCTACCTAGTGATGATGTCCACGCATCGCGGTAGTTGTGATACCAAATAATACGAAATTGCTCTCCCTTCTCTGTACAGGCACAGCCGGCAATTGTCCACGTGTAGAGGCCCCCGAATGGGGCTCAGTGCGCGAGCGCATCCTCAAGGACGGTTCATTGCAGACGATCTACTCCTGCGAGCCAGGGCGAAGACTTAAGGGAAGCAAAATACTCACCTGCACGGCCAACGGCTGGAATCATCCGGTGCCGACTTGCGTGCCTTACGGTGAGTAGACCTATAGTGGCTTCTGAGGCTCAAACTGTCAATAAGAGAGATTGTTCAGCATTACCGGGATTTCTGATTTGAGAAGTATCGTTGAGTATTACTGATTTTTCGTAGTTATTATTCAGCAGCTACAGTTCAGGCTTTTTTTAATAACCCCGATTTTTTTATCGTAGCTATGCGTGTGCAGCAGATTAAATGCTGACGCGCCCTGATATATCCATGCACCTTTCGTTAAATTAATAAGTAAAAGAAAATAAAACATTTACAATTATGGCTGATTTTTATGTAAATTTAGTTGTAGCCTGAATTTGTTTCCCACGTAAAATAATTTTCTACTATCTAAGATTTTATTTTCCATCTCGAATCTTTTTATCTCAATGGCTTCCATTTAACCGATGCACAATACTCGAGTTGAACGCGCACTCACCACTATTCAACGTATATTAATATTAACAGTAAGGATGCCAAATACAACCGGCAGGGCGGAAGTTCTTGTTTACGAAGTGATCGATCATTTTTTGATTCGCATTTATATACGCGTTGGCTATCAATTAACTACACGAGCGTTGATACATACGCGCCAACAATACATAAAGTATTACGCGAGTTGACAATTTAAACTTTTTCAGCTGGAACCGCGTGAAATATTGAATGGTTCGGTTGCTTGTACATGTAACCGCAGCTGTAGAAAAGCCTTTTTTCAACTATTCACATGGACTATAAATTCAAAACTCTCTACCGATATCATTATTATAAATCCATTTTTCCCGCGCAAAATATAAAATCCACCGCGCTTTTCCGAGACAATCGAGACACCTGCTCTTTTCGACGCCAGAATTCAGACTCCTGTTGATCCTTAATTTTTTTTTGCTTTTTTGCACCAACCTGTTTTTTATCATTTGCCTGCTCTTCGCTCTATTTTTCTTACTTCCTTCTTCCATTATCCCTTTCTCTGACTCTTTTACTCATCATGTGTTCATCGAAAACAAAGTAGTAGTGCACTGGGGTTTATTGACTAGCTTGTAAAGCTTTTATAATTGTATCTTTTATCTCTTTATTCCTTTGTTTTCTTTATAGTTTTGCATTGTTTTCAGTTGCTTTGTTTTTCGTTCGCGTATTTTTAAAAATACGGTTTCAACTTGGTGTTCCGGACGGTTTCCAGAATTACACTTGGACGTATAAACTTTTGACATTTTCATTAAAATATTTTATAATTAGAGAAAATTGTTTAAGTATTTTTTCATTGAATGACCTTTCTTAATTACGATAATAGCCCTCTTGTTAGTCTTGTAAAACAAGCGTATTAGACGTATTATTTAACCAATTTTCTAGTATAATTCACTCATACCTAAAAGTTTAATTTCCTAAAAAATTTTTCCTGATGAAAAGTATGAAACTTTTGATACTTTGAATAGCAACTATATGGGGGAAAACTTTGGTAACTTTCTCTTTTGGACGAAGTTGCGCCTATCTCTTATGTTCTAAAAATTTGAGAAGGCGAGAGTACAAGAGAGATAACAAGAAGTAGAGAAGATATATATATATATATATATATATATATATATATACACACATATAGAGAAAGTAAATGTAACAGAGGGAATGGAATATGGGAGCAATAGAGCCAGAAAATTTTCTTAGTGTGTGCTCCTATTGGCGGCGTAGACGCGATTGCCTCGATAAACGCGGATTTATGATCGAACTTTACACCACTCAACGTTTTCTGGGTAGAGTCGATATAACGTCGATTGCATTCTGATCACGTTCACGAGGTCGACATCGTGGACGAGTCGCACGTTTCTATTTCTCCGGGATTGGCTTACTTTTTTATTAATATCTTCTCTTCTTTTTTCTTCTTCCATGAAGGACAGTGTACGGACTTTATAATTTTGTTGAAAGCACGTACTTAATAAGTGCTACTTCTCCGGTCTAGTTACAGAGAAATACTTTTTATTGACAAGTAATACTTCCGTTGTGTACTCTTTGCTTTTATATGCAATTGCAAAATATTAAAAGAAATCAAAATAACTTTTAAATAAATGGCAATAAGTTATTTTGGTCAGTTTTTTTTCGAAAAGTATTACAATAAAATTTTATACTAACGAATTAAAAAATAAGTAAAGCTAACAATGAATATAAAGTTTTTCCTTTTCTTTAAATTAAAGTATTACGAAAGAAAGAACACAGTTGTACAGATTAAGTAAACATTATTATTTATTTATCGGTTATATTATTTTAATGGAAAAATAATTTTTAATAGCTTAAAGAAAAACTTTTGTACACACATGTCAAATTGCTTCCACATTTTTTTTTTTTCATTGCGTTCCGAACATGTAGGTAATATTGTCGCCAAACTACTTGATAATGAAATAGACAAATCAGAAGTTATCATTATACCAGAACTGACAAAATTTTATTTGCAAAATCAGTAGCAGATTGTGAAATCAGGTTGAAAAATTTCTTTTAAAAAGTGCTCCCTTAAACTTTGTATATAAGGCATACGAAATTTTATACGTATAATAAACATTCAAGGAATAGAAGCAATCATGCCAGTTCATCCTTTCCTATATGTAATATTATGATATAAAACGTACATTTATACGATACAAAAACATTTATAATATTAAGATAAAATCATTGAAATGATATATCACTTAAACATAACTTTTAGAAAATACATGTTCATCATTAATTGACAAATAAAGATAATTCATCTTGCTCTAATATTTACATTTATTGTTATTTATAAATACTAATTGCAATTATGTCTAAAAATAAAGCAATAAAAGCTCTAATTATTTGTATTTTTATAAATATTCATATATCTAATTTATACTTATATGGGCTTTACGAGAACGTCAAATATAAACTTCTAGTTAGTGCAACCTAAATCTTTGAAATTCTATTTTTTTGAATGTTGTAAATAACTGTAATTCGATATAAATTATCACATAAATGAATTTTGAAATTAATGAAGTACTGTGATAAATCCCTTTAAAACTGATTAAAATTGGTGATTCCCGACTCGCCGTTATCATTTATCTTAGATGTATACATATAAAGAAACGATAGAGTCGTGTCAAGATAAAGTACTCAATTTTGAGAACTTTTGATACACGAGGATAATTTTGAGGGAACGTGACTATTATTGCGAAAATAAGAACTATTGTTGCGAATGTAATTATTATTATAACAAGCAAGTATAGATCCAGTGAATTATTAAATTCAAGCTCATCTTCCTTTTAAAATACGTTTTACGTCGATCGCGGCTTTGTATCAAAAACTTGGCACGTACGAATATATCATGCTTAATGAAAAATGTCAAGTCCCAGACTGGGTCTTGTCGAAAAGTTCTTGGAAGCGAAACCATCCCCAATAGAATGGATTCGTACAAGGAAAGAGATTTCAAAGGCACTTCCAGATCTGACCGGATCTGACGGTAAAATACTCGCTGGTCGTTGAATCGCAGCCTCTCTTCGTATTTTGACTGGTCCCGTAGGTGTGCGAAGTCCGTATAGACAATACCTGGACAGGGGATCTGAAAGATACCGCACAAAAAGCGTACCAAGAAACGATGACAAATGGCTCTCGTAGAGGGATGCGGCTCGCGCTGCATCATAGTCCCTTAACCTTATGCTTAGTCGCCTCGTTTTTCCCTGGTCGGTCGGGGGTGAAGGTAAAAAGGCATAAACCTCCCGACTTACCACTCGCCGTTGTGTATCTCCCCTACCACACGGGATAAAAAACAGACAAGCCAGTCATAAAAGAAGAGAAATAATCGACTTGATTTATTGCCAATGAATATTACGCGAAAACGAAATGTCGTCCTATTATTTTTTTCTTACTCTATCTTCCAGCTCTCGTTCGCTCTCTCTCTCTCTCTCTCTCTCTCTCTAACCCTACCACGCTCCCCGGCTGCTACGGTAACTTATATTTGTCGAGGGTCGGGAATTATTTGTCGCGTAGGTACGCGATAGGACGAATGTTTTACAGATAATTTCTCGCGATTGGGGAGACTCGGTTAGGGCAAGGGGAGGACGACAGGAGAAGGTAATGGGGGATTCGTGGCTGTCAGGTGCTGCTATCTTTATTAGCTGGACGTGTTTGGGATTACAGAATAAGAAGGGGAAATAAGAAAGTGGCACGACAGCGTTGATAAAAGATGGCCAGGAGTATTTGTTTGTCTACGGATTTTATAACAATGGCTAGATCTTACGGTCATTATAAGCCAACTTGTCTTTTTTAGTGCACTCGGGTTAGTTTATTAGACAAAATGCTAATTAGCGTTCTTTAATACACTAAATATACATGGAATATTATTTGCATTTTTTTCAAAGTATTATTTATATTTTTAACCCGTTGGTTGCTTCCGTAGTTGATTACCTGTCCTGTATCTCGCAATTTTATATAATAAAGAACTTAGGTCGTCAGACAAATGTGACTATTTTAAAATGCTTCTTTTTATTTTTGTAAGGTAAAAAGATTGGACGCTAATGGAGTTTCAGATTTACTGCTGATGAAGCCTGAAGTTACTGTATGATGAAAGTACTATATTTGTTTACATATATACCCTTATTTTTCAAAATTATACGTTGCACTTTCTCCAAACTACTTTTTACACGAATTTTATTTCGGGTTGTCTATTTTAAAACCTACACATATCAGATTAATGGATAAATTCGAAATAAATGATCACTTTAGTGTCAGTTTTTTGGAGTCTTCGATATTAATAATAAAATATTCATTGACGTTTTACTGATTTACTACAGTGTGACGTAGGTTATGTGAATTGCTATCAAAGTTAAACAACATACGATCCAATCACAAAGTAAAAAATTAAAATGCCTGATATTTGTTGTTAAAATTATGTATACTAGTAAATATTCAATAAATCTACTTCGAAAATATTTCGATATTTGTTTACGATGGAACCTGTTTATTAATCAAATTTTTTCAGATAATAAGCTATTGTTCTTAGACTAAATAATTAAATAGCTGGCGATTACATTTATTAAAATAAACATTGCTAATTTGTTTGTAATGACGAAGTCAATAATTGTTAATTAGTATTTTTAAATATTTAAATAAAGACCTATGGAAATAGTGACGAAACGCAAATTAAACGTTATAATTGGAGCTACAGCTGAGTGGAGCTTTCTATAAATACGGGTTGAAACGCGTAAAGTGCAACAAATATAATTTAATACTTAAGAAAATTAGCGTTTTTTCTATGGATTTGATATTTTTTTATCGACATCAGGTTTTCTGTGAATTCGCGCTAGTATCCAATACTGTGAATCCTTGTGCACTAATTCTAAGACTTAACGACAGCTTCGTTCCAAGCTTTTGTTTGATACAGCGACGAACCATTGAACTGCGAATACAAGGAAATGTTTTTAAAGTGAAATGCCGGTGGTGTTGGCAGCTTTCGTGTTACTGATATTGATACACTCTTTATACCTTCGGTATTTTATTTACTGTGATCATTTATGTTACTATTTTTCTCTAGGCATTTGGGTCATTTGATATTATTAAGTTCCAAGTAGACCAATAATTACTATGTATACTATTTATATTTATAAATGATAAAGTAGATTCATCCGATACAATTACGTCTGTGCTTAAAAAACATAAAAAAATAGTTATTATAAATGTGAACATTTTCCATCACAAGATAAAAAAGTACAAATGTTATATAAGAATAAAAAAATTAATAATCTCATTTAATACATTTTTTTAAATAAACAAAGTATTCATAATTATGGATATTAATTTTTTTAAGCCAAGAAATCAAATCACGTAGATGTTAAGTCTTGTAATAATTCTCTATATAATTGTAGTATTGAAAAGCATCGAATGTAATAGTAAATATAAATTTGAAGTCTATTTAATCAAGAATAAAAAGAATAACTATTACTGATATTAATAAAGAATTATTATTTATTACAGTAATAAAACAATTAATTTTGACGATCATTAAATTATAATAGAATACCATTATTTCTTAAAACAGAATTTCGTAAATAATTAGCTTAATTTGAAATAAATCACTACTTATCTATTATAAATTGTTTACGAATTATTTGTTTATATTAAAATTTCATAAATTTTTAAAATATTTAGTTACACGAAGGATATACACCATTCTCTGATGCATAAGTGTAAGGTGCTACTACTATTGATAATAATATGGATCCTGCTGTGAGTACTAGGATATTCTTACGTGCGTGTATAATATGATTCTTGATACATGTACATAAAATTCAATCAAATTTGTTAAATACAAATAGAAAATTAGTGTGTCTGTGATATAAAATTAGTCGCTAGTAACCTGATACGCGTAAATTTCGAATCTCATATATCAGTAGCATAAATATCATATATATTATCATATGTTACTAATACTATATTTATTATCCCTGTAATGACGCACATCATTTTTACGTTAATAATAATCAATATAACAATAAATATTAAAGAGTTTGAGAACTACTTATATTACTATTTCAAGTGTCAATAATACTATTTTTTAAATCTTGATCAAGACTTATGAATTTGGTGATTTTATAAAGAGATCCATATATTTTTCAATATGGAATTATAAAAAATTATTGAAAAACAAAATTTATAAATATGTCAGTGCATCATGCAATCATATTTTATATAGAAATATAAAAACAAATAATTGATTGAAAAAAAACATAATAATGGTTTCTAAATAATAAATAAAAGGATTTTTAATTAAAAAAAATAGTTTTTTAATTATAAATTATGTGTTTAATTACAAATATGATATCTTTAATTAGTTATTAGAATTAGAAAACAGCGTAAAGTACTAAATACATAAGTTATACATATGTTCCTGTATGCTTCATTTATACTTTAAAAAATAGATAATGCAAGCATAACTAATAAATAATGTATAATTGATAATTTACAAAATCTATCTTACAAAAATATGCACTATTATAATAATCAAATCTAAAAAATTGATCATATTTTTATTAAATCTGCATACACATGTACTTCATACAAAATTTTAATTTATAATGTTTTAAAAAATTTATAAATTTTGCGTAATAAATTATTTATATAATAATAAGTATATAATAAGTATATATTTATAATATTTTAAATAAATATTTATAATAAATATATAATAAGTTTATATATATTAAGTTACGTATTCAATAACAACTACATCAATGTTTAGAAATGCTCTTTACACTTATTATTATTGATTAATTAATGCAGTAATTTTATGGACACGAAATTTCTATACAACTCATGTAATATAAATACTAATAATAATTTTTTCTCAAATTTAATATTACGAAATATTTTGCAAGATTTTGTAGATGGTAATAATTTAGCAATATTAATTATACACAATTTTATAATGTAGGAATTCTTTTTCAAATTATTTTTATATTATTCAGAACACCATTTGAACACAAAATATTGGACGTTGTTTTAATCCTTTGAAGTATACTATTTCTAATGATTTTTAATACTTATGACATGAATGAATGAATGAAAATTATTTTATGCTTGGATATTCATTTATTTATTATGTAAATGATAGTAATTCTGCAATCGTTTTAATGATTTAGCTAATTTAATAGATTTCGTTATAGTGAAATAAATTCACTTAATTTAGGATAGACATAAAAAAGTAAAAAGAAGTGATTATGAAGTATAATATTTGATTAATCTATTCATGTAAAGGAAAAATTAACTTTTTTGAAATAAGGCTTCAGAAATTCTATGAGCTGAATGAAAGAGAGAAGTAAATTAGATTAGATAGATGTGATTGTATAACTGCAGCATTTTTTTAATCAAAGTACTAGGTCATTATTTATAATCAGTTTAGTTTTTATTAATCTTTTAAGCCCTTCTCTTTCCATACTTAAGCAAGATACTTAAGCTTTATTCATCATAGATTTTAATACTTTAATAAACAAGACTTATCTTTACGACTTAAACAACATTATGGTTATTTCGCTTTTAAATTTTAAATATATTTTTAAAAACATTTAAAATTTTCTTGCATAACAACATAAAAAAAAAATCGAATTAAATTCGCGATGAACGGTGTTTGATTGCAAAATAAAAGTATACGCTATGGAAATAGTTTTAATTTACAGGTTTAATTTATCTCAGGGGATAATTTCAAGGTAAAAAAGTAAAAAATTGTAAGCGCGTCAAAAGCCGCTAGCGATTCTGGTGGCAGCGAGTTCTTTTAACTTTTCATTCCCATCCGCAAAGCCAAAAATATTCTGGAGCTCGCGTTATCTAAGCTGCTTTTGCGCGGCGTTCAGCATTATGTTTATCGTTTGAGCACGAAACTTTCGGCGCCAGTTTTGCTGAAGGGATTCTCGCCTCACTGACTCTGAATTTACATTCCGGCACGAGAGATGCGACGATTGTGGAAAATTTAATTTTTCCGTCGGGGTGTCGCCTTATAAACTTTTTTAATGGCGGTAGTGATACTACACGAATTGGTACGATGATTAAGGGGAGGGGGAGTAGCAAAATGAAAGAGTTAAACATTTCGCACTATTCCCCGGCTTTGTTCCCCGATTCATCCATTTGATAAACGTCTTTATTAATTTAAATAATAATATCCGAATGCTATTACTATCTGAATCGGAATATTCAGATTTCTTACTTACGTATTCACATGCATATGTATTACGTATAACCGCTTCGCGCTTCATTGTTTATAAAAAATTGTATTTTTAATTTACTTATATATGTATTAAATATTGTGTTTGTAGGTTAACTTAATACTAATTGAAATATCCATAAATGTAATGTAATTTACGTGCAATTATATTAATAATTAAAAGTACATTTGTAAGAGGTTTCATCAAATGATTTTAATATTCTAGAATCTCAGATAAAACTAAACAAAACTAAACTGTAATTTGTTTATAAAAAATAAATCCAGGCTCTCAGATTATTGTAAATTCATGGAGTTTGACGGTTAGGTGAAATATAAGCGTTTCCGAATTCGTGCAGCATTTACACCTTTAAACAATAAATTTTCCACTCTTTTCATTTTTCGTATAATACATAGACAATACGCTCACGTTATGTAACGTTAGGGATTATATTGTCATTTTATCGCACCATCTGTGGTAGTCGCTTATCATTGTCCATTTGTCGCCACAATCATTTGTTTCAAGAACTACTTTAGAATTCGTGATCATTCGTTTTTGAAAATATTAATAAAAGGAGAAAATTTTGGTTTGGAATTTGAAAAAAGAATTTCTCATAGAACGTACACTTTGTTGTTGTAGCTTGGCCTTATAATTTTTTTAAGCAGTAAATTAGTTTTATTGATACCATTTATCATCAAATATTAATGTAAATTATTGTTTTTTTAATATTTTTCATTTTTTTAATTTAATTTTTTCATTTAACATAATTATATAAGCTATTATTCCTTTGATAATGTAATCTCGATATCTACGAATAACCTTAATTACTTCACTTTTAATAGTTATTTCGGTTAGTTACTTCTTAGTAAAGTTATTTCTAGTTAAAAAGTCAGTTGAATACTCATCTATACAATTTTGCTTAAGAATTCTAAGCAATACCAGCAAAATAAAGTGCAACTACTAACCAGAATTAGTTCCATAAATTGGCAAAATAGTATTTACGAGTTAAGATCCTTACACTAAAAAATTCTAGTTTCCCGCATCAATATGCGAAAGACGTTTCTCCGATTCCAATTCAACTTCACACCCGCTCAATAAGATTTAAAAACATCGCGCTTCTTAGTGGGCCTACGTATATATGAAGGGCCAGAGTAAATTCCAGTCAATGTCTGCTCTACTGATTGATTTTTCTCATCACATAATTTCTTGCCTCTTTTTCATTTTCTCTTACCTGGCACCTAAGTAAATGCGACTAATATAGTAAATGTTCGTTTCCTGTCAACTGATATTAGCGATTATTATTTCTTTCAATAATAACATGCGATTTAACGTCTTAAGTAAGTTCTTCTATATCCCTGAATATTTTGTCTTCTTTTTCTTGCTTCCAAGGGCTCGTTTCATAATCTTATAAAATGGAGAGAATCAATAATTTACATACTTAAAAAATGTGTTTAAGTAAATAAATGATGATTAAATTTCTTTGATAGATTTACATTTTTAATACTTTTATTAAAGTTACGAATACGAAGATATAACATTTTTAATTAAATAAATCTCTACGTTTTTAAATCACTATTTACTAAATCATATCATTCCCTATTGTTACGTAAAATTTTTGTTTAATAAATCTGATTTTTTTACAAAAAAAAAAATAAATAAAACTTTAATTCATGATAAAAGTAAAGAGATAAGAGAAAAGAGTTTTGTTCGACCTATACATTTTTTTACTTTTATTTGGTTATATTTTGGTTGTATAAATAAAAATTTTTATGAAAAAAATTGTTTATGAAATTCCTTGGTTTAAATTAAAAGGTATATATATATTTTTTTTTCTATCAAGAAATACAAATATTAAATATACAAAAAATTAAATTTACTTCCTGAAAAAGTGATGAAAAATTTTTTATTTTTCCAACTTAAATTTAAATTTATAAGATTTGCATTACATTGAATATAATTTGATTACAATTATTAAAATAATATAACTAAATTATTAGAAAAAAATTATAAATTGAATATTCAATGTCCAATTTAAATTTTTAAAAAAATATTTACTTAATGTTTATCAGCTTTATAAACTAAAAGATATGGCAATAAATCATAATTTTATTTTCATTATTATCTACTTTCAGTTTAATACTTTCCTTATTTATGTGTTAAGAAGCTGTAGCACAAAGCTAATATATGTGAACTATGTTAGCTAGTGTAGGTATAATATTCAATTCAGAATAAATTAGACAAGAAAAAGTATGTGAAAGAGTAATAAGCTTTAGGAAATAAATGAATGGTTTTGTAGAAGTCATAGGGCATAAAGTTAAAATTATGATGTTTTCCGGCTATTAATTATATAAAATATGAATTATATATTGTTAAAAATATAAAATATAAAATACAGAAGTACCTAATATGTAATCATAAATTCTACTGTTATTAAAAGTATTTTATACGTTTAATATTAATTATTTAAAAATATTTAATGAATATTCATTATTATATTGTATAAATGCAGTAATATTGGACTTATAATATTGAAATGAAATTTAGAATTTTATTAAGATAAATTTATTATAATGATTTAGAATGTTTGATTTTAGATTTTATTGAAGAAAATATAAAGTAAAATTGATTTCATACGACTGGTATTCCTGTATGGGCATTGAGCTGTGCCTTATTTTACATAAAATTGTAAATATAATAAAAATAAATGTGTATTAATGCATCATTAGATATCAATTTGTACAGTATCTATTCTGGATTCGATATTTTTACAGTGTTTATTTATATTTTAATTTATATTATTTTGAAGAAAAAAAACTTAATTCAATAATACAAAATTAAAGATCTAAATCGAATTAAATCGCAAACAAAAATAATTTAATTTCTATTTTTTTTTAATAATTCAGTTATATTATTTTATAAAATATTATAAATTTCCAAGATATATCTAAATATATTTGTAACTCACGTCCCTAAACTACATAAATGTTTGAATTATATTTATCTATTATTTGAGTAACAAATGGTATAAAAATCAAAAAATTCTGATATAATTATACTAAATAAATATATTGATTTTAAATTTTTATTAAATAAATGTAAAAAAACCATACGGTACATTTTTCCAATAACAAGGTTTTAAATAATTTGAATTAGGAAGACATTTCAAGATCAGTACGCCTAGACTTCCATTCTACAGTCACGTTTTTTGTCAAGGAAAGCTTCATGGAGCTTTTAATTCTATTTTCATCGGATAAATATTGAGAGAGAAAAAGGGTATAGTCATATATATATATATATATATAGACAGAGAGAGAGAGATAGACAAAGGAAGAAATAAAGGAGAAAGTGGGGGAGTGGGAGTGGAAAGATCTTTGCAAGATTCTTATCTTTCAAAACCGCAAACACGCTGTGGCTTCACATCGACGGTCTCTTATTTTACGCGCCTCGCGCCTTTGTACAGTCCGCGGGGAAATATTATATGTGCGTACTCGTGACGGGACAGATTACGTACGTATTAATACAGTATTTTACTGATGGCTGTGGGCTCTTTATCTTTTTTTTGTACTCGGTCTACGAGTGATTTTGCATAATAAGGCCAAGCCTTTATTGAACACATGAATAAATCAATTATTCCGAGTGTTCATAAATTATGTACTTTTTATAGGATGAGGGTCCACGGGTGGCATGGAAAAGGTTATAGTTGGATATTGATAAAAATATGAAGAAGCTAGATATAGTATCAAGATTTTATCAGTGAATTCGAATTTTTTTTGCAGGAAATAACATTTTTTCCTAGTTTAGTTTATGCTACTATATAGGTCTATATAACTGGAGAACTAAGCATATATATTATAAGCATAGGCTGTCAAAGTTCATTTTAGATTTTGTTGAAAAAAAAAATAATAATAAAATGATCGAATTTGTAGTATTATCTACCTAAAGTAAATTTATAACATTAAGATTAGACATAAGGCACCTCACCAATTAGGTAATCAACATCGTTAAATTATTTTTTCGTAGAAATTCAATAAACACTGCATGTAACGCGATTCCATTATCATTTTGAATGTCGTCTATTCTATTATTATGTTGAGTGTACAATATGTACAGAAAATGGTGTACAGGTTTATGACAGTCATTGATAGGCTCAATAAAATTAATGAAATAAATGAATTTAATACTCAATAATGACTGCGCGTGTGCATTCTATGTATTCTTATCAATTGAATAAAGAAAAAGTAGAAAAAGGCAAATAATAAAAGCAAAAAATAAATTTAACCAAATATAAGCGAGATGCGCGAGTTTGAAACAGCTTTAGAAACTCGGAAATATGAATAAATATAAAACAGCTATCACCCGGAGAAAAGCGCCGATGGCGAATTGCACAGCGGGAAATACTTTCGTCCTACATAAAGGAAATACAAACTGCCTGCTTGCATCGGAGGCCAAAGCTGCAGCAGTTGCATACACGTTTACGCACCCAGCTGAATTAGCTCAATAGGGTTATACTTGCTCTGTTTTTCGCTCAGCGAGTGCACCGGCAAAGCTCCTCATCTCGTCCCCCACTCCTCCGATCCGGAGCATAAACAACATGCTCGCTATTTCACGACTAGCATAAATGCATGCAACTGATTTTTGGCCGAAGCGCCGTGTAACCTTTGAAGAAAGAGTTTTGAAAAAGGAAGTTGCTTATAAATTATGGGGAATACGTGCAAATGTATTTAGCTTTCGTAAGATGGTATTGGACTATTTAGAGAGAAAGTTATTAATTTATATTGAAGATGACTACATTTTTCTACGGCTCGCGAGTATTTCTTACAAATATGCTAGTGAATTGTTATTCCATTACTACATCGAAACTTTATTGCCGTCTTTATGTACATATATATATATTTATTTATTTATTTACATATATAATTACTAATATATAAGATTATTAAGAAATCTTTTTACCTACAATAATAATACAATTTTAAAACCTAATATTTCATGTACCTCATATTCGTGTACGTATAATAAGCATAAAGTTTAGTAAAGCTTAGCAAAGGCTAAACTGCCTTCCGTGTTGATTTTTAATATTTTAAATAACAAATTAGCTTGTACAAATTTATCCAAAATAATTAACATAAAATTTTTTAAACAAAGAAAAGCTATTTTGCTTTATTTAATTTTATCCCCCTGCTATTTATATAATGATACGTCGGGTGATATATTAGGCTAAGAAGTTTCTAAATAAACATTTACGGACATTGATACACACAAGTAGGAAATATATTAAGTATATATTTCAATTCTAAATCATGCAGACACGCAAACGTATATTACTTTACGAGAATAAAAATATATTTATGTAATAATACAGTAGTTATTGTTTATGCTAAGCACAGATAATTATAAGATTAGTATTCAAGAGAAATTTCGTATCATTTATATTATCGGCTAAAGCTCTAAAGTGTATAAATTTAAGATAATTGAAGTTCTTAAACTGTGATAAATTTAGACGGCAGCTAAGTAACACTTTCTTATTATTATATTCCAAATATTTTTAAATTCGTGGTCAGCTGCTCTTTATATATTGTAAATACTTAAAATAATAGTATGGTAAGGAAATTTACGCAAAATCATATACATGTGCACATTCATATATGTGTATTCATATTGTATTCATAGTCAAAATATACCGTTAAACGTAGATTTAAGCACTTATGAACTTATGAAAGTATGGGTGAGAAAGATACATACTCAGAACATGTTTGTTTAAAATAACCTAATATAGCCAGTGGGTATAACGATTTATATTGAGTCAGGCAGAAGAATATTTTTTATTGTGAAAAACAGGATATTTATTGATAATAATGTATCACAGCATATATAAGTATTTGACATTATCTTTCTAAAGAATGATTCATAACATTATTTTATGATCGGATCGATAATAAGTAATAATTATAAAATGATATTTGTTTTTGTAAATTGCTTTGGTGTAATTTTTTTGAATTTTCACATAGTAATTTAAAGGTGTCAGCACCTGCACTGTGATACCTATTATTTCAAGTGTCTATTCACTGCGAACATGTTTATTTACATATATAATTAATGAGTAGATTTATTCATATTATAAATAACTCGTGTCATCGAAGAGACGTCTGTTTATGAAAATGATACTACTTCTAGATTACTTCATAAAATAATATAAGCTAACTCGTAAAATAACCGATAGGTACTCTTATGAAAAAGCAAATGTTATTCAACGATATGAGACGCATATATATTTCATAAATGCTTGTTTTACTTAACTTAACTTTTTATACTCATACGTATGTAAATCTACATGCTATTTTTCCTGATATTACTTAATTTTTTTGAATATTTCACATAATTCCTGTTAAAATTAAAAGTATTTTGGAATAAAAATCAATATTCATGTTTAATAAGAATTGGTTTTATTCCTTGTATTAGGTTAAGAATTTAAAATAAATTTACTCAAAAGTAAAAACTTTGCCTCAATATGTACAAAATTTATGATTTTTTTATTTCCTGTTCTTTATATGTGATTTACATTTACAAGAGTATACATTACATCATATACTGAGCAACGCGTTTATGTAAATGAAGCCTTAAAGTCTTGAGAGAGTAAAATTAATGAAAAATTATGGGCTTTGCTAGCATACGATTATACTCGATCGATATGATTTTATAATCCACAAAAGTCGATACCTTAATCATCTGCATGAAATGTAAGCTCTCATAGAAAATATTTTCATGCTGTGACATAATTGGTATCATTATCGAGGTTTGAAGTGTAAGGGTTCAATATATGAATGATAATTAAACTCTTTTAAATACCCGCACACACACACCCACACCCACACACACACACACACACACACACACACACACACACACACACACACACACAGAGAAAATTTGATTATCAATATTTTGGAATTTTAATTATATAATCACGGTGTAAAAGTAATTAGCCATCGCTATCGTATTGATTGAAAATTTAGATGACCATGAATCTTTTATGTCATTCAAAAGTTGACCCAAATTCAAACAAACCAATTAGCAATTAAATTATTTTTGGAGACAAAGAACTATTATATACTCGTACATTTCGTAGGTTACGAATTATCAGATATGTTTATAGATTAATATCATTATTAATTACTACGATATAAATTTGAATAACTATTATCGTTATCCGCATAATTTTCATCGTACTTTCGATTCAGAATTTTAGTAATTAAACTTGCTTTATATATAAGACTAAAATTATAGTATAAAGTTAATCGAAATGTTTGAATATCAGAATACTATGAATAATAACTATAATATATTTTTGTGTAATACAATTCAAAGTCATTATAAATTTGTAAATGATTCTTCACTAATTGCAAGAATAATGCACATAAGTTACCCGTTGAACAGTATTTCATACTTCACGAAATAAAAGTCTAATTCTATCAATTGAGCTAATATGAGTACTTACTACTTACGCAGTCAGAATTTCCGATATAAAATTTTATAGTATAAAATAATGTGGATTTGGATTTCAGATTCAATTTATATTTTATATCCAAATTCAAAGATTGCAAGTGTGCTTTATCCTTTAATATAAGCTCATAAAGACATTTAAATTTTAGTTCCTAAAATTATGCGTGAATCAATGAAATAAATTAATTTTGAGTATAATAGGCCCAATAGAAAGCTGTATTTAAAAATATTTTAATATTATTAAAAAACACAAAATCTGTATTTATAACATATTATAATTACATAATAATAAATAAAATGTCAAAATTAAAAAAAAATTTAGTCTCTCTATTCATTTAGCTAGAAATTTTGGGGCTGCTCTAAATTTTCAAATTTATTAACCTATTGAAATTCTCTTTCCTTAATTAAAATTAATTAAAAAACTTTCCAATTTATTTTCAAATATAGAGAAGGAATAGATATTTTCGATTATTATTTTATGTAAATAGGTGGAGTGAGAGAAGTATTGCAATTGGAAAGTTGTTATTGAAATCTCTTTATGAGCACTTGCATCATTATTCTATTATTATACGTATGTAGAATAATGGTTAAAATAACTATTTACAATATAAAAGTCAGGAGAAAAGAAATTATTATCATTTTCTGTGATCTATTGCCTAATACTGATTCTGTTATATTCCAAAAGCTTTAAGCATCTTTTTTGTATTCGAAAGTGGAATTTTTCGAAGGTGCAAGTTATTTATGTATTCCTAACACACATCATGAAGCATTTTTCAACATCGAAATTTTATTCACCTCCAAACCTCCGTTGATCTGCGTCAATCCCACTTTACGGAGATTACATTATGAATGAGCCACGTGGAGCGCACTCGAATGTCGCCTATGTTGTTCCAGACAATCAATTGTAAACAATTTTCCAAAGCGTCGGGGGTAATGGGACTCAAATTTATTAGCGGTCGTTGAGCAGTAGCAGAATATTCTTAGCGCCTTTAATTTTCCATGACCGTCGCCGACAGACGATCAAATTTGTTAGTCACACTGGTACCACTTATTCTCGAACTACTGCGATTACATTCGATAAATAAAAGATGCACGATGGAGGGAAATCCACCTAAATAGTTTTTTGATAACCATAATGATGGTCTTAGGGCTATAGATCACAATAATACAGATGGATTGATTTCAAAGGTATTGGTAAGCATGCTTTTAATCAAGTTTTTGAATTTTTAATCTTAACTTGAGGTATGTTTTTATTTTCATGGCCATAGCCGTTAGTCATTAAAAATAATCCCATTATTTTTCTCATCGTAAGCTTAATCGAAGAGTTTATATTAAAACGTGAATAAATTAAACGGCTGGATTTTTAAGTAGTGGGAAGGTTTTTGCAAAAAAATGTAGATAGCGTGAAATTAAGAGATAATTTAATTAAAGAGTGATTTTATTTGCACAATGGATATACTGTTTTAAATAGCCTCCGAGTTGGCAGCCAACATCGGCAGAACGAAGCTCGAGCGGAAATGCGCTCGGATCTCCATTTTCCCGCAGATTCAATTGCTCCACGAGAAAAGTGTCGCCGAGGCTAGACGCGTCGTAAAACGATAATTGATATCTCGCTGTTAGGACTCGACTTCGGCCCTAAGCTGCCCATTTTACATGCTTCCCATGAATAATAGCCGGGCCCGATAATGCGTAGCGGTGGGATCTCCGGTGAATCGCTCTTACATTTGCAGAATATTTATTATGGAGAGGATTTTCCCTATTTTGTAACAGCGGTATTATGGTAACGACATATTTCACGTTCCGAAAAATACGTTATTTACGCGTGATGAAAATATGTGTTGGGCTTCGTGTACCCGTGCATCAAGGAATTCGATATAGAGCAGCAAAATATAAATTATTCAATAGCTGAGGAGAGTACACAGTAACATTATCATTGACATTCAGTTCCTATTCTTTACTTATTTAGATCACCTTCTTCTATCATTGGCTTACCGAATTCCTCAGAATTATTTCCAGAATTCGCACAAATTTTCTCAACATGGAATGAGACGTCCTCAAACTCTACTGGATAGCAAATGCTTAGCATTGTTCATTACCTTAACTCTGCTTACAAGATTCTTCTTATTTATTGGTGCATGCAATATTTCATGTTTAAAGTGAAATATGTATTGTATATTTTATAGTTCTGCTTCAATTTATTACTTAATTCTGTAATAATTATTTTATTCGTATAAGAATATTTTAACTACATTAATAAATTACTACAATAATATTTGTTTATAACATTAAAGGTACTCATATTATTGTAAATAATTAATTTATAACACTCATTCATTAGCTTCTTATTTTTAATTTATTCATTTAACACGTAATATTCTATACGTATACAGAAAAATTTGCATAATTTTCTTGAGGAATTACTTGAATAATGCTGATGAAATAAATAAGTCAAATATATAAAAGTATTTTTACAAAGTAGTTTTCATATTTTTACTTTAGTATTTATAGATTATAGTATAATACAGTATATTACTAAAATTTATAAGATAAATGAAATTTTCTTTTTAAATAAGTAATAATTTCTTGTTTTTGAAAATACTAAACTTCTTTATTACCTAAAATTATAATATGTATTAAGCATTAATATTAAATTTACATTTTAAATATTTTAACTGCAACTAATGATGCAATATTTAAGTTAAATATTGTAGACTTTTGTCATGTTATTCAGTATAAATGTATTAGTTAGATAATAAAATTATAACCACTTTCAATCATTTACTTTCATGAAATAATAAATAAAAAACAATTGTTTTTATACGTTGTTTTATTAAGCTTCCATTTTTTATATTATTTATAATGTGGTAAAAACATTAATAAAAATAATTAAAATATAAGTTTATTCCTCAATTAATACTTCGTAATTATTAACTTTAATGAAAATAATATCTTATAAAAGAAACACATTTGGAATCGTTAGAGTAAAAGAAATTTTAAAAAACTTATCCGTATTCATTTTGGAACATAAAAATTAAATTACAAATGTATTTAATATCATTACATGGAGATGCAATGTCATTTTTTAATATATTTCGTAAGTCTCAAACAAGTATTATAAAGAATGTGACGGTCAACCTCCTGCTGACTTAGAAACGTGCCATTTATGAAGTTTTGTTATTTTGGCATCTGTCGTGTCTGAGACGAACTCAATGAATGAGAAAATGAAACAATAAAGAGAGATTGAATACGAACCGAAAGATGAGAAATATTGCCAGATAAATAATTGAAGGATTTTGATGCCATGTCATCATCTTTCGTAACTAAAATCAGGTGATTGCATAGTTAATTTTGAATTCGTCAGTATTGTTAGGAGTTAATGGAAAATTTACAGTAAAAGTATTATATATAATTATAAAATCAAATACATGTATATATATATATATATATATATATATATATATTGCTTTATTTCAACTTCAAGATTTCCTCTTTATTCAAGTTTTCTCTTCAATTCTTAAGCGTACTTTCTCCGTAAGACTATACATTAAGCAAGGAAGCTATTGCATGCAGAAAAATATTGTTGATTTCGATATAACGAAGATAATATTCGGCAGTGATTATATGCATAGTTTAATAACAAATATGCAGTAGAATGAATAAATAACTCAGAAACAAAAACGTACGTATCCATACGTAAAGCAATGGTTTGGAGATTGTTGTTTGAACTGCATTGAAATATTCAGATGTAAAATTTAATTGTCATTCACTACTATTCTCTTATCTATACATAAAAAGCATTGCGACAAGCCACGACAATCTCGATAAGCCATGATGAGCTATACGTACAAAACATGCGCTGCGTTTGTTTGTTAGGTCTCTGCACATCTTTTGTCTGTAGAGAGGCGATGTGAAATGAGGAACATAGAAACCTGTTAGAAGAGATAGACAATGACAATGAAGGATATTGAAATCAAGTAGATATCTCAGTTTTAGTACTTGGATTAACGCTACTTGAAATAGATGAACATTTGGCTCTACGTTTGTTCATTTTTAAATCAATTATCAACTAGTTTGTTTAGGTCAATCGTTTCTCTATGTGGCGCTACAAGTAATTTATTGATGCTTAATTCTTGTGAAATGAAAACGAGCCACGTTATTGTGGAAAATAATTTGTTAGTTCGAGATAATAAAGTTTCTTTGAGCGTCGAAAACAACTAGATTTAAATTAGAATAGCCTTTCGTAAATTATGGAACTTTCAAGTTGAATTTCGCACAGAGTATGGAGACAAAAAAGCCAGAGAATTTCGAGCAGTATGATTTTCCACAATTTTGATCCTTTTAATTTTAAAAGAAAAGTCACACTTCCGCTCGATAGTATAATCGGTTAATTTACAAAATTCAAACGATAATTCTTCATAAAAAAGTTTCCGTCCCTCATAAAAATCGAGCATCAAAAGCAAGCCGTATTTTCCTAGTCGAAGCCATAATGTAAAAAAGGTCACCGAATGATCTAGCAAAGAAAACTGCTGAATAAATTATAATATCCCATGACCATTGTCGTGCTCTCGAGCGCGCGTATTAGTGCGCATCCGTGGAGTCCAAGCTTCTGATACTGGAAGTGTAGGGAGGGAAATGCCTCGAAAGCTGTATGAGCGACAGACTAGAAAAAAATTGGCTTCACAGTAGTTATGAAGAAGGAGGTAGAGGAGGATGAGAAGGTGGATAGAGGACACTCATTATTTACGACCTGATACCGGCGATACGTGTTAATATGTGCCAGTCGCTTTTCATGCGACCCCGTGTCTCTTTGTTTCGTTCGTGAGGTTTGAGTAGCTTTTCCAATTTTAAATGAAAGAAATTGGCACCTTGCCTCACCTGTACTACAGTGATTGCTAGGACCATGTCGCGGTTGGCATTCGCTCGGCAGTACATTTGGTCTAGCCTCAGTGATGATATACATCCACGTACAAAAGGGATTTTTCTGCCAAATTAGTCTTGTTCATTTATCATTGTTGTTCTTAGTGCCCTAACGTATAAGTTGAAGCTTTTGCTGGGTGGCTTTTATAGCTTTGAATAGATTTTTGAATTAAAAGTATGGTGCTCATGCATTGGATTTATTCATGTCTTAAATCATGTTTTTTTTCTGATAATACGGCTATTTGCATTAACTTTATAGGGCTAATAATGTTCGATGTAATTTCATTGAGTAAAGTGGTCAATGAATTATTCGTGCTTACAAATCTTTACTCGTGCATTACTTTATTTTGTCTAAATGTTTATAAATGAAACAATTAAAAATACACTTCTATGAAAATAATGATTAAAAAGCTTTAATTTTATTTTAATTGTCTTTGTAACGAATTGCAATCACCTAACAAGCTTTAAGATTGAAAAAAATAACAATAAATAAGAAGCCCTGCCTTTGTCATAAATAATAGGCTAAGGTACATTTTCAATAGACAGAGTATTTGCTATCAGCAACGACGAGCCTTGGCTTTATCGATCGAATAGGTTGCTCATAGAATATGTGGAGTACAGCTTGTAACGGTATAAAATTCTAGTGAAGGGTTACACGCTGATACGTTTAAGGAAGAAAATTGAACTACTCGGAGAAATTGTACACATTTGTAATTTATGTGGACAAAAGATTTCTTAATTGTTCAGCAGGTTTAATAAATGTGAAGCTTGACGGGTAGGGAAAGGGTCTGAGTCTTTGATTATATCACTTGTAATTGAGTGCCGCGGCAAATATTAAATGACATTGACAGGATAACGTGCGAGACCACCAGGTCCGTACGGCATTACACCATACTATCACCGTGAAATTGCTCCAGGATTGTCGGATGGGGTTGGGGGAGGGGGGTCGAGTTCTGCCACGACAGGAGCTTTAACGAAATCGCCGAGACCGTCGTAGCCGCGTCTGCAGATAGTCGTTATTCGTAACTAATATGCATATCCTCCTCTCAGTCGTTGCGCAATCGGCGAATATCTTGATTTCGAGTGGCGACGGATTTTACCTCGCGCTACTAACAAGCCTAAAAACCCGGAGGACTGCACAAGAGGCCCTTGAACTATCGATCAGCGATAGTACTTGCGTTATCATTGCATTGATCACGAGCGCCGATGTTGTTAATGAGGCGGCCGCGGCGGCACGAGACCGAGGATGAAATCAATTTCCAAAGGCATTCAAAAATTATTTATCAAAAATTAAAACGCTACGCCGATATTTGAAGAGAGATTTCAGTGGCAGCCACAACCTGTATCCATATCTGTACTTGACAGCACGCGAAGCGTTGCGATTTGGCTTCTGCTTCTTCTTTGGCGTATTTTTCTATTCAATATTATAATACTCGCCTTTCTTTGCGGATATATTAATTGAAGAACATCACAATAATAATGGTAAATGGCAATTTATGAATGGTTGGATAATATTTTTGAAAGATCGTTGCGTTCGAATGCGTTTATGTATACGAATATTATAAATTAACGCAATAAATAAGAATGAATCACAAGTGCTTGGTAATGAAATCCATTTAATAGGATCTATATATAACAGGAAGGAAAGTAAAATCATTTTTACATTTAACTTTTTTTTACATGTAAGTTTAATTTATCTGATGAAATGAAATGCTCTATTCAAACAACGAATTCAGCCCTAAATGACGTACCTTTTATACAAATGTAACATTAGAATTGTATTACAATTGGGTGTTTGACAATGAAATAACAACAGAGACTATGAAGTCGATACTACATTAATGAACAATTTAATTAATTATAAATTTTGATAAATTCAGATAATAATTCAGATAAATCGTATAATCCATTAAATTACATCTATTGTTGAAAATATAAATTATAAATTGGTATTATCAATACTATATTTTAATATTGAAAATAATATAGAAATCAGTAGAAAAATTATTTCATGGAGAAACTATTTCGAAGGCTTAAATACTTCAATACAAAATTTACAAACGTATTTGATTATCATATTTATTGATTTATTAAATTTACTTAATGAATATTTCAAATTGTATGTTATTAGTGATAATCTGAATCGGTTTGTTATTATACTGTTATTCCTATAAGTACTCTTATCTAGTCATCAACTTGAAAAGAAGGTACGAAATTTTCTAATATAATTATTTTAGGAAGAGAGGAATAAAAACCAAAGTATTTTATATGTTAAAAATATAGGTTTTATTTTGTGGAAGGTGCAATTAAAACAGTATACCGGTGATGACATGATAGACTTAAGTGTAATGTGATTAATATAATTTAATGTACCTTACACTTGGGGTATGTAGCTCGATTTACAAGAACGCTCGGTCTCTGCACAGGAAGGTAGGCAGTGCACCGCTGCACAAAATTGGAAATTTAAAATATAAGTTTGGAAAAATTGCAACTGGCAATGAGACTAATCGAACGTTGAATGTGCGAATGTAGGTCTCAGTGTAGTTCAAAGGGCATGAAAATATATGATTCCGCATGGTCTTAGTTTCCTTATATTTTTTAAGGGACGCAAGCATCTTGCCAGGAAGATGCGGCATGTCTTTTTGAGTTCGTAACTCGTCAATCGATACGTTCTCGTAAGGCCGTTTCTTTTCCAACGCAGTTTAAAAACAACGGATAAAGTACGAAATCATTTCATAGTGCATAGTTTTCACTTGTAATTTGTTTGACGTAGGTGTGCATTTAAATATTTCTACGTAAATGGTGTATATATGTGCACATATAAGTAAATCGTTTACACATTTTGGAGAAAACTAAATCTAATAGTCAGTACGAAATTATTAAGCGATAGCATAAATTATTTCAAGAATTATAAATCAAAGGGAATTGAAGGGGAAAACAGACGGCTCGTGGCTTAGTGGGTTCTTATCTCTCGGAGCTTGAGGGACTCCGCGGTCCCAATAACTCCCCAAAAACAGGTGCTCTGCAAATATTTGGCAGAGTGACAGGGACTTGCCAATGTATTTTTCATTGATCATCCGAAAATATTGGGAGCAGCGCTAATCCCTAACCAGGGGGAAGAAATTTGCTGGCAATGAAATTTTTAGAAGTAGCTAGTTTTACGCTGATGCGTTACGCACGGTGGCCTCGTTTTTGTGATCTAATTTTTGTACAGAGGGGTTTATTGCTTTCATGACTTCCAAAATTTTCTCACCATCGTTCTCTTTCCTTACTTATTAAATAATTGATAATAATTAATGATTGATTAAAAAGGGTGTACCTTTGGTACAGTTAGTTAATAGTAATAAAACATAAATTTTGACATTAAGTTTCGTTATGTAAGGTATGAGTTAGCAGGCGTAGCCCTCGAAGCCGCCGTCAGACTTCACCTTTGGCGCTCTTCGTCTCAGTTGGCGAGATGTGGCCGCTACGTTGAGCTCCAAAGTTATGAGCTCGTCACCGTGAATTAAGTTCGCAACTTTTATGCTCAGTGACACTCATCTCAATGCCTGGCGAAAATTGAGCTCTTTCGTGTTCTGCGTTTTCTCCGTCCGCGTGTAAATTCAATTTGAATTGATTTTTTGGGCTATTATTTTCATGGATTCTATTATCCGACATCAAGATGCTGGGAATGATCGATGAATTTGAAAAACTGACTGCACATTAATGGGAATTGAAAGTTGGAAAAGTTGTGCTTGCAGAAGTCATAGGACAGCCAGTGACGAATAACCTTTCGATGCGATGTACCTAAACTATGCTTCGAAGCGGAATGCTTTATTTTATATCAAATTTTTCATATCTTCTGTCACCTCAGTTTTCTTCTGTAGTTCTAAAAACTATTTTTTATCTCGTGGAATTGCGAAATTTCCAAGACACTTTATATTGGTAATGTACATCGTACAAAGATTTTAATGGAAAAGTATGCAGTAATATAAACTATAATAAAAAACTAGTATAAGTTCTTTTTAAGTAATTGTTAATATTTAAGATTGTAATAAAAAAATTAAAACAAATTATACAGTTCATCATTTTTAATGATTTTATTGCGCTCAACAAGGCAACAATTTCAATTAACAGATGAATTTTTAGAATTCTAAAAACCATATTTGAGTAATTTAGGTGTGTATGATTTCTTAATTCTTTGTTCACATGTAAAATTCTATGAGCTGATGAAGTATAGAAAAAATTATACAAAATTGAGAACAATTACGGCCACAATTATGTTGAGTCAAAACCTAAGAATATTAAAATGTTTTAATCCTTAGCAAATTATTTTTTTATGATAATATTTTAAAGCTTTGAAAAATACATTTTTTTGAAAAATATAATATTAAATCTTGTGAAAATCATAAATGTCCGATAAAAACCGAGTTCCACATATTGTAATAAAAAAACTTCTCCATTAGTTGACATACAATAATACATAGCATTGACAATGAAATATCATAAATATTAACTGTCCCGAGCAGTAATTAATCCATTCGACATCGCCGAATACCACAGTACATCGTCGTACTAAAGTAAAGGTACACTATAATTATTTTTTCGCGTGTTGTGAAGGCTCTTGTCTGAAAAGTCAGTATAAATCTTGATGATAACATTGCCAAGGGAAAAGAGTTTGCTATCACGTCGATTTCAGGTGCATATCCGTGAATTATTTTCTTGCTTAAATGTTTGGCGAGAGGCACACGATAACTGTTTGAAAATTTTGACTCTCTCTTACTCGTATCGAATTGTGTTACATCGGACATTATTGACGATTATTATTTTACTATTGACAGTTTCATTGAAACGCGTTATATTAAGTACTTAATGAGTACATTACATTGGAATAACGGAGAGTTTTGAGTCTTATGCGAAGAATTTATTATCACCAATTTGATTCACACAGGAAATTGGCTCTGATTTAGTCACGAATCTTCAGTCTATAGATTATCAGTGAGATATATGAAAGTCTATTAATTTTTTCATCAGATTATTGAATTGAAATCCACGTTTTTAGTATTACAGTTTTATTTTTAGTTGTTTTGATACATTGCAAACGTTATTAGTTGTTTTGCGGTCAGTAACGTATAACCAGCGGAATTCCTTAACGATAATATGTCACGAGCACAAACAGGATCGTGTAGTTTACAACAATGTCAATTAATTAGGTTTCGGTGCATTGGAATAGCGGTCGAATAAAGAAACCTTCAATTTGCTTGCGGTATTTTACCCATATCAGCCACACCAGTATATGCAGCAAATAAATAAACCTATCTCTGAATATTTTCATTTAAGACACTTCGGCTCTACTCTACCACCCGTCGCTATCCTAAACTCACGATTCTTGGGAGAGAATCCGAGGGCATGGGCAGCGTATTAATATTACCGTTGCAATGGTAGGCTACGTTACCGAGGTCGTGCTGTATCACCCCTTGTGAATTTCGGCCCTCATGTTAAGCTTCCGACCTCTCCCGCCATCTCTTTCTCTCTCACTCAGGCATTCACTCAACCACTCTCTCATTCTCTCTATCCATTTCTTCTTCTCCTATGATATTTTATTTTATCTTATTCTTACCGTTATGCTCTGCAAAAGCGACTTCTTTATTTACATTGCACGTAATATTCAATCATTATGTTCACACCTATATTTATCAGGATTTATTTTCAAACTTTATTGAGGAAGAGTACCAGTCTTACTTCTGTTTTAACATCTTTGAAGCAAATTAAAAAATTGTTTATAAATTAATTTATTTCCGACGTATGTAATTAAGAACAAAGTGTTCCATAATGCATTATAACATTAATCGCTGGGTAAGAAAATACATTTCGCTATAGTTTACCCTTATTATATACACAAAATAATGGTACCAGGATAGCAATTTTTTCTGAAAACGCTTTTAAGATTAAGAAAATTTCTTGCAGTTCGTAAGTAAATCTTATTATTC
Source organism: Kradibia gibbosae (assembly GCA_018907135.1). Taxonomy (NCBI): domain Eukaryota; kingdom Metazoa; phylum Arthropoda; class Insecta; order Hymenoptera; family Agaonidae; genus Kradibia; species Kradibia gibbosae. Next base: position 27,902,686 of record JACCHX010000003.1, on the reverse strand, counting down.
GTAAAAATATATTTTTTACTTAATTCTTCAAATTAATTCAAACTAATTGCTTGTATTTTTGTTTATAATTGAGCGGTGATGCATTTTTCTTTAATTAGTATAATTTTCATTTATTTAATACCTTTATATATGTTACTTAGTAGATTGACCATATTAGTGTGTGTGTGTGCATATACATATAAAGGTTTTGAAAATAATTATTATTTTTTTTAATAAAGTTTAATAAAAATGCTGTTTTATTTTTTTATATTATAAATTAATTCTGATTCATTTTTTAACAATATTTTACTTAGTAACAAGAAATTTGATATCAACATGCATTGTTTGTTTTTCTGAATTTTATAGAAAATATGAGAATTATCTAGACACAAGTTTTAAGCACATGTATCCTAATCAATTTTTTCTCAATATAACATGTAAAAAACATGTTTATAAACTAAATCAATATAATTAGTAGTTAAAAAAATATATTTAATGAAAAAATTAAAAGTATTTAATAGTTAATTAATTAATTTTAAAAATATACTACAACTTTTTAGAAGTGGAAGCTAAAATCTTTGGCTCAGAATGGATTTCACGGTTATCACGTAAAAAATTATAATTTTACGTATTCCCGTTAGCATTTTCTAACAAAAAAAAATTTAAACATTTTCGTATTCGAGATTTTGTCAACCCGAGATTTATTTGTTAGAAATAATTCTAATGTTCTTTGCTCTTTATGGTGTGTATTTAAAATATTGTTCTAAGATATTGCCCATGTTTGCGTGGCTCCTATATAATTATAATAAACAATTGCATGGCATTCGTGAAGATATAAAAAATTTAACTTAACAAATTTATTGCTCGGATGGGATCATGAAAAGTCGAAGTTACGTCGAAATTAAAGAGCAATGAATAGAGCAATAATGTGATTAGCTAAGTAAAGAAATAATTTTGCTTCAGTTGAATTCTTCCACAATTTCAAATCAAATGTGCCTGATATAAAACTTACAGTTATTCTATGGAACAAATCTACACTTACAAATAGTGAGAGATAATCTCAATAGGGAGCGCCGCGTAACATCGTACACTCTTCACGATAAATAAGCGAGTGTCATAATTTGCTATCCAGAAAAGTTCGCGTGCTTCATTGTTCCCGTTCATTCTTTATCGACGAGATCTTAAAGGCTCGGAGCATTTGTCGGCGCCCGTATTCGTAGCTTTGCCTTTCCTCCGAATTATCGGGCAATAAGTGCGGCACGGAAGTTATTGGCTGCTTCGCGTTGGCAAAAGCATCTCGCGAGCGTCAGTCGTTAGCCTCGCAGATCGAACTCAGGGCCACATTTGCAATATAGGAAGAGCCACGCTCGACAAGTCCCTCGCGAATTTATGGCTCTATTATTGAATACCGTTGGCGCGCGTTGCCGTGGAGTCGTGTACTCAAACGGAGAACTTGGGGCGCCGCCGGTAGCTAAAACTGTTGCCTCCGACATGATTTTTCGTACACGGTGGAGGCCAGTTATCTCTTTATGATCTCGCAAGGAATATCGTCTCGCGTATTTCTCGATATTTTGCCTTGTAGCGCATTGCATGACCGCTTATCCTTATTCATGGCAACAATCGTCTTTATAAATAAAGCCATAATGACGCCTTGTTTCTGTACTTATCGTTTACTAGCGTTTGATTATCGATGTGTTTCTTACTTTATCTCGGGTCGGAGGCTCGTGGAATAAAGTTCGCGAGGCGCTAGAGGTAATGGCAGAACAGCTCCAATGAACCATAAGTGGAAGAAGAATAATCGCCATTGATGCTAAAGCTTTGCGGACGTTTGCCCTAAGCATTGCAATTGTCTTTTGGTTTTATTATTATAATCGTGCTTATTATTATTACCATTGTTGTTATTATTAACAGTATAATACCACAAAATAGAATGAAATTCTGAGATGCAAACGATGCAAAAGAAACTTTTCTAATTAATTTGATATTTTAAGAGATTTTTGTTTAATTATTAATTTAATTTTTCATATCGTACGACAGGAAAAATTATTAAGTTGTAAAATTATTTATTCCTGAAAGTAGTGAATAATTCGATGATTTATTAGTGCGTCAAATAGATGAAATCTATATATTTCATTTTTATTTTCTTAAATGTACAATACCTACTCATTAAAATTTAAGGTAAAATCATATACAATTATATAAATATACATACATACATATACATGTATATAAATCTATTTGTACATGCAATTGATTTTAAATTTGCGTATCCGATTAAGCACGCGATACTTAGATGTGTGAAACAAAGAATATTATATATATATATATATATAATTTATAATCCAAATAAAAATAATCTCAATCATTTCTCGAGGTACTTCCTATTACTTTCTATCCTACGTGATGCAATATATACATTATATGTAAGTTAAACTTAAGACATCAACCATTTTATAACTAATGCCCTTAAAGCTAGAGTATAATTTTAATAAAGAGAGTTATTATTGCAGATTTGTTATTATCTCTATAATTCATAGTTTATAATAACTGAATATTTTTCATTTCTTAAAAATAAGCTTTTGAATCTCGTTGATCAATCAATAATAGTTGATACTAAAGTTATCGCACGCAAGGTAGTAATTGAAAGGATCAGGTATAGGATAAATAGGTAAAGCGTTCGTATCAGTTGATTAATAAAGCCCTGGAATTCGCGTAGTTTAAGCGATAATAACGAGTGGTTGAGGCTGAAACTTATCCATTGAAGGAAAAAACAGAAACACAAAAGAATGAAATAAATAAAAAACAACGTAGAGTCGAAATACCAAGCATCTCGAATAACATTCCCATCGATGCAGCACCGGAGAAATCCGATACTAGGCAGTATGAACAAAGATTTAATGGCCTCTTTAAGCTAATGCACGCCGGCCATCCATCCCGACGACTAGCGCAGTTGAACTCAACGTACATGTCTTGGCCTCTGTTTTGCAGGTGAGCGGGGCATGCGGCACAACCTGTTCCTGGGTGACGCGCCTTGCATCGAGAAGCGCCAGCGGCCTGAGCCCAACGAGCGTCGGCTCCGACGCCAGAAGCGACCCAAAAAACAGCAGCAGCAGCAGCGAATGAAGCAGCCAACCGCGGCCAAACTGAACGACACCTTCGCCGCGATCCTCGACACGAGCTGCTATGGTAAACAGAGGATCGGAAAGTCACCCCTTAAGCCGCCCGTCGTGCTTAATGCAGTATCCTCAAAAATCGTCAGGTTGGCAACCAGGATTCACTAGAAGCTACTGAGTGATAATTTTAAGATCAATTATTTTTACGAACTTTTAAATTAAAAATTGCATTATTTTAAACAGATTACAATATAAGCAATTGATTAATAACGTAATAAAAATTTTACATTCCATTTCGCTACGAAATTATTAAAGGTTTCAGACTTTGTATCACCTATATATAAAGCCCTCTGGATATATAATTTCTCTTCCATTTTCATATTTCAAATTTTTAACATTTTTTTGTATTACAAACAAACTGTACTACTGTGAATTTACTGTGTATTAATTTGGGTAATTTGATTTTAATTAGTAACTAATTTTTTTTTATTTAAAAATTAAACAAGGTATGTGACACATATTTATTTAATTTTAAGAGCTTCCAAAGATTTAGTATTTTAAAATGTTTTTTTTTATTTTTAATAAAAAAACTTCGAAACCACGCAGTATATATTAATTTAATAGAACCTCTAAGCAAATGATGTATTTCAATTATAGTATAAATATTTAAATTACTTGTTAAATTTGTAAACACTCTATTTAAAAAAAATAATTACAATTTGTCAACCAATGAAGTTCATAAAACATTTTTGAAGATAATAAAACAGCTTTTTTTATTAAAAATTTAAATGGAACATTTCACAAGCTCGCATTCCTAATTACTCATCTAAATTAACAAATGAAAAAATATCAAATTATTTATAGAAGTTATATATATGACTTGTTATTTTTCATTTATAATATTGAAAGAATAATTTAATTGTGTTAAAAATTAAAAAAGGCGTACTAAATAATAAAACTTATCTAGTACGTTGATTTGTTATATAAATATTTATATTTTGAAACTTTATATTTAAACTGTAAAATGATTTATTACTTATAATATAAACATACGTACATTTACAAAAAATGGAAAATTATTCTAATTAATTTATTAAATATTCGGTATGTGCTTGAATTTTTATAATAGTCAAGTAACCTAAAATAAAAATATTTTTTTATTTTTATTGGTACTCTAAAGTTTGATTATTTAAGACAAAATATTAAATTAAAAGTAATAATTATAATACAATATTTAATAACATCAATATAGCAATAATAATTAAATATTTAATCGAATTCATATATTACCAAAGTATTTTATACGAAGAGTATAAAAGAGTTATTAAACATTAATAAAGCATTGATAAATATTAATAAATATTAAACAATTTAATATTAAATACTTTATTAAATATAAAAAAAGTATTATCTGTTAATATTATACAGAATAGTTTCTATGAAGTATACAAAAAAGTTTTTCTTTACTTATTTTTTGTTTATTGGCTCATCTGTAGACAAAAGATTCATAAAAGTTGTGCAAATATTAAATACATATTCTTAAACTTTTAGAGAGCTTTAATGCAGGCATTTTGTATTAAAGTATAATATATAAATGATTAAAAATTTACGTAGTTCTTTAAAAATTTGAACAATCCATTGAGATATACATTAAAATGTATATATAATTTTGTTTTAATTTTGTTTTCTTTAGAAAAAATTCTGTACATCCATTGAATCGATACCAGATGGTAGTTTACGAGTGCGACAATGGATTTATTTTGAAAAATTCTGAACAAAATCGACTTTATTGTAGCAAAAATTCATGGCTCGGTATTGTTCCTGAATGCATAAAAAATGATGGTAAATATTCAATTAACTTGATCATATATATGTATATAAATATTTAAATATTTTAAGTAATTATAGACACCTATTCAATTTTACGAAAAAAATCAAATTGCGATGAAGCATATTATATTTAAAACAACAGAACTTTCTACCAATAAATCCTATCAATACATTATTAAGAATTCCTAGTAATAAAATATTTTTCAACGTCAAACAAGCATCTGATTTGCAGTTATTTTTAATAATTAAATATATACAAATTAGAAGTTATATAATGAATTTTTCGAATTTAAATACATACATAGAAAAAAAAATTATTTCTAAATAAAAAACTCCTCTACAGTAATTAAAGTAGCTTCAAATCTTACTTCGTATTATACAGTTCAGTATAAACTTTATCAAATGAAAAAACTTACATTCACTAGCTCCCTATCGTGTATACTTATAGCAAAGCTATTTTGCGACGTAGAAAAGCTGATTATCGCATTTGAATTAATTGATCAGCTGAGCTTACGACGGTTGCAAGAGAATTGATCAGTCCCACAGAACGCAGCTATAGAAATATAAATACAATGTCGGATTAACCGATATTTCCGGCATCCTCGTGTTGACATTCTTATATATTATTTTAGAGCTGTTGAAAGTCGAGGGCGAGAATATCGTTAAGCTGGGCAACAAGAGCTGCGAAAGTGAGAAGAACGTCTGTAAGCAAGTGTGCGTGGACGTCGAGGATGGCATTAGGTGTTCCTGCTTTGATGGCTATCGCATGAAAGAATCAACTTGTGTTGGTGAGATATATGCTTCATACCTAATCGTGAGATTTATTTATGCGAAGGTTATCACATTCAGTCGCTTGACATTTAAATGATTTACAATTATATTTAAATATGTTTTGATTATACAGAAGTGGATAACAACTTAAACATTTTAAAATTATTTTATACGGTTTTACTACTAGCTTGAAAAATCTACATACATATATTATTTTATACTGCATTATATTTTGTTATATATTTGATTTTACTAGATTTTACCGTCAAGTTTTCTTGAATTATTAACTGGTTTTAAGGAAAAATATGATTTATTTTTTTTATACAAAAAACGCTATGTCGATTACAATAACGGATCTGGTATTGTATTATCATTTTACGGACTTTATATTATAAAAATACTGCTTTTTACATTACCAAGTAATCATGAGTAATATTTTAAGAATATGTTTATAACAATGGATGGTGCATATTTCCATAACAACAATGAGCATTGAAAATTGTCAGCAACGTCCATCAATGCAATTTTCTATCAAAATCAGGGCAAGTTCAATCGAATCGCATACCTCGTGAAATCTCAGTCCAACCTCATCACCGAATATCAATAAAAAACTATATATCGAGCCCGCGAATTCTATTCCCATGACGTAGTTTTCATCGCTGCTTTGGGATAGAACTCAGCTATTCATCAATCGACATTAGTTCCCGGTACTAAATTAGTTCCAGAATCCTCTTTCCGATATAATCGAGTCATCTCTGTAAACATTAGCCTCCCGGCGGTATTGGAAGACGCGTTTCGAGCACCAAAGTTTCTGCTTCACCGTTTGTCGAGGGTGACTTACGAAGGGATGTTCCTACCATCTCTCTCTATCTCCTCTAGCTTCCTTCTTATTTCTCTTTTTTCTCTTAGATTTTCAGCCGGGGATCCTCAATACGGAAGTTCCATAGTTCAGCGGGGCTGGCGATGCGCGACTATTCGCTCTGGGACGATGATTCCGAGGCGGGGATATTCCAATCGGGAAAAGTAATCAGAGCCAATCGCCATCGGTTTGACTTCGTTATAATCGATCATCAAATTAAGTGTTCTCTTGTTGCATGCATCGTACATGCAGTTATATAATTCGTCAATTTTCATAGCAATTGCCATTTTCTGGCGCAGCTTCTCGTTGCATGTCATAGTTTTATTCCTTTCGTTATAATTCTTTAATCGCTTGCGTTCGTTATTTTAATTATCTTTCTGTAAAATAGTATTTCGTAGAGCAATATTGTAGTGGCCATGTTACTGCTTGTGTTACGTTACGGAATTTCAAAGCTGCTTGAGAAAACTCTTCACCTGCATTCATAAAAACATGTGAATTTATTTCCATATAAGTATTATGTTTTGTTAAAGTCGTATCTTTTTTTTTGTATTTTAGTGGAACGAGATTACTTTTTTTTCCTGTAAAATGCAGACAAATTTTTTATTTTCATATTTCATGTCACTTAATGTCATGGATTATTTATCTATAAAAAATATTTAAAAGAAACATCGTCTGATGTCGACAACCGTTACTAAAACGATTAAATTAAATCAGATAACTTTTATAAAATGCATTTCATAAAATATTCATTCAAAACAGGTGGCTTATATCATTAGGATTAATATTAAATAAGACAGTAGTATTGCGTAGGTGGATGTCATGAAAATTGTAAAAGGTTGCTTAAAAGAACGTACTGTTTCCCGCTGACTATATTATATAAAAGGATGCAAAAGTATGAATGCATGACGGTGCAGGGGTTTAATGTACATTTGCGTCTTCTCGCGCCTATTAATCGACTTCTTACAAGCTAAAAAATCGGAGATTGTTATGATTAAGTAATTTAATTTTTAATGATGTTAAAATGTCTTTATATTTTGATCAGACTTTTCTTCGAAATTTCTAAAGAGTTATCTCAAAAAAATATTAAATATGCAAATATTATTTTTAATAAATTCTTATAAATTCGGAAGATTAGTCCATTATATTTTATTAAAAATCATTTAACATATATGTTAACACTAATGTTAGAAGTTTTTATCGACTGTTTTTATTAAAAAAGTGATTACCAATTGAATAGCTAGTCTACATTGAAATTAACATTGAACTTTTACAATTTTCTTACATATTCTTTATAGGCGTTTCCAGTAATAATAATTTATGTACAAATACAAATTTTAGTTAATACTTTTTCTCTTGTATAGAAATAATGTTCGATTACCATATAGATTGAACTTTAATTAGGCATACTTACATATATATATTATATATCCAAAAATCGGTACTGAAAATATTAAATTATATAAAAATGTAATTTAATATTGTATTAATTATGAATACTTTTCTTAAAATTAAAACAGTACAATTGTATAAAATTTATATAATATGTACACATACAAGCATATGTATATTATATATGCATATTACCACGAACTACAATAAGAAAACTAAAATATAATAAATACATTTTAAAATGATACGTTTTATTTATAAATGTTACAAAGGGTATAGTCATAACATTTTTATGAAAATAATATAATTTTTTCTTTCAGAACGAATGTCATTTTTAAAAAGATCGTATTATTATTGCATTATTTGGTATAATAAAATCTTTTTAGAAAGAAATTTTTAACAGCTCAAGTTCTAAATATAAAGGATTCGTATCATAAACCAGAATACTACAAAGAATTAGCATTTGTACGTGGTAAAAAGTAAAATGATACATAAGAATATAAAATTACACAAATTAACTGATAAAATCAAAATTATGTATGGTATAAAATAAAATGTCAGCATAAAAAATGAACCCTGACGAAAATGAAATCCTTTATAAATGTAGTTTGATATAACGCAGATTTTTAAAAGTCGAAAGTTCTATTAATATTCCCTCAGCAAATGTATTTGGGTCATATATTGCAGATATCGACGAATGCGTCGAAGGTACATCTGGATGCTCGGATATTTGCCGAAATGATCAAGGCTCTTTCCACTGTGACTGTTCTCCTGGTTTTCAGCTGAACGACGATCATAAATCATGCACAGGTTCATTATTATTAATTAATTGTCACTCTTCGGAAATAAACGAAATTTTACATGCACGATCTAAAGAAAATCATTGCTTTAAATATAAATGTTGTTTGCTCAAATAATTTTCCTACAAAACGAAATTTACCGATAGTATTCTGAGGCGTATTTCATAATATGTAGTAATAAAATTAGTAAGCTGCTTGTTATTTTATCACTAAAATTCAACAATTAAACCCGTTGTAAAATCGAATGAATTCTTCAATGGTTGCAATATGCTAAATAGTCGAGCGAATCATTAAAAATTTCATTCGCGCGTATAATTTGTGCAGATAAGGAAAAAGGGCGAACGAGCCATTTAGAAGCCCATTAATTATAGGCCACAACATAATCTGCACTTTGAACGTGGCTTTTAATGATCGCGCAACGGTGTTTTCGTGTACAGATATCGACGAGTGTGCGTCGAATGACGGTCATGGGTCATGCGAGCGGATATGCAACAATCTGCCGGGCAGTTATGAGTGCAGCTGCAACGACGTTCCGGGCTATAAATTGACGACGGACAATCGCACTTGCGAGGATATCGACGAGTGCGCAGAAAACAAAGGCGGATGCTCCCATACCTGTGTCAATACTCCCGGCAGTGTTTTCTGTCTCTGCCCGAAGGGATTTTTCTTGGGCGACGATTACAAAACCTGCCAAGGTACGCCTTCGAAAATTTTCATTCGTTGCATTATATTATTTTTACATATTCCTTAATATTACAAGACGATTATGGTTTGGCATTTATAGGAAAATCCAGCTAGTTAGGAGAATCAAGTTTATTTAATACTGCTCTATTTATGGAATAAATTGTTATCCAACGATGCTTATATTACCATTAATACATGCTAATCATCTAAGCTTTTCCTAATATAAAAAATTGCTTTTAAATGTCTCCCCATACAAAGCATTCTAGCAAGTTGGTTTTAATGGAAAAAAGCTCTCCTTGTACATATTGTAATCTAAAGCATTTATGATTGTTTTGACAGATGTTGATGAGTGCAAAGAATCAAAAACGACGTGTAAAGCAAAACTAGAAGAATGTGTAAATACTATAGGATCTTTTAAATGCATATCAAAGTTAAAGAGAAAAACTAAATTACAACCAGAAGATGATTACGATGCCGAAGACGACAATGAAGATGATTATGAGGAAGAAGGTATAACGGAACCTTCGGTCGATGAATTATGCGAAATAGGTTACAAGAAAAATAATAAAGGAATATGCATTGGTAAGTAACTCTGCTTTTTAATAATTGTAAATTATTATCATTTTTCTCATTCTCATCAATTAAATAATATGTTTAGAAGTATCTTATTGGGAAAAGTAGAATATTTAATGAAATTGACACTGATACCGAATGCTTTTTTTCTTCACTTTTTATAGATATAAATGAATGCGAGGAAGACGATGGAGAAAGTCACGGGTGTGATCATAAATGCACGAATTTAGCCGGCAGTTACTTTTGCGAGTGCTATCATGGTTATACATTAGACGATGATACAACCACTTGCGTAGACATTAATGAGTGTTTAAAGAAACCCAAAGTATGCTCGCACACTTGCTTAAATACCAATGGTTCATACGTGTGCTCTTGTCCGGATGGACTATTTTTAAATTCCAACAATTCAACTTGCGATAGAAAAAAAACAGTGGCTAATTGTGAAAGTTTTGAAATTTCTTGTTCTCACAAGTGCGAAGATAGTGCGGAAGGGCCACGTTGTATTTGTCCTACGGGATACGAGCTGAATAGCGATGATTCAACGTGTATTGATATTAACGAATGCTTAAAGGGTAGCCATGGATGCAGCGGAGAGTGCGTAAATGAGATTGGAAGTTACAAATGTATATGCCCGATGGGTTGGTTCCTCAAACAAGACGGTAGGACTTGTGAAGATATCAATGAATGCATTAATAACAATTACTGTGCTTACAAGTGTACAAATACTCGTGGTTCGTATCGTTGCGATTGTCCACCAGGGTTTATTTTAAGTGACGACGGAATAAATTGCGAAGATATCAACGAGTGTGCCCGAGGTATCCATGAGTGCTCACATAGTTGCCATAACGAGAACGGGACATACAGTTGCTCTTGTCCTATTGGTATGTCTCTGATGAATAACTCGCAGATTTGCGAACTATCGACGTCTTGTGAAGTATTAAACTGCTCCTATATTTGTATTCAACAAGCTGATACTTACCATTGCGAATGCGACGTCGGCTACTTGTTGCAAAATGATGGTAGTACTTGCAAGGATTTCGATGAGTGTAAAGAAAACCAACACGATTGTTCTCACGAATGTATTAATACTCTAGGTAGTTATAAATGCACTTGCCCAAATAATTTAAAGCTCTTAGACGATGGCCTTACGTGCAATAATGAAACATGTGCATCTGGTACAAGACTCGGAGAAAATGGTCAATGTCAAGATATTGACGAGTGCATTGAAAATGACAATAAGTGTTCTCATCATTGCATTAATCTCCCGGGCTCGTATACATGCGATTGCCCTTCAGGGTCGACTCTTGATTTAGACGGCTATACTTGTAAATTCTCAGATTTATGCACAAATTCTACATGCTCGCAGAAATGTGTTCCAACAAATTCAAGCTTCAAATGTGAATGCAATGCTGGCTACGAATTGGAAGTTGATGGCATTACGTGCAAAGATATAAACGAGTGCGCTAATACATTCCATGGTTGTAGTGATGGATGCATTAATTTCGAAGGTGGGTACGAATGCACGTGTCAACCTCGGTGGATATTGTCTAAAGATTTGAAAACCTGTGTGGTCGATGAAAATTATTGTTTACGAATTCATGGCTGCTCTCATACTTGTGAAGAAGATGGGGGCAAAGTTCGTTGTGGTTGTCCGGAAGGATACGAATTATCCGAGGATGATAAAAATTGCAGAGATGTTAACGAATGCACTGAAAATTTAGATGCATGTTCTCACAATTGCTCAAATACTGAAGGCTCGTATAAATGTGAGTGCAACCCAGGTTACGAGCTTTTGAGTGATCTTGTAACCTGCCAGGACATCAATGAATGCTCATTAGGCTTCGACAATTGTTCAGATGGCTGTTATAATACGCCAGGTAGCTTTACATGCCTTTGTCTGGAAGGTTTTAAACTAAGAGAAGATGAACGTACCTGTATCGATGTAGATGAATGTGCTCTAAACCTGCACGAGTGTACATATGTATGTGAAAATCTTAAAGGCAGCTACAAGTGCCTTTGTCCTGAAAACTACGTTTTAAATAAAGACAATAAAACTTGCATGGAAATGAATATTTGCCACGAAAACCATGGCTGTTCTCATAGCTGCTTGTTAATTAATGGCGAAAGTAAGTGCCAATGCCCTGACGGCTATGAACTCGACACCAATGGTAAAATATGCCAAGATATTAATGAATGTTTAAATAGCAATGGTGGATGTTCTGATCATTGTGAAAATACCGAAGGCGGGATGCAATGTAAATGTCTGAATAATCTACATCTTTTGGACGATGGTAAATCGTGCATTGAAGTCAACGAATGCTTCATCGACAATGGTGGGTGTTCTCACGATTGCCAATATGAAAATGGAAGTGTTACTTGTAAGTGTCCAAAAGGTTTGATTTTAGACAAAGATGATGCAACGTGTATAACCGAAAGCAGATGCAGCCTTAATAATGGCGGTTGCAGCCATACGTGTTTATCAATTAATCACACGGTTACTTGCACTTGTCCCACTGGCATGCAGTTGGGCTATAATAACTTTTCGTGCATCGACATTGACGAATGCTTAGAAAATAAAGATAACTGTACCCACGGCTGTGCAAACACCTACGGTAGTTATGACTGCACTTGTAACCCTGGTTTTGCTCTCAATTCAATCGATAGGTCTTTATGCGATGACGTCAATGAATGTTTCATTAATAACGGAAATTGCTCGCAGATATGCATCAATACAGTTGGTAGCTTTCATTGTTCGTGTTTTTCCGGCTTTGCCTTGACAATTGATAACTTCACTTGCTCAGAATCAAAAGTATGTTCAATAAACAATGGCAACTGCTCTCATTATTGCCAGGTTGATGCAAATACTGATACCCCCTCGTGTTCATGCCGTACAGGTTTTAGGCTCCTACTGGATTTAAAAACTTGTGAAGATATTAATGAATGCGAGGAATTCGAAAATGACGTTCACTCGGGATGCTCGCACAAATGTGTCAATAAAGAAGGAAGTTATCATTGCGAATGTCCAAGCGGATACATGCTTTTACCAGACGATGCAAAAACTTGTGTTGATATCGATGAATGTATCACGTCCTCTCACAATTGCTCCCATAACTGTTTAAACGTTCTTGGAGATTACTGGTGCACTTGTCGCGAAGGCTATTATTTACACTTAGATAATTCGACCTGTATCGACGTCAACGAATGCCTTCGTAATAACGGCGGGTGCTCGAAATTTTGTAACAATACGCCTGGAGGCTACAGTTGCTTATGTTCTGAAGGCTTTCAATTAGAAAACGATAATAGAACATGCACAGATATAAATGAATGCGGCAATGGACAGGCGAGATGTTCATTTGAATGTCTGAATACATTAGGTTCTTACAAATGCATTTGTCCTGACGGTCATGTTTTAGCAAATGATTTAAGAACGTGTGTTGCGGCCGACAGGTGTAAGCCTAATAACGGCGAATGTTCTCACATTTGTTACAATTTAGCCGACGGCATTGAATGTACGTGTCCTTTGGGCATGTTTCTTGACGTGGATAACAAAACTTGCACTGATGTCAACGAATGTGCCATTGATAACGGAGGCTGTCCAGACATTTGCATAAATGTTGATGGAGGATTCCACTGTGAATGTTCAAAAGGATATGAGCTTAACTTTGACTCTAAACTTTGTGTAGACATTGATGAATGTGCATACAAAAATGGCAATTGTTCTCATAGTTGTCAAAATCAGAAAGGCGGCTATCGTTGCGAGTGTCCTTCGGGATACAATTTAACAGAAGATAACAAAAATTGCGAGGACGTGAACGAATGCGATTTTAATAACGGTGGGTGTTCTCACACTTGCATCAACCAAGAGGGTTCGTATCAATGTAAGTGCCCAGAAAATTATGAGCTTAGAGGAGGTACAATCTGTTATTCGGAAAATCCTTGCGACGATGGAAATAATGGAGGCTGCGATCATATTTGTACAGAGAATAATGGACGCCCAGTTTGTTCATGCAGAAACGGTTTCTACGTTTCTAAATCAAACAGTTCCAATTGCATCGACATTGACGAATGCACGGAAAATCATGGCTGCGAGCATTTATGCGTTAATAATTATGGCTCGCATGAATGTAAATGCAAGATTGGCTACGAGATGAAGAATAATGTTTGCGTAGGTGAGTTTGTAATAAGCGATTTATTGAATATTCATTATTTATTAATTATTCTTAAAAAATAATATAAATTCTTTTGCGTCAAAAATAAAAATTGGAATTTTGCTTTATCAAATACATTGCTTATAGATATAGATGAATGTGCTCAAAATGTTTACTGTGAAGGAGGATGTATAAATAGTCCAGGGTCTTATCATTGTGAATGTAGTAATGGATTTAAAAAAGAAGCGCATGGATGCACTGGTTAGAAAAATTATAAATATAATAATCATAAATATGAAATATTTATTAAATTATTAATCATTAAATTATGATATTATTTTGTTTTAGACATTGACGAATGTCTTAAGGACAATGGAGGCTGTGAGCAAATTTGTATAAATGGTCTTGGGTCGTACGCATGTTCTTGCTATTCTGGATTTTACGTAAATCGAAGGTAATAATAGATATAAGGCCATCCAATGCTTTATTACATCATTTTATATTTATTTGGTTTTTAGAAATACAAGTGAATGTCTGGATATCAACGAGTGCCTCTACCGTAACGGCGGGTGCAATGGTGACTGCATTAACACGCCCGGAAGTTACTATTGTGCTTGCGCGGACGATTTAGTACTAGCTGACGACGAGAGAACTTGTGTCTCGAAAATTCCGAGATGCCCAGCCATGGAACCGCCAGCATATGGCGAGGTAAATACAGTTACATCCGTGTAACCCTTAAAGCTTTGTCTCCAAACAAACATCTGTTAAATTGTTGATACAAAGGTTAATTACTAATAAATCATTCATATTTCTTATATTAATGATGTTTATAACTTAGTCGCAGTAAATTATATAGCATTTTATACACAAAGATTAGTGTAAAACTTACAACCTAACACTATTTTACTGTCTTAAAAATGTTTTAAAGCAGCGATATAACGAAAATACGAATAAAAAATTATAGATAATAAGGAAGATTATTTAAAAGTGTATATCTATATATGTATATATATATATATATATATAGATTTTTTTCGTTACTGATTAAATGCTTATTAATAAAATTTATTTGAAAATATATAATGTTTGCCGGTTCAATATTTGACAGTGAAAAATAAAGTCTCGCAATTTATCAAGAGTCTTATTGTTGAATAATTGTACATACAGATGAGATGTCCGGGACATCCATCTGGGGCTATGGATTATCCTCTCGGAGCTAAATGCCACGTAAGGTGTAGAAGAAGCTTCAGACTGGAAGGCTCTTACTTGAGGACATGTGAGTCAGGGGGCCATTGGGATGGTACAGAACCTGTCTGTGTTCGAGATTATGTATCCGAGGGACGACCTCATTACATCGGTAAGGGCAATGAAATATTAAGAATAATTTGTGCTGTTTTATTTCTTGACGTCGTAAAGAAGACATTTTTTTAAATGTTTGACATGCAGTAGTGATTTAAATCTGAATTATATTGAATCAATAATATAAAAGTTGACGAGAAAACCAATAATATAAATGACATTTTTTATGAATGTTTAACAATGAGTGAATTACATAAATTGAAAATACGACTGCTTTTTATATACATTATTTACTGCTTTGCTTTTCAATAAGCAATTTAAGTGTCTTGCGATATTTTCTCGTCCAATAAAATTTCATAGTGAATTGTTTTGCATTATCAAACAATACTTGGATATATTTAATATTTCCTCATTTACATATAATTGAAATGGAATATATGATAAAAATTTATTGAATTTATAGTCAATATTAATTTTGATAAAATTTACGTCTTATGCATTATATAAAATCGTCACCCATCTTGCGAATGGTTGTCAAAAAATTGATGAATCGTTTGATAAATATTATTGGAACTGAAGTAAAAAGAATGAGAGACGTTTTAATTTTTAAACATCCTTCAGGGGTAGATTTAAATGACTTTTTGGAAGAACAGAAGCAGCGTCTGCAGTAAAAATCAATTGGCAAGAATTAAATGTCCGGTTACCTAAAGAAATGGAACAATTCATTAGTTGGGCTCGCACTCGGAAATAATGGAAAGTCTTGGGTACAGGTGGAAAAGTGCGACGCGGGCTCGCACGCAAGCCACTAACGAGGCCATACGTTAACGCCACGGCTTAATGAACTTACGTGGGCATTTGGCTTTGTACACAAAAGCGCATGGGTACTTTCTTTTAAAAACTTCTCACGGGTGTTTTTCCGTTCTTGTTTTCTTTCAAACGCGGTTACTTCTTCAAAACTCTTTCTTATTATCCCACTAGCAAAAGAATTTTTTTCACCCCCTTATTGTTGCCGATAATGAGTACAAGGTGGTTTCGCTGTCTGCTATAATAACGATAGCTCGGTGCTCGTTCTTGCTCAATCGTTCTTAGCTAACTCTTTCGTCGTCCTCGGTATTAACCACTTATCGCTTCTGCTCTCTTGATTTTCGTATTTTTCTATCTTCTTTTATGCTTCTGGACCGATTAATGCTCTCAATGAAATAGATTTTCTACTTTTCTATGAATTATTCTTTAAATCGGATCCTTGTGACCTGTATTAAAAAAGTAGACCTTTTCAAAGACATATTGCTGATGAAACTATTGAAGTGTTATTCAGAAGTGAGCCTAAGTGTATATTTTTACAAAAAGTTAAAATAATCAATTATTTACATTAAAATAAATCTTGATTGCAAAATAAAGAATTTTATGGATTTTATTTTAAGCCATTTTATGAAATAGATTTTACAATATTTTTTCTTGCTCACTTATAAAATCTAATGCAATTTCAATATACGTTGCTATTAAATAGTGAAATTCTCGGAGATTATTTGCTAATAATTTTATAACTGTTACTAGTTCTTTATTCAATAATTTAAGGCTATAAATTTTTATTAATTTCTACATCGTTGAATCCATTGAAAACTGCTCATACAAATCACACGAAGAGCCTCCTCAATATAATTGTCTCAATTCTTGTTTGTCACTTTTATGGCGTGAAAGTGACACAGGGTATTTCGGTAAATTAATGAATTCGCCCGAGTATACCAGCGTATGAGGTAAATAATGTAAGGGTCTGTTTTTCATTTCCTGATCAATTATTCAGTCTGCCCGCATACGTTCACACGATTAATCGATGATACACATTGGACGCATTCATGCATTTTTCAGCTCCTACAGCGACTCCTGCATCGAGGCCTTACATCAGATGTCCAAATGATATCGACGTCGAATTGCCACCGAGACGTAGTACAGCCAGGATTTCCTTCCCTCAACCTAAGACTAACGTCGATTGGTACAGGTAATGGTTTCAACTTTTGTTATTTAAGGAATATTTTACACACACACGCACGCACGCACACAATCATACTCACACACACACATACATACACACACATAAACACTCACACTCACGAACACATACACACTCACAATCACGCACACAGACACACTCACACTCACGAACACATACACACTCACAATCACGCACACAGGCACACTCACGCATACATACACAGACACATACATATACATATAAATATGCAAACACACATACTGCTTATTATAAATTTAATAGCAAGCGATGGAGCAGATAAATTTTTCTGCTAAGATTTCTTACACGATTCAATTCAGTTTGCATTTCTTCGAATACTTAATTGAACATTATAAGAATTTTTGTTTCAGAATAGGTAAACAGGCACTAACAATATAATCCAGTTGCGAGTAATATCGTAGAGTTGAGTAAAGATGAATTATGTAAAATTTAAAAGTTTAGAGTGTGTTTAAGTAAATGATATACTCAAAATATAGAATCACTGAATTTTAATTTCTTTATAACAAATGTTATTTTATGTTCGAATTATCATACAAATTGTTGTTTTCATTTTCAACTTTCCTTAATCTAAAAATTTCTTTTGTTTCGTTACTATGTACAGAACAGTATAAACTATGGAAAAAGTATATACAGTTCTTGCCTAATAATATTGTATGACTTGGGTTAATTACAAATATATGTATATACATATACATTCACGGGCCTTATATCTCACTTAACTTATTACAATTTTTGAAAGTGAGAACAAAATTTTTATAATTTTCTATATTAATTTATATTTTTATATAACAAAATCAGAATTAATGTTAGTTAAAATAGTTATTTGATTTTAATAACTTGGATTGTAAAACAATAAAACAAGATAACATTTTATTTTTAACATTTTTTATTCACAATCGCATATACTATTTCAATCTCATAATTACTATAATTATATAATTCTATCGCTCTAATTATAATATCTTTAATTATCTTATCAATAATTAAAGTGAAAATGAATTCGGTAAGACTATAGCATACACGATTATAAAAAACGTTATATAGGTCAAATAGAATAAACTCTTATAAATAAACAAAAATATAAAAAAAAATAAAAAAAATGAACTAGAACCGAAAATTTTTTTCATATGTGATTATGATGGTTTTTTCAAATATCAGTTTTATTTTATAAAATTCTAAATTAATGTCAATGTTTATTCTTTAATGTATTTTATCTCAGTTTTCGTATTTTTACTCTTGCTTGTAATTTACTTTTTTCTTGTATTGAGCTGATTGTTTTCAAAGTCAATGTACTGTTCTAAATGAGAATTGCTAGTTCATCTTCTTATAAACTGTTCTTTTATTCCTATTATCGATAAGGCTTTCCAGTTTGATTTAATTTCCCTCTTTGAGATTAGTTTTATTCAATTTATCAATATAATGCACAAGATACATAATTTTCGTAACAATTAAGCTTACTATTGTTTACTCAGTGTGAATAATTTAGTTTGAATTATAAATTGAAATCCACTAATATTCAACCACACCGTATGTTTGGATTTTATCTATGCCTTTGATTTTGTAATGTATCTGTAATCAGATAATAGAGTAATCTCTATTGTAACATATATTTAGCAGCTCTTGAAAGTTATTTATCTATGTACTTATAAATATATTTTGCTCATTATTTCGATTATCAATTGATCAATCATCAATTATTTTGCTCATTACAATCAATTTATTTAGATAAATATTAGTCACAATATAGAATTTTGCTTATGCGGCTTACATGCAAACTATACATTAATACTGTTTTATGTTTTCCAAACACTTAAACGTATTACCATAAATATCTCTGATTTAAAGTTCATTTATTCGATAAATAAATTTGAAAACAATTATTGTGTGTACAATTGATACGAAAAGATATTAAGCAATTATATTATGTTTTAAAACTTAATTACTTTACTTTAGCGACGGTATTATTTATGTCTGCTTGCTAATTTTGTAAAAATATTTACATGTATTATTTAAGTTTCTATGTTACATTTTGTATTAGTAGTTACTATTTGGTGATACTGCTTACTTTTTTACATAATAAATCTATTTTATTTAGTTTTTACTGTGATAACGATAAAAAAAGAGAATTTAACGGGAAATACACATTAATTGTCCAATCGGGTGATAATAATACAAAATATTATTCATAAGCTTAACATTAAATTCATCGAAAGCGACTTCACAAGGCGCAAATAAAAAATCAAGATGCTCTACATTCATAAGACATGAGCGCGCAAAATGTATTCATGAAACATTTATTATATTGGATGGGATACAACCTTTTTTATCTTTATATAACCACTTTGTTCTTTCCGACCCAGCTTATTCGTCATTTTCCTTTGTCGCCTCGCTGTCAAGGAGAGGTGGACGGTGTCGTCCGCACAAGAGGACCAGTCCCCGGGCTCCCGGCTTGTATCGAGGGTCTTGATCGGTCGCCGGACCCACCGCCGCTCATTCCAACTCTCCACCCTCCCCTCTTATTTTTCACGTCCGCTGAGCCGCCATTCAACTACCCCTATTTGTCTATCTATCAATTCGCCCGCGTACTCTTACAAGAGTATCGATCCCATAGTATTACAATGCTTTTGGATTCTCGAACCTGGTCGATGCGACGTATAACGTGGCGCGGCGCCACTCCAAGGGAATATTGTCGATCGCTTTCATCTGCATCTATTGGCAGAGCTTTCGACTTTTTATTTTCTCTGTGAACGAGCATTCTTATGCTAAGCTGCTGATGAAATCTGAGAACCCGAGCGTAGGAATGTATCGAAGGTGTCAGGGTCATACTGAGGCTTTCATGATGCGATCCCCCTGCAGATAGGCAGAGTGACAGTGTATTAATATTCAATGGTATATTTTAAATATACATACATTTAATATGCAAGTTAAATACTAGATCAGATTAAAGAGATGGATAAAGAAGGTAAAATACCATTAAATATAATTGGTATATTTAGTTATATCTAAATAAATAATGTATTTTTGGTCAAAATTTAATAACGTGTGTAATTTAATGTAGCAGCGTGTGTAATATAATAATTTCTTAGAATAATACAAACTTATAAATTCATTTCATTATTTTATATTTTTTAGAAATGTGGAGTCAACTCCATTGTGGGGAAAGCAATTGCAAGCAGATTTGCCCCCAGGAGCAACCATATTAACCTTTACTGCCTTCTCCTCTATTACAAATTATACAAGCGTCTGTCGAATGATGATTCGTGTCCGTGGTAAGTTCGCTCAAACAATTGCCTTCCAAGTTTGATTTTATTTGCATTATTTTATTCCCTGTCAAGCAATCTAAGGAGACACATCGATTATTGGCAGTCACCTATAAATCTTACGATGCTGCGTTAGCCGACGATATATTCAAAAATATTCTGAATTTGCGTATTTTCAGGGATCACAAGATTTATTTGCAGAAAATTTCGTTTGTCTGTGAATCGGAACACGTTTGGCTTTGAGAAAAACCCATTTTCAATGCAATTACAGCAAGTGAGCAATGCTAAGTAAAGAGGGACGGAGAGAAAACACCACACACGAGATTTCTTGTGATTGTTCTGGGATTGTCGTGTATCGGGAGAAGAAACTCGACCCCTTGACTAAAAAGATTCGGAAAATCCTTTGCTTAGCGGGATTCTTACTCATTCTGCCCATGCACATTCCGCACGTATGAAACTTGTCAAATTCCCAAGGAAATCCTCTTTCCCTCGGATGCTTCACGCCGATGCTGCTCGCCTTGCCGGTATAAAATTTCACAGCACGCGCGGTTTATTTCGGCACCGAAATTTCAGCCGCGGCTGCGCCGGATTCCGGAAATCACGGAGATCGATTTACCAAGCTAGACACCCGGGGATCGCCCAATTAATCAATTGCATTTATATGCGGGGCACATTATAAATTAACGACATTATGAATTATAATGTCGCTGTTACGGTGGTGGCCGGTTATGTGGTTATCCTGCCCACCTCCGTTTCTTCCTAATTGCGAATTATAGGCGAACTGACAGGTGGCGCCTGGGACCGACGCAATCCGGGGGAATCCAATAAGGGGCTTCGCGACGAAGCCGTAAAGCGTATTACGCTCCTCGTTCCATTCGCGATTGAGTTAATGATGTTTTCATAGGTGTCCGACATGCGCAATAAGACGCGGCTCACGCCAACGAAAATTCGTGAGAATGGTCTCAATGGTGGGTATGAAGGGTAGAGGATCTTTTGTACCAAAGTTATCATAAGGCTTAGCATATTTGCAACTACTCATTGCTAATAACTTTATCTCGACTTTCCCTGCGTTGAAATTTATTTAAACGCTATTCGTTCAAGCGTTTACAGTCGAATGTTAAATATTTCTCCATTTTTTACACCAATAGGATTACGGATAACGTAGTGGCAGCACAATTGATGAAGATGTATAATCTTCGTCAATTATTACACATACCACAGAACTATAATTATTAAATTATTCCATAAATAGATTATAATTTCCATATGGTAGTAAATAATGAAAATTTTAGTACAATGTCTTGATTTACGTCAGTGTGATTAATATTCTTAATTTGTAAAGTACTTATAAATGATATAAAAAAATTAAGCTTATTTAGCTTCTGTTATAATAAAGTTACATTAATGCAATATTTTTTTTAATTTAAAATAATTTTATTTATTTTATAATAAGATTGATTGCACAGAATACAAAAAAAAGTTTTTGAATAAAATTAATCAAATTGATCATTTAAATTCTATCTTATATCTTATATGTCTTAAAACAAAATTATTTTAAAATAAATATTAGATTCAACGCAATTACAAGACTCCTAAGTTAAGAAAACTACTTTACAATTACTTGCTTCATATAAATAAAATAATATACATAAAATTAATTTCAACATATAATTTCTTAAAATTTTAATACGATTTACACTTTCACTATAAACAACAAAGTATACAAAATAGAGGATTTGTTTTAATGAGGTGTTAGCTTACTGCTGTACTTAAAGCATAGCCTTTTA
Organism: Kradibia gibbosae; assembly: GCA_018907135.1. Classification (NCBI taxonomy): domain Eukaryota; kingdom Metazoa; phylum Arthropoda; class Insecta; order Hymenoptera; family Agaonidae; genus Kradibia; species Kradibia gibbosae. The sequence continues at coordinate 27,880,165 of JACCHX010000003.1, read as the reverse complement.
CTCCGTTAATTCAATTTCAATATTGATAAGGTCATTATATATAGCTTATTTTATACTAAGATTAAAAGTTATCTAAGTATTAATATACAATAAGTGAAATATTCCATTCTATAAAATTTCACGATATTTTCTATACTTTAATCGACCACTTCACTTAATTTAAAGTTAATGCAATTAAACAAAGCAAAATGGTTGTTAGAATTTCATCAGCGAGCTACCCTAAAGCGACCCGTAAAAACTACTTTAAAAAAATCAACTACAAATTATACTTTCTATGTTTTTTTATTTTGGTTTAATTTTATTTACTTAATCATTTAACGACTACAGGAAGATCATTTGAAAAAAAGTATTTGCTTAAAAACTTAACAAAATTTTAGTGCTACAAACTACATATGTTGCTCTTGTATTAAAAATAGTCATAAGAAAATGTAAATAAACTTTGAAAAAGTAAGTACATAAGTTTTGTGTATATTTAAATTACTTTAATTGTTAAAATATATTATAAATCTATAATGATCAAATATTTGTATAAAGTTACTAAAACTTTAATCTTGTTTGATTGAAAATTTAAACAACGTAAGTTATAATGCAAAATATTAATATTCAATGAAGGAACTACGAAAGTTGTTAGTTACTTGAGTTTTTTACATATCGTATACTATCTAATTTTTATTAAACGTAGTAGTTTTATTATAGATAGCTTGATAAAAGTATCCTACAAAGTTCTAAAATCCATTACTCATAATAGTAATTTACAAAGATGAAAAAATAAACAGAAGAATCTTTGTAGACTTTAAATTAAGATTCGCTCAAGAACTAGTGCTTTTATTTCTTTGAAAAAAAAAATACTTTTCTATTTCTAGAAGCTAAGTAACTGTACTGTATATTACATATATTACTGTATACTACTTATATTTTCGTTAAATTTGCGTCTCAAAGGCTTATATAATCTAATTCCAACTACGACTAAAATTTTATGGGCTAATTTAATTAATCCAAGAACAGAGCTCTTTTGTATTGTTTCAGTGAAATATAACAATAGGAATTTCTGTTAGTTACTCGGTAATACAAAATACGGTGCACTGTGCAAGTCCATCAGCACATATGGAGTACGAAGACTGGAATCAATGCCTATAAAACACCATAGTGCGCAATAAATTGTAGGCGAATCTAATACGAACCACTCTAATCGCTTACAGACACGGAGAACCCAAAGGTCTTGAGCTGCCCGACTTCCTTTGAGGTGCGCTTAAACCCTGGCGAGCGGGAGCGCATGATATTCTGGCAGGAGCCGACCTTCAGCGACAATGCGAGCATCGAACGCACCTACAAGTCGCGGGTGAGCTCTGTCGACCACATCTGAGTCTTCGTTCGCAGTCCTTCCCCTCTCCTCCAACGCTGCCAACCCGCTACACGAGTGTTCCACGACAAACTAACCGAACCGTTTGAAATTCAAGCCCCAGCGTCACTCGGCCTTTAACGACAAGGACAGCCATCGGTCCTCACCACGAGCAACCCTTATTGCCCAAAACCTGTCTACCCCTACCGCGTCGCTTGCCACTCTTCCGTTTATTAACAAGCTCTGTTCGAAGTTAAGATAAGCTGCGGATAATTAATGCGTAGACTTTTCCTACACCGCCTCGACCATGGGTTACTTCATTATTTGTCTTTGCGTTTGTTAATTATCGTCTTATTTTGATTTTGTTAGCTCTCTTCTAATCATTCTCCTCTTTCTGGTTTTTAAGCCATTAAGCAGAATAAAAGCAGCATAGACAAAAAGTGTTTGACAATCAAAGCTCGTGCATAATATAAAGTGACGTGATTCTTATATTATTCTAGAAGATTATGCTTATCAAAGATCTTATCAAAGATATATTTATAGCTTTTAAATTAAGTACAATTTGTTATGCTTATTTCTAATATGATTAGTTAAGTTATTATATCTGAAGTATTAAAAATATAAGAATAATAATTCAATAGAGAATTTCGTTTTTGAGCTAATAAAAAAATGTTTTTTTTATTTACACTGTTCTAGCTTTTCTTTGGTATCCCTTGCTATAAGAGTCATTAATCTTGAAGGAAATATATATATAATTTGTGAAAATTCCTATTACCAATAAAATCAATGAGTGCAATATTCAATACTATTTTAACATACTTTCACCACCTATACATAACCTATAAAAGTCTTATGATTGCGCTTATTCTACATAGCCCTTCAATTCACAATTTTTTGTGTTCAATTTCGTTTCGATCCCACACGTTTCCGCTCGTTTTCCAAAGTCGTCTACTTATGCCCTATCTTTCAATCTCTTTCTCTGCGTATACATGACTACGCTTTTGTACAAATTCAAAAAAAAAGTTTATATATCGGTAAATGTATGTATAATATTCGAGTTGTGTTCGATAGTTATACAAGGAGGAATCCATCCGAATTGGATATTATTGGTTTATATCGGTATCTGTTTCCATCTTACCCGAAGTAACAATCATTAGATCACTTTTCTATGATCTTACAAAAAATAATTTTTAGCTTTATGTTTAACATTTTTTTTATATTCAGAATATAATATGTAGATAGAAAGAGAGTAGAAGAATTAGAACAAGAAAGAGAGATGGGGACCCAATTTGAGAAATAATATCTTCTATAACTGAAATACGTGAATTAAATTCTTCATATTAGTAAAGCTAAAACAAATCTAAAATACATTTCATTGAAAATAAAAAACTAATTAGAACTTTCACTATTAGTTCAACCGTTTTATTCTGAATTAATTATTTGAATGAATAAAGTTTTTATGAGATCAATATAATATGTATAATTAGCTTAATTTTATTAACACTCCACAAATAATAATTTCTCTTATAAATGAGTACGCAAGAAATTTACGAAGTACAGTAAATATGATTATAATATCCATTATACTAATCGCTTCAAGATCGATAAATCTCTCTATAATAATAATCGAAAATTTTTGGTCGCTGTTCCGTAAAAAAAACTTTGAGAATGAGCGGCCTTCGACTTTAATTTCCGCTTAATAACGCGGAGTAAAAAAAATGTTCTTTACCCTTCGCGCAGAGAGCCAAATGCCAAATTATCAAACAGCCGATGGCAAGCTCAGGTGTAGTTTATCTAAAAACGGGTCCCTCGTCGCGTGTCTTCTACCCTGGTACTGTAATCTCCTCCGCGAATTATCCCCGACGCTCGGAGATCCGTATGAATCAGCCGACGTCGTGCGAATAACGCAGGATGTTGCTTGCGTAGCCCGCGCTTATTATGGCCCGATCAATTTTCCAGGAGCCCGGACAGAACCTCTACCCGGGGGTTCACAACGTGCGTTACATTGCCTCGGATGCCGCTGGGAACCGAGCCGAGTGTCACTTCACCATCCACGTTCGAGGTAAGTGTAGGTGAAAGATTCATTATAATTCGATGCAATATGAGGCTGTTTTGAAACTCTTCGATGTGAAAATTTTAGAATACTTTTCTTGTTAGTACGAACTACTCTTTTTATATGAAAAGCTTTCAAAATTGTTTAAAATTAAATCATATAATTTATAAACCTATTGTGATACCTAATAATAATATTTCATTTGATTCATATTTTTAAAAGAAAAAAAATTCTAAATATATTAAGAAACGATGTCGATTACTTAAAGAACAAGTAGGTTTTTCTTAATAATAACTGTATAACTGTAAATCTTAATAATAACTTAATAAGAACTGTAAAATCAATTTTTTAAAAAATTGACAATTATTTTTATGAATTAAATTGCATAGACACTACCAATTTGATTTAAAAGAGATTTACAACAAATTTCCAATAGCATTGAAATTGGATTGTTGAATGTGAGGGGATGTTTGACACTGATCCCCTAGTATATTTTTCATTTAGATTTCTGAAGTGTTGGAAAAATAAAGTCTGAAATTTAATTCAATTAAATTCGAAGAATCATTGAAAAACGAATTGTTTCATTTTCATGTGTATTATAACATTAATGTTATTACGCTGAACACCATGAAAATAACGATTTTTATACAATTTATTACTGTACCGTTTTAATTTACATTTCTTGTATAAATAAAGCTTCTATAAATTAGTGGAAAAAAATACGGTTTGACGATAGTTCATCATCATTATTGATTCCGTGTTACTTCTTTCGATATGATGTTCTTAGACATATAATATTATAATGCATATTCTATCTAGCTTAGAAAAAAAAGCTTATATATTTTCAAAATAATATATATTTTTGTATAAAACATGTATTTAAGAATAATATTTTTACATGCAACAACAAATATATTCAATACACTATTTCAATAATTAAAACTTAAAACTTCTATTTCACAAATTTTTGTGAGTAATGCAAGTACTATATTGAACAGATAAAATCTAATTTATTAAATTTTATTTATGTTTTCATGTTTCAAATAAAGTCTTCATAAAATAATATACTTCAGTATTCAGTAATTTTTTATGATCAAGTTATTAAATACACTAAAAAAACTTCTAACTAAATTTGAAACTCAATTTACAGACTATTAACTCTTCGTTAAAAATTTATTCTATTTATGGAATATTTTAAGTATTTTTAATACTATAAATATTTCTTTCATCATTATTTAAAATCATAATAAAAAGTTTTAATAAATCTGTAACAATTAATAATATTAGAGTTTAATTGACATTATTTTTCATAAAATTATCTGTGCAAATAATATGAAATAATATCTATGTAAATAGAAAAAAAGTACCTCATCTTTTCTTGAAAAATACAGAAAAATGTTTTTCTTACAATAAAATACCTTGAAAAATAAACACACGTGTTTAAAAACAGTTTGTCTTTTCAAACTAACAATGATTGAAAAACAACCGCGCGAGTTTTGCTTATCTCTAGAGGAACATTTTGCTTGTTTTTCATTTTATTTCTCTAATTGTGCCTTCATTTCACTGGAATTTTCTCTTTGTAGTATGATTTGTAAAAGTAATGTAATCTCCTATCTCTTACAGAAGCTGAGCGACGAGCAGTGGAACCCGAGGTAAGTCAAACGAGGTTGTTACTCATTAGTTTTTTAACACCTGTAAAAGGAAAGAAAAAATGTAAAATATCTGAATGAAATTCTGTATTAGTATTGTATGCTTGCATCTGGGATGTTACTCACTACACTTTTCAACCAATGATATCTTAGATTAATTTTTTCATTCTCAAAAACATATATTTAGATGTAGCTGCGTGCGTGCGTGCGTGCGTGCGTGCGCGCGATAATATTGAACGAAGTGATGAAAGTTATTCCAAATGATTTTGAATTTGCAATATAATTTTTCATGGTAGTTTATAACAAAAATTTTAAATAATTTATTGTTATTTCTTAACTAATTATTAGTTAAATATTATTATTTTAAAAAAATTGTGTGGTTAAAACATTATAAAATTTTCTCTATAATGTTTTTTATTATGTCCTGCTATGTCTATAGAATAAGCAAATTAAATTTATTAAGTTATATAATTAATTACTTTTGCTAATAAAATATTCGGCTTAGTTAAGGTATTAAAAACACATTATGTACAACAATGTTTTAAATTAATCTTTTTAATTAATAATTTTTTAAAATATTATTAATATTGAAATAAACTTTTTTTTTCATTGTAAAAATATAATGTTTGTCTTTTTTTAATAAAAAATTATGTATTTGATGCGATCATACTGTTTTACTATAGCAAAAAAGTACTTCATAATCTGAGTATATTACATAATTTATGCTAACCTTGTTAGTACATTAGCAATTATATACTTTAAAATTGTGCAAATGATGTTGTAGATACAATTTTGAACTTTTTGAGAAGCGATCATTAACCATGTCTATGATAATCAAATTGGTTAGTAGATTAATTAAAAATATATTTTGATGTCCTTTGCTTATTGAATAAGTGATATAATATAATTTACGATTAACTTTTATTTTTGGATTTAAATTAATTTGATTTAAATTCAATATAAATGAGCATATTTTACTCGTCATATTTGTTCGGTGTAAAATGTTAAAACATTCGAAACTTATTAAGTATTATATAACTTAATAATTATACGACTTTAAATTAGTTTTATTAATAAGTATGTCACATTTATGTTCTCTTTTGTCCTAAAAAGGTATTTTTTAGGACTAATTTATTTTTTATTGAAAGAAAAAGTGATTATTTTATGTCGCATTTTAGGCACAACAACAGCAGACCTATCAAAGAATGCTTATTTGTCCTAATAGACCACCGCAGGAAATCCCACTCACACATAGGGTAAGAATTAAAATTTATTGTATTTTATAAGAACCTGAAAAAGGAAACTTGATAATATGATTGCAGAATAAGATATTTTTTTTATAATTTCATTAACAAAAAGTAAAATAATACAAAAGTTAATGCGCCAAGTTTACATTTATTATTATAGTAAACATTTTTAATCAACTACTAATTTCTGAAAATTCAATGATACCACTTCTTAAATAAATTCCTCAAACATAGTTGGTATATTAATTATAATTAAAAATATATATAAACCACATGAATGTTTCACAGTTTTCTTGAGAAATTTTCCATGAAATTCCTCAGGTGCACACAACTTCATAAAATGCGATACTTTGTATATAATAAGTTGGTCCATTCATTAAAAATGTAAGGTGTTATGCTTTAAAGAAACGTAGACAATTTTATGAAAGAATACATTTAATTAAAGTGAAATGATTAATTTTTTATTTTATAATACATTAACTTAGTTACATGTAATATCCATCTCGAATAATATTCAAATTATTTTTTGTGAATATTTGTCAATTAATTAAAAATTTTATATTACGTTTTCATTCTTTATTGTTACTTTTCACATTGTAAATAAAGACAATGATATAAATTAAAAACGAAAATTACTTTATATTTTAATAACTACTATTCCGTTTAATCATATTAAATTCAGTAATTTAAAAAATAACAAATTTAATAGTTTATTGACGAGACTGATTGATCGAGACTATATAGAAACGTTTTCTGCATTCGCATCAACAACATTTTCCGTCGTTAAGTGTACTTGTCATCTGACTTTAAAAATCAGCAGCAGCCCGTTTGTGTCATTCCTTTTTTGCGATCGAAAACTGCTCTCCTTCACTTCTGCGCGAAACTTTTTTAAAGATCGATAGTGATGTAAGCAAATATCAGATACGTGACGGGAACGTCAAAAGCTCATGTGAACGGAAACAAAGCGATAACGTCCACATGTGTCCTCCGCATCAGGAATATCCATGAGAATGTTAAAATGCTCCTCTTTCTTTGGTTCCACAAGTGGCAGATTCCCACCGGATGCTATATGAGATACACGCGAATCTTTTCTGGGGCTTATACCATGCAGCACTACGGGGGCGAGGGTGTTGGTGACATCGGGGCCGGCACTCATTATCAGCGTCGCAGTGACTATCAGAACTCGGCAGCGGCTTATCATGAGGTCCATCCGATGCGTCGTGCGCCAACTTCCAGCCATCCACAGACACGAGCTTATCCGCTCGTCAACTGTAAGTGTATGTGTTGCTTTTTTCGTCCTGTTTTGTCGAGCCTTATATGTTTAATGTTATTCTCTATATATTTCTGTTATGGATAAAATATCATAATCTACAATGTGTAATTCTATTACATTTCATTTTGAATGGTACCTGATTCAAACGCGTGATAATAAGTGTTTGTACAATTTCCCAAATCATTTTAAATGGAATATGGTAAAAATGTAGACTTTACGGGCCTTAGCTGTTTATAGAAAAATAACATTTACCAAATAGTGAATTCAAATAAAATAAGTGAAATTAAACATGAAAAATACTTTAATATACAGAAAATATTTGTTTGTACAGAAAAATTAATAAAAAAACTAATTAAACATTTTTTTAGTAGACTAATCAAATATTTAACATTTTTCACTCGTGTTATTGTACATATGTTTGTTCAGATTTAATAGGTTTTTTAGGATGCATTCTCAAGTAAGTAATTAACACACATTTTTATAATTGTTATAATGCATTCTTTTGTGATTATCGATAACAAAATCTACATGTAATATATAGGTATTGAATATATAAATAGAAAAATTTAGCTTTCTAATTCAGATATTAATTCATGTAGAAAGATGTTATAATGAAAACCATATTAAACAGATTTGAGTTATGGTGTAGTCTTGTAGTATCACACTAATTTTTTATCATTTTATTTTCTATATATATATATATTAAAGAATGTAAATGCATACTAATAAGTGTAGATAAAATAATAGTTACGTTATAATATTTACTTTAATATTTATTAAAATATACATGACTGAGTATAAAAAAATGGAATGGAAACCCATTTTCGTAATTATAAGATTGGTGAGTACGATTTACTATAATTTATTATATTATTATATATATATTATATATTATATATATAATTAATTATATTTATTATATAAATTTTTTATTATATTTTAAATATAATTATATTTAAAATAACATATAATATATATATATTTCAAAAAATTTTAATTCTTACGAGCATTTGGTAGAAGTCTTATCTAGGTTATAAAATTGGAGCTGTTTGTATAAAATAATTATCAAATGCAGATTTGCAAGAAAAAAAAAATTACAAATACAATTATACATACACCAACGAAAAAAACATTATTTTTTCTAGAGTAGTAAATGGTACGAAATAAAATAGGTGTTCCTATAATACCAGTTCCAGCGAAATCGCAAAAATTTAAGAGATTGGACTGTTAATGCCAAGCAAGGTCTCTTCATTCTGTGTCAGTGAATGCAAGATTAAAACTCTTGTACAGAAAATCCCGAGATCGAAACAGGCTGTTGGCATAATATGAGAGGCTGAATTGCTTACTCAACACGATCAGCGGCAGTGTATTTTTCTGTTGGCCAGTGGGTGTGGCGCGAGGGGAATGAATTGTGCGCGACAACATATAGAGGATGAACATACCGACGAAGTATAAAAGCTAGTGGAGAGTTCGTATCCATGAAATGCGTGTTTGCTGAAAGTGCTGCGAAAAGTGTCAACACTTTTCTTAAAAATGTGTATATTTGTATATAATTTGAGATGCACATAAGGAAATGAATGCGTGGAAATAAATGTAATATCAATTCGGCTTACACCCTTTATTTTTTCGATTTTTTATCCTTTATTTCATTTCATCCTCAGAAATAACAGAAGTGGTTTTTTTATTTTTATAGTATTCGAGACACAAGTAAAGTTACCAGAGAATAATATCAATAATAATATCAAAATCATGAACATTTTCGTAGAATGCATCATGAACGCTAAACATGATTTTTAATTTGAAATTATTATAGCTGAGCTTGAGGATCAATTTTAGAAAAATCGTTCCGCGATGAAAGAAAGTAAAATAATTTAAATGTGGTTGATATCATTGGTAGCTTCTATTAATTTATATTTCGTACCCGGGATTATTATTTTTGTATTTTTGAATGGTAAATGTACACATATCTTATAAGTTTGTAATTGGGACAATAGTAATTTAATTTGTTAGGATATGCATTGTAATTAGATTTTGTCAAATTTGCTTATAATTTTTACAATGAATAATATGCTTTTATAGTATACTGAATAATAAAGCTTCAAAGGCAATTTAATTAATAAATGATTTAGATAATACTTGACTTTTTAAGAATGGTTAACTATAACTTGTACAATGAATGCAACATTCTTTTTTTTTAGCGTAATTTTTATGGTTAATATACTCAGAATTGTAAAGGAAAGCTCTCGTAAAATACTAGACTTTACCAAAACGTAAAAAAAAAGTTTGGAAATATTTGCTAACGTTTAGAAATGAGAATTACGAAGAAATCAGTCTTTTATCTATCTCGAGACAACTTGAGACAGCTGAATGGCATAGCGAGTGGAGTGTTTGACGGAGCCATTAACAGGAAGTAAAAAAGGAAGTGAAAAAGTCTTTTCACAGGTATCAGAAAGAACTGAAGACTTAGGATAGAAAACAACTATTCGCCCTCTCTCCTCTCTAATGAAACGTAAACTCTACTCAATGTTTATTCTCAAACAATCTCATTGATTTTATTCTATTTAATTCAATATAATATGTATATAATATACATATGTATACAAATAAGTATAAATAATTCGGAAAATGGCTTTAGAAATCAACATAACTATTTAATTTATTAAACAACTGACTATTATGACTATAATGTAAAATAAAAAGCAAATCGTGTGTATCCCAGTGAGTCCCGTTAAGAGCACTCGTTATGAACGAGTAAAGTTTGAAGGATTCGGTTCGAGGGAGGCCGATGAGTTGATAAGTAAACATAATAATTAGATCGGTGAAGCGGTCGGTAAAATGGAAAAGAATAAATAGCAAGGTGAACGATCACAACGAAGCGGCCGATGTGCAGTCTGTAGTAGTAATAGTGATCTGAAGGTGCCTGTAGTAGAGGAACCGAAAGACAAAAGGAAACGCGCAAAAACAAATGTCGCTCGTACGGCGAAGAGGAGGAAAGCCAGAAGCGCAAGCGCGGCCGACTTCCGAGTGTGCACGTAAGTGCGTTGGAAAGTCAAAGTGCTTGCCAAAGTCAAGCTCAAATGCGCAGCGCGGAAGAGCGTCACTCGTGAGCCACGTGTGGGAAATGCGAGCTCCGAGTAATCAGCGGTGGTCAGGAGGTCAGCGGTGGTGATATGCGCAGAGCCGGAGATTGACCAATAATCAGCGATCGACGTGATGCAACAATCCCTGTGGGAAGGGGCCTTCGCCGTCGTCCTCGTCATCGTGCTCGCGGTACCCTTCGTCGTCCACTTACAACGGCTGCGGGTACGTCCGCCTTCGGCAACAGCCGTTCCCTTATACTCCTACTGAGTAGACGTTCTTTACTCGCAACTACCAATCATTTTCGCTTTCCCCCATTCGCCTCGATATTTAAGGATTACCCGGTCAGGCACTCAGTGATTGGCTTGGATTCACGCGGAATTCTCATTTTTCAGCCCGTCGCTCATCTTGATCGAAAGTACTTTTGTCATTTCGGCACCCTACGGACTTTTCGCTTACCCATAATCTCATGGGCAGTCGTAAATTTTCAACCTCTTATAGAAAGCCACGACGTTTCTTTGAGTTCACTTCTCACCTCGGCGACGGGCTCGATGTTTCTTTTTTTTTTTTTTTTTTATTTAACGTTGAGGCTGCTCGCAAAACGATGTTAATGATTAAAAATACAAACTCCTTTTTCTAACTTTTCTTCTTCTTTTTTTCTCTTGTATCTGTCATCAGTTGTGTAACTACTATTGAATTTTTTTTCATGCATTATTTTTACTTTTAATATTTTTCATCGGCTTAGTTTACATGTGTTTGGGTGCTTCTTTATAGATTAATTCTAAATATCGGGACTAAAATATTCGTACAAATAAAATATTCCAAATTATGAATTTGTAATAGGCATCCATTTAAATTTTGCGCAGGACATTATAATTTTACGTACCTTAAATCAATAAATTACTTCTTACGTGAGAGTCTACAACAGAATCATTGAGCAGCATTTGAATTATGCGCTTTAATGCCATCGTTTTAAGTAGGATTCCGTATGAAATGAGTTTATTTAGGATACGGTGCAGAAGGGCGAAAGAATGGGCGAAAGATGGGGTCTTAATTCTACAGACGCTTCCAGAATTATAGGGTACTGGTGAATTACTCGGGCCTCAATGATCAAGACGATGTATCCAGCTCAAGCCTCTTGATCGACCTCCCGTTAATGAGAAATACGCAAGTCTCGCAAATAAAAAGTCTTTCAAATGCCGTCTCGAAGCAGGACATCGACCCACTTCCCAAGCCGATGGCTATTCTTTCCACCACCGAGGTCCGACCGAGTCCCATGACGTCCTGTGTCGACGCCCTCAACTTCAACTACCGAGCTCATAGGCATCAGCTGCTGGAGGAGGTACTAAAAAAGTACTATTCCGACTGTCAGCCGCCTGGCGAAGTTGTCATGAACTCGATTCATCTCAATGCGTTCGATGGCTCCGAACCTAAAGTATGAGCAAATTATATTCACTGGACGATTCCTTACGCAATGTTCGCACGTATTGCGAAACTAATGATTAGAGACCCGCTTTTTTCATTCTAATCGATAGTTGCCATTTTATTTTTATAAGCTCTTCGCTATTTTTCTATGACTCTATTAATTTTTTAAACGTTTGTTAATTTAGTATTAAAGATCCTGATATAGTCTTTAACAATCACTTATGCGTGTAAATGATATACAATACAATTTATCCACAGAATATAATTTAAAAGTTTACAATTTATAAAAAAGAGAATTGATTTTACCAAAGATTTTATACATCGCAATGATAAAAAACAATTATGATTCATGATGATGATGATGATGATATTGAAAATGACGATACGGATGATAATTTTAATGATTTTTTATTCTTGGAATTTTGCATTGTATTATAAAACGTATATTAAATTCAGGCATACGATCGAGATATATTTGATTTCGTTGGCAAACTGTACAATACTTTCGAGATGGTAAAGAGTCAAGAATACATGCACCCATTTGATCATTTCCTGCTGAAAGGCTCAAAACCGACACCGACGGAGGACAAAACTGTTGCCACGAAAAGCTCATCATTGTGGTCCATTACAGACACGGTCTCTGATATTCTATTAAACAGTACCAAGAATATTGGGGACAGTATACCTCATATGAAGGCACAAGCGTATCGTCACTTACGGTTGGCATTATTCATTTGTCATTGTCAGCAGTATTTTCCCTCATTAGAGCTTAGGTGTCACTTATCACTTATTGATATTTAAGATTTTTTAATTGCATACATTTCTTTCATTTTCATGCATTTAATGATACAATGGAAATGAGAAATGCGATATTGGAAATCATTGCAATTGAAATGGTAAATAATTGGGAAGCTGAATTATTTATTTTTTTTTTTTTTTTTGAGTCCTCAGCTTTAAAAACATTATCAGTGTAGCTTGATCTAAATAAACATTGCACAAAGAGCGTGAGGGTATTGGAAGCACGTGATGTATTAGATGATCGAATGAAAATATTTGAAACTTTAATCGAATCGAATAGGCAAGCGGGAACGGCCGAAAGCTCGAGCGACCAAAGTAGTTCGATATTCGAAGGGTTCAATGATGGCGGCAGTCGCTTAGCAGGGAAGAGAGACGAGGGCAAGCAAAAACAGTCGCCCTTGGTGTTACCCCAGCCCGAGCCCTACAGCCGCAAGCCCATTAAGGGCTTAAGCGACACGCCCCTGAAGCGCAGCCAAGTGAAGAGCAACGTCCTACGGTCCCCGTCGCCAACGAACGTCTGCTGCGAGATCCCCATGAAGACGGGATCCCCGGTGCACGGCCAGGATGCATTGCAGAAGGTGGCGACTCTTGACTCCAGTAAGCCGACGCCCAAGCGGATTATGAAGCAACCGTTCTTCGACTGGAAGAAAAAGCCCTGCGGCAAGGCTAGCGTTAATAGTGTGACGAACGATAGGAAGATCCCTAAGAAATGTGGTAATGACCCTTGACTACCCACCCGGTGTTACGCATTCAGTGTAATATATGATAGTCGCGTACTTTCCCGTGCGTCTTTGGCATCGTTTTTTTAAGTGACCTGTAAATAATAGGATTTTCGCGTATGGCAGAATGAAGAAAACGCTTACGGATATGCCTGTCTTGACAAGCGGCTCTCAAATATCGGTTACCTTAGACACTATTCCAATTTCTAAATTACGATTTTCATTTACATCCTAGCACAGCGATCGAATGTGTATATTAAAATTGACTCGAAACGCTCCGAATATGTTGCAATGTTTTATAGAATATCTTGATAAAACATTTTGAACATTGCATTTCAAAATTTATTTTTAAACAATATACCATACTTTTATTAACAGGGACGAAGGATTTAATTCAATTTCATTAGCTTTAGAAATTCTGCTAAATTTCATATTGCTTTAAGGTGAAAAATCAGTTTGTACGTAGCTTGCAGCCATGTAGGCCGGTTTAATGCAATTGAACAATATGAAGCACGAGCTCTTTTCTGTTCGAACTGACATTATCGAGGATCCTTTTTCAATAAGTCGTGGTAACAGACTCGAGCGTCCAACATCGATGCTGTGTCCACTTCAAAAAAACATGGACGAGCTCGAAAAGATTAATTCATTATTTATTTAATCCTCTAGGAGAAGCTCTTCACGATAATACGATGAACTCGGTACCGGGTAATCAATTGGAAAACACCTGTAGCGCGATGCGCCTGAAATTGTCGCGACTGCCCGTGCACGTGAATTCCAGAAAGCCCGTAAGTCCATGGACTACTAAGGAATTGAAGTCTGAGTATGTGAATTCGATCTACTCGATCGATTCGACGATCACGATTCCAAGCAAAACAAATCGGCCCAAGACCTCGATCGGTACAGTTCGTAGCTTATCACGGAATACCTACGGAGCCGATGAAAGGAGCAGCTTCATGTCACGTGTCAAGCGGAATGGACCGAGGCCGAGGACCGTTGGAAGTCGAGAAACTAAATGCTTGATGAATTCGGAGGACAACATTGAAAAAAAGAATACCTGCATTATTAACAAGCCTCCCAATATGATTAAAGAGCATCAGGATATTACGTCTTCAACTTTAAACGAAGTAAACACGTATCCGATGATTAATATGTATAAGTACCTGATTCGCTTTCCTTATTATTTGGAACTGATCATTTATTTTGAAGCTTTTAGCCTAGTTTTTCTCATTTTTCATAAAAATGACTTGAGAATATATTGGCAATACTAATTTGATTACTTTATAATAAAACATGAAAATTTTAAGTCACAACTATGCCAATGGTAATTTGTATGTTTTGATTATGGAGTATTTTTATATATTTAAGCCTGAAAAATATTCAATATTTTTGTTTGCACATAGTAAAAATTTTATTGAAAACTAGAAAAATACTAACTATCAACTTTTAATACTATTAGAAAAAAAAGTATTTGGAATATACGTTAAAAGCCAAGAACTCAAGTATACTAGTTTGAATTCTCTTTGAACACGTTTTCTTTGTTTTTTTTTTTTTATAAAAAATTATCTCATAATTTTGTAATTTCATTCCTAATATAAAGAATTTTTAAAACATTAGTGATAGTTAGCTTCTATGATCAATTGTAAAGAAAATTTTTACAAAACGAAATCATTAGAACCGTTAGTTACAGTCAATTTTCTTGATCAATAAAATATTTTAAACATGCATATAAATTATTCGATTAAAACCCAAAAAAAAAATTAAATGAAAAATACGTACTTCATAAGACTTGAGATTAGAAATTGTTTCTAATATATAATTTAGTATTATATTAATACGGATATGTTATATTAGTACATTTATTATAAAAATTTTTATAGGATAATAACAGTAAATAGTGGACTGTTAATTTTTTTAATTGAAAGAAAAGAAAGAGTATAATCTGATTTTTCACACCTTTTACATAAATATAACAGTAAAATGTTATTAAAAAATAGACAAAATAAAAATGTTTAAAATCCAATGATATATTTAAGCTTTTAATATATAGTAGATACATTTAAAGCAATCATTATTACAGATGCACTGTAACTACTGCGTCAAATCGACTATTAGGTTAACTACCTTTATTACAACAATTACAGTAGAAGTAATCGCGTGGTAATCATAAAAAGATAATGAATGAAAATGACCATTCGTCAGTTATTGATAGTCTTAAAACCTTTATCAATGAAGGTCGTGATGGAGGACCATTCGAATATTTGCAGAAAGTACTCGAAGCTCCAGGTAATCAGACAAAAGAACGATACTATCAAGAACGCCATCGACCAGGGCCTCAAGTGTTACATCGAAAAACTCAAAGTGCAGCTTATTCAGCTATGCCAGAATTCACCTGGCTCGGCGCAATTCAACATTCACGATCTAAGCTCTAGTAACGCATTAATGGAGGAGATCGAGGAGAGCTTCAATAACGACGAAATGTGCCAGATACCGAACATTATAAAAATGTCCTCAAGAGAAAACTCATCTTCGCTTACAAGTCCGAAAAGATTGTCTTAGTATTTGTCAATTATCGAGTAACGACATATGGATAAGCGACGCTCTTCGTGCCCTTTTATTGCTTCAAGATAAATTGTAGGATAAATTCGTCAATATATCGTCACCAACAAATCTAAAATTCATTAATTTTTCCTTAATTGAAATTCATTTGTATAAAAGTTTTGAATTGACTGTTTAAATTAATTTGCGTTGAATAATTTTACAGCCTTTATGTTGTTCGTATATCATTGAAATAAATTCAAAGTTGATTTTATTTGTAACAAAATATTAATGAATGCCTACCTTCATTTGTCTGAATATTATGCCCTTTATTTTGATGACTGCCACGGAAAACCGTAGTTGTCAATCACTGTGCCATCGAGAACAAATTTTAACGGTTAAGTTACAAGATGCTGACTTCACCAACATAAACATATTGTCGTAGATACAAAACCTGTATTTTTATCGCGAAATTTATTTTTTCCTTTTCCTGACGCTGACCCACTCGAAAAATATTTATTACGTGTCGTACACTTTTTCTTTCGTATTTGTGCTATACATAGTACAAGAATATACATTCTCCCTACAATGATTATGAGGCCGATGAACGGAAACTGAAAGTACGGCAACATTTGTAGTGGCGAGCTTAAATTTTCAAAAATTCATCAGCACAATGGGGAATATCCTTCTGTGACGGAATTAGCGAAAACTACAGAGAGAGAGAAAGAGAGAGAGAGAGAGAGAGAGAGAGAGAGAGAGAGAGAGAGAGAGAGAGTGGAGATCTCATTTGCAATTTTAAGTCGTGTCAGTGATGCTTCAACTTCAAAAGCCGTAAATCTTTACAAATGTTTATCACCTGACTCAAGAATCGTGAGTCTTCGATGTTTGGTATTTAAAAATGGCTAAATACGATAGCTTAATGATTTGTTGATTAAAGTGCTTTTTTTAATTTATTTAATTTCATGAAATACCAAACGACTACTTTTACAGCTGTACTGCACGAAATGGAATTAAATTTTGCAATTATCATTGGGAGTCTTTTTTAATTTATTGGAGATCCCTTTGTTTTTTTACGATAGGCCAGTGGTTTGCTTTATATTGTACCGTAATAATGAATTTCATTATAGAAATGTACTATATATTCATTAACATTATTATTTATTTTGGTACTCTTTTATTTCATTATTGTATCTAATTTGTCAATATTTACACAAATTCTTAGGATATGCCCGAATTAATTAGCTAATAATAATTTCGTATTTGTGAATTAAGTTTATGTTATTTTTAAGAATACACCTTCAACCTATAATTATTTTTTTATTTGTATTTTTTACGTACACGTATGATATTATATATCATGTTAAATGTATTGACTAAATTATTTCTTTGAAGCATGTTGTGTTCGTTCAATAAAAGTCATTTAACCTTTGGTACTTTTGTAAATATTGGAATATAAAAATAGAAATTGACTACCATCATCGGCATCCATTAACTAAAGAATTAAAAATAGTATTTATATTATTTAAGATTTTTTGGCAAGAAATTAATTGTTGTTCGATTTAAGTGTTTTCATTATTACAATTAAAAAGCTAAATATATTGTCGTCTTGTTTAATATATAAGTGTGGAAAACTGATACTCTGAAAATATTAACCTTGTGCAATAATTTTGGTAAATGTGAGAAAAGCTCATAGATTTTTATTGCTTCCGTTATATTTACATATGCATTCTATTCAATTCTATCTGCCGAAATCGTTGCAGAGCTTCAGCGAGAAAAGATAGCGAGTCAATTTCTATCGGCAGGCTTCGAAGCTTGTCAAGCTTTTTGTTTAAACTCAGCTTTTCAAGTTCCAGGAGGTGGCGAGACGGTCGAAATAGTCCATTTAAAAAAGTAAATCGAGAACTGTACATGCTTCAAGGGTCGATCGAACGAACAAAAAAAAAAACATGACCCTTCATGCCGCGATGTGCGCCTCTCGATGATTACAGACACGCGCCAGTCACGACAGCAGGAGTTCGCACGTCTCCAGCAGCTGCAGCGGTTTAGAGTAGCGCAGCGGCATCAGCAACAGCAGCATCGACTGCGAGAACAGGTTTACTACCCGCACAGCGATGTTAGCCACAGATCGTTGAATTATGGCCGACAGACGAGGCTCTTGCAGACGAGGCGCCATTGCTGCCCATCCTGAGGATCTTTAGTGCGCGAGGACGCATTAGCAGATTGCTAGTCCCCTATGCTTGATAACGCTTACCTTTTCTTTCATACAGTCGGATCCGAGATGAAGATTGGTCAGCAACACGAACTATCATCGGACGGCAACGCCTTCGACAATCCTTAGCTTCGTCCCATTGCAAAAATATTTGTGGAATTCTCTTCGACTCTTTTTAAATGCCTGTTACATTCTCTCGTTCTTTTTCAAGCGCACGTTTACACAGAAGCGGAATTTCTCAATATATATATTTGTCGATTGCGAAGATTTTTGCTTTGCACCGATACTAATTATTAGAATGTGATTATAATATGATGTGTGGGATAATTTAATACACTTCTCAGCTCATCGATTATTTGAAATTTTTATTTAAATATTCACAATATTTTCATAATCGCATACATAAAAATGTTCAAGACTTTGTTTACTACAATTATTTACAATATAATATAATTAGTATATATATTTTATTAAAAATAACTACTTGTAGATTAGTACGTAATGGGGAAGCACATAATAATACAATTTGCTTATTATTTGCGTATTAAAATCATATTACCAAATAAAGTCTTATTTTTTAACAAGATTTTTATAGCTACTTTTTAATAAATACGTAAATGATTAATTTAAATAAGGATGTTTATATGAGTAAAGAGGATCGTAAAAAATAAACTTACTTTTTAAGGTGAAGCTTTGCAAAAAATGTCTAAAATAATATCAACTGTACTAAAGCTAATTTTCAATAAACTTTTTTAATAAAATTTTTAAAAATAATTATTTTGAAATAAAACTTTAACTTTTTTAACTTCAATGATTGATCAATTATTAAATAATATCTATTGTAATGGAAATATTATTACCATTTGTAAACATTTCAACGTTAAATTTTAATCTTGATAACTATATAAATTTTTTAAAATATTGATTAATCATTGTCAACATATAGACATTTTCGTGTTGACAATTTTTATATGCTTTAAAAGATAGGCTTAAGAACATAGTTTATAAGTTTTAAAATCAAATTTTATTAAAAATTTTATAACTTATTTTATAATTTACGAATAATAAGTTTTTTTATTTCATAATATTATTTCTTTTAACTAATGCATATAGCAGTAAAAAATATTTTTTATTTTGTGACCAATTTTAATCGATAAAAATGCAATTTTAAAAAATACTTTGTAATATTTTAGGATTAAGATTAAGTGTTTTATATAAAATTGTCTACATCAAACGATAAAAAACTAAATATATAAATTTATATTACATTTAACCAATGCTTTAATAGCTACTTAATAAAATTCGTATTAGTAAGTTTGAGATATATTTGACATAATGATTTGTAATGAAGTTGACAAGAAACAGGATTGTCCGATCTATCATGTAAATGTATTTCTGTGGAATTAAATAAATGAGAACATATTTTTAATATTTTATAATATATTTTATAGTTACTTATTATACATTTATAATTCGTCACATATTAATTGTTATAATTGAATGTCATCGTAATACAATATGCGATTGGAGTACGGGCATGACGATAATAAATAATATAATTATAACCTTGCGTACGTAATCGTCATAATAATGGTAGCATTCGTTATTTTATTCTACTAGTTTTCTCTATTTTCTTTTTCTCTTAAAATAATCATTATTCACAATATTAACTCTTAATCTTAAGAAAAGTCTTATATTTTGATAATAGCGCCGCCATCAAGATGATCTTATGATGTACGAACCTGTTAAGATATAATAGGTTTTTCTAAAAAATTAAAATTACGATCATAAAAATCGTTTATCTACTCCTGTGCATTTGATCATGCAAATATTTGTTGTATCGATTATTGTGAAACAATTTCTTGAAAATAAAATTAACTTTTTGCCACAATATAATAGTTTATTTATTTGGCAGTACAAACACAAATGGTGACATTATGTTACATTATCTAATGTAGATATATAATATTGTAATAACCATTACAATGTCATCATATAATAAATATTAATTAATTTTTATATTCAATTTAATTCAGACCATTCTAAAAGCGTAAATAAGACATTACGAATATAGGCATATATAAGCTATTCTGTGTTATAACTATCATCAAATATATTAATAAATGATTCCACCTATTCAAAATATCATTTTCTCTTGTTTTTTTATAAGTGGTTACTTATAAAGCCCTTACTGATTACCAAGTTAAACTGATTTATAAAAATCCCGATAAACGATAATTTTGAAAGACACGCATTAGAAATATGGAGATATAAACTTGTAGCAATATTTATCGGGTATATTTAAAAAATATATATTGGATGCTGTTCGTTTTTAGAATGAGCGTTAACAGATTTTTTATTTTTTCTGATAAAAAATGCTTTTTTGCATTCACGAAGGATTTTTAAAACATTATCATGTCAAAGATGTACTATCATACTATCATACTAATTAAATCATACTAATTAATACTAATAAATTATATCATACTAATTAAAAAAGTCGACAATTTATAATCATAATAAACATTCATTAAATTATTAAAAAAACATTAAATATACGTTAACATAAATTTTAGTAAGTATTTGAACCTTATAATTATAATTTCAGTATATATTAAAGCAATTACTAATAATTAATTATCCATTACAGGGTATTGTTATGCTTAATAAATATAAATATTTACTTGTATGATCAGATTGGATTTGTACACAGGGATTATGAAATCAATTGAAAAGTAAAACAGTATAGATTTATCAAATAAAATATAAATAATGTATAAATTAACTTTAGGTAAGTCATTTGTTTTGTTATAAATTATTAAATATGGTATTCACTTTAAAATGTTCTTCTTAGTATTGTTATAATATTCGTATTAATTAAAAACATAAATGCGATTCTTGTCTCATTTGAGGCTTCTATAACCATCTTATTAGAAATCCAACTATGACACTATTTGTGTAGGTTCCTCTTTTTAATCGTAAACACTTGCCCTTTGAGAGGCAGATATCTTTATTTATATACAACACGGTGAAACTTTAGCTGCAGATGGATGTGCGTGGGAAGCATTAAATTTACGCCGGAAACTGCAATGGCGGTAATCTTTTTGATACTCTGGTGCCGATGCCGATTAAGTCATTCATAATTAAGAGCCACCATTATCATGATTTCATTATAATTATTTCATTACTACTTCTACAGAAATTGTAGAATAGTTCTTCACATAAATATTCATGGAAAAGTACCTAGTTTATAATTGAGTCCACATTTCAATTTAATGATTTATTTCTCTAATATGATGAATTTCTCTCTTATTTAAAAAAAAAAAAAAAAAAAATGAGAAAACACGCATTTAGTTTCCATTTTTTTATTTATTCCTGCGTGTAGTTTATGCTTTCCTCTAATAAAAAAATCCATTACATTGTAGAATAACATAATTTATGCGTAAATTACGTTTAATTGAAATATTTTAACTATTAATCCCAACGGGGTCGTTTCTTTTTATTTTATAAGATTCAGTATATGCTTAATATATCCAATAAATTAAATATTTGAAGAAATATTGCATAATTATTATGAAAAACAGTTTCAAATAATTCTTTAAGATTATTGTTTTTAATTACAAAGGCATTTTGGGTCTACAGATAAAAGTTTAAGAAATAGTTGGTTTAAGCAACTTTTATTTATAATCATATACAGAATTGACGATATTGAAAAATTTTTTTTTTATTAATAATAAATAATTATTTTGTAATAGACATATAGTAAATACATATTGATATTTTTAATATTTTAACAGAATTAAATACATGAAATATTGAAGAGATAAAGCTAAAAATTTATCTATAAGAAATTATTTACCGACTAGATTAATAAGCATAAATAAGGATGAAGTTAGAGCAAGAAACAACAGATGATGTATAAAGATTTAAGCTAATGCCAGTCTGAAATGAGTGGATCTGCTACTTGGTTTTAATCCTTGATCATAACTGAGAGAACAAACAAAATTTAAAAAAATTAAGAGTTTGAAGGATTGAATTTTAAAGGTAAAGTACTCGAGGTGTCCATCTAATTAAAAGACTTTCGTGAACTAAGATAGATTAAGATACAAATGGAAAAGTTATTTGACTTGAGCTTTGTCGATAGATCATGGTAAAGGGAAACAAAGTTAAGTTGATAACTCGAGGTGTTGGTAATCTCGGATAAGTTTAACGGGTCAAGCAATTTTCGCCAGCCAAAAAATTAACCGAAATCTTGAACTCTATGCCCTTCAACTTCTTTCGGACGCTCTTTCTATGTACTCTCTGTAATCCTTAATAGTGTTTGGGTAGTACTAGGCGAGTTAAAATGATTGTACCGTTTTTCAAAATACTCTTGTGGAATGGCATTCACGTATTCGGGACTACTGCTGAAATTCTATATAATTTTAGTTCGTGGATTTTTCATCCTATCGGCTATTTATTGTAATTTGAAATTCTGCAATATCAACAAACAAAAACTTATACTTATACTAGCACGGCTAATATATAAAATAATAAATTTTTATGAGGCAATATTATGACATTTAGATATTCCAGACTCATTGATTTTTAAACTTCTCAAACGTCGATTCACATAAAAGATTAAATACGTAGTAGATTGTGTACTCTTTTTCCAACAGTTTCAATACTGCATAAATTTATACATTGTTCGTAATTATGCAAGCGATTCTCTGCAACACTTGTTACTGACAAAAATATATTAGTTTGTCCTCAAGTTTGTATAATATTAATTGATGAGCTTAATTTTATTAATTTTAAGATGCAAGTTTTTTTTTATAATTATTTATTTAATCCTAATTATTCATTATTATTATGGCTAATTAGGCTTATTAAAATAATCTACTGCAAATCTATTTATGAAATCATCATTCTGCAAATGATTTCGATTTTGATTTTTTTTACCTTGCAGTTGTAATTCGAATTTAAATGACCTTTATTTTATTCCCTATGGCACTATTCATCAAATTTAAAAGTAGTAGTTTTCAAATATAAAGCACATATATTATATATTTACTTTGCAATTTTTATTTTTATACTTTTTAAAACATCAATTATTGAACAAATGCAGTTTATAATGCGCATAAATGTATTATTCTACGATACAAAATAAAGTGTGTTAAAATAGGAGTTGAAACTAATTTCAATATGTACACATTATTTTTTTTATAAGAAAGGAATTATTTGTATAAAAATTAAAAAAAAATTAATTAAACGATTTAATTTAATATTCATTATAAACAATGGTACTAAACAGATTTTTAATATGTAATAATACGATACTGGACTCCCATTTTGTTTGTATAAAATTACAACTAATTTTGAAAGTACAAAAACTGCATAATAATATTTAAAGTAAAAAAAAATAAATATTAGTAACAAACTAAAATGGTCATATGAAAAGTTTTACTTTCTAGATGACTTTTGAAATTTGAATTGTATCAGTGAAGTTTGTTTCGTATTGAAAATGTATGTTTTGAAGGTATTTACAATTATTATTTAAATTTAATTAGCAAGTTTTGCGACAATCAGTTTTAAACTAATTAATTAAACGAATTAATTCCATTTTGCTTCATTGGAAAGTAAATTAAAATTGTTTAGAGATTTAGTATTAATAATCTATCAGTTTACAGGCCTTACTCTAAATAATACATTAAATCCATAATGAAAATTAGAATATCGCTGAAAGTTAGCCGTTATAAAATTAAGTGCAGTCTAGCCTGTGTGAAAAATTAAATCCTGAAACTAAATTATAATTAATATATGCCAAATTTCTCACCAATGTTTAAACTTGTCACAGGCATAGTCCATCTTCAGTCGCAGGAATGAAAGGAAATCTTGGTTATTGGATGCTTGACATGTCAAGCGATTTTCTAGCCTCCCCTGTTCAACCCTAGAGTCAACCCCTTAAGAAATCAGCGCACTCCTCTGTAATCATCGTCACTCGACGTTCGATGCTAATTTTCCTTCTCAGCCGCGAAAATCCATTAGGGCTCTCTTCAATCAGCCGTGTCCTCGAAAGGGACGATAAAAGCTCGGTAGTTACGGATTTACATTTTTATTCTCTCTTGCTCATCCCCATTGAGGATCGCTACTCGTCGTCTTGTCGCAACACGACGGTGAAGATGCACTTGGCCGTCCAGCCGGCTTCGTCCTTCGCTTCGTACTCCACCTTGTGGCCTCCGAGACTAAAAATGCGACCCGGGTTCTGGCAACAGAAATCGAATATTATTTGACATCCTCGTCCGACGTTTTTGTACACCGTCGCTTACTTCACTTATAGCTATTGCAACTCCTCGCTATGTACACTAATGCTTTGATTATTACGCTTAAGTTTTTTTTGCTTATCTTCATTCCCGCTGAGACTTTAACTCGTCTAATGGCCTCAAAGACTCAAATTACACTCATTGACTTGTTTCTCTTAACTTTTTTTCTCGAAACTAACTTGAAAATGCATAAATTTATCCTCTACCTTGCATTCTTTTGTCACCATTATTTATTTGTTTTTCATTTTCCTACTTTTTAAAATTTGAGTATCTCACCGAAACTTCGCGCTCTCATAATATGAAGTAATGTACTACTTTCGATGCTGCTTATCGAAACACGAAACAATTTTATCAATTTTTTCACTAGATAATGCAATAACAAATAAGAAATAACTATTTCATATTAATGGTTAATTCGTATTTTCTTTTTCTCGTAGAAGCGATTGTATGGCTATGAAGAAAATATTATGGCTGTCATACAACGCACTGAAATTTAATCTCGACTACTATACTGTATTTACCCAAATTGCATCCTTTTAAGTGTCGCTATTTTACTTTTACACTAATAAACCATCGCCTTTTACAGAATCGTGTATGAAATTAGATAAACTTTCTCATAATAACTCCTGATGTATTACAACAGCATTCTTTGTATACATACCAAGATACTTTTTTTACTATCAAATATTTAAAAGAATAGAAAATTAAAAAAAAACTGAGATTTTAATATACGTTCAATGTATAAAAAACGTATGTACAATATATTATAAATATATTTTTCAATAGTTACATTAAATTAAAAATGTCGAATAAAAGTTAATTTTTTATAATACATTATAATTAATTACAATATAGTTAATTTTTCTATAATACATTATATTACTATTTTACAGTTGATGAAAAAGGCTCAGGTGTTATGAGATCAATGAAAATATATTCGTTGTTAATTATTAATTAACTATATGCAACACATTTATCCATATTTGAAAAAAAAATGATTGTAATGTACGATTTTTATATATATGTACCATTTTAATTTATTTTATTTGACAGCCATTTTAATTTTTATGCAAAAAATAGCATGCTTTCGAAAAACGTGAATTTAAATTTGTCGGTTTAATTATAGCAATTCGAACGGTTCAACTCAATCAAGTAAGTTTCCACTTAGTAATTAGATTTAATTAATGTTCCATTTAAGTAAGGTTTATCATGTATCGAATCGATCAAAATTTATTAAAAACTTAAATTTTATAAAGATGGTAAGATTACATTACGGTAAACTGTTTTAATTCAAAAATATTTAATCTGATTAAACATAAAGCACTGCAATGCAGTGAAAATTTTAATATGAAATGTGAACTTAACCTTAATTTATAAATAAAAAAAATTTCTGACTTCAACTTTGATCGTTAAGATTTATGCAGAAAAGAAATACATTTCCATTAAAAATATTTTGTAAGCAGAAATAAAAATAATACGCTTACTGTTGCAAACAAAAATGCCTTCCTAAATTGGTAAAAAGAAATAATTAAACTTTTGTTTAAACGTATTTTGATGAATAATTGGTATTGGAAAATCGATGTACATTAAATTAATACAAGAAATTTGTTTATGTTCAATATATGAATACACCATTTCATTAAATTCAACGATTTATTTCTTGTGAATTAACAAAAAAACAGCCCTTCTCTTAACGCTTTAGCATTGATGTTGACGCTCAACCGACAAAAATTTGTTTCATGTGGATTCTGCTTGCTATTTCCTTCCATTAAACTATCGTTTCAAACCAATTTCTCACGAGATCATTATGTTTCTAACAATTATTGAAAGATTTACAACAATAATGAACTTTCAAACATTTTATTTTTTTCGACTATCATGTAATGATAATATTCTGTGTACACGTGTTATTTTAATTAACACGGAAGTTTTAATTTTGTTGCTATTTATATACTAATTATCGTAGTCTCATATTTTATATCAAAAATATAACTAGAATAATAATAAATTAAAAAATTTATATAGATTGAATTGATATTTTAAAACAAATTTTAATAGGTGCTTGAGAGTGGATTTCAGATTAATTAAATTCTTATATAACAGTTGTGACGAGCCCATCTCGCCCACCCCTCTCGTCGCTCCCCGTCGAATGTCGCATACGCGTTGTTCAGTGTAAAAAAAGTGCGCCAAATTATGATATCACTCAGAGCGGAGGGGCGAAAGCTGAAGAAAGGGAAGCGCGGAAATACCTCTAGAGCCGCGGAGGAAGCGATAACCGCCCGAAAAGCGTGACCCGCTGTCCGAATTGTGCGCCAGGAACTAAGTCCTGGCATAACCAGCGCATCGGGGCCGGCGAGCAAGCGTACTTATGCGTTGGTAGCCAACGAGCAAGCATTTGGGAGTTGCAAATTTGAATTTAAAAGCAAGTCCCAATGAAAAGAAACAGGGCGTAACCCCGGGTGTGCGAATATCTGGACCACCACCCGGGGGCGCGCTTTGACCTCGGATCGCGCCGAGCTCCCGAAGGAGCTGAAGGTCCCGGGCGATAAGGGGTGCCGCGTCGCTCCCCTCCCATCGCCACTCGCGCGTCTAGAGTATGTTGGCGACGACAAGGGCGGAGGCAACTCGAACCAGCGATAAGGTTTAGTTCTACGGACACCGGGAGAAAAGCCGAGAGCCACTGTAAGGAGGCGGATTCCCCCCTCGCCGCGGAGATCAGACGCCCAGATGCGTAAGTACGATCACGTCCACTCTCCTAGACTATTGCTGGGAAAATCGAGTAGGACTCGATGGCGAGGCATCAGCTGATATATGAAAATCAGCTGATTAATCAATTGAATCTAACGAAATTATAATACTCCTCCTCGTTTGATTTAACGCTTGTATATATATTACTCGGCGCGAATTGTGGATGTAAGCCCGATTTTATATTATTTATCACGTAACACTTGATTCTTATTATTTTCTTTGTAGTTGTTATTTTTAGAGTAATATAAATAAAGCGACGTTCTCGGATCGCACTATGGGGACGGAATAAACGAAACATACAATTATTTCGTACATCATTATTTACCTACGTGGCCCCATATCCAACTCCCCTCACCCCGCTGCCGCCCTTCCAAATAAACCATGAAGCCGTCGAGCCCCATCTCAGCAAATCACCCCTTACTGCACTGCGGTTGTAAGCACCCGCGTCACATAGTGTTATTTATTATTATTAAAAAAGTAAAAATGCTCAATAATTTTTATTACCTTTAATTATTGATACATTACTTTAATGTGAGAATAATTTATATAATTGATTGGAAAATATTTTTAATAATTGTATAATAATCAATAATGAAAATGCATTATGTAATCTTTTGGGTATTATTATTGCATACTTATTATAATTTTTTAATGGCTCTGATCTTTTCCGGAAACTTTTACCACCAATAAAATAAATTCTTAAATAATAAAATTGAATTAATTGAATATAAAATAAATGAAACGAAATAGACAAGAAATCGTTGTAAAAACAAAAAAATGTAACTCGAAAAATGGTGCAAAAGTGTGATTGTCGTTCAAAAAAAGCGCGTGAAATTGAGTGCTAAGACGTCGCTTTCTTGGCGACAGCTTAAAAAATTTGCAAGTTACCAATTGGAGCCAGCTTTTATTCAACCGCTTTCGTGGTTGTACAACGAACCCTTTGTTTCCGAGAAATCAGAAGTAGCAGTCCGTAAGTATACTGGATTTTTTCGCAAAGAACAGGATCCTCGGATATTTAAGACCCTCTCATAGAGATACGGTGACTAGCTTGCGAATCCCCGTGGGGAGGGACACATTAAAGTGCAAGCGGAGGGCGTGGAGTCTGGGGCCCGGATAGAAAATGAGATTACAGTGAGATATCCGGTGAGGTGCGCACGGTTTATCCGGACCAGGAGTCGGGGAGGACGTCGATCAGGAAGAAACTCGAAAATCGTGAACGCGGCCCGACGGTGTATCTCGCATATTTCCTTCGACTTCTCTCCCAGAGTACGCCGTCGATGCGAACGACACGCTTGTTGAGTAGTTGTCCCCCCGCTACTTCTCTCTCGCCCTTTCTCACCATCTATATATCTCCACCGGCATAGCATAGACTTTTTATCCCACGCATCTTACTTGTTTTTGTTCTATTTTGAATTATTACATAGTAGGATTACCGGTTCGCCAAAAGTATGTTGATTATAATTGTAAAATAAGAATTTTATTATTGTTTATTTCACTTTAACATTTACTGCTTATTATTTGTAATTTATATATGTTTTTAATAAGCTTCTCCGATTCGGCATAAATAAAAAATACAATTTAAAATGGCGCGTTTTTAAAATTTTTTTTAGTTTTATTACACCAACCCGAAGAAACTTTCCCGAATCTCTTCTTTCCTTATCCCCGCATAAGTTATCAAAGCGCAAACCTCCTTTCCCGCATGAAGTAGGCGCAGCCGCGACTACCCACCACCGTTACAATTTTTATACGAGATTCTTCTGTCTTGTACTATTAGCTGCCGGTTTCTATCATTTTTTACGTATCTGTAAAATTTGATATCACAT
This sequence comes from Kradibia gibbosae, assembly GCA_018907135.1. NCBI lineage: Eukaryota > Metazoa > Arthropoda > Insecta > Hymenoptera > Agaonidae > Kradibia > Kradibia gibbosae. Next base: position 27,850,967 of record JACCHX010000003.1, on the reverse strand, counting down.
TTTTTATTTACGTGTATTTATAAAACAAAAATACCTATTTATATCTTTTGTATTTTGTCTGAAAAAACCTTTATATTTAGTTAAAAAAAGAGTGAAAAAATTGGATAGTAATTGGGAAATAATCAAGTTATACAAACTTTCACAAATCTGTTAGTGACAAGCTGTATCAAAGCTATAGTAACGAGCGAATATAAAAGTATTTCTTTTCATTCGTAAAAGAAAATTCAGCCCTATACAATGGACTTTTTCAAGAGCTAAGAAGAGAGCTGCGAAACTACTTAAGCGACGACATTTTGATGGGAGGCAATTTTCAAACTTAAATCTTATTGATCATACCAGAAATAACTATGAAAAATATAGACTTGAAGCGTTTGTGTTTTTCATCCAACTCATTATTGGATAATGAGTATTTATATATTATATTTTTTTATTTAAATATGTTCTATTTATAAAGTATATCTTAAATATATGTAAGATTTATAACAATTGTATAAAAATATTTTTACAACTATTTTTAAATCTATAAATATCTTATCACTTTATGAATAATAAATTAGGGATCAGAAACAAATCTTTCTTATTAAATTAGATTACTTCAAGGTCATAGAATTCAATATGTGCTAGAACAGAAAAAGAAAAAAAATCATGCGCAATAAAAATAAAATATTTCATATATCCAGTGATATCCGTAAATATAAATCAAATTATTTCGAGAGTTTATTGTTTTATTTTCTTCGTTAGTACACAGATTATAGAAATCAATGATAAGAGTACGTGTTAGTTAACGAGATGAAGCGATACAGAAAGGACCAGAAAAAATGACCTGCATTTAATTAAAAGTTGGCGAAGGAAAGCGATTCGAACAATTTGTCGTGAGAGCATATCGTTAGAAATAAACGCAAAAGAAGTTTCCATAAAAACTCGGCTTAAGCTTATCATCTTTTCCACAATTTTGCCACCAGAAGACATATCCAAATGGTTTGATTTACAAGTCGAGATATAAACGCGACGAAATCTACCATAGGGAATAAGCTATAACTAATTACGCAACGATGCGAATTTTCTTTCTTTTTCGTTTCGCCACCTATTCCAGTGAATAATTAACCGTCGTCTAATGAAAAGGACTTCGTTTCCTAATGTTTTTTTTTTTTTTTGTTTCGCTGCTGGAAAAAGGTAACGGCGGTAGTCGTACTATCGCTTATTCCATTTCGTTGTTGTGCTCACATTAACTCGGGGCTGTTTTTCACTATTCTTTTCTATTTCGAAGTGCTCACTCTAACCTTCTCTACCCCGTTTATCGCTGTAAATTGCCATGTTCGTCTCCTCCGTCCTTTCCCCGCCTACCTGATCCTATTAGTCACGATTCCATGTCTAAACCAACTAAACACCCAACTTTTTGCCGCTATATTTCTGTAAAACGTCTTTTGTTTCCCTTTTACTTGCATGTTTTTTAATTATCGCGTAAAGCAATATAGCAAAAAAATGTTTAATTACTATGTCGTTATTTCCACGGAACTTATTCAATCATCGAATACTGAACTCGACCTAAGTAAATGTAAGCTTATACTCAAATGAAACCAACATTTCGTTCGTATTCTCAACTTTTCTCTTTGAATATTTATTATTTTTAATTTTCAATAAACATTTGTAATTAAAAAAAGCTTTTAATCAAAGATTTTTTACGATCTCCATAAGCTTCAGCATTTTAAAGTATAATAGCAAAACATTTATATTAAAAGAATTAATCTATATATATATATATATATATATATATATATATATTCTGAAAATATTTAGCTGCAACAGAAATTTTGATTTAAATTAAAATGTCGATAAATAAAATTTAAGTGAGATTGATTGAAATTAATTGGAAAAATTTTATAAATTAAATTGATAAGTAATTTTGTATCCTTTCAATTTTATACAAAAATATTTTCAAGAGATATAAATATCATCTTTAGTTAATTAATTTTCACTAGCTTACGTTTCACTTCATTTTTTATTGTACTTTAAAATTTGATTTTAAACAAAATAAATAAAACTTTTACGTTCTTATTCTTTACAGTATGTTAAAAATTGATTGAGTTAATATACATTTAATATGAGTTATATTTTTCATTTGTAAATAAATACGTGAAGAATAAATATTTACTCATTAGTTTAAAGAAATTCTTAGTTATAATTTGATATTATTTAAATCTTCTTTATGGATGAAATAATAATTTTTGTTCTTGTTAAGAGAACTTCAGATATTTATGACAGCGATGTAAACAATTATAAATAATCGTTTTTATTTTGATATTCATGAATATTTTAAATGAACATGAAATTTTTCTTTATATTTTATCTTGTTCAGCAGAAAAATCATAATATACTTTCATGCGGCAATTAAATAAAATACCTCGTTGCTTGTTACTCGTGTCACTTTAATATTATCGGTGAAAATTGGCTCAATCCAAGTTATTGCTGATCCATTCTTTCCCATAATTTCGATGTCACTCGGGCAACCATTGACCTTTGGAGCTTGTCCCTCTGAAAAACAAAAATTTCATATTTTATTTTATAAGGAAATACTTTTTTTATCAAAATAATATTTACAAAATCAAAATATTTTCGTGAAACATTTTGAAGCTAATTTAATAATACAATATTTAGTAATGTAGCTTAACGATTATGTGTATTAAAAAGTTTTAATAACTGTTCACGCAAGCGGTGCAAAACTAATGAATCTTATCGAAGGGAGCGGAAAATAACAAAGCGTATTGCATGTGTAAACTCGCGACCGTTTGAGCCAGTCCTACCTCTGGCAAATGCTAGGTCCATTACAGCTGGGAAGAAAACTATCGAACACCAGCACCGATGGCTCATGCTCGGCGATAAATTGGGGCCGAAAAATCGAAGTCCTCGGTTCTAGCAGTAATCTGTGTTTATAGTACCTCATAAACTAATCACGCATAATCTGGAGGGCTTGGAGTTAAGCAAAAAAGAGTCAAGGAAATTTTTATTTCATGCATCTTTCTGTTGCTTATGCGACATCTGGCAAGAAGTATCAGAATTTCTTAAAAATAAAAATTTTTCTCTTGTATACGATCTACGCGTTTTGTACCGATTTTAGGCATGTGGTGCTAATAAGAATTTCCTTACTTTGAACTTATGCATTAAACTAGAGTAAACTAAACTGTTTAAATTAAAATAATGGGGACACATTTTCGGGGGCAACCCTTGATATGATTTTCATTTTCATTTTCACTCTGTGTTGAACCATTAAGTCGTTCAATTCAGTACTGGTTTAGCACCAATGTTGAATAATATCAGGTATCATATAATACAAATTTTTGAATAAATGAAAAGATTTCTATGGAAAATGATCGACTAATAAATTTAAATAATTTCACAAAAGCTTGTAAGGCGAATTAAAGCAATACATTTATAAATTTTAAGAAATCAATTAGACAGGTTATAATAATTGTTTAATTGATATCGAAAAATCGCAATGCTTTGTAATATATATATATATTTGCAAAAATTCAATATACAAACGAACTCTAGTATAAAAATATAAATATGTATATTTTTTTCACACAGTAGTCAATCATTATGTTATAAGAACGACCATTCAAAATCTATCTCTCTCTTTTGTTTCTTCTCTGTTTGAAACAAAGTCCGATTAATCTTATTAATTAAATGTAATACTTATATTTAAAATTAGTTTCTTTATATTAATCAACAAGCTATCGTCCTTTGTTAATGTTGTTATTTTATTTTCTATAACGACAATTATAAAAATTTGTAATAGTAACTAGTAAAATAAGTGCAAATTGATGTCTTATTTTATCATTTAATAATCAATAAATTTTGTAATTTTATGTGTACATATATATATATATATAAATACTTCTAATGTTGATTCATTTCCTTTCATATGTAATGATCCAATAATTATTATAAATTGTTTAGATAAAGTTTGGTGAAGGTGTGTGAACATTAAAAGAGTTATGACAAGAAGATTCATAGTGGCGGGACTGTTCTAAATAAAGGAAAAATCTTTCCGTCAGGACGTTATATCGGATATTATTACGGCCATGCGTCAATTTACATTATGTTTCGTTGTAATAATTCTTATAAAGCTCATCCCTTCATCAATTATTTTCCTCGAAGTTTGAGAAAACGTCTTCGTAGCTATAAATATTTACACATTCTTATTAATTATTAAAATGCATATCTTATTTCATTTATACTAAATTCTCAGAACCTACATGTAATATGTCCTATAAACTATAAACTATATATAATATGTGTGGATTAATACTTTTTATTATTTAATTTTTTGCCCGAAATAATAAAAATAACATCTAAAATATTTTCCCTCGTTTATGAGATTGCGAAACCTACGGTTAAGCACTCCATTCAACCTGTCGCCATACAAAAGCTATTATTCCAAAGTAACAAGTGAGCACGTCATCTGTTTCGAGCAGCATTGAGCATAGGATTAGTAAATATTCCAAAGTTCGTATTATTTCAAGGTTTTATTTGTTGGGTGAAAAAATTATTTTTAATTTAATGTTTGTTACGGTTTAGAAAAATTAAAAATGGTTTCTCGCGTATAAGTATTTAGTACAGATAATGAAAATCAGTTTGCTGAGTACTGAGAATTGCCGTATAAATAATATGTCTGCTGTTACATTCTACAGTGATACAATTCTAGGAATGTATTTGTGAACATTATTGATTTCTTTTTTCACCTTCCATTTAATACTTTTTATATTTGTATTAAGATAAATTCTTTTGATAATAAGTAAGTGACCAAGTGTCAAATTTAGTATATTCTGTCTAGAATAATTTTATATTATATGCAGACAATATAAAAATTAATTTATACTACATTAGTGTCTATGAATTAAAAAACAAGAACTGCAATATCAATATTGAATATTTGATGAGCAGTTATGCCATTGTTCGTAACTATCAAGCGTCTGCTTGAATTGCTCATAAAGGGCATTTACTACTTTTTATATTCTAAATCATGTTTTTCCAAAATGGAAATTTTCCAAATACTTGTGATACTTTTATGTACGTGGTATTTGAAACTGTTCGAGATGAGAGAAATTCGGTACTCGTTGAAAATACACTTCTTATATGATAAAGGCACAGAAATCAGAACATTCAGAGCTTGTCGCAACAAATTATCTATTATTAAAGCCAGAAGATAACTTGGCATTCTCTATGCATTTTTTCTTTTCTTCTCTCTGTACCATTCTCTCTCTCTCTCTCTTTGTTTCATTATCTCTCTGTAACCTTCTCCAGACACTCTCCAGTATTAATTAATCTAGTGCCGTTTTATTTTTCTTTTTGATAATGTACACTCATATACTTTTACGTGTTCAATTAATATAACAATAAATAGTTTGCTCGTAAAATACTTTATTTCATTTGAATTTAAGCTATTGAAAATTATTCGTAATTCCGGAGCTTTAATGATCATTCCTTTTGATGAAAAAAATGAAAGTTCATTCAAAACAAACGGTATTTTTTGCATAATATTTATGCATACTTTTACACTAATTCAACTTCAATAATGTTTTAGATTTTAAACATTACTTTTAAAATAAAAATACCCTTACATTTTTTCACTTGACTGTCGATACTTATACTATTAATAATTTATAATTAAAAATATGTAATATTTTTTATTAAAGCAACATAAAGTTTTTATAAATAAAAAATATTTAATAGCGAAGGAATATTTTTTTGAATAAGTAAACTTTCCATCCGAATGAACTTTTTCTATATTCTCCAATATGTTTTGTTTCTCAATGGAATACTATTTTATCAAACAACTATTTTAATAAAAAATTCCTTAAAAATATTTTTAAATACGTACTACTGCTACAAAAAATAACCATTTACTTAGAAATTTATAATAGAATATCATAACTTTATTAGAAGATTAAATGGTAATTTTTGAATATTTTTATATTGATAATTTTATTAATGCTATAAATTCAGGATAAATTTATATGTTTTAAAAAAATATTGTCAGTTTTTAGAAATTTCTTTAGGTAATAAAACAATATTTAATATTTCTTTTTAAAGGAACGCCTTTTAGTAATATGACTAATTTACAATTCGCTATATGATGATTAATTTATTTTGCTAAATTATATTGAGTTCAACAGAAATGTGTTGTGAACAATATTGTGAAAAATTAAGCCAAGAAAATTTGACTATAAATAAAAAAATAATGGTAAAAAGAATGCTAACTAAATTTAAAAGTAAAGTTTACGTTACGTTTTCATAATGAATTTAAATACAAGAAGTTTTGTAAAATTATTTTATCAGACAGAGGTACTAAATCATTTAATGTTATAAGATTTATTATTATAAAAAGAATTTTCCAAGTTTGTATGAAAATGAAATCTTGTGTTATAAGGGATAAAAATTAATAATATTTTTATGAAGAAAAATACCAGAGTAATATAATAAGGTTTTTCAAATGTTTAATAGGTTTAAAAAACATGAGTTTTTTATAATAATCAAACTGATTTTATTAAAAAAAAACGAAATATTACATATAGAAATAAAACTGTAATTTATTAATTTGTTATAGTCTTATTGTTATTGCAGAGGTATTATTTATTAAAAATATTGTTATTAATACTAACGAAGGTAATATGTATTCTAAGGGTATTATTAAAATGCTGATAACGCTAATTATTACAGTAAATTAAATTCGATAGTACAGTTTTTTGAAGTTATATACTAAAATTAATTCCCTTTAAAATTATTTAATATTTCCGAAAACCACAGTCAACATCAGTAATGCACCGAGAATAAATACGGAATACCACAAAATCCCAATTGAGTACATGCACATAGAGATGTTCGTGTTCCCAACTTATTGCTTTACATCAATTACTCGTATACGTATCATTTTTACCAGTATAACGTGTACAGTAGCTATCGTGAATAACATAAGAGCTGCCTTCGAGCGCCGCGGTGTATTTGCAGGATACTTAATGGATGTGATAAATCGCGAGCCCGTATATCTTACCTTCGACGGTTATCTTGAGTGTGCAGCTCGTTTGCTTCTTCGATACAGGATGGCGGGCGTAGAAGGTGATTTCGTGAAGTCCCTTCTTCAGATTGGCCTCGAGCCTCGTGCCCCACGATGGCTTCGAGCGCACATAGCGAAACCAATCAAGATCCGTCGATGGCTGCTCGTACGTCACGAATGCCTCCTCTCGTCCTGGTGGCAATTCGGCCATTATATCCTTCGGGCAGTCGAGCCTCGGCTTGCTGTATCCTACGGGTCGAAGAAAAATTAGGAAGCCTCACTGCTAAGGCCATCTGTACAATGGACCCTACATTTTACAGAGCTCGTCTGCTCTTTCATGAACTGTCGCAGTGACCCATAAATTTGTAAAGGTTTTTTTAAGTTTTAGATTTCTCTTCGATTTGTTAAACATTTTTTTTTTTTGATTTCTCGCACTGAATAATCGATACTTTAATACCGAACTTTAATTTTTACCGAAAATTACTAAACTTTAGATTACGTAGATAGTATTGAAAATATAAATGAAATCATTGCATAATTAATCTTTTTACAACTACTTATCTAAATTGATATTTATAATGTATTCTATTTATTCATGTATTCAGAATTCAAAGGTCTCGATTGTACATGGGATGCAGCATACGGATACTTGAGATCTTATAAAATATTTATTCAAGCTATGTGAGAATGTATAACAGATTGATATAAACGTGGATGTTAAATCCTTATCTATTGAAATAAGGTCAGTTAGACAAAAATACTTACTCAGGCACTCGCCATGCTTGGGCCCGTCCCAGGTGCCGTCGAGTCGACACATGAGTTCGTACTCGCCGTGTAGTTCGTAACCATGTGGGCATTTAAGGTGACACTTCGTGCCCGGTCTTATGGTGTGGTGAACCTCGTCCATGTTCTCGTTGTCCACTGTCGAATACCTCGTGGAAGCCTCGGTGCTGGTGGTGGGTTCGTCACCCGAGCAGATCAGGTAGCCGCGACCCGCAGGATTTAGAGCTGTACAGGAGGCGTCCACGAGCTCTCGATAGTTAACACCAAGGTTTTCCTCACGCTCTAAGCTCTCGAAGCGTTTCTCCACTACTGGGTAAATTCGTTAAAGAGTGTCGCTTGAGCGATGGTGATTAGACCGATATTTTATTAAACACTGAGCCGTGATACGTAAGAAACTGTCACTTTCAAGAGAATCTACCTGTCGCCACTTACTTAGAAAAGCGCTTCCACAGTTATTTTCATAAAAGATTGATTATCAGTGAGTATAAGTTTTGTACCGGTCTTTCAACTTAGAGAGAAACTTAAAAAAAAAAAACTTTTCAAGAAATATTTTTACATAATTCGGTATTAGATAATGTTGATAATTATTACAAAATGAACATACTTATTCTCATCCATTCTAATTATTATATTTACTCTTTGTTCTATTTCTTATTGCCAATTATAGGTAAGAATCATTAAAGTAATTTTTAATATGCAATTATATCAATGATTTCTGCCATGAAAATTCCTATACTCAAGACATTTGAAAATATAGAAACAAGTAAATTACTGGTATATTTCAAATGATAAATTACCATTTTTTAATTATATTGCACATGCAAATACATGATCGGATAATAATTAACTTCATTTAATAAATTATAGTTTTGATTTTTACAACAATAAACTATTAATTAAAAAATTTTCTATTTCGCTCAAAGCTTTTGAATAATCGATGTAATTTCAGCAGAAAGATATTAATTTCACACACAGCATTAATTTACTGGTATCATAATGATGTACTATAAGGGTTGGAAGAATTATAATTGAAAATTCAATCCCCAATTTTATTATTAAAGATAAGACGCGTCATATGCAAATTAAATGAACTATTAGCATTTGTAAACGTTAAGATTCAGTAAAATATATCTTCTACCTATAAAAAATGCTATCAAACGAAGAAGCAAAAAGAATTTAAATAATAATTGAAAAATGTACTGATGTTATATCGTAAAATATTAATTGTAGTCTGAGGAGAAGACTGTTAAACAAAATATGAAAAATAATGGTATAAATGCAGAGCTGTATCGATATATTTTTTCATATTACAATTTGAAAAATAACGATAGCTATTAAGAATAATCTTCATGTCTGGAAAGTGTATCCAAAAGCGGATGCATTTAGTAAGATTCGAGCACTTACTTATGAAGCTCACAGAGATTATGGTAAACCGACAATATAGATAGCAGGAGAAAGTAAAGTCTCTGCTTATTCTAAAAGAAAATTCAGTAAATTTTGACCGAGCTATTTCTACATTTAATAAAAGGAGATGTTAATATTCTTGTGAAATTACTTTTTTGAAAATAGTCAGCTATTTTATAATATGTTCGTCATATATTTAGAAGAAGATTTCATGCAATAAAGTTGAAACGTTTTTGTACATAAATATTGGTTTTCTAATAAGTAAAATTTTAATACTTTCCTTATATATAAGTTCTTTTAAAAATTCATATGATTGTGTTGAAAAATCGTATATTACAAAAGTAACATAAGTGTGTGTGGGTGTATGTGGGTGGGTCGATGTTTGGGTATTCTTCTCCCCTGAAAAGTGACGTTTCAACATATCTTGGTAAAAATGTTTTATCAAGTCTTACAAAATCATATAGTTATTGAAAGAAAATTATATTAAAATCAGCTCGTAATAAATTATATCTTACTGATACAAGTTTTTTTATCTGTCGATAAAATTCTTTCGTCACCCTCGCAGGCGCAGAAATAGCTTCCTTCCGTATTTTCGCACACTTCATTGCATCCGCCATTATTTATGGCACACTCGTTTACGTCTTTAAATAAAAAAAATGTACATAATTAAAAAATGATAGAATACAACTATTGTACATTATTGAATTTTCAATACCTAAACACTCAATAATTTACTACATGGAAAATGGAAACTATTTATTTTTCAACATTTATTATTTAAAAAATAATTGACAATTCACGAAACTGATTTGATTGCATACTTTTTTTAAAATTTTTTGTTACAGATTATTTTATACTTTATTCTCCATGGTATAAAAATTATTATATTCAATTGCAATAAAAAATTATTTATAAAATATTAAGAAAAGGTTTAGTTCGATTAATGATATATTAAAAATTAATTTGTATATACAATAAGAAAAAAGAAAATTATTTTAAAAATAAAAGTAAAAAACAAATTAAATATGATTACATATGAGTATAGATAAATGAATGGTAAGTGTTTAAATTATTATTTACACCCTCTTTAGATATTCAGAATCATTTGCTTCATTAAATTTTAAATAAAGTACTTGTAATCTACTTATTATCTTATTTATATAACCTACTGATTCACTTTTCAATATTTATTGATTTATTGATTGTTATATATAATACCTAGATAATAATTACTCAGCCGAATAATAGTTATATACATCCTAAAATTATAAATTTTTTGGATAATTTCAATCTATAATATTAAATGTAATAACGAATTTAATATGTCAATTAAAATCTATCTTTTTATTATTAGTAGTAGGTAATTATTAAGATTTATTAATAATTAATATAAAACTACAAAATTTTATTTCTATTATAATAAAATTAATAATCTGTTCATATATGTAATAACAAATGAAATATCTCTCGTGTTTGATTGTTCCAATGATTGAAAATTGAGGAAAAGTTAATAATACTTAATAATATTTTATATATTATTAAGAATATTTTATTAGCAAACTTATATATACTAAATATTTTTTTTAAAACAAACTTCAAAATTTTAAGATAATTAAATTTTTCAATCTTTTTTATTAATACATTAAATTTAAGATATTTTGGTAACTTTTTAATTGTAAATGTATACGTAAGAAAAGTATATTCTTCCTTTATTTAAGGAAATTTTTATAAATAGCAATAAATTCATTACAATAAATTTAAATAATAAATTGAATTATCGTATTGAAGGCATAAGATAATATAAAAATTGTATTGAGTCAGTATTTTGCGTTAAAAATAAAATTAAAAAATAATATAAAGCTAAATTTTATTATTATTTGATAGTTTAGGAAAAAAATTACTTTGTAACTACGATACTCATTTATTCTTATAATTTAAAATTTGTCTTAAAATGATGTACAATATTTCAATACTATATTTGTTTTTTCTATAGTATCAATTGATATTTGGAGGTTGTTTTGAAACTATAATTTCACAATATCTTGTTTGGAAGGAAATACGAGTATCACATCGTTTATCATTGTAATAGAAAGGCGCATAAATCATGTACTATATTTCAATGTGCGATCTTTTATCATGACACATCCACCATTATAATAGTAAATAAGTAAGATCGCTTGGGAATGTAATTAGGCTACTAATATGCATTAAGGTAACTTAATGTGGAATTCCATAGGATTATACAGTGCTAACGAGATTTTAAAGAAGAAAATCAGGCCGAATGTCGCAGTTAATGGCGGGCTTCAAGAATGGTGAGTGAATTTAACTGCAAAAATGAATCGGCTTGAAGAGAATCAGGAAAATTATTTATTTCACCACCGCTCACTGCGGATGTTTCTCGTATGTACGAACTATGTTTACGACTTTACGTGAAAAAAAAATTTGTTACTCTGGCTTCTTGCATCATTGTTTTAGCTTTCGAAGTAGCTTTTTATTTTCGGGATACGTGATACAAAGACGTTTGGTAATGATTTCTATAGGTCTGTAGTTTAGCAATACTTTAGTGCTACTATTTTTGAACATCTCGAATTTTATGTCGTTATACGGAATAGATTAAATACTTGAGAAGATACATTACTTGAAGGCGATTTTCGAAAAAAATTGCTATGTATTGATTGCTATCAGTAATTAAATAGCATTAATTAACTGTTTCATTAATAATATTTGGTCTATATTTAATAAAATTAAGATTATAATCAATTCTAAAATTTTGTAATTTTTAATATGTTGAAACGAATGCTTTAAGTATTTTAAATCACTTTTCTAAGCTGTCAGCGAAATTGAAATTAATCATCTGAATACTTTATAAATGCCGTGTGTTAGAAATGAGAACAATGCGGCTTATCAAATCGCAATAAATAATCGTTCATATCGCAAAATTAACAAAAATGAAAGAAACTTCTGTTACAGTTCTAATGAATTTTTCGTAAATTAGAATAAAGAAAAGCCTTTTGTTCCAAGGAATACCGACAAAGGCGATATATTCTCTCAAGTATGAGTAATACGGTGTGTCACTAATCTTGAACTTCTTCATTACCGAGAGTAAAATGACTATTACAGTAAGCATCTATTTTATAAAACTACATGGCAAAGGCTGCACCGATGAGGATAGTATATGTAAGAATATTTCGAAGAAGGTTGTGATCTAAAGATACGATACAACCACTCACCGTTATTCTCAGACCTTGTCAGATTAGGAATCATCATTAAGGTGTGAGTATGACACGCATCAAAACGAAAAAGATTAATTTCTTTTAAATTATAAATAAAATTGACTCTTAAATGAATAACTGTTTGCTTATATATAATATACTAAAGAAAGTTGAATCATCAACTTAATGTACTATAACGCGGTTAGAATTTAACAATTGAATACGTTTTATGGAATTGAATTCATTAAAAGATCATCACTATATAACACAAATACAGCCTATAATATACTTAAAAACTGTTGAATATTTAAAAAAATTCAACATAATATAAAAATAATCCTATATTGAAAGATACAAAGTATCGATCGATCTATCATTATTATTATCAATTCTAATTTAATTGTTGTAATTTAATTTGCTAGTGGAATACGTAATTATAGAAAGTGAATCACTATATATAAATATGTAAATTATACTGATTATATGGATAGAAATGTTATATTGTATCAATTATAATTTAAATTTACCATATTCATTTAATAAGTAACTTATTTTATGAAAATTATTTATAAACAAAAGAGTAATATCAGAATTTAAATGAAAAAAGACATAATCACGTTCTCGAACACACTTCCGAAGTCATCTAATTTTTTTTTTCTAATAAAAAAGATCCAATTACGTGTTGCTTAATGAATTTTTAATTGAATCTTCGGTTTATAGGTATGCAAGGAAAAGTGAATAAAAAATTTATTTGATTTTTTATTGGTTATTAATGTACAAACAAAATTATGTAGATTTCTTTTCAATAAGTATTATTTAATATTGAAGTAATGTAAATTTAAAAAAAAAACAACATAAAATTCTAATAATTATAATAATACAATATAATGTAAAGGCATTCTGTGAAGCGAATCTAAAAAGAATAAAAGTTTGTTATTAATGCATATTTTTAAAATAATATATATTATGTTACTGAAAATTTTCTATCCCAATAAGACCTTACTTCTGTTAATGGGAATTTTAAATTGATTATTCAATTCAATAAATCTATAAAAATGCAGAATTTCTGTTTGAATATGAATACTTCATAAATTAAAATTTAAATTAAAAACGAAAAAAATTATTAAATAAAATTTCAATCAAAAAAGAAAAACAAATGCATGATTATTCTAACTAATATAAAAGATATTATATCGACTATAAAATTCAATATATTTCAAATAAAAATTTAAGATTAATAACAAATAAATAAAGTCATACACATATAAATTTTGATTTCTGAAAATTGATGTATCGATTTTTTTATATTACATATAATGACAATGCTAAAAATTAAATTTAGGCATTATATATTTATAATTTTTAAATAATATAATTGATGTTTATTTAAAATAAGTATCTGATTGTAATTAGAACGTTTAAAAATATTTTAGAATTTAAATAATAGATTGTCTCATGACTATGTACTTAATTTACATTTAAAATTTAATTTTTTAAAACTAATATGCATTTATAACCAGTAGATCAAATTCTGTATCAAGGTTACATTGATTATATTATTATATTGTATTTATATAGTATTTACTGAAATTTAAAGAAATAACTTTAATTTCATAAACTATCGATGAAGTATTAAGAAATAAAATAAAATCAATCTGTCCTTAATGAAACGAATAATGGTAAAGATATTATTGTTTTGTATATTTGTCGAGAAATTAATAAGTCATTGATTATTATTGTAAAACATGAGTTTAAGTACTTGTTCTTTCTATGTAAATACAGTATTATCCATAATTTAATTTTAGTCGATTCAATTTTTTGAATTGAAATTATATATAAGAATAAATATTTAAGTATTATTGTGTAGTAAATTTTATACTACTTTCTTTAGTTGAAAAATATATTATAAATATTTCATATGTTTACGATATTCCTGTAATTTAAGTCAATAAAAATTATTAATTCCAGACTCAATTGATAAGCAATAACCGTATCTACAACAACAAATCATAGAAGCCAATTAATTTAAGAGACACAGTAAACATATGTATATAAACCATATAATAAATACTTTTTAATAATAAGAAAATAGATATTTAATTTAAAGCAGGACGTGTTACAGTATAAGTTTCCTATCTAGTTCCCGTCGACTCACCTACGCAATTGCTGTTGTCAGTGACCTCGTAGCCGATGAGGCAGTCGTCTGACCTCCTCGGTATCTCATCCACTAGATACGTTGGTTGCTGCGGGGGCTCGCACCTATACGAGCCCGGGGTGTTGACGCATCCGTAGTGGCAAACCTCGGTTTGGAGATCTGGGACCGCGCACTCGTCGACATCTGCAGAGGACCGAAGAGTCGACGAATGTAATTATTATGCGTCGGACATTATTTGAAAACGAGACTTGTCAGCACGAAAGCTCCCCGCGCAAATGCCCTGGAGTATTTGTCCCGGTCACTCTGGAGAGACTCTTAACCAGGACTAACCAGGCCCAATGTGAGCTAAGGGAGTACTTGCAAAGAAATCTACTGTGAGCTTGTCAGGGAATATTATCTTAATTAGAAGTGCTTCGTTTGGATTTATGAGATATTAACTTATAATGAAATATCAAGCTACTATTGTTTTTATATGAAAAATTTCTCACCCTTCTTCGGTTTTTACGTAATTGAAAATTATTGTTGCGTGGTTTATCATAAATTCTTTTTAATGAGGCTTAAGCTGTGAAAATGTAAAATCAATCTCTAGCAATAATAAATAGTTTGAACTCGAATATAAATTGAAGAAGTAAAAGGTAGATGTAGGTTAACGAAACAGTCAACGTAAAGTATGTACTTCCCTATGTAAGTAACAGTTGATTAAAAAAAACACAACACCTAAAATATATTCAATAGCATATAATACGTTGAAAAATATGACTTTATTCGAATATCATTAGCGTTAAATTTTAATTTACTTACGAAGTCAAATGCCAAACGTTGCATATCGCGGATAGTATTTTAAAACATCTTTTAAAGTACCATTCTACAAAACCCTTTCACTGACAACTAAAATTTTCAACTTTCAATGGTGCGACTGGAGCAATTCATTGCTATTTAACCGTAACTCGTGTATACGCTCGCCACAATGACGAAAAATACGCGCCTGGGCGTTGCATTTCCTGAGTATTTATGTAACCGAAAGGATCTTCCATATCTGACAGGTGAAATTGTGATAACAGTTACCTTGAATCCTGCTGAGTCGCGAGATTTTCGTGAAATGTAGAAAAAACAGACGAGGATATTTTCTTATTGAACAGATATATTCATCATTCTCAACGTTAATTCCTTGCTTTAATTGTTTGACGTTCTGTAATGCGCTGACGTGATGTTTATGTAAAAACTCGATAAGACCATACACATATTAATCATTTACGATAAACTTGCATTCTAATAATCGTAATTTTTTTAGATTAAAAAAAATCATAGAGGAAGTATTAGAGTAACTAAAGTAAAGTAGATTGAGTATCTCCTGTTTTAAATGTCATTATATAATTCCTGGTGTCGGATTATAAAGAGATTAAAATAAAAAATGGCTTTTCCTGAACAATTAATTAGATTTATATATATATTATTTATGTATAATAAACAGTACATTTTTATTTATAAGTTAATCCTAGTTAAAATTTAAAATTTTTTATCGTTTTATACGTGCCGAAATATCTATTTATATATTGTAAATTTGTTATTAACTTTTAAAATAAATATTATGGAGAATATTAGATATTTCGTTTTTAGAATTAACAACCCAAAGAGTAATGAATCAATAAAGCAGACGTTTTTTTAACGAATAATCCGAAGGATTGAGTACTAGAAAGGTGTTTTTAATTAAGGAAACATTTCCGTTTCGTCAATTACTGGTTTTATTAACAAAAGATAAGTTCCGGTAAACAAATAATTTATAGAATGAGTTGAACGTGTTCTTGCATAAGACTTTCGACTGTAATGTAAAAAAAATTGATCAATATTGAAAAAAAACGATAAAAAGAGTAGTTTTCAACAGAACAAAGGCGATAATTGCCACATATTTAATATGATGAAAAGCACAGGGAAAAGACAAACTAAAATTTTGGCCTTGTCATCAAATGGAAAATTAATCGCCGAGTTCGGTGACGTAGCATTAAAAAGGAAATATTTATCGAAAGTTAGGATAATTCATATATTCCAAAATCTGACGATTCGGTAGAATTCCTAACGCCTGGCCAATAAATCATACATTCCGTTTTAATGAATTCGATAAAAGGCTGTGCTCAATGGATTTCGCTGCTCGAGCCACGACGAAGAAAAGCCTGTTGTCCGTCATTTGAAATCCGCGGGGGTCGATCAAGTAAACGGGAGGAAAAGGTCGGCTGTTGAAAATACTGACCTTGACAGGTCTTCCAGTCGTCCTGAAGCATGAAACCGTCCGGGCAGAGGCAGAAGACACGGCCCATGCTCGCGAGGCAGGTGTGCGAGCATCCCGCGTTCTCGTAGCTGCAGGGCCCGGCTGCCTGTTGCTCAGCCTTGGTGCAAGTGCGGTTGTCCGGGCCGAGAATGTGGCCCGAGATGCCATCGCAGCTGCAGCTGAAGCCTCCTGCAAGGTTGTGACAGGTATCTTCGCAAGGCCCATGGCCATCGTTGTCACGGCACTCGTCGACATCTACGGCATAGTACAGCAGAGTCTTTCGCGTATGGCCTTTCCGAACTCGAGAGGGAAAGGAATACATTTTCAGCCCAGAAGTCGTGGTTAGAAGCCTTTCTCTGGACTTTTCGTACAAATGCGAATATTTCCTTTTAATATAAACTATCGCGTAATTTTATACTTCGAATGTATATGTACATGCACGCACGCGCGCACACAGCCACACACACACACATACAACTATTTACTGGCGTTTCTTCGCAGCAATGATATTCTGCACAAGTGCATGATTTTTTATTTCTGGATATTTATGTTTTTACAAACCTAAAATTAAATGAGGTTGCATTAAGTATATTTCCGTGAAATCATAACTTTCCGTCATTAACGCGCATTTAATGAGCAAAATATTGTTCTGATTCCTACTAATAACTAAAATATATATATATATATATATATATATATATTAAATATCGTTTACTCGTATCATTAATTTATATTAACGTTGAATAATCAATCGTTACCTGATTGTATCATTATGCACATGGTAATATTTGTATATTAGTGTATTTATAACTATGTATAGTGTTCTATTCATAGGATAATTAATATATTGCGTCAAAAAGTACACATAATAAATCGTTTCTATATTTCGGAATGAAAATGCAATTTGAGATTTAAATTTGTAGAATCGTTTTTATTTCATAGGACATATTTCATTGCACAAAACGGAACAATAAGTTTTTTAACACGTTTTATGTAAATTGCATAGTTTTATCTTTATAAGGATAATTTATAACACAGTGTTATTTTCTAAAAAAAAACATAGTAATATTTTTTATTTTATTTTTTTTAAATTTGATGCTTGTTGTTGTTATTATATTTATCGTATGTAATAATCATAAAATGTAGTATATAAAAATTTATTTAAAAAATATAGTTGATAATCTAGATTTTATTACACTTAATTTTAATGTACTGCCTCTTAAACGCAAATGCTGCTATATTAAAAAAATCTAATAGAATATTATTAAATCGATATAAAATATAAATTAAATATAATCAATGTAACTTCATTCAATAGAATACCGTTAGAAAAGTTTTCTTTGCCTGTTTCTCTTCCAAAAAAAGAGAAAGATAGTCGGGAAAAGTTTTTTTTTTGCCGTTTTATGTACACCTATTTATGTATATATACGTAGTTTGTGGAAGAAGGACAATTGAATTTTATAAAAGTGGTAGCTAAACGAAATCCTTACACGATTAAATCAGCTCATTTGTGAAGAATATTTATTTTACCTGTAATTCAATCGTTTTAAATAATGTTGGAATGGCTTAATGGATTATATAAATATAATTTTGTCTTTACTTCTGAATACTGCAAATACATATTAGACATTGAAATGTTTATTATTAAATGCGTTTATTTAAGAATTTTGAAAGTTGCATGTAAATTAAAGAAAAAGTGAACGTTTTACATATGACGGTTTGCAGCTTTTCTATCAAATATATATTTACTTTTGTGGCTGCTCACGCATTATTTGTTCTGAAAGATAAGTATAAAAGAACACCAACGAAGCATTGAACTTGATATTCGAGCTTCGGGCTCCTCCCAGCCAATCATGCACTTTCACTAAATGCAGAGAGAAGAAAGCCGTGGAAATCATTGAGCTGGGCTAAAACTCACCGATGCATCGTGAACCCTTGACGAGATATCCCTCCCGGCAGAGGCAAGTCGCCCTCCCCTGGACGACATTGCAGAGATGCTCGCAACCAAGCCGGCCGCATTTCGCCGCCTCCTCGGCCGAAGGCCTGCAAACAGGGAGTCGACCGATCCATCGTCTTCCGCTGCACAGAAGCCGGCCACTAGAGGTCCCCTTCCCGGACATCGTGTACTCGGGCTCGCACTCGTAATCAGCCTCGAGGTACTCGTGACCCGGCCTCGATGACCTGTCATCCAATTTATCCTCGTGTTACCATAAATTAGCTTCTCTGCAAAGGTTAGGGGGGATGTCGGCGGGTGGCGGGCTAGCGGGGCCGGGAGGGAGAGGTATCGCGAACTTCGAATGGATGTACGCAAGTGGGCGTCCGATAAACCCTCGGGAGTTCTATTTATTTTACTTACGAGGCAATTTTTCAATGTACTGAATGACTTCGGTTCCACACACCTTACGTTATCAAAGATGGCTTATCCCCCACGATAATACAATACTGTAAAAGTAGATTTCCCTCTGCTTGTTCATGCGGTAAACGAAGGATTATGCTTCTGTATTACGTTATTGTACTGCAATATATTTATTACGTTTATACGTTATTCGAGATATTGCATATACATTATTGTTTGCTCTGTATGAATAAATCATTTGATAAATAAATTCTCGGTCTCTCAAAGTATTACCATACTGCGATTCGGCAAAACTCTATTTTCCAAGTTATGAGAAAACTATAATTTCTATAAATTCTCAACTCTAGTCTCTTATTACAGTTAATGTAACTTTAACACAAAATCAACGCTGAATCCATTGCTTAATTACTCTTCCATATTTCATGACATGTCATCTGAATGGGTGATGACCTTATCCTATTGGCTTTCTTAATTTAACAAACTTTATTTATTTACAAATTATTAAATGGAATAAAAATGTTCCGATAAAACAATGGGATAAAACGTCAGAATAAATATTCTATTATGTAAAGAGGTAAAAAACCTCATTCTTTAGTATTAAAAAGAAAATACTTTCGTATCGTATTCTTTTGCACGGAAAATATTCTTCGAAATAAAATAGGACAGTACAATGAGCCATTATGGAATTATGAGGTTGAATAAATGTAAATTTCATTTACTGTAAAAGTTCTCGTTAAAAATAAATTAATTTGTTTTACGCAGTAAAGTACTTAGGAGTTCATAAGTTCACCAAGGAAATTAAAAATCTCCGTAGAGTCAAGAAAATTTTTGCAAATCTATTCAGAACATCTGAGTTCATCTGTAAATTTTCTCAATGATAATTTCCTCCCAAACAGAAAAAAGAAGAAAAACTTTTACCATTACTATCTATGTCCTAATTAGATTCGGACTCGATTCCATGACTCTTAGATAAAAAAGCTTCCGCTCAAATCGAAGAAGTTTACTTTCTACATTCAAGACAAGTTTCTTCGATCTTGAGCGCACAAATATCTTGCAGGGAGTGAATGACCTAATGAATGTACTGTGTAATCTTTAGGATCTCCAGATTTCTATCATACACCTGAATCGTAGACATCAATCATAGCAGCCCGATACTGAGTGCATAAGTACTTGAACATTGAAAGTTATCCCTTTGTCAAAGAAAACGAAATTCATAATTCAAGCTATGCATACTTTACATATTTGATGACCGCGTGGTGTACAAACGGTGCCGGTACAAACGTTCCGTTTATACAAGACAAATCCCCTCGCGGATTATCATCGTCTGATAAGGAAGCAGCTTTTTCCGTTGAACTGGTCCACGACGATTCTTTAGCTGCAATCCTTTGCTGAACTGTGTCCGAGTCATCCTGAAACAGAATTGATTATTCCTCACGTCTAGATATAGCCGTGTTTATTGCAGCCAGAGTCTGGTAAAGAGATTTCATTAAAAATCGAATGATATTGAGGAATTAAGCTAATACATAGGGTGATTGCATTTCGAAAAAATAATGAATCTATCAACATTTATATATGCACTGAATTAAACGTAATTCAATGCCGTTATAATAGATTTTTTCTTTAACTGAATATATATGTAAATATATGTTTGTGCAATATACTCATTTTAAATATTCACTTTAAATAGTCAGCGTTAATATAAATCAAATTGACCTAAAAGTATACGATGTCGATTATACAATGATCAGTTGCAAGATAGAAATCGTAAAACAATTCAATGTTTCTTTACAAAAATTATAGCCTTGGTATGTATAAAATTAATTTTATGTGAAATATGGTAAAACCCCTTTTTATTTAATTGTTTAATAAAAAGATTTTATTAAATATAGATCAATATTAACATCAAATATTATAATTATATTACAAATACGCTGAAATAGCAGCGATTGTTGCTTAGATAAGATTTATATATATAATTCGAAAATAATACAAATATATACGAATGATAACAGGCACTTATATCTTTGTTTGAGAAAGTTCGTCTAACTTTGCTGGAAAATGTAATTTGCCAAAATATATTGACTTTAACGTTTATGGTTACTTTGAAGATACGCGAATCAATAAAATCTACTAGATAAGCAAATTAATTAATCCTTAAATGACTTTAAAATTTCAAGCATAAACAGTTAGAAGGTGGCTGAGTCGTATTAATACTCGTCACATTTTAGAAACTCTGACTTTCATTCATTCGCAATGGCAAATATTCTTTAATTAAAAATGTCCCATTAAAATTATCGCACTTAATCTAAATAAAACAAGTCTGAATGATTTATATAAGCGTGGAATGAAAATACGTTCATCATTAGTTAGAGGGAAATATAATCACCTTCGCATTGTCGAACCCGGCAGTCCTCGCCAAGCTCGCCCTCATGTAGGCATTGTAGTCCTTGAGTGTTCTTTGCAGGACCTCCTTCTCCATATCGAGAATCGGCAGATCCTCATCCGTCCTAGAGTAGCCAAGCATCCGTTCGGGATCGAATGGCCCCTTCATTTCCTCAGTATGCTTTATGGCTTCTGGATAACGCTCGTCGAACCTCGGGAAGCCCTCGTCTACCTCATTCGTTTTTTCCATGTCGTCCACATTCTCCTCGTTCACCCGCTCCTCCTCCTCCTCCTCTTCGTCCTCTTCCTCCTCCTCTGCAGCTTCCTCATCGTCCTCGTCGTTCTGTTGTTTGGCTACAGTCTTACGAGCTGACTGCGCCCGTGAAAATTTACGTTCCGATTGGCGTGAAACCTGACGCTCAATGTTGTCCGGAAGTACGTAATAGTGGGAAGTTGGTTCCGTTGGTTCGGGTATTCGCGGCTCCTTTGTTAGTTGAATTTGATAATTGGGCGACGAGGTGACATTTGCCGCCATTTCAAATATTTTCAACAGTCCTGCAGGCCAGGATTGTCCATTAAATATCTTATTCGCGAAGCAAAAATTAATTTAAAAACCGAACTTTCACCTTTCTACAAGTAGTAGGTTAATTGCACTTTTCATTAATCTCTATTCTAGTTAATGTTATAACATCATTCACAATAATTTATGGCATCCTAATTTTATTAACTACGCGACCTACAGTTTACTGAACTACGTTTTACACACAAAAATAGTACAATGACAATGCAATACGCATGTAAAACAACAAAATTTATTTATGATTTTATATAATGACAGCCAAAGTTTTTATTTAAATATTTACATAAAAATAAATATTTTGTATAAATAAAAATATATATTAGATAATACAGAGAAAGCTGAGTAAAATCATCTCTACTCTTCAGATTGTCGATGCTTTTAAACAACAGTGACCAAGAGCATCGATGTTGAAAAAACGCGAGGGATGGTTTCCCTTCTTGAGTTTAATAAGTTTTGCCGATCCGTGAGCTGCATAGAAGCACGTACTCTAGTGTTGCCAGTGGATTTAACCCCCGGTACGATAAAATCGCATGCATGGTGGGAAAATGATTGAGCAAGTCTCAAAATGAATACAATCGCCTCGGTAAGCACCTAACGCATCTATATGCACATGATCAGAGCACTGTAACTAGTTGCACATGAGTCAGCTTAGTTTTCTCAATATTTTAACAAATTAAGCGCAAATATTTAAAAAAATACATCGTATATACAATAATTATTCAAGCTTATGTATATATATATATATATATATATATACATATGAGTGTATACGTGAATTAATATTACAGAAAAACATTTGATACGTATTTTTTTAACATTCAATATTACTCATTTATTTAGAAATATATTATGTAGTTTTACAAGCCTGACAAATAATGAGTAGCTATCAGAATGAAAATATCTTATTAGAAACAATTTTAAATTGAAGTAAACAAATGAATGTACTCCAAGAATGCTTTAATTAAAGTTTCTAAAAAAGAAAACTTTTTTCATTTAAAATGAATTAAAAGCCGTTTATATTCGAGAAGCGGTGCTATAATTTCTAATATATACCTCATATATATATATAAGGTCAAGGTAATATCACTACCCAAACCAATAGCCAAAGATAGTACCACTTGATTGTAACTATTTGTTAACGTACATGTATCATATTCCACCGTTTGCGCTTTAAAATAAACTGTAGAAGCCATGCATGTATATATATATAAAGATAATACAGCTCACCATCATCTTCACGGTAGCTCGTCGTGGATAAGTTGAGGGAATTTTCACTCAAGGCTTCGGCTTGCAAAGACGTCTGCTTGTTCAAGATCTTAACAAGCTGCGTCAAGAAATTGTCGCGCTGTGACTTGGGCTCATTATGCTTGCCCGACAGGTGATTCTGCCTGTGGTCTTTACTCCACCTGCGTGAG
Organism: Kradibia gibbosae; assembly: GCA_018907135.1. Lineage (NCBI taxonomy): Eukaryota > Metazoa > Arthropoda > Insecta > Hymenoptera > Agaonidae > Kradibia > Kradibia gibbosae. The sequence continues at coordinate 27,827,363 of JACCHX010000003.1, read as the reverse complement.
CTTGTCTCCCAATTTCTGTTTCTCGATCGTCTTTCGCGTTGATCCTTCTGCTCTTTCCGCAAACGCCGGCGACGTTCCCTACGGTTCTGCTTCCGGCGCTCCAGACGCTTCCTGCGACGATCGACTCGCGACTCCCGCAAATTTGGACCTACGACCAATCGAGTGTGCTCAAACGACTTATCCGGAATCCAATAAAGTTTTAAATAATAAACATATTGTACATTTTTTAATTTAAAATCCTTCTTTCTTTGGATGTCATATTTATATATATATATATAATATAATTTCAAAATTAATTTGATTTGTTTGCATAAAATTTAAATCTTGACGAAATTATTATTTTAATATCAATGTTTCAATATAAATCAACGAAATAAATCCTTATATTATCCAGCCTTTTTAAAAAATTTGTAAAAAAATTACGCAAATAAATTATGTTAAATGAAAATATTTAAATTTTAAAAGAATAAAACAATAATTGTTGATATTAATGATTTACTAGAAATCTTAAATACAGTATAATAAATATTTTAATGATAAATACAGTTCAATGACAAATTAACGTAATGCAAAAATTTTTATATAAATTTGTCTAAATTTTAAGCAGCAATTATATTATAAAGTAGTGTATTATAAAGATGTTGTATTTTTATTCTTAAAAAATTTAAGCAAAAAAATACATATTAAATATATACATATGTTGGCTGAATACTTGATGGCATAGTTTACTCATTGAAATCAGACGATAATGACCAAGATATAATTGACATATCACGAGTGAAGTTGAAAAGAAGGATCCATGAATTACGTTTAATGCTTTTCCTTACTTGCGCCATTGTCCAACTGATTGCGAAGGTTGAATGATTGTCCTCGGCTTGCTAGTAAAAGGGTTGCGCTTCCATTACTGCGGGACGTCGTTTCCTTCTCCGGCAGTCCCCCACTCTCCTTCTCGTCTATCCTCATTATTGTCTTCGGTCCCTCGGGCGGCACCTCCCAACTATTGCACAATATAGCTCTTACCTACTTATCCTTTGACAATTAAACACAGTCCACTGCTATCGTTCACCCCTCTGCCCTTTTCATCCCAACAACCCAACATCCGTCACACACAATTGACTTCTATGTAGCTAGTTTTTGATGTAATAGGGCGAACCAAGGAAGAACAACATTTTTGATCAAAAAATAAATAAATATTGAAGTAGTTGTTACCGCAGAATATATTACGATATTAATTTGATGTGAAATTTTAATCTTGATACCTATTGAAGTAGTTGATTTTAATGTGAGCTATTGTATTACAAGGAACGAAAACAAGAAGTTAAAAATTCAAAATCAAAATATGTAATAAAATTTTGAGGTTTATGATTGGTATTTACAGTTTAAGTATTGAGTTGTCAATTCAAGTTCCTTTTTATAAATTATGCAAGTCTGAAAAGTGCACGAATTACTTGATTCTGCTTTAAATTACAAAAATACCTATTCCTTATCATAATACATATTACCAAATCTATAATAGATCGATAAGTTTCAAAGACAATATAAAAGCCATCTTAGCTGTCATAATTAAATGACACAGAAATCGGCTTTGCGTATTTGTTATATTTTCTATTTGAAATATTTCACAAGAACTTTCTTGCTTTTAAATAGGCTAATCTATTCGTTATATATATAATGTAATTATAAAGTAACTAAGAATATTATTTTACGTGGAACATTTTTATTACGATATTTATATTCATATATAAAATGCTTTGAATAATTTATATTGCTACATAATACTAAAAATATTCAGACGTATTATACATATTAAACAAATCAATACCTGTATATATTTCCATACATTTTGCTTTATAATTACATCTTCTTAGAGCTCGAAACCTTATAATTTTATAAGTTTTAAAATAGCAATCAAAATAATAAAAAAATTCAACCTATGCTCTAAATTCATATAAACAAATTTCATGTGAATTAATATTTAATTGTTCATATAAATAATCTTAAAAACCACAGATACAAAAAACAAGGAAATGAATACAAATAATAACAATTAAAATTACTCAAGGTATAATAAATTATATTATGAATACTCTGAAAATATAGTAACAAATTGCATTTTAAATATGTATTTATATTTCAGAATACGCTATATTATTCATAAATTAAATAAACAATAATTTATAAATCATTGTTGGTATATTTACAAATTTTTTAATGAAATTTTTAATAAATCACCATTTCTTAAATACTACTACAAAACTAAATTAATATTTTAATTCATTTATAATTATTTTCATCACTTAAAACTACATTTTTAAATGTAAATAATTCTATGTAATTGTGTATTTTCTTTATAAATTGACGATCAATAAATTGATAATAAAAAGCATCTACCACTTCTAAAATTTATTCGAATATAACGAATCTCTTCATCGTATCTAAAATGTCATTTTGGGACTTATTTTTATTTCACCTGACTTAAGTCTTCTTAACGTCTCTGTTAAAATTCGTTTGTCTATTTTCTTATTGAAGAATATATACTTTTCTACGAAGCCATTGTATTCGAACATTGAATTTATTCGAAAACTACCATTCAACTTCCATCTCCCATAATTTAATGCGCACGCCTAAATTAGTGAAGAGTTTAAATTGTTATCGTATAAATTTAAGATCTGGCTATAAGTTTCTCGGATTATCAAATACGCTGAAAAAGTAGGTAGTATAATAAAGTTGTTATTAATTCGGCAATTAACTATTCTGGCTTTAGCTTTTTTGTGGAAATGAATTATCATCGAGAAATCATTCGTAACTAAAGGAGAAAATAATAATCGTCGATTCCGTAATTATGTAATAATTATTATCTTATTTTTTATTTTTTTTTTACAAGTTTATTTGTTTTAATTTATTTTTCTTTTATTATGCTTGATTTTCTCGTTTAATTTCAAATGAATTGAAATTGATAAGAAATGAAGTAGGCAAGTTGGAAATAAATTATAAAATCTTTTTAATTTACTTGAAAATTTCATTGAATAGAAAGATAAGAGGAACATAGTAAGTAAAAATAAAATAAAGATGAAATATAGAAAAGTATGTAAAGTAAAGCCATGCAAGTACTTTAATAAATAGTCATTTGAACTAAGTTTTGTAATTTTAATATTTAGTACACAATATTTTGTTTGTAATGAGTAGATATTAGTGTGATATCTACATTTCATATATTAGCATTTATTTATTGTTTAAAATATACTTTGTATAAATAAATATAACGAATGTAAATATATTTAATTACTAGTTTCAAGTGGTAATGTAAGAAGAATAAAGTGTACTTACATATCTTCATGATGATTTTCGAAATCGTGATGACGTCTGCCTGGTTCTGCATTTTGGCATAATCCTAAAAAAACAATTACCAATTTTATATTTGTTTGTAATAAACAATTAAATTCAATAATAATAATATACTACAAAGTACAAGATTTTATATAAATAGGTTTCCGTTAATAAATTAAAATACATTATGTTTTTAAAGATAAAAGCAAAAGAACTTTGTTTTGGTTTACTTTTTCATTGCAAAATGTAATATTCAATATCATAGAAGACCGAAATTAAGTAGAATTTTTGAGTTGATTATAATATAAAAATATATATCATATATAGATTCTGTAAAATTATTAATAAAAAGAGAAAAATATTTTTAAAAATAAATTACCACATTCAATGGGTAGTAAACGAATGAGTGTAAATTTTAAAAACAGTAACATCAATAATATTAGCCAGCACATATACGTTATATTGTGTAGCCTTATAAAAAATTGTAAAAATAAAGCTTATTAATCAAGTCAAATAAAGAGAGTAAAGGATATGATTCCTAAAGGTATTAATCCAAAAAAAAGTTCGAGTTCGGAAATTATCTGGAACGTAGAATCACGTGACACAAGTGCGCAAGAGTCTGGAAAATTTTTTTAAATCTTGATAGTCGAAATACGTATAAATGAACTGCCATAGAAAAAATAAATGAAGTGCGTCTCCTCACTTTATTCCACAAAAAACTGCCCCTACACATACTAAAAAGCTCTACATCTACAAAAGTGTGAGTTGGTGTAAGAATGAAAAAAATGGCTGCGATGGGAAGAAATGAGTAAGACAGGGTGTCTACAAGGTAGCAGCGGAACTTCCGACGTCTGCTCACGACGCTTTCATCGAGTATATAAGTAAGACGAAAGTTCACTCCGGTGAAACGCGCGCTACCGAACTTTATCCACTGAGTAGATGGCGGGAGTTCGTTTTCCAATACTGTGAAAATGCCAGTGAGGAAGGGAGCTTTTCGATATTACCTTCTTTCTCTAACTATATGCCTATCTCTTCTTACTGTTTCACTTCACTTGAAAAGGATTCGATTTTATAAAAAACGTAAAATCTTTCACGTTTCATATAACTTCTCCCTCAAACTACTTACACGTAGTTTACCTTTATTATACAGTAAGCAAGGCCCTAAATTTGTTTCATTTTCATGTTTACTACATCTGCATTATTCAATATCATTGCATTTATCAATTGAAATGGGCGAAACAATGCGATTAAGATACTTCTATTAGTTATATTAATAACAAGTAGGAGAATGTCAATTCTTATAATGGAAAAACAAAATCAAGCTTTTAACTAGTATTTAATGTTGTTGCAAAAAATGATTTTTGTTTAAACTTTGTATCATATTTTTGTAACAAACATATCTTTGCATTAAATTCAATGTGAATAAAAGGAGTTACTTTTTAATACTTTTAATATGAAGCCTTTCTAAGTATAATACTAAGTATATTATGTTTTATTTTTAAAAATAGATTATAAAGTTCAATTAATTTTAATTCATAAAAACAATTCAAAATCTAGCTAAAATAGTTAAATTATAAAGATTCTAGTGACGTAGGTAATCATTTAGCTATGAATAATTAAAAAAATTTAATAAAATAGTTTAATAATTATTGTAAAGCATAAATATAGCTTGTTAAAATCAATATTCATATTTCAGAAAAAACATTGAATCTGAATAATGTACTTGTCTCATTGTATTCACAAATCATACAATTAAATCAATATAATTTTGATTATCACTTGCATAATAAATTCAGAATTCATACATAAAGAAATGATTTAAAATATTTTCAATCACTGAAAATTGTAGTTTAAAGTTCATTATTTTTAGAAAAAATACTTTAAATTCATGAATGGTTTTAATAAAACCACATAGCATTTATGAAAAAAAATCATTTGGGTTATTTTAAATCATCCAAAAATTTCAGTGGATGTATTATTTTAAATATTATAAGAATGTATTATAAAGTTGAGAATATTTTTATTTCATATTTGTAATTACGAAATATAATTTATTGTTATACCTGTCAAGATAATTTATATTTATATTAGTGTAAATGTAGTTCTGTTATAATATTTTACAAAATACATTAAAAATTACAGTCTAATACAAATTATGGTGGTTTCCTTGACCACCGAAACTGTAATTCTGTTTTTTTTTTTAAATAATATTTTACAAAAATTTAATATTTGTTAATATAATTATGTATTAGATTATTTGATGCAACTGGTGCTTGTACAAGGGGAAAATTTATTGTAGTTACCATTTATTTTCAACACATGTTTAACTAATAAAGGAAGCTATAGGAATCACACGCTTTTCTTATTGTAATAATTATTTTTGTTAAAACATAATTGAAAAACAATTTACATACTACTAATACATTTTTTAATTATAATCACAATTTATATATTATTATAATTGTTATGCATAAACATTATTATTATTAGAGAAGCAATGTTACAATATAAAATTAAATTTTTTATAATAAGTTTATAATAAGTTAATAAGAAGTTTTGTAAAAAATAATGGGAACTGATATTACGGCATAAAAATATAGGAAAATGTAGCATTGTTGATTTATAATTATAATAATTCCATTAAAATGATATAAATTTTTATTTATTGATGATAGAATGATATTAGCATTATATTTTAAAATATGTCTTTGTATTTATAACTTTATTTTATGACAATCGTTTTCTGTACATTGTATTAAATATTAATTTGAAGACAAATTTTTATTATTTCAACTAAATGCCTTTTGTTTTAAGATACATTAAATAAAAGTATAAGAAAATAAAATATATGTATTTATTAAATATTATTTTATATTTTTTTTATTAAATAAAAAACTAATGAGTTAATTTATATAGGTAGTATAATATATTAATATTTCATCGACATAGGAAAATTTAGAATGTTTTGATAATTGAAATTTTTTATGTAAAACATAAAGATAATTACACTATAAATATAAAATATTGTTAAGTTAAATATATTTTAATTCAATTGAAATTATATACAAACAATTTTCAATCATTTTGCTAAAAGAAGTTTGAATTTTCTCAGGATTTAATTATTAAAAAAATTTGAGCAATGATCAACTCTTTAAAATTGTAGGAAGATAATTTGATCGCTTTTATTTCATGCATTTTTCACTGTATCAATGTTCGTGCTTGAGATTTAAGTAAAAGAAACTTTTGTTAAGAAGCTCCATTGTTAACTAATTGATTAAATTAGAGTGATAAATAGAAATTGCTTATACACATAGCAGATAGAGCATAGAGATATAAATAAGATATTTAGATTTCAAAATTGGGATAACATCTTATATATAATGTTTTCACATAATTAGCATTCTATTCTAATGTTGATAATAGTGCTTAATTATTAAAAAATTAACAACGTTAACAGTAATTTAATTTAAATTGATTTATTTATATTATTTACTTAAAAAAAAAATTTGATACATTAAGCAAAGTACAAAAAGAATGTAGATTAAGTAAATACTCTTGATTGAATTTTTAAAAAGTTCTATTGCAATCGTGTATCGTAAATCTTTTATAATAATTTGACGATCGTGAATATATTATATTATTTAGTGTGCAAACCGAATTATCGGGTTTTTCAAGACTATTTGGCATTAATGAAATTTTATCTTCGAAATGAAGATTGTTTAGAATTCAACTGTAAATTTCATTTTCTTAATAAAACATTTACAAAAATACATCGAAATATAATTTGGAATTATATCAATGTAAAATCATTTATCAACTCAAAAATATATCAATTTATACAGAATTAAACTAAAAAACGTTAATACTTTTTTTTAAAAATGTTGTTAAACTAATTTTTTATACTAATAAATTAACTTATTCAGTTAATATTAATTAAAAATTTTATATTTACTAGATTTATATTGGCTTGAAATTTTTCAATTAATTTTCGTTAATTTGAAGAATAATTATATTATAACATGAAAAATAAATATTTATACATTTTCTTCACAATAAGCTGTACTAAAAATTAAATATAATATATACTGTGCTAATAACTTTTAATTAAATCATATAACTTTTAAATTTGAGCAACTGTAAGATAAAAAAAAATTTTAAATATAAGACTCAGGGCATTGCTACCATTGATTTCAATACATTTTGATTTTACACTAACAGCCAAAATTTCCTATCTATTATGAATATCAAATATCCGAACTAAAATGGAATAAAATGAACTCTAGTGTGAAGTGAAAAATCGTTGCAAGTAAGTGGATTGCTTACTTGCCGAAAAAATAAATAAAATATACGTTTAGGTAAGCATTTACACATCGTAATGAAAACAAAAATATCAGAGAAAGAATTTACGTAGCTACAATGCAATTTGGGTCGATGATACAATCCCTCGAATCAAAAGTCAAGAATTGTTTTGAAATTTCTACTATTGTGGCTGATGTTTTCAACAAACATTGTTTCTATGTTACAATTTTTCTGTTAGTATTTTTTATTTTTTCATTGATACACAGAGTATTTAAGCGTTGTAATGTGTAATTTAAAATTACACGTGTATTAACTACGAAATAGTATGAAATATTTTTTTTAACTGAAATCAAATAAAATTAAGGTGATTTTTAAATTAATTTTAAAATAATAAATTTTATTTTTAATTTTACCTATTTTTTAAAAAAGGTGATTTTTAAATTTTTTAAATTAAATAAATTTTATTTTCTTGGTAAGAAAATATCATTAATTATTTATTGAAGTATTTGTGTTTCATGTAAAGATGTTTTATTATGATTTTAGTGTGCACGTATAAAATTTAATGAGGTTTAAACTTATTCTAGCAATAATGGAGGTTCATATTTATTCAAATTTTTTGTTATGATTTTATCTAACGTTAATTATCTATACATGCTAATGTTACGACTTAACAAAGAGGCTCATGTAATTTCTATATTCCCAATAAGACGAGTGCAATAGTGCAAGCGCCACGACGGTATTATCGTTAACTCAGGTATGACGATATCCGCGGAGTTCGACTATGTCTGGTTATGCATTAAGGCGATACGCGATTGTACATTGTATACAATAATTCAAAGACAAGAAATGAAAGGTTGGCAGTTTGCACATTTTAATTATCAACGCGACAGTCGCAGTAGGACTCGATTTTGCTGCCCCCTCCCAATTTTTATAAGCAAGCAAACAAAGCGTATTGAAGAAAACATTTTTCTAATAGTATGAAATATTTCGGTTGAACCGATCGCTAAATGTATTTCTTAACTTATAATCAGAAAATGTAGAGGGAAGATCCTTAATAATGATATAAAAGAGCATGTACATAAGAAAAAGATAGCACAGTACAATAAAGTATAGTATAGTCTAGTTCAGTCCAGGACTCACCTCAATCAATCTCAATAAGTATAGTAACTATTACACTTTCATTAAAAGAAAAAAAAAACTACTAATTAAATTATAATGTGCTTTTTACTTACAATTTAAAAAAATTCCATTATAATTCAACTCAATAATAATCATAAATAATCGGCATTTTAAAATTTTATATTTTTATTTATTTATTTGTAAAAGTTATAAAAATAGTTATTTATAACTATAACTATTTTAATTTTATTATTTTAAAACTTTATGCTAATTGGTATACTTATTATGTATTAACGTTTAATTTTACCATTATAACTGTTTATTTTACTATTTTTTCTAAAAATTTTTCATACAAAATTGTAACAAACGTTACGTATCACACGGTGCGCCCCACCTCCTGCATCTGTTAAGTGGTTTGAGGCATGCAGGCAGTTTAATTGTCCCATATGCCAAAAAAACGATTCAAATAAAATATTACTGTGGATCGTGAAGAAAAGGCGTGTGAAAACAACATCCCGCGAAGTAAACCGGCATCAAAGGGGTCTACTCCGTGGTGCAACGGTCAATTTTTTGAAATTTTCCAACCACGCCAGAACGTTGGCCGGTCCCCTGATGGGAGGGCCCTTGATGGGTTCAAATGCTTCTTCCGATGAGAAAGGGAGGGCGCCCAAAAGTAACCGGAAAGGAACACTCATCCTTCTTCCCTTCACAACCTTGTGCTCACACATCTCTTTGTTTTACTTCCCCTTACCCCGCTGCCGCTCAACCCACCGAATCCAGGAGCCAGCGAGCTCCATTCTACTCTTCCTCCCCCCTCCTTCGCACCGCGGGTAAAAGGCCCGCGTTAAAAAATCATTTCATATAATGTTTTTTATTTTCTAAATTACAATTTTATACGCACCTTAAATCACAAAATGTTACCAATTTCTTTTAATTTAACTATTATATAATTATGTTTTAATTATAAATTATAATTTTATTTTATTATGAAATAATTACATTTTTATTTTACTTTACATACAATTGACTAACGATTTTGTTACTTCCACAGGTGAAAATCTTTCATTACCTTCACTACCTTTAGTTGTAATTCTAAGATGTCTAAGATGTCCCTAAGATGTCTCCTTTTTATGCCTACACACTTAAGTACAATATCACGGGATCGGCGCTTGTTCAAAGGACTACTACGAGTTGAACATTTTCAGAAACAGAGATACACATTTAAGAAAGGCATAATATTTCGACACCATCACTTTGTAAAAAAATTCAATATGCTCATGGCATTAAGTTGAAAATTAGCTCTTATATCTAGAAATTATCGAGTTCTCATAAAGTACGTTGCAAACCGATTTTTTTTAATACTGCGACGATAAGATTTTCAGTCGGTAGAGTGTGTCTCATTTCCTTCGAACACATCTCCTGTACAAACTTACATCAAAAGTTAGCGTTGTAGAGGCTTTTCAGACTCTCTTTGTCGTATCCATTATACTGTGCGAAACTTTCTGTAAATTGCAAGCTAAGTAAGAAATCGACGCCTCCTATGGGCTTATCTCATTCAAACAAGCAGACATGGCATCAAACTTGCGTAATCACACACTCAAGTGCAAATTTATATATTCTTTCCATACAAATAAAATATATTATATTTTTATGAAAGCTGAAACAAATGAAGGTTATACAGCTTCATTTTTCATTGCCTTTTAAAGTTGAAGTAATTGAAACATCTCATAAAAAATTTATCCATAGTAGAAGAATGAAAAGCAGTTTTCAGTACACACAAGATGAATAAAATAAAAAAAATACTACGAAGTTTTTAAAATTCTATTGATTTATTTGTGTTATTTATAAATAGTAATATATTCTACTAATAATAGTACTACAGTTAATTATACAATAAAATCTAAATAGAAATACTTAAATTGTATAACAAAGTTTTCAATTTTTTTAAAAAAAAATTCAATTTGTAAATAATGCATAAAAAATACAAAAAAATATTTAAAATAACAAAATATATTTCCAATGTTGTTACAACAATATTAGTACTTAAAAATATTTTTTAAAAAAATCATTCAATTTTAAGATACTATAAAAATCAAACATTTATTTTTACATTAAAAGCAATTTACGTGAAATAATATAAAACATATCTTTACAATTTGTTATTCTTACATTATTTTAATTGATAACTTTTATCGTTAATAATAATAAATTAAATCAAGACTTCATAAAAAATAAATGTACTGTATAATTACAAAATTGCATTAGTTTAAGAAATGAGCTTAGATTGTATAATTTGATATTATTCAGAAAAACAAATATTTGTTATATATATATATATATATATATATATATATATATGTATATGTATATATAATATATAGAAATATACAAGATGTATTTTAAAAAAGGTTTTTAATTAAATTTCCTCAAAAATGAAAAAAAAATTTGAAATGTTAAGAAATGAAAATTTAATGGCAAATTTGTTCTAGGACTGAAGTTAAATTAAATATTATAAAAAAATTCCAGTGCGTACTCATTGAAGATTTTTAAAGAAAAAAATATAGGTATAAATGGTCCATTTATAGTGTAGATTTGGTAGTACTTGCAGTAAAATCTAGGCCAATGGAACGTAATACGATAACATCGTTTCTTTGTGATTGCAAATCATTCGCATAATTTCGTTGCAACGATGGAAAAGGAAGTCACTGACTATCAAATTCTATTCTAAATTCAATTTCAATGAAGAGAAATGAATCCAAGTTCTGCAATTGTAAGATAAAAGAAAATTTTAAAAAGATCTCATACATTATTTAAGTTCTTAAACTTAAACATCAACCAAAAAGATGTAAAAGAAATATCAATTTTTGTATCCTGCATTCAGTAGAGTATTATTAATAATTAATTGAAGTATAGTTCATAAATTTCGTACAAAATATTTTTCATTAAAAAAAATTCATTTATGACCATTTTTAAAAAATAATTCAGATAAAATTATTATGGCAACAGTAAATTAAGGCAATGGTTTTGCAAAAATCTTATATTAATCGCAAATACAGGAAACATTAACTATAAACAAGTGTGTATGTATAATATTTGCTATAGTGTAGGAATACTATATTCAATAAAAACATTCATCTAGTAATATTTTATTAATGAGTATAAAATATTTTAGAAGTTAATTGATTTAATTAAACTGGTACAAAGACCTACAAATATTTATGTTTTTACTAGAAGCGAAAAGCGACACTTAAAATATTTAATTTTGAATATAAAAAAATTTTCAAATGAAAATGCAATTAATTATGGGTAATAAATATAATCATAGCATTGAGTTGGTAATAATAATCTACGAAGTAATACTATATTGTAGAATAACTGCTGAAAACTTTAAAAAATAAAATCAAGTCTGGTTTTAAAATAAAAGAAGCTTAAATATGTACAAATAATAAGATCAATATTTCTCTAAAAGTAATACAGTAAATTTTGTCATAATCATAATGAACGCGAATAATTGTTTATTTTTTTTACAGACATGAACTTTAATAAAATAATTGACTACAGTTTCTTAGCATTGACGAGTAAATAAAATTGCTGAAATAAATCTTATGTAGATTTTAAGAATAACTACTTAAGGCAGAATTATAAGAGTGGCTTAATATTAAATGTTCTGGCTGCGCTCCCGTTAAGAAATAAATAAAAGGATGGCTAAGTTTTCGCTTATCAATGAGCTGGAGGACGTGGAGCCAGGATCTGTCAATTGCACTTGGGCTTATCTTATCCTGGTATATCCGATTCCCGTCGATGCGCCCTTATTATTCGAGTGGGGCGCGTCGGGCGAAGGCTAAAATCCTCCCGAGGTCGAGAGAAGTGGCGAAGGGCACATGGCGATAAGTCCCACCGTAAAAATTCCGGCTATCAACGTACAGAAGAATATCCGCTTGCCTCGTCATTGACTAACTCATCGGAACGCAGTAACGGTCGTGACTTAAGCTCCTGTTAGCTCGTCCCGGGGACGATAGGAACTACACGGGGGCTTTCCCTATTGAAAGCTTCATGGGAGACAGCATAGCTCTATTTGCCCCCCGCTTGTCCTTATCGACTTATAAATATCTGACATTAATGCACGTCACTTTAGCACACCGCATCGCACATTTAACGGCTTCTTCCATGCGCCGAAACACCGACCAGTCAACCGGGCGCATTAAGGCTTATTCGCCGTTACGTAGAACTTGTGGATTTTTCGTCCGGCGCATCGATGCCCCAGCAACAAAATTTCTGAATACACGTGCGGTAAATTTCTCAATAGCATCGCGAGTCGTCGGCTTGGAGAATAGAGTTACTTCGAACAGTGTTAACTGCATATAATATTGTCTGAAATTTCGTACCGTAAGTGTGGCACATAGTTTGCATCATTAGACGTTACCATTTGCTATGAATAACTACAGAACAAGCACGAATGAATCTTCGCTATTTGACGATTGACATCAATATAAATAATTAAAGCTAATTTTCGATAGCTTATCTTTTTTCCATTACCAATTTTTATCAAATCTGATTATAAAGTGCTCAAGCTTTATATATATATCATTAACGAAACATAATGTAGGAAATGAACTTTATGCTTTGAAATTACAAAGTATCAAAGACTTTAAGTGTAAATATATATAGAAACAATTTAAACTATTTACTTTTAAACACGAAAAAATGAAATATGTAAAAGATTAATTAATTATTTTTAGGGATAAAACGAATCATTAATATTTTTACAAAACAACAAATTTAATGAAAATATGTTTTAAGATATTATTATTACATAAAAAATACTTCAATATATTACAATAATTTGAACCTTGCATAATTTGAAGAATTATAATAGGACTGTAGTTAAAAATAAGATTATAAAGTAATATTTAACATTAGTAATGTATAATTCTTAATCGCGAATTATTGTTGCAATATTTAAAAATATCTAAACCAAGTAGAATTTTCATTTTTAAGTACTTTTGAAATGATTACGGCTTTACAAAAAAAAGTTATTAATTTGAATTAATTAATAATAATTGAATCGAATGCAAATATCTAATAATTTAACACATCTCATAAAATTTTGTATTATGAAAGAAAAGATTTAAATTAGCAAGTATTGTCAAGTAATATCTTATTTTTATTTCTACTATAAAATATATGTACATAAAGGATACATTTTCAAAAATATATGGAGAAAATATTTATCTCGTATAAATGTTGTCAAAAGCAGCTATACAAAGTTATATCAAAGAAATTTTAAGATAAATTTATTACAAGCACAAAAAATCTCATCCCTCTTTTGTCTGTACCTTTTCTTTCTTTCCACTTTCCCTCTTTTCCTCATTCCTTCTATCACCCTCTCCCCTTGCACTTTTACTCTCTTTCGATTTTTGCTAGTACGGGTAAAAATGAATCTCCCACAGGAGATAAACTTGAAAAGGAAAAATATGCGATGCCTCCATGTACCTTTCATGAAAAAAGATACCAAAAAATACATCCGAAGATTCAGTGGTGTTATCGCAATGATCAGGGGACAATATTTTTCCTCCGAAAAACTTTCAAATGAATCTAGCGCATAGTGTAATAAAAGTTTTATAAAAGCGTTTTTTAGACTGGTTGGAAAGCAGAGGTCATCAATCTCTCCTTTCAAATAGTGCAGTAACTTAATCGTTGGTTCACCATCGACTTTTCGCTCTTAGAGATATTAACGTGTCATAAGAAACGAACAATTAATAGTAAAATGGAACTGAACATCGTCAACATGAGTATTTTAGGTATATGCGCAAATAAAAATCTTAGAGAATTTTACTTCAGCCTATTTTAAATAAGCTCGCGAATTTGAATACGATAGCTTTAGCTGATAATGGCAAGCTTAACAATAATTTGTTTTTTATTCCATTGAACATAAAAAATGTTAATATAGTATGGTGTTTTACAGTTTTTGCTATGGAACATTACAGAAAAAAACTTTGAATAGCTTACGAAGACAGCCTGTAAATAATAAATCTATACGAAATTTATGGAAAATGTATCAGTTATATCAGTAATAGGTATATGATTATACCAGTTAATATTCATCTAAATTGAGTTTAGAAATTAAGAAAGATATCGTATAGTCCATGTACGGCCAAGACAATAACAATATATATCGTTAAATCATATTACATAATTAACATAAAAATAATCATTAAATCATATACGTCTGTAGATAGTTGAAATCGAAGATTAAGAGATAAAAGGAATCTAATATAAATTTAAACACGTGAAATATACTTTTAATCCGGTCGTGAATATATTCTTTTATCAAACTATACTGCTCATTCAAAAGTTACATGATATATAGTAATTATTTTGTATTTCATAATCACGATAATATATTACATATTTAATGAATATTTATTTTCAAATTTAGCCGATTTGTTACGTATTTTCGTTAATTTTGCAAATATAGGGCAAATTTAATAAATTTGAACAATTATATATAAATGAGTTCAAATACAAATCAATTATTATTCGAATACTAATATTGTCAATTTTTAACCTAATTTAAACAACATTTGTATCTGCATTTGATAATTTATGGTAATAAATATATCAATATATTTATTTCAATTACTTAATATATTAGCTAAAAAATTTTTATCGCATACTCACAGTTAATAAAACACATATTAGTTTGTAAACAATTGAATTAACATTTTTTAAAATTGACTACGATGATAATTATTCTTATTAGTATTTTTTTTTTATTTTATAATTCAAATACAGTTACAATAATTTTATATTAATTATTATAAAAAAACATTTTTAATTAAAAATACAATATTATTTATACATAATAAATAAACTCCACTTTAAACATTATTGTATAAAAACAATTTATAAAAAAAATATTTTTTTTTTATTTTTAATTTATCCAGTGGCTATAATTTTTGTATAAAATTATATTTGCTAAAAAGTAAAAAAAATCTGAAAAATATACAATTTGTGAATTTTATCGACTGTGGTTAATTTATTCTTGTAAGTAACTTCTAAAAAACTGATCTTTTTATTATTGTTTAACAATACATGAATTAATAAAGGCCAAAAAACTTTAAAATATATATATATATATATATATATATAATATATTCTAATTTAATATAGATTAATAAACTTTTGAAATTTTATGAACATTTATCGAGGCAATGAATGTATTATAATTAGTAACAGTGAAAATTTAATTTTAATGGAAGATAATAAATAGAACCTACTTAATTAGTATTAATGTTTAATTTAATATTAAACAGGTGACCTATACTTTGAATACGATAAAGCTTTTGATAAAGTATATATAATATCTTGATTATATATTAAGACCATTTATTTAATATAGAAAATCTAACAATCATAGGTTAATATACGATAAAATGGCGAATAAGGCATAAATTTGGTCAAAGTTTTGATATTCAAATAAAGCTGTTAAATTTTTTTTACAGAACTTCTCTTTCTCTTTCTGTCTTTCCCTCTATTATTTATATTTCGGAACAGCGCCCATGTATTTGTCGGTTTCTCTCCTTTCTTTTTCTATTATAGAAGCTCGATTTAATGCAGTACTATCAAATATGTTTACCTATTAAATACAATCAAATCCATGGCATAACAAATGAATTCACCATCGTTGACGATTAATGTCTAAATAAACTCCAGGCTCTGTTATCTACATAGGTGCACGCATAAATTCTATATAAATTCTCCTGTATTATATGCACGAATTAGCATGTGCTTAGGCTAATACGATACAAAACTTGTTTATAGTAACCATAGTTTGTTGTATGTGCATAAGTAGAATCAACTTATTTTACTATAACATCAATCAACTTTCTTTAGCCATAAATAACACGAATGTCATTTTTTAATTAGTTTTGGCTTATGTATATTTTGGCCTATGTGTAATATCTTTTAAAGGAATAGGTATTGTTGAAAATATGTAATTACAACTATTGGATATAAATTTATCTCTAGCTATGGAACAAAATTAATTGTGAAAAATTGCTTAATTTTTGTTTACTCCAATCTGGTTATTTTACCTATAAAATACTTTTTATCCTTTGAATACAATTTTAAAATATACATATGGGTGTACTTTTTTTGTTATTAAGGTAGTACAAATAATAATTTCAAGATATTTAATATCAGAGAATGGAGTAAAGCTATATCTTATCTATTTATTTCTAAAATTTTATAAAACTCTAAAATTCATTATTTATATATTACATTAATTAATTTTGTAAGTCCACTAACAACTTTCATCAAAACAATATAGAATAAAAGCATTTTTATATGCAATAAAAATAGATGAATTGTTTATTTTGAACAGATATACATATTGAATTATACATTTCTAACAGATACACATTTCTGTTTAGAAATGAACTTAATAGTTTTTTTATATGAAATGGTATTGAACGTAATGTATTGATATAAAGAAGGGTACAACATTACGTGAGAAGAAAAACCAGAATATAATGAAATCTAGAACTTTTATATATTTTTATTTAAATTGAATAGTGTTAAAAGATAAAATTGCATTATTTTAAGTAATTGTATCATATAAGTTTGGTTAAAAATAAAAATTATATATTACAGTTCATGCCCATGTTTTTTATTGAAATTAACGTTAAACCATATTATTGATCATCTCCGCTCTGTAACACTGTGAAATTTCTCTTCAACCTCTTATATATACATAATTCCGGACAAAAATTATCTTCTGTTTGGGGTTCGATCGAATTCTGGCTTCTGAGCGCCCACCCCAACGTAAAACCCAATCTCAGTCAAGCAAACCACAATATCCGAATATAGAGTAGGAATTCTGGAAGTTCGTTTTACCACAAAATCACTTTCATTTTTTCCAGTAAATGAGAAAACGTATGTCAATTATTAAATCTACTGATACAAAACATTTTCCAAGAATTATGAAAGAAAGGAAATATTAGAAAAGTTAGAAATAGAAAACATACTGACGAATGAACAAATTCTCTAATTTCTGTAACGAAGCAAGAAAGATTGTCGCGCCTTGCATAGAAAAAAAAAGAAGGTAACCTTCTTTTTTACCAATCCAACAATTGGACCAATCCAAAGAAATACATTTTATCAATGATTATGATAGGAACCTGCTCTTTTGGATTAATTTCTCTATATTCAATGAAAAGGTAGAAATTTTAGTATATAAAGATAGATATAGTTATGAAAATTCTTTTGTCGTCATCCATACTAAATATAAAAGAGAATAGATACAAACGTACTAAGTCACATTACCACAATTAAAAATTGCATGAGTTTAATTGGTTACTGTATAAATTGTCAGTTAGAAAAGTATTTTTCTAAAAATCTTCGTTTACGATGAAATACCTTCTATAAACTAAATTTGTTTCTACACATTAATATTATTTAAATTTACTCCGTATGCAATTATTATAAAATAGCTCGACAAAAATTCTGTCCTATTGTATAAACATTATATAATTAAACTTTCTTAATTAATTTTCCTTACTTTCTTACAAAAACATCAAGATAATTATTAATTAAAAATGTCAAATTTAAATTTACAATTGATTAATAGCAAATTAATTAGTATATAGATAATGCTAGGAATTTTTTATATATCTACGTAGCTACTCCAACATGAACCTCCAATGAGAGTTTCTATGATAAATAAAATAAAGGAAGGTGACTTGTCTGCAAACAATCGATAAAAATTTTATTTATCCCTAATTAGCAAGCAAAAAAAATATAAAGTATATTAAATACAAATAAAATTGAGAGCAATTTTAATGTATTCTAATAAGTTTAAACAAAAATAAGCATAAAAATCGCATAATGTTTACATATAAAAAAACTGATTACCTTCTTCAGCAACACAAATTAGTAAATTTATATGATTTTTTATTTTTTCTTTGTTCTTAAAAACTCAATTTAACTTAGTGGATAAAAATAAGATTAAAATCCTTATAAAAAATGAAAAAGGCCAACTGTCAATTTCTCGAATAAAATATTAATCAATATATAATTACATGCTAGTTTTTTAATTTTCAGCTTTTATTTATTTATAAATTTAATTCAAAAAGATTTCTTTTTAATGATTTCAAAATCAAAAAATTTTTAATTTAAAAAGCTTTCAAAATTTTATATTGGATTGCTAAGAGTTTTAAATTAATTAAATACAATTTAATTGCAAATACTTGGTTAATAATTGCTTCAATAATCAAATTTATTTTATTATTATAACGAATGATTTACAGATACAAATTATGTAAACTGTAATATCATTATTTGAATTCAAAACAAAAGATAAGATTAAGAGCAATTTACATTTGATTGGAAAAGGAAATGTTTACTTATACTCATATTCATAATTAATATAATTGCGTCTGTTCATTTTTTATTAAAATGATTTTGTTTAAAAAGCAATGGAATTATGTTGATGAGACACGTATAATGTAATTATTTAGAAACTTTTTATACATCAAAGATAACCTATAAACAACACAAAAATATGTTAATCTGTTACTGAATGTATGATTTAAACAAATTAAAGTAAAGCACTTATATTTGCTTACTTCGTATTATAGGCATAAGTAGATAATAAGAAAGATGCTAAGTAAAGGGAAAATTCAATTGCATCAGAGGGAGGAAAATCGTTCATTGATGTAAGCGGTGACGGAAGGCGTCACGAAAAGTAATTAGTTTGAGTTCAGGTCGTTTATATAATTGAACTTTGAATTGAAACTATGACTACAATGATTTGAGTCTTACTACAACACGGTTAAAATAACCTGTAAATTGAAGTAAACGAAAGTTTGAGGAGGACAAATAATACCACTGTTACAGAAAAAATATGGCCAGTCTTTTTCTCTTTTAATTCTAAGATCTATAATTATGACCTAGTCCAAGTTGATTTTTTGAATATTTTTCATTCGAATGTAACATAATAAACACTATTGAATCAAAACATGGGATTAGATAATTAGATGCTATTTAATGAAAATTATAATTTTTGAAATCAATGTAACATTAAAAAATATTAAGAATTAAAGAATTACACAATGAAGCGGTATTAGAATAAAATTTAACAAAAAAAATTGGTGCTAAGTTTAAAAAAAATATAACAATTATATTTCAGATTGCTTACGGCGCATATGTCAGAATTCGAGAATGAAAATACAACTACATCGAGTACCAATCAGACAGATTAAAAAATGAATGTGATGTATTACAAATTACGAATTTAAGGAATTAAAAGAAACGTCAAGTATGATGGATAGTGCTTCGAAAAGCAATGATAGGCATACAGGCTAACGATCTTTTGGATCTGTGATATTATTATCTAAGTTGCTGTAATTGATATAAATATTGTCAGCAGTATATGAACTCAATAATTGATTCATAAAGCGTTTATGAAATGGAAGAAAATATCATATATATTCATATACATTCAATCTCAATCTAAGTATTTAGGAACTGATACATTGGTACTGCAAATAACAGGATACCTCTTGTGTTTTGATTCAGAAGGAATCTTACAAGAGTCTGCGTTACCCTAGGTTGAATAATGTAAGAATTCAGGTTGATGGGACTGGAAAATATCTGTACGGCTGCGGAATTTTTAATGATTGAAAGGAAAACCCTAACTGTACTCGAGGGATCATTTTTTCTTTGTGTGAAAGTTAAGCTATTAAATTTTTTCAATGCATTCAAGCACTTGAGAGTCACCGATACTTCTCACAATAGTACAAGATAAATCAACACAGATTGAGTTGGTCACAAACAGATGGAAATATTAAGAATTCTACTACAATGTTTTGTAACTAATAGAAACACCTTTACTTTTTAAAGCTGCGTTGTTGAACGCTAATAATTTGCTTTCATGAATTATATTTCAACAAATTTTACTTAACTATTGATGCTATTTAAAGACATTTTTAAAAAGAATTTTTCCCGTAACAAATGATGCATTTGATAACGATTTCAAAACATTTTAGTAATTCACATCCGCATCACACAAGTCGAGCTTCCATTGCTTCAATTTCAGTTGACACCAATAGTAAAGGATATTCGACAAATGTTTACTAACAAGTAAACCCATCGGAACAGAAATCAAAACGCAGGAGTCTTCTTACTTGACCGCGTGACATCCTACCCAAGTTCTCAATCAATGAATCAAAATTTGGCACGTGGGCATAATTCAGTCCTGTATAATCTCTCGATGAAGTAGAATTCGAGGTCAGACGCGACGGAAATTCATTCGCTCGGATAGCGAAGCATCTTACTATAAAGCCGCAATGCTACAAGTGAATTAGAAGTACGATTATCGAATTAGTCAATCCGAGCCGAACTGTCAAGTAGCAATGAATATGTACGAGCGTGACCAAAAGTAGATTGAGTTAATCAATTGAATGATGGCTTCTTGAATAGTTTATTGTGCGTTAGATTATTTTCTCCTGTGGTCCCCTTCTGAGCACCCATAGAAGTATTTTTATTATTCATGAGTTAATAAGTATATTTACATTGGATTTTTTTTGTTAATTGACTTTATTTTAGATGATAACTATTCTCATACAATAAACAAATTATTTTAAAAATAAACATTTTTTATTTTCATGACTGACTGATCAAAATATAGTACTTAAAATTCATAAAAACCATACGCGAATAAAGTAATACTGTTCAGATAAGTTTGTCGGTGTTTCTTTTTATGGTAGGATTACAACATCAACATAATAATCTCAAGAATTTTTGGTCTATCAAATTATCTAATGTTAAGTGAAATTAAAATTGAGAAAATATTTTTATTTTTTCTACATTTTCAATATTTAAAATTGGTATTACTTATATCATGTGATGCTTACATATTCAAAAAATATAAAAATTTGTTTTATATTTAAAAAGAACTTTTATAACGAAAATTTTGTAAACTATTAAAATTTACATTAATTATTATTAAATGAAATAATCGTGAAAAATTATTTATTAATTCAATTTAGTACTTTATATTGGAAAATTTAAAAAATTTCTTATAATTAATACAAAGACAATGCATATAAGAAAACGGTTATTAAAATGTAAAATTTTCATTGTGTTATACTTTATTTTACGTTCGGTCATGAGAATATAAATTTCGTAAATAATTATAAATATTAAAATAAGACATATACAATCGCATCATTAAAGCTAGCTTGAGTAAAAGTAAGATAAGCAAGGCACAATGAACCTCTATTATTTGAACTAAATAAATACGAAACTAAAAAACCTCACCGGCTTCTAATAATAGACGAACGTAATAACGTCGAAGCTTTGAAATTGCCAGGCTTCCGTCTCGTATAAAATCCTCCTTCCCACCCCGCAATAGTTATTTTTCCACACTCGTATCAAGGCTTCGAATTACGTACCTATAGACTCAATAATTCTTAAGGGCTTGAATCTCTGCCATATAGGCTATGAATTTCGAGTTGTTCCTCGAATTTGCAATTTTTTCGTTATCTCTTTTTCTTCCTCCCTCTCTGACACCATCGAGCAACACAAAATCCAGTTAAAATCTATTTATTTTATATTATTTATTTATAATTTGTTATTACATAATTGATACGATAATTAAGCACAAATTTTATTTTATACATATTGAAAAATTCGTTAATTATTAAAAAGAACAAGTTTTTTTATTTATAAAAATTATTTTCTGTTCATTAATATGAAAAATTATAAATTATTATCGTAAAATTTAATAATTATCAGATATAAAATATTTCATAACTATATATGCAATAAGGAACGGATTGATATAGAAAATAATAATGGAAAATGTTAATATGAAAACTTGAATATTTATTTATTATTGCAAATGTAAAGTATAAGTTGTTCCAATCTAGAGTAATACCATAATAATTTATGTATATTTGATAAACACAAAATTTAACAAATAACTGTTTAATAGTAATATTAAGATTACAGAACTTTTTCCTTTTAATTTGATTTTAATTTTAATTTAACGCGAGTTATTAGTTATTCAAAAGTAACAAATAATTTTTTTTAATATAAGTCAATGATATAAGGAACATAGGTAGAAAAGAAAAAGCAAAAGAATGATAAATCATGCAGAAGTCATAAGAAGTTTTGACTATTGTATCAATTTAGCAAAATATATATGTGTATGTGTGTTTTTGGAAAATATCGTTCAAATATCGTTGAAGATTTTGACCGAGCATTGGCGCCATCTCCCGGGTAGTCTACCGATCTCGCTAAAAACACTTGATGTTGTCACACTAAATGTTCATTTATGACTGGCAGGAGGGAAAGCTCAAGCTAGTCATCTCTTGCTTGAATCTTAAACTCGGCTTTTATCTTTTGCTTTCACGGATTTAGATACTCTGAAACAATGCCGATTTCTTTCGTATTTTTCCTAATATTTAATAAAATGATTTAACCAGATATTTTGAATTTCATTAATTCTTAAATACCATTACATTATCGTGCCCTCATCACTACCGATATATTTTCGGGGATTTTTATTTCGTACTTTTCAAGACAATATATATATAAATGTGTGTGTGTGTGCTTGCGCGCGCGTGTGTGTGTGTGTGTCGATACTTGCGATGGTTTTGAAAAGTTGTGAGTATCAATAATTGTTATGATATCTATGTTTACTGATATTAATAAGTCCCTGGTTGATTGCTCAGAATTAATTTTTCAATAATTATACTGGCTGTGGAAATTTGAATAATTATTCTTTTCAGTTTATAATTTAATTTGTAGGCATCCTTCGTCGTAATGTGATAATATTTAATTGTTATATTTCTATAAAAATTTTGATCAACTGATAGCTAAACCTTCACAAAATTCTCACTAATGAAAACTAGATTCAAAAACTAACATTGAACCGTATAATAATTTTAAAAATAATTTTCCATTTGAGGGTTGCTTCGGAAAAATTCTGATTCCTCCCTACCATTCAAAGTATTTAATATAAAGAACTTGAGGTTCGCTCTCTTTCGAAGCACATACGCATAGAGGCAGCATTTATTGGTATCTAATATGTACAGTAGGTGGTGGGTTAATACAGAACTCTTAGACATTGCTTGAGAAAAATATTTCTTTCTTTCAAAAAAAGTTCATGTAAATTTCTGTTAAGTTCTATGTCATCGGCTGGGTGTATAAAGTTGTAAGACCAACGATTCAGAAAATAGTCCTGTAGTGCTAAATCAATAAGAGGGCCATATCAGTAAGGGGAAAAGGGTGCATGCAAAAAATGTTCTTATCCTGCGTTCGTCGTAATTCTAAAGCCTACGGAATACGCTTGATTGGTTTATAAAGTATTATAAATGTGGATCTTAGTTGATGCGTTTGAGGCTTGGACCAAGGATTTATCCGGTTGACTTTTCGTTTTGGGCTTATTACTTCAATATGAGCATGTTCGTTGTGCGCGTAGCCTTGGCTTTCTAACCGGCTGCAAGGGCACCTAGTATTTGCCAGATGTTGAACTGGCTCCAGGTTAAGTTCTTGTACGTAGACGGTGCATTGAAATGGATATTTAAATCACGGTAGAAAAAAGCGAATGGAAGAATAAGAATGATAGAGGAAAGAAAACATTTTTCGTGCTGGCCGTTGCCGCGGTCGTTAACGTAATGTAAATGAATTTTTACTGGCCATTTAAATGGTAGATAATCTTTGCCCAGAAATATAATTTGTTAGTTATGATAATAAATTCAGCATTTTGTTCGCCAATCGTATTTGTACAATATTAGTAATAATAATTTCAGATACGGCAATCCTTTCTTTGATTATTGAATATGTGCATCGATATTCGATATTATTGTATGTATTACGATACACAAAATTTACGTAGAAAAAATTGAAAATTAAAGTGATACTAAACTGCCCGTTGAATGGTTAGCCACAGAGTAATTTCGAATGAATTCGTTTATGTAAATTTCCCTTGAAAAATTGTAATTTCCCCCACTTCCTTAAATTAAATATTTGGCTGTACACTACTCTCATGCATATATTTTAATCAAGAGAGCAATCCATTAATAAAAGAAACTGCAAATCGGCGGAGTATCGGTACGTACAGGCTTTCATTCCATTTTCAATAAAAAATGTCCTTCATCACTAGTTGAGACTCCGAAAAGTCTAGGCCACGGACATGATGATTTTGAAGGGCTAGAATGAGTTTACGTGCTCGTGGCCTAATGCAGAAGGCTTAGGCGGACTCAAATTTTGGGTCAGGCTAATTGTTGCGCTAACCCTACGCTCACTAAGGGTCATCGTGACCTTCTACTACTACATCTTGCGTGTAGTTGATGTCAAATATACTGTTTTAAGTGGCCGATACCCTAGTTTTGAATACATACTCAGTATCAGCATTGAGATTAAAGAAAAACATACCTGTGTTTCGACGTAAAATTTAAAGAAAAGTTTAGACGTAGTATCGGTCGTAAGATTGCATTTAATCATTATTTTTAATTTTAAAAAATGGTATCATATTTTAATGTAATGTTAAACGTAAGCTTAAGAAATATAATATAAGATTAAAAATTTTATAGCTTTAAAACAACATTATATGGATAAATTTTATTAAATCAATTTTGGTTTATTATAAACGAGATAAATAGTATTGTGAACAATTATTTCACTAGAGATTAAGTCAGAATTTTGTATTTCTATGAATTACATATTTAATAATTAACTTTATAAAAACGACAAATCGGCTGTAATAGAAGTTAAATTATTAATATTTGAAAATACACGTGCATTGAATCATAATAAAGCAATTATTTTTTCCTCCAGTAATGAGACATTATAAAATTCAGAAATTACACCCTACTTAATTTTCTAGAGCCGCCCAATTATTATTTACTTTAACGCATAAGCTTGTGCAAAACGACGGATCGAACTTGTAACAAAATTGATAAAAATCCCTGTAATAGGCCGCTATTCAGTATTTGCCGCAATCTGGTTTACATTTGTGAATATCCCCAAGTAGTCTATTAGTGCACGCCCTCGCGTAATCTTCACTGTTTATTGGTCCCCCCCTCCGGCAAAAGCTTTTACGACGAAGTCTAGGAGCTAGAACTATGGACAAGAAGACGGAGAAATGCTAGACAATTTTTGTACATGCAAACGACCCAAGAAATAATTCCCCGGCTATACATACTACTATCAGATATTAAGCCGTGCATAAACACATGATATTATGATTGCTACACACGTGGATACGTGGAGGAAAAATTTTTTTAAAATAATGAATTATGAATAATGGTTTTTAAATATTCTTTAGTTCACTATCCAGAATATTTGTTTATTTATTTAATATAAATTTTATTCATTAATTACTCATTTATTCTAAAATTAATTTTTTCTTGAAATTTCCAACAAAATTCAGTTAATTAATTTCATTTATAATTATATAGCATTTTAAGAAACAAAAATTGTTGCACCAAAACGTTATCAATTATTCACTGATGCTAATCATTTTTACTTGTAATATAATAATATCAAAAAAAATTTTAAATAAAGGAATATTATTTACGAAAAAATATTAATTTATTTTTCCTACGTAACAAAACTAAGAAACCAATGTTCTAATTGAGTTAAAAAATAAACTGGTAACGCAGAATGTGAATTTACAGCATTAAGATTTAATATAATGAAATACACGTAAAAAACTTTGAATCGTTAATTATTTATTCTTTCCTCAACAACAGAAAATATTAACTTCATAATTAATATTTTCATCAATTATAATCAGTTATAAATTATACGTGTAACCTAAATAAACATCATGAAATATTTTCATATAATTATAGCTTCCAGATAATTTTTCTCTCGACACATCAAACGAATAGAATAAAAATCAAGTCATTATATTTTAAGTTGCTTTTCTGTTCTACTTTCCGATACTGGATTTTTTTTCTTCTCCTAATACTTTATATTTAGTTTATATATCTTTTTCCTTTAGAATTCGTTTGCACTCCGATATACTCTTATTTTGTATCATCTCTTATTTCCTTTATTCTTTCTATTTCCTTTTTTTCTCGACTCTACCCCTTTATTCGGTTTTCTATATATCTTGCAAAATCTTATATCAACTTTTATTAGAGAAAATCTACAGTAAAATAGATTTTCAGCGGCCACCCGGTCTCGATAATACCTTTTCCATTGGCTCATTCTTACCCTGTGAGAATTATCCATTCCAGATTTTCCCTCAGTATGCTTTTTTATATCACTTAATTTTTCCTTTTATAGGTGTAATATTGTATATTGCGTACTGTATTTATGAGAATGACTTTTCATGTTTGCAACTAAAAATTCGAATTCATTGTGAAATGAAAAGTAAACTTTTCAAATCTTCATTGAAATATTTAATTTGGAATAAAAACTCCTCTTCGTTTGATTAATTTTTTTCTTAAAAAAAAAAAACAGTATTTAATTGAGTATTTTAACCTTTATGGAATAAGAATAGTTTTGAAAAAATATAAATTGTTTATTTTCGTTTTTTCATGTTTTTATTTCAAGCTGAAATTATAAAAGTACTTTTACCCGTTGAAATTTTTTAACTTTCTTACTGAGAAATTAAAGTTTCTTACATAACTTATATCGCACAATATAAATAATGCACTTTTGAAACATTTCTTAGAAATACTACAAATATTAATTAAATAAAAAATTCTATTTTACTTACCCAAATTTCTAAATTAAGTTTAAATGTTTAAAGAGTACGATAACCATTGATTATTATTTGAAGAAATTATTTTGAATAATTTATAATAACCAACACTCGATTAAAAGTTAAAACGAAAAGAAAACATTAAGTAAAACACATTTTTAAATGTATCTCTTACGTAATATTAATGTAATGATTATATGCCAATAGATTTGTATAATAGAAGTACATTTTTGTTATTTTCATAATTCGTTTTTAATCGTTTAAAAAGATATTTTTTTGTAATGTAAATTTTCAAATCTAAAAAATAGTACTACTAATTTAGTCAAATAATTCCTCAACTTATTAAAGTGACTCATTAATATTATATTAATATCTAAATCAGTTTTTATAAAAGAGTCATAAATGAAAAAGTCACATACAGCAATTCGATAAATCTTTATTTCGATTACTTCAATCTAAAAAAATGACAATAAAAATGAAGTTACTCATAATACAAGTCAACTAATAATACTTTTTATAGTATATTTTTAAATTGTCAGTATATTTTTTTTTAATATAAACATTAAAAACTAAATATGTAGTAGCGATTATCTTTGAATTATTTTATTATAATTTATTATTTCGTATAAAATTTGGTGAATACTTTTAATGTTGCAAATAAAATTTTTTTTTCTTTTCAGCAGAATATTTAAAATAAGTAATTCATATATAATCTGAATAACTTACAGAAAAATAATCTTTAATAATAAATATTTAATAAATAAAAGAGTTGCGATTAAATGAAGAAGCTGATTAAATAATGTCGTCTCTTATTTAGAATGAAGTGAATTGAACGGAAATTCCTGCCTGCACGAAACTGCTGACCGTTAGAAATGAGAATACACATTGTAACAAATTGTCTTCCTGTCGAGTCGACGACCATTATTTACTGCAGTAATGCTTTCTTGAACGCATAATTCTATTCTTTAATAATCCCTTATTCCCCGGAGGTATATGACCTTAACTAGCGGAAACACAAGAGGTAGTAAGTAGTGTCATATAGCTCGGAGGTCTAAACGAATTCAATTCTACTAACGAAGAAGGGATATAAAGGATTGTCGAGAAAGCGAAACTTACTCTTAAGAAAGATGACCTCTGCAAGCGTTTCTATTAATCGCGTGGTATTGTCTCTACTCATCCCTACGCATGACCACCCAACCATCGACAAACATATACGCAAGACTCAGCAGCTGCAACGGTATATAAGTTGAAAAAATACCAAAATAGTCAATAATAAATGGCTAAATGTAACAAAATATATTGTGAAAAAGTGTATTCTGAAGCAGTTAATTCTAATAAGGATAAACTTTAATAAACGTATTTGTTAGAAAAAAGCTATTTATATTAAAATTGGTCTAGTTAGAAATTTAAGCTTTAAATTAAGTATTCCCATAAGTATTTTATATTCTTAAATTGATACATATTTATTTTTATTAGATTATTTATTTATAATTTATTTTAATATATTATTTATTTATAATTTATTTTAATATATTATTTATTTTATTATATTAGGATTATTTTACTATAATAATTGTCTAGTAAAATTAATGCATAAATAGAAAATGAACATTAACTTACTGCAAAGCTACAAACAGATATTGTTTTAAAAGTAATAAACCTTTATCAATTATGATAAATTTTAATTTTTTTAATTTTGATGAAGTAACTGTAAAAGTATTAACATCATTAACATAACAATGTTAAAGTGTACTTCAAAAACTATATTTTAATAAACAAAGAAACTTTTCATAAACAAATTTAATAGGTTGTTTAAAACTACATTTTTTTAATTAAATTCAATAATATTCATGGACTCTGAAAACATTAGTGTATAAAGAATAAGTGTACATGTATATTACTAGTGGTCAAATTGCACCTTAAAAATATCAAATTTCTTTAAATTTGAATATAAAATTTTGCAATATATAATATTGAAAGAAAAAAATCGATTTGGATTATATGTAATTTTTATAAGCATATTTAATTAACACACATTAAATACGTCAGCGAATTGTAAAAATGAATAAATACATTATCTTATACAAAACCTTTATACTATATTTATTTGTAAAATAAAAAAAAGTTTTTTAAAACAAACATCATTTGAGCAATCTTTATTCGCAAAAAAAAACTTGTGCATGAATATTTAGTAACAAAATGTCTATTAGAACCACAATCCAATTTTATTAATCTATTTTAGTATATTATACAGATAATTTAAAAAAATTTTATAATTCTCTACAATTCGAGATTAAATTGAAAAGTGAAAAAAAAATTAATTTTAATAATTTCAAATTGATTTGTAACAAAAATATAAAAAAAATCTTTTTGTATAAAACAATTATGTTTGCATGAAATTTTTTTCCTTTACATACAAATGAAATGAAATTCTTTCGTGCTTCGAATACTTTAATACATTAATGTATTAAAATTATAAATATAAATACATGTTAAAGAAGCATTGAATAATCCTAAAAATGAGGTTAAAGTAAATTAAAAATTAACGCAATTTATATATTGAGGATAAAAAATCCTAGTAAAATAAAATGATTCACTAATTGGGTTATCCATTGTTATGTTGAACCGAATACAAATAACGCCAATAAATATATCATGTTTGTTATATCTAATAAGGAAAAGCTCCAGTTGTAATTATTGTTAAAGTATTTTACTACTAACTGCACAAAAAAGAAATTTATACGATTTTAAAAATAAAGAAAGCATAATAACATTTTTAAATTATTATTTTGTAAAAGAAGCGTTAAATTCAACCACAGCAATCGCTTATAATTTTTTAAATATAATTACGAAAAAAATATTTTTGTAAATGAAAAATTATGAAATATTTACCAGTTATAATCTAATATTCAGCCGAATTGTTACGTTATGTTTTTTTATTTAAGTTATATTATAATTTTGATGCAAGACTGTGAAACACGCACAATTGGGCAATTTTACGTTTTTTTATCTTTCAAGCGATTGATTCCACATTTGAAACGAAGCACTTGAGAAACTCTGTTAAAATTAAATTTGAAGTTCAAAGAAATGCACCAGTAACTCATCCGAGACGGTAAAGTTTGTTTCTCCTATTTAGTAAAAACTTGGTTAGTACCTGAAATTTCTGCTCTTCATGCTTTAAATAAGCTGCGTAATCAGTGGCGAGTGTAACTGATTATTGACACATTTAGAATAGGATGTCAATCCTTTTAGACAATAGCGATCGCCAAGATATTCATCGTGTCTTTACCGGGTTGCTCTGAAATCTCAAATCGAGAATCGAGCGCAAGTTTTCTCTTTTTTCAGCCTGTTGGGGTTACTTAAGGCCACTTGCACTCGGGATGGAATCTCAAATGAAGATAATCGAGCTAAATAACCGGAGTCAGGGATTAACTCCCTTGTGGCTTTTTGAGTTGGTCGAATCGATGAAACTTTATCGTGGACATTGTGATTAATTGAAATTTTCTTTGGCGCACTGAGGTGTGGTGTGAGTTCAAATTTAACTTAGCATGACTAATTTTCACGCGCTCTTCAATTTCTGATTTTGATCATATATTGCACGAAGCTAACATCATTTCGTGTATTTACTTTCGTAGCCATCGAATTCAACACTTACTCCAACTGCTTCTAAATAATGTGCTTTAATACTAGCCGTTCCGTTATTTTATTTTCAGTATTATAGATTACTTTTCAGACTATGAATACGACGAAATCTTTAAATTATTTACTGAAAATTATTTAAATGCAATGTAAGATTTTTTTACATTACACCTCCAAACCTTTCTATCATAATTAATAACAGTATTAATAAAAATAAAAATTAATCCGTTTTTCGACTGCCAGTATTAAAATATGTTATTTATAGTGGCAGTATATCATTAATTGTAAGAATAAAATAATAATGTAACATGTAGCTTATAGATCATTTATCAATCTGTCGAAATATTTGAATAAAATATTTACTTAATATTGTAATAGTATAACAGTGTACTTATATTAAAAAAGCGTATTTAATTGATATGAAATTTATTACACGAGTGTCCTTTTTTTAAAGAAAAATTCAATATTTAGTATTAATTCCTAGATAATTGTAATAATTAGTAAGGACATGCAAGGAGAAAGTAAAAAAATTATGTTAGTATATGTTATTCAAAATTGGGTACATTTTTTATTTTTGGTAGTCTGTAAAAAAGTTAAAGAAATTTGTAAATTTATTTGAGGAAAATTTAAAAAAAGGCGCATCGCATCGCATTTAAATGATACTTCAAAGTCAAGTAAAATATTAATGATTCAAAATTTTTATAGGAAAAAAGCAATTTGAAGCTGTTAAGAATACTTTAAATGATTTTGAGTATCGCGATGTACGAAAGAAAATACTTTGCACTACGCGAGTGAATAAATGTTCTACTAAATAAATGATCTGCTTGCATGATTTACTATTCTATAAGGATTCTGTTGACACATTGACAATTAAAGAGATCGAAAATTTACAGCAGAAGTAAGTGAGATAAAGAAAAATCATAATTGAAAAGCATTTAACGCGAAGAAAGTTCACAAGTCCAGTCATTTGCAGTATAAAGTATTTCACGAAAATACCTTCGATTTTAATGCAACGAATTACGTTAAATGTAAAAAATTGAGGAGACAATGCGAAACAATCGAAGATGAATAGCAATGTAACGATATTACCCTGATTTCTCGCTAACTTAATGTTTGCCAGATTCGAGGCGAGAGGCAAGGTTATCGATCAATGTTATCAGCGGTCTCGAATACCCACGGTGTATGCGTTTATGCGATGAGGTAACGTCCGCTGCTTAAACGCACAGGGTCCCGAGTTCCGGAACCTCATCCTAAGCCAAAGCCGCACATCGAGAATGGTATAAGGAGACTAGCCGACCTCGTGCGAAAGTGCAAGGCTCCGAGAATGTCGAGGAGGCTAAACTCGATAGAACTCAAAGAATATGCCGTCGTCACGGGAAGGCTTACTTACCCACAGCAACAATGATCCCGAGGAGTACCACCAAACGCACGGTTCCGCACATGGCGCTCGCGCTTTCACCGGCACGCGATACCGCCCGCAAGCTCGCAAGCTCCGTGGCAAGCAGCGTGCGCGGCCACTTGTGTGGCTCTGAGGCGGGCTGACGACTCCCCGACCTCGGGCTCCTCGGTCGCAGCGGTGGCAGCATCGACAGCGGCGAACGCGCACACGCGCACTCGAGTACCTTTCCAGTCCACCCCTCCATCGCACCCCTTCACCGCGGGTGACTTAAATGGGACCGCCGGAGGTGCAACCTGTCCGATTGACTGCACTTTTCGCGGACATTGTCCCCTTTTTTTTCTCTCTCTCTCTCTCTCCTGCTCTCCGCGCTCCGCGACACCCTGAACGTTCCTGAATTCCGAAGATCTCGCGAGCATCTAACGGGTTAAGCGACTCGACTCCGATTAGATAAAGTCTGAGAGCCAAGCTTGATGTTTCCGGAACTTCTGTTTATCAGGGTACTCATGAACGTTGAGTCTTTCTTTACATTCGCTACATATGTGGCCCTCCTTACTCCTTAGTCCGCCTCGCGGATTTACTTGAAGGAAAGAGTCTTGGAGTTAGGGCGCAAGCTTAAGAAATTATGTAGAAAAAATTTAATCGGCGCGCATTCGGCTTTTATGATTCCAAATGAGTCAGACGAGAGCAGCATTTTTATTACGTCGATGGAAAAATATTTTTAGACAATAAAACTAAATGTTCGTTCATTGTCATTTGAAAGGCATTTTTACTATTCTCTAAAGTCTTGTTTATTTTGCATGAATTTTTTTTTGTACGAACATTCGCAGATTTTTCACGTAAACTGTTTAAATTCAAACTTCACCGCAGGAAATGTAATTTGATTATGTAAGCTCTAAGCGTTTCTATGTAATATTTAATATTAAACATATTTTAAAAATTACAAATAATATTGTAACAATATTTACCCAACATTTTTTATTTTTTATCTTCTGGATTTTTTGGCATGTTGGCATATTTCTATCTTCCATTCCTTGTATCTGTTGTTTGAAAAATCACAATTTACTTCTTAAAACAACAATAATAATTTTAATTTAATTTAATTTGGTCAATACACTGCAGATTTATAAAAAAAGCGCAGTCTATACGATGAAAAACGCTTTATAAACCCTGGAATTGGTTGTCTTGACGTCATCCATTCATATTGTACTTTAATTTCTCGTATTTTTTATTGTATTACTTTGTTGCCTGTCCATTGCAGAATTTCCTTTGAGCCTCACCTGAAATTTTTATTGCGCCTAGATCTGGACGTCCAAGCCTTCGTGTTGCATATGCTGGCAATCTTTCTCCCGCGTTCCAAATCTTCTTCGGATAACTAAATTCTCGTAGAGAAGTTTCTGTGTACGATTTTTAGCAGCTCGCGTTGCCGGGCCATAGTATTTTATAATTATTGCCAGAGCAGTGCAAGTTATGAATCATCTTTCAAAGATTTTCTACGTCGAGTGGATAAAAACGTAACGCAGTATCTGTGCAGATACACGAGCAGGATATTCCTCTGTCAATTGTGACTGTCGCAACATTTATTTCGAATTTACTGTCACATAAGTGTTCTAAAACTTTTTATTAAAATTCCCTATAATCACTGATATGAAAAAGCTTATATAGATATTGCAATTTCAAACAAAAATATGAAAATTTATCTATATATATATATATATATATATATATATATATATACGCATAAGTTAATTCACGTTAGAGCCTGCATTTTAAAAACTCAGAATTTGAAATGACGTGCTAAATAAATTTTTTTTGCCATGATTGTTAAAATTATTTAAGCTGCTTGATTTTATATTATCAGCTGACAGTCTACGTTTAAGGACCAATGTGTTGATAGTATTCATTTTAAGCATTTTAACTATTAAAATATAACAAAGATATTGAAAGAAAATTAATACTTATGTTACTTAATTTTATTGCTAGTTTTTTTTTGTTACTTATTTCTTTAAAATATTTTGATAGTTACAAACGCTCTACTACGATAGTTGCCATAAGATTCTAAGTATTTACAATTTGCACATTGTTTTTATTATATACAAATGCCTATGTACCCATTGCAAAATGTTTTTGTTGTAATAGCCTTAGCAATAAAGCGAATTAAGGTAACATGTCGTCTACTTATCGGACTGTTAATAGCAATAATGCAAAAATGGCAAGTTCAATTGTAAATTGTTCCATCAAGAGTGAGAAAGAAATTCAACAACGCTCCGTAGCGATAGTTCATTGATAGTTCGAATTATAAATAAGCCAAGAGATCTTGTAGATGAAAGAAACCGAAACTTAGCCACGCTCTTCGAACTTTCAGGTAACAGCTTATTACGTCCAAGTACGTCTGAAGGGTGGCAAGACAAAGAAAATAGAGTTTGACAATTTCTATAGTATACGGGTGTTATAGAATCGCGGTCCATGGAAAGTTTAAGAGCTTCTTCGATCTATTCGAAGCAGCTACTCGAAGCCAAGGAAAACTAGAGTATCCCTCAAGTTGCTTTGGACAATTGTAGATCGAAAAAGGGTTGCTATCGAAGATGCGAAAAAGTTTGAGCAATCCGTTTCGTTACGAGTCGCGTCGAAACTTCTGTAAAAGTATGCTGCGAATTATCATATCACTCGAATTAGGCAGAGTGCATCACAGAATTTTCAATTGAGTGCATCCTCAGTCGGTGAAATGTAAAAGCCAAACACTGTAATTACTAATCTTGTGGTAGCCACGGAGTTGGCAAATGCATAATTCGACTCTTGTTTAAAATTATACAGTGATATATGTGCGGTTAAGTATGCACTGCAAATGCATTTTTAATTGATATTTTTTATTGAATACAGCAATTGAATATTAGATACTTGTTTAAAGATTACCAGATATCTTGTGCTTTAGTTAAACTTTTCCTCGACAGAAATTGATCAAATACTAAAATTCGATTTTATTCTTTTAGAGTAGCAAATTTTCAATGATAAAATCAGTAAATGTATTATTATTTAAATGTTTTTTTAATATTTAAATGTAAATATCTACTATTATTTATGAAAAAATAGGCTATTAAGCATTAACTTTATTCGATTAGATTAGCTATAATTGTAATAATTTTTCGAAAAACCTAAATTGTACTTTTGAAATAATATAATGGTTACATATTTATGTCATTGAATACACATAATTTTAGTTATGGAAATCGTTGTTAAATTAATCAATTTACAAATATAAAAAAAATACAATATCTAGAGAGGCACATACAATTTTCTTTTGGAATTTTCTTTTTAAATACTGCACATTATATGTACGATTTCAGTCACTTCAGTTTTTTTGCGCGTAAACTAGCGTCATCTGGTGGTTTAGAGGCTATGATAAATTTACTATCTGCTTTATTGCAAGGTGATACACCAAGGATAATCATTTTTTTTTTAAATAATCGACATATACGTTTATAATTAATAATTTAATCTTATTTATATAAATTTACGATTCATCTTTTTTAAAAATAAAACTAAAATGAATAACGAAAAAACATATGTCAAAGTATCCACATTTAATCTGTATTTCATAAGATATTGTTATTTTTAAACGGCACATTTTTTTTATTTGGAATAGTCCCATCACTATGATCCTTCTGGACAAATCTCTTTTAATACTCGCACACCTTCTATATGTTATCACATTAAAGGTTCTTCGTTTTGTGTCGACGTTCTTAAACAAAATAGCATGAGATTGAAATTTTGTCGAAAAGGCGCTAAGAGTCCTCTAAATATATATTTTTAACTTTAATTATAAATTTATTTTTAAACAGATAAGATTATTGAATTGTAAATTCGATTTCAAAATTTTTAATCATGAATTATAATCATTTTTAGAAAATTTATTGATTTTTCAATAGATTATTTAAAGGTGATGTAATTTTTTAATTATAAATCTTATAAAATACAGTTATTTTTAAATTATAAATGCATTTAAAAAAACTGTAGAGTTAAACAATAAATTTGAGATTAAAAGTTGTTTAGAAGTGAATTTTATGACAATTGTTAATTAATTTATTTTCTAATTAAATTTAAAAGCTCTTAAATTTAGACAAGAAAATTTATATCAAGAATTAAAAGTTATTCAAAAGTAAATTTCATAAAAATTTGCATAACTTTTGCATGATTTTTGTGTTTCTTTTTTCTCGTATCTCTAAAAGAGCGTTTTAATTAAGATTTATAGTATATTTAGGAGAGGTATAGGAGGTTTTTAATCTATTTGTGTGAGCAATTTTAAAATCCTTTTTTATTGAATCCTGTTTGATCGTTATTGATTGTATTGATAATTTCTAAAATAAATGAGAGTCTGATTGAAGGGAATCCTAATTTCCTACTTTAGGCGCTATTAAAAGGAAATCGTGTTCACCCAGCTAAAAATGTTTCTCATTAATTTTCTTTTCGTAATGTTTTATCGATTTCTTTTTTACCATTATCAAATTTCTGTAGACATCTTCTCCTTATACTTACTAGCCGTGTTATTAACTCTTGGTAGGTAGATTATAATTTTTATGCAGGTAATGGGTCACTGGATGGTAATCTGTCTAGTTTCCCAAACACTACTTTCTAAGGAGTTATCTCTCGTACTCGTATATACGAGTAGTCTCTTCGTACTTTCTTTCATCATGTGTTCTAATTAAGCATTTCATTATCAACTTGATCATCCCGTTCGTTGTCTTTAGAAGTGTAATGCTTTAAAAATTCGCTCAGGGCATCGTGTTTTTTTTGAGAGATCCATTATATTGAGGATGGAAGGCTGTAGTTCGGAGCTGTTTTTTTTAAATCGTTTGGCAACTCTTTTAAATAAATAACTTTAAAGTTTCTTCTTTGATCAGTACGAATAGCTCTATGGGCTAAAAAAATTAAAAAAAAATTGACGAACGTAAACGTCTGATATAGTTGATCTAGACTGGTATAGTTGATTTCATTTGTTCTGATTGAAACGGGTTTAATTTTTAATGGCTGATCACTTGGTTCATTATTCGTGACCCATGCTTCTCAGTTACTTAGATTAAAGTCACTTGAATTTTCGGTCAAGTAGCTTTTTTTATCTTGGTTATCTTCATGGTGCTGTCTGTTGGATCTTAATTTTTAATCGCGTGGTTTCCTTAATTTCATTACTTTTTCTTCATTGCTCACGCCGTCTTTCATACCTTTATTCTCTTTGTTTTCGTAAGCTTGACGCCTGGTAATCACAGTTACGTATTTAGATCAAACAGGATTGCGTAAAAGAGCATTGGTACATAGATTTAGGGATCCCAGTTTATATAATACCGTATAGTCCTAAACGAATAACTTAAATCTCCTTTTTGCACTCTGGCACTCAACTTCGATTCTTTTTTTTTCCATACCTACGGTTTGTAGTCTGTTATAAATGTAACATTTTGCCATATGTATAAGATTTAAAAAATTTTGCAAAGTGTAATTTTGCAAGTGCTTCTTTTGATAGATACTACTCAAACTACACGTAACGTACATACTATCAGTAAATGTTTTCAAATGTCACTTTGCGGCAACACTCTCCTATTTGCATTGCATGTTTAATGGCATCACTAGTTATATTAAATGGTTTCCTCATATCATAAAATTGTATCAATGGAAGGTTACGAAGAATATTTTTCAACTCAAACATAAAAACACTTTTATGTCGTATTATTCTTCTCAAATTCGATGTCATTCGTCAAAGTACTTTTGTCAATGGCATTTTTTAGTGCGCAAATCACTTAATAAATCGTTTTTTGTATCCTGCAAGTCTTAAAAATTGTCTTATGTTTTTTTTATTCTATGATTTTAGAGAAATATCAATCGTATTTATCTTCTCAGTATCCGGACTTAGTTTATTTTCACTTAGTATATGGTTCAAATATTTTAATATGTTTTCATACAACATTTTATAATAATATTTAGCGTTATAATTGATTGTACTACAGTAAATGCCTATTAATAGAATCATTATCGTTTTGATTTCGCTCCAATCTGAGTCGCCCTAGACTCCGGACGCTAGAATATAAAAAAATACCAGCAGCGTCTTTCGCACTTATCTCTTCAGCCTCTAAGAAATAACCTAACCAATGCGATCTCCTCTAGGACAGCTTCGGGCAGCTACGGAGGTAGTATATCTTCCTTCTCTTCGTCGCAAAACCTACAATATAGACTAGTTATTTGGCCTGTGTTGTATCAGTGAACCTTGACACTGCCGTGTTAATTGCCACTGCCAAGAATATCTACATCAATCTCTTGGTGTTGACAGAAGGCAAGAATACACTTGGCTCCAGTCCTTTGTATTTTCAATAGACAAAAAAACGCTTTGGCGTGGTCATATACATCTGTTTCATCTCAGATTCGGTTAACTTCCGGCTCCAACCAATGTTCTATCTCCCCTTTGATACGACTCTTGCAGAATTATGACGTTTCTCTTAGTCCCCAGTCTAGCCTAGCCTCATCTGTCACTACGTTTCTCTTGATCCCACTGGGCCATGGATCCATACCAGCTCAACCTTGGTTAGGTTGACCAAATAGTTTAAAGGCTGATAACAGCCAATTTCGACTCTATCTGTGTAACAAGCCTTTCCACTATCAGGGTTGCAATACTTCTTAATATTCCATTCTTCTCTTGAAGAAATCTAACCCTTTACTTTTGTCGAAGATCAAGCTTGTAATCTTGACGTCGTGGAGGGGGCACCATACGTGTCGTCCGTCGGCTCAAGTCCTTGGGAAGCCTCAATATTTTTTCTACGTCTCTCTTTTTTAAAAATAAGGCGATCCTGAATAGGGCCTGTGCCACTGACATTTCAAGACTCGCTTTAAAATCACTTAGATGAAACCAAATTTACCAATGACTGCCTTCTTCGCACTTTATAACAAGGCCGAAAAGATTCCGTCGGGCCTTTTATTTATAGTGAAAACTGCTTTAACGAACTTGCCACCTTCTATCTAAATTTACACCATCTGCACGTCAGAGATTCATTACCACTTACCATTTCGGCACACAAATAGCGTAAGTAATCAAGGAGTTGTCGG
Organism: Kradibia gibbosae; assembly: GCA_018907135.1. NCBI lineage: Eukaryota > Metazoa > Arthropoda > Insecta > Hymenoptera > Agaonidae > Kradibia > Kradibia gibbosae. Next base: position 27,787,773 of record JACCHX010000003.1, on the reverse strand, counting down.
ACAACGATATTCTATTAGTGACCCTACATTCCTTGTTTCATTGTGCGATCCTCGTAGATGCTAAGGTAAAATATAATACCTCTTTACCTTTTACATGTCTAAACATTGGCGCTGTATCCACGCTCAGAATGTCCAGGTTAGTTTTTACTAGGTGTTCTAAGAATCTGTACCCTCTGGTGTTAGTCTCCATCTTTTCCTATACTTTGGTGTGAGTTAGCGTCACACCTTATCATTAGCAAACTTTCAACTGCTGGTCCTTACAATCAATGTAAGATAAGTTGAGGTCATAAGCAGCCTCAAACTAAATCAATTTATCGAATATATCCTGTTATAAATGTTGAAGAATGAACTAATAAAGATGTTAATAAATGAACTAATAAAGAGTTGAAGCAACTTTAGCTGCTGGTAATCATTAAGAGAAGGATAATTTTTGTTAATAATCCTCCTATATACTTTTATTACATCGAGAACGCATTAATAATAAGAGTAGGTATTGTTAAGCAAGCCCCTGAGCCGAAGGCTTGTTTGAATCATGTAAAAAACAACTAGACAGCAACCCGTGTAGAGCTTATAGGCTCTCGAATGGATAAAAATGACCTGTATCTTTCAAGAAATGGAATCAGAAGTATCCATAGTGTCCATAACGAAACACGACACCACGTTGCCATTCCCTTGGAGAGTGTTGAAAATAGTGGAAACTCATCAACCACATTGACGCTGGGATTCACGGATTCGCTTAAACGCATATCGCCAGCCACATGTTTAAAGTTGGAGTTACCGACGTTTAGTAAGGTCGCCTTGAGCACTGGGTAGAATTATGTTACTTATTTCAGTCTCTAGTCCATGAATCCCCGCACTTCAACTAGATTACCAAGCTTTCAGATCTAAAAACTTACCTAACTGGCCTCGTTATTAATTTCATAAGGGATCTGTAATTACCGGGATCATTTAAAATTCAGCGTGAAGGGTATTAGGAGCACGTTCACTTCATCTCCGAACATCTGATTGCTATTTAGAGAGGAATGCCGATCTTAAGGTAATACGACAGGAGTCAGTTGGGGATATATAATGATTATTAGGCGAATCATATTTGTTTTTAATAAAATTGCCAGAGATAATGATGAAAAAAGAAATTATTTTTTGTGTAAAATTTTAATTAAAAGGATTACAGGTTTATCTGTTGACATCTAAGAGGTGATGAGTATCTTTTGATGATTCAGAAAAAAGGTGGATGATAAATATTTCTTCGTAATTACTAAATAATTTATTCCGATAACATAAATTTTGAGTACTAGGTATCTGAAATTCATATCAGCAACCAGATATAATATTTTGTTATAAAATGCATTTTTCGATGCTAGTTCGACAGTTTAAATACCGCGAAAAAATAATTTTTACCTGTCGTTATATTAATCTAGTTCCTGAAAATAATAATAAATACTGTAAATAATGTGTAATTTACTCATTTTTAATATTTAATTGAAAAATATAGTAATTGTTATTGCTTGTGACACTTCAAAACAGAAATTACAAAGAAAACTTGAAAATGGGGCCATCGTTTCCAAGACGAATTGAAGATCTCGACAAATTTGCCAATCACATACTCTCCTATGGTAGTGAATTGGACAGCGACCATCCAGGCTTTACTGACACGGTTTACCGCGCCAGACGAAAGTACTTCGCCGACTTAGCGTTCAATTATAAACAGTAATTATTGTTAATAGCCATTGCGTCTATTTCCTAGTTTCGGCTGATACTCACGTCACATCGCGCTGACGTGATTTGTTCTAAAATCAGGTAATATTTTTAGTGGACAACCAATCCCGACAGTGCAGTACACCGAAGAGGAAGTTAAGACTTGGGGCATAGTATTCCGGAAGTTGACTTCTCTTTATCCAAAATATGCTTGCAGGGAGCACAATCACGTGTTCCAATTGCTCATTGAGAATTGTGGATATCGCGAAGATAACATTCCACAACTTCAGGATATTTCCAATTTTCTGAAAGGTTCGTTTCTTTTATATACATTCTGATAATATTTCAATATGCTTCAACTTTAAATTATTATTAAAAAATTAATATCCATTGCACGATACATTTAAAGTAAATTCATAAATGATCAAAATCATGAAATCATGAAAAATCATGAATCATGAAAACAGAACGGATATTTGAATTGAGAATTAAAATAACTTTTTTATTCACATTATTATAATTGCTTAAAAAAATTCTGAAAATTGCTTCTTAAGAAGATAGTCCTACATATTCCTTGAATTTTGCCATTTGCTCCTCATGTTATTAAAATGATAATGAGCATAGAAATGCAAAAATAAGTTTAATAATTAATTTTTAATGAAAGCTAATAAATCCATAATTTCGAATTAATTTAATGATTATCTCTATCAAATATGTATATATCCTGTAATTACTAATAATTAGAAATTATTAATAATTATCAATTATATTAATTCTATCAAAATACAATTTATGTTGTATCGAAATACTTGAAATTTTTTAAATTTGTTATTAAATAATCGTCTTGTGAATTTTTAATAATTTACATCAGTACTACGCAAAAACAAATGCGGAAAATGAGATGAATACGATTATCTTCAATATAAATCTTATTATACTTATTTCGATTATTGGTAGTACTACGTCACCATTATTATTTAGATTTATTTTTATTATTTTGTTTTCAAAATTTTACTTATGAGATCATTTTTTGAAATCAATTTTACCACATTACTGCAAATTAGCGTATTATTTACAATATAATTTATTACTTATTTTATGTAAATTAAATAAAAAATCGTAGATCCATAAAATGTTTATACTATAAAGTATCCGTGTAAAACTAACTGCAACTATTAAAAGTAGATTGAAAATTATTGTATAAAGTAAACGATTTTTAAAGCTTAAACAAGCATCAAGTATCACTTGTATAATAATAATCATTTTTAGTAATTTACTCAAAATTGATCCGAATAATTCTGATATATCTACCATATTACTATCAGAAATTTTGATAAATATTTCTATGTAATTGAATAGAAGAAAGTGTTATCTTTACTGCTCATTATCAGGTGTCTATTCTCAAAAACGGCAATCCATGGAATACTTATGAATCTCTACTACCGTTGGCATTTCAATTTACAGATTGTACGGGATTCACGCTACGTCCTGTGGCAGGTCTTCTTTCCTCCCGAGATTTTATCGCCGGTCTCGCTTTTCGGGTGTTCCATAGCACTCAGTACATAAGGCATGGAAGTCAGCCCCTTTTCACTCCGGAGCCAGACATATGCCATGAGGTGCTTGGCCACGTGCCTTTACTCGCTGATCCCGATTTCGCACAGTTTTCTCAGGTTATTGGCTTGGCCTCCCTCGGTGCCCCAGACGAATATATCGAGAAGCTGGCCACGGTTCGTAGATTATTTAATAGGAAATGCTTCTAATGAGCTGCGAAATACACATTCTATTCGATTAATGTCATTAACTTATTGAAATTGTACGCGGCCACTACTAATCAATGTTCTTTTAATAAAACATTCATCTTTACCCAAGAACAACATTTTAGGGTAGCTAAAAGGACTTGTCATAATACAGATAATAGAATAAACGAGTTATATTGCTTTGAATAGAGCATTAATATAAATTGTAATAGAGATACATACATAAAAAAATGTTTTTAATATACTGAAATATCAACTTAATAGTAGTAAAATTTACATTAAAGTAATAAAATGACATTAACTAATTAACAGATAATTATATAAGTAAATTAATGAATATTAAGTTATTTAAAAGTGACGTCATTTAGAAAAATATTGTTAAATTTATACTTGATAAGGTTTATTTAGTGATACCATTACCTAATAATTAGAAATACGCTGAGTTAAAAGAAAGCTGCAAAACAGACGATTTTGTTATTGTTACAACAAAATAGACAAAAACAGTTCAATTATATTAATTGTAAATTATTTTTTTTTTATCATTTTATATTGATGTTGCACAGTATTCTCGTATATTAAAAATAAATTCCTAATTCATATCTCTAATAACGATAACAAAAAAAATATTTCTTTTCCTAATAGTGCTTCTGGTTCACGGTGGAGTTCGGCCTCTGTCGGCAGAATAACGAGCTTAAAGCTTTCGGTGCCGGTCTTCTATCATCCTTTGGGGAGCTCGAATACAGTTTGAGCGGCAAACCAGAATTGAAGGTATTTGAACCGGCGATCACAGCAGTACAAAAGTATCCAATTACGGAGTACCAGCCGATTTACTTTGTTGCGGAAAACTTTGAAGATGCTAAGGAGAAAATGATGTGAGTATGAGAATATGCGAGTTATTATTAAAGCAACTTTTTTCAACTACTCCAGGGCTTCGGCTTTTCGATAGAATTCGTTTATAGGATCAAGGCGTAACTTCTGTAATTTTGGATAAAACGCGTCTATTCTTAAATTGATTTCTTATGTAATAGCTTTATTAATCGGAAATAAAAGTAATTTAAGGAGTAAAAATTTTTTTCCTAATTTAAAATTTTCCTTAATAAAAATTATTTAATTATTTATATGAATGTTATCACTTACATTTCGTATAAAATTCAGTATTAATAATTGATAATATTTTAAAAATAAATATAGACAATATGTATTATACAAAAATATGTAGTGTAAATTTATTTAGATATTAATAATGTTTATAACTATATCTTACCAATACAAAATTATAAATCGGTATTTCTTCAGCTCTACCAAAGAAAAAAATAATTTTTTTTAAACGTATTATTTACACTTTTATGTTTTAACACATTTTTAACGTAATGTATGCATGTTTCAAATGAATACATTTATTATTTCTTTGAATTCAAAGAACAAAAAATATTTGATTTAGAAATAGTTGCATAAATCTTTACTTATGATGATTTTATGATGATTTAAGATATTTTAGATGCTTTATATCAGATGATATTGTGTTTTAGAGTATTAATAAATTTCTGAAATTAAAAAAAAGTGGCCTTTACATTTTTTTATCTGTATATTTATTTCCAAGGAAGCCTAAAAACTTAAAACGAAAAAGAAGTTTTTTTATACACGATGGAACTACGCATAAAAAATAATTTTAATTATAATAATAAATAATTCAATCAACTTTTTACGTTACCCCGATTTTCATCATAATTTGATATAAACGACGCAAAAAGTAATTTTAATTATTTATTAAAGTCATGCTTTTTTTTTATATAAATTTATATAAATATAAACATAAATTTTTTTTATATTTTATCTTGTTTTCTGTAAGAATTTATGCAACAAAAATTTTTTTGGTATCCAATGAAATGCTAAAATAATTAATTCCTTTTTTTTAATTAGGATTTATTTATTTTTTATTGTTTCAGAAAATTCGCTGCAACTATTCCAAGGAATTTTGGCGTGAGATACGATTCTTATACGCAATCGATTAACATAATCGATAGAAATCATCAATTATAAAAACTGGTTAAAATATTAGTCGCGAGTTGTAATATTTATTGGAGACTTGAGAATTTAATAAAATATTAAACCATTGAATATCTATGTACCTAAAGATTTACTTTTAAATCACCATATATTATCTCGAATTTTCAAATCATGTATTTTTTAATATTAATTTAGTATTAATGTATTTAGTATTATTATTTTTTTTTTAAGGTATTAAATCCTTTCCATTCGCCGTCTGATAAGAAGCCTGCTTTTATTGGTATAATTTTTTTTTGTTGCTCATTTATTTGCAATCTCCGCACGCTGCTCCTACCTTCCTCACTAATTCTCCGTACACCTACTGAAACCTGAGCCAACGAGCCCCATCCTAGAAAAAACCCCCCTCTTGTACCACATGTGGAAGCATCCGTGTCACAACCATGATTACAGAATAAAACAGAAAAAGGTCAAGCTGTTTATTATAAATTTTTAATAATTAAAATTTATTTTCCAATACAGTTAGTCCTATACTTGTTAAACATTATTAGAAGTATTTAATTGAAGTAAATTTACTTAGTTTCATTTCTTACGAAGTAGTATATATATTTACTGCTTAAATATTGACACCACTTATTTTTGTAGTTAATAAAAACATAATTTTTAAAGCGCTATTTTATTTTTAATTGCAAATATAAAATTTGTAACATAGTCTCTTTTTTATCTTTTTTTATTCAATTTAATCTATATTTTTATATATTCAAACAAATTTTGAACTCTATCATAAAGTATAAATGAGGAAAAAATAGAAATTAAAAATAAATAAATTATTTAGAAATAAAAATAAGTTAGCTTATGTTGCTGGCTCTGGGATGAGTCGCCTTATTGCAGGCCAAGTATTTTTTGGTTTGTTTATTCTAGTCAAGCATGGATAAGGAAAAAAAATGAGAAAAAAAAAGTTTATGGACCTTTTTGAAAATCAGCAAAAAATTAATTTCTGTATTTTTTAAAGTATAGATTTTTTATAACAGACAACAAAATTAATAAATGTTTTATAAATCGTTAGGAGATTGGTTTGAACAATTTATTTTTTACAAAAATCGTATGTTATTAATAAAATAATTTACAAGTATTATATAATAATTTACAAATATTATACAATTGGTGCCGACGATGAGTTGGAATTAGGGGCACGTCGAAAAACGAACCTGTATACCATACTTACTTAATAAATAACAGAAGCGATGGCTCGCCAGCAACAGCAACTTCTTACCGGTTCACCTACAGATTCAGTGAGGAAGGCTGTCGAAAAACGTTATCGGGAACATGACTTCCTCCACTCCTTAGACGTAGTAGCAGAGACGAGGAGAGACGTACGTCGAAAAAAGTAAGGTTTTACAGTCATCTGCCCCGTTAAGTCTTACTCCTGGAGCCTAATAGCATTTGTAGCATCAAAGGCATACTAACATTTTTAAATTATTATTTTGTAAAAGAAGCGTTAAATTCAACCACAGCAATCGCTTATAATTTTTTAAATATAATTACGAAAAAAATATTTTTGTAAATGAAAAATTATGAAATATTTACCAGTTATAATCTAATATTCAGCCGAATTGTTACGTTATGTTTTTTTATTTAAGTTATATTATAATTTTGATGCAAGACTGTGAAACACGCACAATTGGGCAATTTTACGTTTTTTTATCTTTCAAGCGATTGATTCCACATTTGAAACGAAGCACTTGAGAAACTCTGTTAAAATTAAATTTGAAGTTCAAAGAAATGCACCAGTAACTCATCCGAGACGGTAAAGTTTGTTTCTCCTATTTAGTAAAAACTTGGTTAGTACCTGAAATTTCTGCTCTTCATGCTTTAAATAAGCTGCGTAATCAGTGGCGAGTGTAACTGATTATTGACACATTTAGAATAGGATGTCAATCCTTTTAGACAATAGCGATCGCCAAGATATTCATCGTGTCTTTACCGGGTTGCTCTGAAATCTCAAATCGAGAATCGAGCGCAAGTTTTCTCTTTTTTCAGCCTGTTGGGGTTACTTAAGGCCACTTGCACTCGGGATGGAATCTCAAATGAAGATAATCGAGCTAAATAACCGGAGTCAGGGATTAACTCCCTTGTGGCTTTTTGAGTTGGTCGAATCGATGAAACTTTATCGTGGACATTGTGATTAATTGAAATTTTTTTGGCGCACTGAGGTGTGGTGTGAGTTCAAATTTAACTTAGCATGACTAATTTTCACGCGCTCTTCAATTTCTGATTTTGATCATATATTGCACGAAGCTAACATCATTTCGTGTATTTACTTTCGTTAGCCATCGAATTCAACACTTACTCCAACTGCTTCTAAATAATGTGCTTTAATACTAGCCGTTCCGTTATTTTATTTTCAGTATTATAGATTACTTTTCAGACTATGAATACGACGAAATCTTTAAATTATTTACTGAAAATTATTTAAATGCAATGTAAGATTTTTTTACATTACACCTCCAAACCTTTCTATCATAATTAATAACAGTATTAATAAAAATAAAAATTAATCCGTTTTTCGACTGCCAGTATTAAAATATGTTATTTATAGTGGCAGTATATCATTAATTGTAAGAATAAAATAATAATGTAACATGTAGCTTATAGATCATTTATCAATCTGTCGAAATATTTGAATAAAATATTTACTTAATATTGTAATAGTATAACAGTGTACTTATATTAAAAAAGCGTATTTAATTGATATGAAATTTATTACACGAGTGTCCTTTTTTTAAAGAAAAATTCAATATTTAGTATTAATTCCTAGATAATTGTAATAATTAGTAAGGACATGCAAGGAGAAAGTAAAAAAATTATGTTAGTATATGTTATTCAAAATTGGGTACATTTTTTATTTTTGGTAGTCTGTAAAAAAGTTAAAGAAATTTGTAAATTTATTTGAGGAAAATTTAAAAAAAGGCGCATCGCATCGCATTTAAATGATACTTCAAAGTCAAGTAAAATATTAATGATTCAAAATTTTTATAGGAAAAAAGCAATTTGAAGCTGTTAAGAATACTTTAAATGATTTTGAGTATCGCGATGTACGAAAGAAAATACTTTGCACTACGCGAGTGAATAAATGTTCTACTAAATAAATGATCTGCTTGCATGATTTACTATTCTATAAGGATTCTGTTGACACATTGACAATTAAAGAGATCGAAAATTTACAGCAGAAGTAAGTGAGATAAAGAAAAATCATAATTGAAAAGCATTTAACGCGAAGAAAGTTCACAAGTCCAGTCATTTGCAGTATAAAGTATTTCACGAAAATACCTTCGATTTTAATGCAACGAATTACGTTAAATGTAAAAAATTGAGGAGACAATGCGAAACAATCGAAGATGAATAGCAATGTAACGATATTACCCTGATTTCTGGCTAACTTAATGTTTGCCAGATTCGAGGCGAGAGGCAAGGTTATCGATCAATGTTATCAGCGGTCTCGAATACCCACGGTGTATGCGTTTATGCGATGAGGTAACGTCCGCTGCTTAAACGCACAGGGTCCCGAGTTCCGGAACCTCATCCTAAGCCAAAGCCGCACATCGAGAATGGTATAAGGAGACTAGCCGACCTCGTGCGAAAGTGCAAGGCTCCGAGAATGTCGAGGAGGCTAAACTCGATAGAACTCAAAGAATATGCCGTCGTCACGGGAAGGCTTACTTACCCACAGCAACAATGATCCCGAGGAGTACCACCAAACGCACGGTTCCGCACATGGCGCTCGCGCTTTCACCGGCACGCGATACCGCCCGCAAGCTCGCAAGCTCCGTGGCAAGCAGCGTGCGCGGCCACTTGTGTGGCTCTGAGGCGGGCTGACGACTCCCCGACCTCGGGCTCCTCGGTCGCAGCGGTGGCAGCATCGACAGCGGCGAACGCGCACACGCGCACTCGAGTACCTTTCCAGTCCACCCCTCCATCGCACCCCTTCACCGCGGGTGACTTAAATGGGACCGCCGGAGGTGCAACCTGTCCGATTGACTGCACTTTTCGCGGACATTGTCCCCTTTTTTTTTCTCTCTCTCTCTCTCTCCTGCTCTCCGCGCTCCGCGACACCCTGAACGTTCCTGAATTCCGAAGATCTCGCGAGCATCTAACGGGTTAAGCGACTCGACTCCGATTAGATAAAGTCTGAGAGCCAAGCTTGATGTTTCCGGAACTTCTGTTTATCAGGGTACTCATGAACGTTGAGTCTTTCTTTACATTCGCTACATATGTGGCCCTCCTTACTCCTTAGTCCGCCTCGCGGATTTACTTGAAGGAAAGAGTTTTGGAGTTAGGGCGCAAGCTTAAGAAATTATGTAGAAAAAATTTAATCGGCGCGCATTCGGCTTTTATGATTCCAAATGAGTCAGACGAGAGCAGCATTTTTATTACGTCGATGGAAAAATATTTTTAGACAATAAAACTAAATGTTCGTTCATTGTCATTTGAAAGGCATTTTTACTATTCTCTAAAGTCTTGTTTATTTTGCATGAATTTTTTTTTGTACGAACATTCGCAGATTTTTCACGTAAACTGTTTAAATTCAAACTTCACCGCAGGAAATGTAATTTGATTATGTAAGCTCTAAGCGTTTCTATGTAATATTTAATATTAAACATATTTTAAAAATTACAAATAATATTGTAACAATATTTACCCAACATTTTTTATTTTTTATCTTCTGGATTTTTTGGCATGTTGGCATATTTCTATCTTCCATTCCTTGTATCTGTTGTTTGAAAAATCACAATTTACTTCTTAAAACAACAATAATAATTTTAATTTAATTTAATTTGGTCAATACACTGCAGATTTATAAAAAAAGCGCAGTCTATACGATGAAAAACGCTTTATAAACCCTGGAATTGGTTGTCTTGACGTCATCCATTCATATTGTACTTTAATTTCTCGTATTTTTTATTGTATTACTTTGTTGCCTGTCCATTGCAGAATTTCCTTTGAGCCTCACCTGAAATTTTTATTGCGCCTAGATCTGGACGTCCAAGCCTTCGTGTTGCATATGCTGGCAATCTTTCTCCCGCGTTCCAAATCTTCTTCGGATAACTAAATTCTCGTAGAGAAGTTTCTGTGTACGATTTTTAGCAGCTCGCGTTGCCGGGCCATAGTATTTTATAATTATTGCCAGAGCAGTGCAAGTTATGAATCATCTTTCAAAGATTTTCTACGTCGAGTGGATAAAAACGTAACGCAGTATCTGTGCAGATACACGAGCAGGATATTCCTCTGTCAATTGTGACTGTCGCAACATTTATTTCGAATTTACTGTCACATAAGTGTTCTAAAACTTTTTATTAAAATTCCCTATAATCACTGATATGAAAAAGCTTATATAGATATTGCAATTTCAAACAAAAATATGAAAATTTATCTATATATATATATATATATATATATATATATATATACGCATAAGTTAATTCACGTTAGAGCCTGCATTTTAAAAACTCAGAATTTGAAATGACGTGCTAAATAAATTTTTTTTGCCATGATTGTTAAAATTATTTAAGCTGCTTGATTTTATATTATCAGCTGACAGTCTACGTTTAAGGACCAATGTGTTGATAGTATTCATTTTAAGCATTTTAACTATTAAAATATAACAAAGATATTGAAAGAAAATTAATACTTATGTTACTTAATTTTATTGCTAGTTTTTTTTTGTTACTTATTTCTTTAAAATATTTTGATAGTTACAAACGCTCTACTACGATAGTTGCCATAAGATTCTAAGTATTTACAATTTGCACATTGTTTTTATTATATACAAATGCCTATGTACCCATTGCAAAATGTTTTTGTTGTAATAGCCTTAGCAATAAAGCGAATTAAGGTAACATGTCGTCTACTTATCGGACTGTTAATAGCAATAATGCAAAAATGGCAAGTTCAATTGTAAATTGTTCCATCAAGAGTGAGAAAGAAATTCAACAACGCTCCGTAGCGATAGTTCATTGATAGTTCGAATTATAAATAAGCCAAGAGATCTTGTAGATGAAAGAAACCGAAACTTAGCCACGCTCTTCGAACTTTCAGGTAACAGCTTATTACGTCCAAGTACGTCTGAAGGGTGGCAAGACAAAGAAAATAGAGTTTGACAATTTCTATAGTATACGGGTGTTATAGAATCGCGGTCCATGGAAAGTTTAAGAGCTTCTTCGATCTATTCGAAGCAGCTACTCGAAGCCAAGGAAAACTAGAGTATCCCTCAAGTTGCTTTGGACAATTGTAGATCGAAAAAGGGTTGCTATCGAAGATGCGAAAAAGTTTGAGCAATCCGTTTCGTTACGAGTCGCGTCGAAACTTCTGTAAAAGTATGCTGCGAATTATCATATCACTCGAATTAGGCAGAGTGCATCACAGAATTTTCAATTGAGTGCATCCTCAGTCGGTGAAATGTAAAAGCCAAACACTGTAATTACTAATCTTGTGGTAGCCACGGAGTTGGCAAATGCATAATTCGACTCTTGTTTAAAATTATACAGTGATATATGTGCGGTTAAGTATGCACTGCAAATGCATTTTTAATTGATATTTTTTATTGAATACAGCAATTGAATATTAGATACTTGTTTAAAGATTACCAGATATCTTGTGCTTTAGTTAAACTTTTCCTCGACAGAAATTGATCAAATACTAAAATTCGATTTTATTCTTTTAGAGTAGCAAATTTTCAATGATAAAATCAGTAAATGTATTATTATTTAAATGTTTTTTTAATATTTAAATGTAAATATCTACTATTATTTATGAAAAAATAGGCTATTAAGCATTAGCTTTATTCGATTAGATTAGCTATAATTGTAATAATTTTTCGAAAAACCTAAATTGTACTTTTGAAATAATATAATGGTTACATATTTATGTCATTGAATACACATAATTTTAGTTATGGAAATCGTTGTTAAATTAATCAATTTACAAATATAAAAAAAATACAATATCTAGAGAGGCACATACAATTTTCTTTTGGAATTTTCTTTTTAAATACTGCACATTATATGTACGATTTCAGTCACTTCAGTTTTTTTGCGCGTAAACTAGCGTCATCTGGTGGTTTAGAGGCTATGATAAATTTACTATCTGCTTTATTGCAAGGTGATACACCAAGGATAATCATTTTTTTTTTAAATAATCGACATATACGTTTATAATTAATAATTTAATCTTATTTATATAAATTTACGATTCATCTTTTTTAAAAATAAAACTAAAATGAATAACGAAAAAACATATGTCAAAGTATCCACATTTAATCTGTATTTCATAAGATATTGTTATTTTTAAACGGCACATTTTTTTTATTTGGAATAGTCCCATCACTATGATCCTTCTGGACAAATCTCTTTTAATACTTGCACACCTTCTATATGTTATCACATTAAAGGTTCTTCGTTTTGTGTCGACGTTCTTAAACAAAATAGCATGAGATTGAAATTTTGTCGAAAAGGCGCTAAGAGTCCTCTAAATATATATTTTTAACTTTAATTATAAATTTATTTTTAAACAGATAAGATTATTGAATTGTAAATTCGATTTCAAAATTTTTAATCATGAATTATAATCATTTTTAGAAAATTTATTGATTTTTCAATAGATTATTTAAAGGTGATGTAATTTTTTAATTATAAATCTTATAAAATACAGTTATTTTTAAATTATAAATGCATTTAAAAAAACTGTAGAGTTAAACAATAAATTTGAGATTAAAAGTTGTTTAGAAGTGAATTTTATGACAATTGTTAATTAATTTATTTTCTAATTAAATTTAAAAGCTCTTAAATTTAGACAAGAAAATTTATATCAAGAATTAAAAGTTATTCAAAAGTAAATTTCATAAAAATTTGCATAACTTTTGCATGATTTTTGTGTTTCTTTTTTCTCATATCTCTAAAAGAGCGTTTTAATTAAGATTTATAGTATATTTAGGAGAGGTATAGGAGGTTTTTAATCTATTTGTGTGAGCAATTTTAAAATCCTTTTTTATTGAATCCTGTTTGATCGTTATTGATTGTATTGATAATTTCTAAAATAAATGAGAGTCTGATTGAAGGGAATCCTAATTTCCTACTTTAGGCGCTATTAAAAGGAAATCGTGTTCACCCAGCTAAAAATGTTTCTCATTAATTTTCTTTTCGTAATGTTTTATCGATTTCTTTTTTACCATTATCAAATTTCTGTAGACATCTTCTCCTTATACTTACTAGCCGTGTTATTAACTCTTGGTAGGTAGATTATAATTTTTATGCAGGTAATGGGTCACTGGATGGTAATCTGTCTAGTTTCCCAAACACTACTTTCTAAGGAGTTATCTCTCGTACTCGTATATACGAGTAGTCTCTTCGTACTTTCTTTCATCATGTGTTCTAATTAAGCATTTCATTATCAACTTGATCATCCCGTTCGTTGTCTTTAGAAGTGTAATGCTTTAAAAATTCGCTCAGGGCATCGTGTTTTTTTTGAGAGATCCATTATATTGAGGATGGAAGGCTGTAGTTCGGAGCTGTTTTTTTTAAATCGTTTGGCAACTCTTTTAAATAAATAACTTTAAAGTTTCTTCTTTGATCAGTACGAATAGCTCTATGGGCTAAAAAAATTAAAAAAAAATTGACGAACGTAAACGTCTGATATAGTTGATCTAGACTGGTATAGTTGATTTCATTTGTTCTGATTGAAACGGGTTTAATTTTTAATGGCTGATCACTTGGTTCATTATTCGTGACCCATGCTTCTCAGTTACTTAGATTAAAGTCACTTGAATTTTCGGTCAAGTAGCTTTTTTTATCTTGGTTATCTTCATGGTGCTGTCTGTTGGATCTTAATTTTTAATCGCGTGGTTTCCTTAATTTCATTACTTTTTCTTCATTGCTCACGCCGTCTTTCATACCTTTATTCTCTTTGTTTTCGTAAGCTTGACGCCTGGTAATCACAGTTACGTATTTAGATCAAACAGGATTGCGTAAAAGAGCATTGGTACATAGATTTAGGGATCCCAGTTTATATAATACCGTATAGTCCTAAACGAATAACTTAAATCTCCTTTTTGCACTCTGGCACTCAACTTCGATTCTTTTTTTTTCCATACCTACGGTTTGTAGTCTGTTATAAATGTAACATTTTGCCATATGTATAAGATTTAAAAAATTTTGCAAAGTGTAATTTTGCAAGTGCTTCTTTTGATAGATACTACTCAAACTACACGTAACGTACATACTATCAGTAAATGTTTTCAAATGTCACTTTGCGGCAACACTCTCCTATTTGCATTGCATGTTTAATGGCATCACTAGTTATATTAAATGGTTTCCTCATATCATAAAATTGTATCAATGGAAGGTTACGAAGAATATTTTTCAACTCAAACATAAAAACACTTTTATGTCGTATTATTCTTCTCAAATTCGATGTCATTCGTCAAAGTACTTTTGTCAATGGCATTTTTTAGTGCGCAAATCACTTAATAAATCGTTTTTTGTATCCTGCAAGTCTTAAAAATTGTCTTATGTTTTTTTTATTCTATGATTTTAGAGAAATATCAATCGTATTTATCTTCTCAGTATCCGGACTTAGTTTATTTTCACTTAGTATATGGTTCAAATATTTTAATATGTTTTCATACAACATTTTATAATAATATTTAGCGTTATAATTGATTGTACTACAGTAAATGCCTATTAATAGAATCATTATCGTTTTGATTTCGCTCCAATCTGAGTCGCCCTAGACTCCGGACGCTAGAATATAAAAAAATACCAGCAGCGTCTTTCGCACTTATCTCTTCAGCCTCTAAGAAATAACCTAACCAATGCGATCTCCTCTAGGACAGCTTCGGGCAGCTACGGAGGTAGTATATCTTCCTTCTCTTCGTCGCAAAACCTACAATATAGACTAGTTATTTGGCCTGTGTTGTATCAGTGAACCTTGACACTGCCGTGTTAATTGCCACTGCCAAGAATATCTACATCAATCTCTTGGTGTTGACAGAAGGCAAGAATACACTTGGCTCCAGTCCTTTGTATTTTCAATAGACAAAAAAACGCTTTGGCGTGGTCATATACATCTGTTTCATCTCAGATTCGGTTAACTTCCGGCTCCAACCAATGTTCTATCTCCCCTTTGATACGACTCTTGCAGAATTATGACGTTTCTCTTAGTCCCCAGTCTAGCCTAGCCTCATCTGTCACTACGTTTCTCTTGATCCCACTGGGCCATGGATCCATACCAGCTCAACCTTGGTTAGGTTGACCAAATAGTTTAAAGGCTGATAACAGCCAATTTCGACTCTATCTGTGTAACAAGCCTTTCCACTATCAGGGTTGCAATACTTCTTAATATTCCATTCTTCTCTTGAAGAAATCTAACCCTTTACTTTTGTCGAAGATCAAGCTTGTAATCTTGACGTCGTGGAGGGGGCACCATACGTGTCGTCCGTCGGCTCAAGTCCTTGGGAAGCCTCAATATTTTTTCTACGTCTCTCTTTTTTAAAAATAAGGCGATCCTGAATAGGGCCTGTGCCACTGACATTTCAAGACTCGCTTTAAAATCACTTAGATGAAACCAAATTTACCAATGACTGCCTTCTTCGCACTTTATAACAAGGCCGAAAAGATTCCGTCGGGCCTTTTATTTATAGTGAAAACTGCTTTAACGAACTTGCCACCTTCTATCTAAATTTACACCATCTGCACCATATCATATTTAAATATATGTAAATTCAACGTGTAATTGATACCTATAATAAATAAAATTAGCTATATTGATCAATATGATTTATAAAGTTAATAGTCAGTTTTTTTAATCATGGTATAAACATGTTTTATTTATAATATGTTTTAAAAAATTTATTTCTTTATCCTAGTAAACTTAATATTTGTAATAATTATTAAATTAAAGATGTATCATTATTTTTAATTTAAATTGATTGTTTTAATGTACATATTAATCAATATTATGTGAAAAAATCAGTTACTACCCAATTTATTATTACAAGGTCAACAGTTTTTGATCAGGATAATAGCTAATTAAAAAAAAATTTGTATTATAGTAATGATACATATTTTTTAAAATATAATTTATAAAATTATTAAAAAAAATTTCTGCATAGTAATATACAATAGCAGTATTAAGTGCTGACATCTGTTTACTCGCGATAAAAAAAGCATGGAAAAAATATTAAATCTTAATGTATTTCTCTACACCGTTCAAGTTCGAACATCTTTTGCCTTTTTATAGGCTGCCGGTCACATTCTGTTTTTTTCCACGCACCGTAAAGGAGTGGATATCTTAACTGGTCCTGCTGCAGCGAGAGTTGAAATTTAATCAGTTCGGTTTAAACATTAAAGAGACAACAGCTGGTAGATACTCAGTAAGAACTTAACAATTGATGATGATGAACCAAAAAAAGAAAACTGAAATCATCTCCACATCTCCGCCTGATAAGGTAAAAATGCTTATTGTCAATAACTGCTAAATTTTTTTGGAGTTTTTGGCATACATTAATATAAACATATTAAAATGAATTTTGTTTTGAATATAGTAAAAAATTAAAAAATATATATATTCCTAATGATAATAAACGATAAAAAAAATTTTTTTTAATAAAATTAATTAAAAAGTATATATTACTTAAAATAATACTATAGTTTTTAATATATATATATATTATTGTACGTAAATTATACAAAAACTTCGGTGTACAGGATTTGATTATAAATTCAAAACATTTAGTAAAATATAATATTAAAAATTCAATATATGTGTTAAAAAAACATACAATTTAAAAAAAATTATTATAAATATAAATATATAAATTATATAAATATAAATAAATATATAACTAAATAAATATATAAATTATTGTAAATATCACAAAAAATTTTATTTAAGGTATGTTTTGTAAATTTTTTAATAATTTTTATAGAATATAGAGACAAAAAATATTATTTAATAGAATTGATTAGAACATATCGGAGTTTCAAGAACTATCATTTTCTTGCATACCGTTAAAACCAGTTTATTGCCATGAAAAAATAGTATTCGAAAATAAAAAATTTAGCTTTAAGAAGAAATAGTTCTGCGATTCATAGTTTTAATTAATATTTATAATTTTTGTCATGAATTTGAGTTTTTTAAATTATTTTCTAAAAAATCTAATTGAAACCTTTTTATTTTTAATATTGTATATACGATTTTTAGTCTCTAAAAAATATAGTTTATATTGATACCATTTTTTTTTATTTTTAAATAAATATAATTTAATTCAAAATTGCGAAAAACTTTATCACAAAAGTAATACATAAATAATAAATTTACTTATAGAAATACTTTCGATTTATAAGTTTTTATTAAACTAAATTATGTTAATATCATTATCTGATAGTAACTATATATATTCCGCAATAAAATTTATGAATCAATCTCCCTGGAATGTATATCCTCTAGCTATTTGCGTGTTGTAACTTAAAATTGCAATGTACATATTAGTGCGATATCTTACAAATTATAACAATATTTAAAATGTTTCTATTAATCGATCTTGCTAGTTAGGTAGATCTTGGTAGTTATAATTGATTAGTTCAGATTAAAAAATTAGGTTAAATATAAATTAAAAAATTTGTTTTTAAATCTTTAAACATATTGTACATTTAATTATGATTATAAAGGAAATATTAATATTATAATAATATACGCCATTGGGCCATAATATTATTAAGATAGAAAAGGAATACAACATTAAAAAAATTTTTTAGTTTATAAATAATCAAATGAAACTTCCAGAAATTTTAAATTGAAAATATTATATTAATTTAATAAAAAAAGTTTTCATTTTTATATATAAAATAATTTTCTATTAATTGAGCATAATTAAAATTAATTATAATAAATGTTTTGAGCTTTTCTGAAGTCGGATAAAATATAAATAATAGTAAATAAATAATCTTAATTACAAACGTATTAAAAAATTTTTTAAGAAAATATTTATCATTATTACATTTATATTTTACATTTATTAGAAAATGTATAAAGTTATCGAACCTGTTAAATAAAATTAATTTGTCAAAGAAAACCCAGCACTAATTATAATCAAACAAAATAATAAAAAAACAAAATGCTTATATTACTTAAATAGCATTTACCACTAAACCAAAATTTATTAATTTTATCATAAACAAGTAATATATTTTATATACGATTTATAAAAATGAACCAATGAATAGAAAAATAAAGCTTTCTTCAACGTATTTTTATCGAAAAACTGCTGTTTAACGTAATATTTCGTATTAAAATGCTCTTTAAAAATTTTTGCTCAACCAATTTAAATATTATAAACGTAAATAAGATAAATAGTGTGCATATATGTATTTACACTGATTGAAATATACTTATAATAATTTTGTTATGTAATATTATGTAACCAACAAATTTTTTAAACTAAAATAATACTTTTTATGTAAGAATACATTGTTTTTTTACAATCATTTAAAAGTTTATTCAATATTAATTGCATAGTACTCTATGTTTAATTATTTTCTTCCAAGTTATCGTTTAATAGTGATAACAGTACAGAGTGGAAATAGTTATTAATCTACATTTCCATTTTTCCACGAATCAAAATTACTGATCATAATGTTATAAATACAATTATGATGTAAAATTTAATATTAACAAGACTATTTTAATATTAAATTGCTTTGCTCAATCAATTGATGTAGTTGACTTTGAAATACAGCATCGATAAGTTACTATCAAAAGCATGTGCTTGGATTTTAAATAAATTTCCGTTCTATCCAACTCCAAATCTCTCCTCGTCCAGGCTGTAGCTTGTACTCGACTGTATCTAGTATAACTTTACCAACACTCAAATTACGAATCTAATTAAGTCTGCGAATCTCAGAAGTTGACTATATAAGCTCCTTCACAAATGATTTGCCATATTTTTCTAATAAATAATGCAAATTAGATGAATTCATTTTTTACTTTTTCGGTTTTTCCCAGAAAACATTTTTTTCTGGGAAATACTTTACATTTCATATGATTTGATTAACTGAATTCAGTATTAATAAAAATACTATTAAATTCTTCATTTGATCAATTTTATTACAACAATTTATCTTTTTCAAGCTATGCATTCTCATATCTTATATCTCTAATACTATAAATTTATAAATAAATACAAAAAATATCGTAAATAGTTTACTTCTTTTGAGTTACAGATGTTAATAATATATTAATTCTTCTATTTTTTATAATTGAAATTTTGAACAAACCAATAATTTTACGTATTAAATAAAGTAAGTAAAATTAGAAATGCCTTTTAATGAACAGTTTATATTTTTTTCTATTTGCATTTTTTAGTGCATTATTTTAGCTACTACAAACGATATTTTATGGTTCAATATTACATATATTACAATATGAAAATAGTAAATCAATAAAATTATTTATTTCTTATTTAATGATATGCTTTAAACTAATAGTAATAAAATATTCGCAATATCAGCAGTTTGTCTTTAACTTGTTTTCAGTAATAAAGGATTTAGGAAATATTATATTTTTAAATTACATTTAAAATTTTTATTATCGGACTTAAATAAGTAGATAAGGTGTAGATTTATCTGCGCTAAACAAATATTTTTCAAAACTATGAATTTTGAGATTTATGTATTTTTAAACAATTTTTAAAACAAGGAAAAATGAGCATTGGAAGCCATTTAAATAAAAAATCAATAAATTACTGTATTGAAATACTGTAATACATACTGTATTTTACTAATTATACATAAATTTCTATAAAACAATGATTATTTAATTTATCATTATTTTTTGTAATATAAATATTTAAAAAGAAAATGAAAATATTGGCAATGATATTTCTCAACTTTTTTTTTTACATAACTTTCAAAAAATTTATTTACATATTACATTTAAATTCTACATTATTGAAGATTCAAAATTTAAATTTTTTTTAACGGTAAACTACGTTATCCTTAATTAAGTATAAAAATATTCGTAGCTTGACACAAATTTTCTATATTGGCATATATATGATAATTATTTATTTGTATAATGCATCTTTTATTAGCCTTATTTCATAAACATTAAAAAATGTAGATATAATTTAAAACTGAAGAATTACCATATTTAAGAAATTTATTTATAAATTATTTGTGCCTCTCGGAACTGGAATTTTTAGATTAGTTAAAACTTATAGATTAAGCATCACCATTATAAATTTTTACACATGTAAATTACAAACTCTGTTTATATAAATTTAGAACTTTGTTTATATTTCAATAATTTTGATAATTTCAGTATTGCACTTTGTACATAATTTATTAAAATAATAATTACTAATTATTTAATTCAATTACTAATAATCAATCAGTCTTTAATTTATTAATAATGTTGATTTTCTACATTAAAAATATAAATGGTTGTATATTTTTGACAAAAAAGCTATGAAATCGATGAAAAGTTTTTTTTTTATAAAATTAATATTAATTTACTACCTCAAATGTTTCATCAGCTAATATAACAGAAATGAAAGGTGAAAATGTCAGTGCTTGAAGGATATTAAA
This sequence comes from Kradibia gibbosae, assembly GCA_018907135.1. Lineage (NCBI taxonomy): Eukaryota > Metazoa > Arthropoda > Insecta > Hymenoptera > Agaonidae > Kradibia > Kradibia gibbosae. The sequence continues at coordinate 27,766,679 of JACCHX010000003.1, read as the reverse complement.
TACGTGTATAACAAATTTACATCTCATGATGCTAAACTCTAATTCTTTTTGAAATATCTTAAAAAACAAATTATGCACCATACATTTTAATTTAAATATTTATGTTTTTAACTACTTATTTATAACTTTTTCTCTTTCAGGATTGAAATCAAAATTCTTTTATAAAAAATTCTAGTATCCATGTTGGGTAACTACAGTTACATAAGACTAACCAATTTAAAAATTTTTATGGATATACTAGTTTTACATATGATTATGAAATTTTTAATACTACAAGAAACTGTACTTTTCAAGAATTAGATTGTGTTTATGGTTTTTTTCACTTTATTATAATATCTAACGTCTTGCGTATAAAGCAATAATATTTGAAGTTCTAAATAAATGTATAAAAAATAAGCGTAGAATTTCAAAAATATTAAAAAGTATGTAATTATCTGAAGCTACAAGAAATAATAAGGGAGAAGTGTACGTGTATTTTATAAATATTTTTCTAAAATGTATTGATTGTAAACTCGTAAAACATTTTTTTACATTTTTAAAATAAAAACAATTATATACGTAAGAGAGTAGCGGAAAAGATGAAAATTGAAAAATGCATATACGGCAAATAAGAATTCTTGAGAGGAAGGAGAAATTTGAAAGAGAAGGGAGCATCGTAATAATCATTGGTATACATAAAGTATAAGACCACATGAAAATTTTCATATTAACGAGTTCGATTCTGTGAGTAGCACGTAGATTTGTTTTTTTAGAATTGAAATCTAAAAAATTTTATTTTTTTTTGTTTTACTTATTTATTAACTTATTTATCTTATAAACTAAAGTATATTTATATTACATATGAAACTGTATCTGTGTAATAATTATTTAAGGTACATTTAAATTAGATTAAATCTAATTCGATGTGTTATTCACAACAGAATGTCTTTTTGAACTTTTTCAGCCAAAACTTATGAGCGGTGGACAGTATATAAAAGAAGGCAGGGACTCCAGTAAGAGTACCTGCCTAATATTCTCAAGCAAAAAAGAAGATGAAGTTGGTGCCTTGAGCAATTATCTTCAACTTTTTGCAGTAAGTAATATAAATTTATAATAATGTGAATAAAAAAAAAATTTTAAGTTTCAATTCAAATATCCGTTCTGCTAATTCATGATTTTTATCATTTATGAATTTAATTTAATTTATAATGTGTAATTATGATTTTATATTTAATTTTATTTTAATATTAAAGGATGTGATTTTGATTCGTAAAATATTCACTAATAAAAAAACCACTAACATTAGAATAAATCACGCTAAAATAGTTTTTTTTAATTTCATTAAATGTTTATTTCACTACATACATCAAAACATACAATAAATTTTATTATTAATTTAAAGAATATAGAATTTTACTTCTTACTGCTTCTTCTTTCTCATTTATTTGTTTATTACTTTTATGTATATAACTATTTATAGTTTAATAGCTGTTATTTGATATTTTTTTTAATAATATAAGCTTCTACTTTATTAATTCATGAAAATAAATTTTTTTCCTTTTACATAAGTATAAATTATGATCTACTGGCTGCGATAGAGGTAAAAATTCTCTTGTACAAATTTAGGTATTTGTTCAAAATTTTGCATGTAAATTTAAAAAAATAAATTTTAATATTGATTTTTATTGATAAAGTTTTATGTATAAAAAATAATTAATATCCTTGATAAATATTCTATAATATTTTCAAATACATATAGACAGGTGGAATGTGATTTGCCAATAATAAGTTATGAAAATTATTTTCTTATTAACAGTGTTTACGTATAATATTATGAATCCACTTGAATATAACATATTTATATCGGTCATAAGTAAAAACATAAAATGCTAAATAAGATTAAATATGTAGTATTCATATCATAACGTCGATCAAACATTTACTCAATACTTATAATGTGTATTTATTTAAAAAAAGATTAAATTCAAAATAATTTATTATTCTTAAAAATCGTTAATAATTATTCCATAAAAAATATTATTAAAATATAATATGATACCACATATTAAAGAAAAAAATTTGTAGTAATTTATGTATACATATATTCGCTATTTTCTATATTTATTATAGATATATTTATTATACATAATTGTGTTTTAGAAACATAAAGTTAATCTTTTGCACATTGAATCGAGAAGCAATTTACGCCAGCCCAATGGATACGAATTTATGGTAGAGTGTGCTCCTGGTTGTGATTTGGGACCAGTCGTGGAATCTCTTGAAAAACAATGCGAATATTTTTCCATTATTTCTAGGTAAGTTTATTAGTTTAATTATTATAAAAAGTAATAAGAATATTTAGATAAGAAATATAATATTCAATTAAATTATAAATATTTGAAAACAATTTACTTCATAATAAACGTTATTATATATTTTTAATCCATTTGTTGAATTACATTAAAATAAACACTTGCTTTAATTATAATTAAAAAACGGTAATTAAAATTGCTTGTGACTCTTCGATATAGAAATTACAAGGAAAACTTGGGTACGGTGCCATGGTTTCCACGTCGAATTAGAGATCTCGACAAATTTGCCAATCAGATACTCTCCTACGGTAGTGAATTGGACAGCGACCATCCAGGCTTTACTGACACGGTTTACCGCGCCAGACGAAAGTACTTCGCCGACTTAGCGTTCAATTATAAACAGTAATTATTGTTAATAGCCATTGCGTCTATTTCCTAGTTTCGGCTGATACTCACGTCACATCGCGCTGACGTGATTTGTTCTAAAATCAGGTAATATTTTTAGTGGACAACCAATCCCGACAGTGCAGTACACCGAAGAGGAAGTTAAGACTTGGGGCATAGTATTCCGGAAGTTGACTTCTCTTTATCCAAAATATGCTTGCAGGGAGCACAATCACGTGTTCCAATTGCTCATTGAGAATTGTGGATATCGCGAAGATAACATTCCACAACTTCAGGATATTTCCAATTTTCTGAAAGGTTCGTTTCTTTTATATACATTCTGATAATATTTCAATATGCTTCAACTTTAAATTATTATTAAAAAATTAATATCCATTGCACGATACATTTAAAGTAAATTCATAAATGATCAAAATCATGAAATCATGAAAAATCATGAATCATGAAAACAGAACGGATATTTGAATTGAGAATTAAAATAACTTTTTTATTCACATTATTATAATTGCTTAAAAAAATTCTGAAAATTGCTTCTTAAGAAGATAGTCCTACATATTCCTTGAATTTTGCCATTTGCTCCTCATGTTATTAAAATGATAATGAGCATAGAAATGCAAAAATAAGTTTAATAATTAATTTTTAATGAAAGCTAATAAATCCATAATTTCGAATTAATTTAATGATTATCTCTATCAAATATGTATATCCTGTAATTACTAATAATTAGAAATTATTAATAATTATCAATTATATTAATTCTATCAAAATACAATTTATGTTGTATCGAAATACTTGAAATTTTTTAAATTTGTTATTAAATAATCGTCTTGTGAATTTTTAATAATTTACATCAGTACTACGCAAAAACAAATGCGGAAAATGAGATGAATACGATTATCTTCAATATAAATCTTATTATACTTATTTCGATTATTGGTAGTACTACGTCACCATTATTATTTAGATTTATTTTTATTATTTTGTTTTCAAAATTTTACTTATGAGATCATTTTTTGAAATCAATTTTACCACATTACTGCAAATTAGCGTATTATTTACAATATAATTTATTACTTATTTTATGTAAATTAAATAAAAAATCGTAGATCCATAAAATGTTTATACTATAAAGTATCCGTGTAAAACTAACTGCAACTATTAAAAGTAGATTGAAAATTATTGTATAAAGTAAACGATTTTTAAAGCTTAAACAAGCATCAAGTATCACTTGTATAATAATAATCATTTTTAGTAATTTACTCAAAATTGATCCGAATAATTCTGATATATCTACCATATTACTATCAGAAATTTTGATAAATATTTCTATGTAATTGAATAGAAGAAAGTGTTATCTTTACTGCTCATTATCAGGTGTCTATTCTCAAAAACGGCAATCCATGGAATACTTATGAATCTCTACTACCGTTGGCATTTCAATTTACAGATTGTACGGGATTCACGCTACGTCCTGTGGCAGGTCTTCTTTCCTCCCGAGATTTTATCGCCGGTCTCGCTTTTCGGGTGTTCCATAGCACTCAGTACATAAGGCATGGAAGTCAGCCCCTTTTCACTCCGGAGCCAGACATATGCCATGAGGTGCTTGGCCACGTGCCTTTACTCGCTGATCCCGATTTCGCACAGTTTTCTCAGGTTATTGGCTTGGCCTCCCTCGGTGCCCCAGACGAATATATCGAGAAGCTGGCCACGGTTCGTAGATTATTTAATAGGAAATGCTTCTAATGAGCTGCGAAATACACATTCTATTCGATTAATGTCATTAACTTATTGAAATTGTACGCGGCCACTACTAATCAATGTTCTTTTAATAAAACATTCATCTTTACCCAAGAACAACATTTTAGGGTAGCTAAAAGGACTTGTCATAATACAGATAATAGAATAAACGAGTTATATTGCTTTGAATAGAGCATTAATATAAATTGTAATAGAGATACATACATAAAAAAATGTTTTTAATATACTGAAATATCAACTTAATAGTAGTAAAATTTACATTAAAGTAATAAAATGACATTAACTAATTAACAGATAATTATATAAGTAAATTAATGAATATTAAGTTATTTAAAAGTGACGTCATTTAGAAAAATATTGTTAAATTTATACTTGATAAGGTTTATTTAGTGATACCATTACCTAATAATTAGAAATACGCTGAGTTAAAAGAAAGCTGCAAAACAGACGATTTTGTTATTGTTACAACAAAATAGACAAAAACAGTTCAATTATATTAATTGTAAATTATTTTTTTTTTATCATTTTATATTGATGTTGCACAGTATTCTCGTATATTAAAAATAAATTCCTAATTCATATCTCTAATAACGATAACAAAAAAAATATTTCTTTTCCTAATAGTGCTTCTGGTTCACGGTGGAGTTCGGCCTCTGTCGGCAGAATAACGAGCTTAAAGCTTTCGGTGCCGGTCTTCTATCATCCTTTGGGGAGCTCGAATACAGTTTGAGCGGCAAACCAGAATTGAAGGTATTTGAACCGGCGATCACAGCAGTACAAAAGTATCCAATTACGGAGTACCAGCCGATTTACTTTGTTGCGGAAAACTTTGAAGATGCTAAGGAGAAAATGATGTGAGTATGAGAATATGCGAGTTATTATTAAAGCAACTTTTTTCAACTACTCCAGGGCTTCGGCTTTTCGATAGAATTCGTTTATAGGATCAAGGCGTAACTTCTGTAATTTTGGATAAAACGCGTCTATTCTTAAATTGATTTCTTATGTAATAGCTTTATTAATCGGAAATAAAAGTAATTTAAGGAGTAAAAATTTTTTTCCTAATTTAAAATTTTCCTTAATAAAAATTATTTAATTATTTATATGAATGTTATCACTTACATTTCGTATAAAATTCAGTATTAATAATTGATAATATTTTAAAAATAAATATAGACAATATGTATTATACAAAAATATGTAGTGTAAATTTATTTAGATATTAATAATGTTTATAACTATATCTTACCAATACAAAATTATAAATCGGTATTTCTTCAGCTCTACCAAAGAAAAAAATAATTTTTTTTAAACGTATTATTTACACTTTTATGTTTTAACACATTTTTAACGTAATGTATGCATGTTTCAAATGAATACATTTATTATTTCTTTGAATTCAATGAACAAAAAATATTTGATTTAGAAATAGTTGCATAAATCTTTACTTATGATGATTTTATGATGATTTAAGATATTTTAGATGCTTTATATCAGATGATATTGTGTTTTAGAGTATTAATAAATTTCTGAAATTAAAAAAAAAGTGGCCTTTACATTTTTTTATCTGTATATTTATTTCCAAGGAAGCCTAAAAACTTAAAACGAAAAAGAAGTTTTTTTATACACGATGGAACTACGCATAAAAAATAATTTTAATTATAATAATAAATAATTCAATCAACTTTTTACGTTACCCCGATTTTCATCATAATTTGATATAAACGATCAAAAGAAATTTTAATTATTTATTAAAGTCATGCTTCTTAATTTTATATTTTTTATTTCAGAAAATTCGCTGAAACTATTCCAAGGAATTTCGGCGTGAGATACGATTCTTATACTCAATCGATTAACATAATCGATAGCAAACATCAAGTACAAAAACTGGTTAAGAATATTAATCGCGAGTTGCAAATCTTAATGGATGCTCTTCAGAAATTAAAAAAATAATAAAGCATTGAATTATATTATGTAATCATAAGACTTCCTTATAAATCAGCATAAATTTCCAAAACTTGTTTTAAATGTGCTTTCATCATATTTTTTTTAATTAATTTTAAATTATATCTATATACACACGCACTGACATATTAATGTTTTTATTATATTTTTTTATTATGTAAAAGTTTTAATAAATGTTTTTGATGATATTATAAATTTTTGATAAAACACATCATTATGTAATATTCTCAGGTTTACAAAATAAAACACAGAAAAGTGAAGACGTATATCGTAACTTTTGAACGATTAAAATTTATGTTTCAATAAAAAAAGTGCTTACCTTTTTAAAAATTATTCAAAAAATTTAATTTAAATAAATTTAACTTGTATCATTTCTCTTTAAGTGGATTACATATTTACTGTATAAATGTTTACACTCACTACATTTTGTTTTAATGAATACAACTTTTTTAATAGTATAAATAATTCATGTAATTATTTATATTGTAATTTATTAACATTATAAAAAATTCAATGTAAATTTCCCGGTAATTAGTATAGAACTTATAAATGATAAACGCGCTTCATTTGATATCATTTATTTTTTTAATGTAAATAGTATTACATACAAATTGTGACAAAATACGATTTTTAAACAATATTAATCACATTCACCATGACAAATATCCTCGATATTTTAGCTTAAGCGTCATAATTAGATTTTTATACACAATATATTTAATGTATATTTATATTTAATATATATATAAATTTTTTTTTTAAGATCGATTATTTATCGATTTTTTACCATTAACAAATTATATTACTTACATTTACAAGGACACTAATATGTATTCCGTGTTATAATACATATACATTCGAACAATTACAGTCATATTTGATTTCTTATTGTAGGATTCATTTTATAAGATATGGTAACTCATTGGTTAATTATTATACATATATGCTTCTACGTAATTTCTTTGTAGAATAGCAGGTAAAAAGTGATTTTAATATTGATTTAAGACGTTTTAAATTAACGACTGTTATCTCTATGTGAAGAAAATTAATTCACATTCTCAAGATGTTAAAATTTATCGAAAAATAGAAATGATTAAGTCACTTTTTTATTATAAGATTGCTTTTTATTTAGTAAAAAATATTTTCATGCTTTCTTTCATTTTTCGTATATTCGCGAATTTAGGACTATTTCAATTGGACGTATTTTAGGAGCTATCGTGCTTATAAAAACAATTTTATAAAATTATTTTTGTAAGAAAAAATATTTTACTTCAAAAATCCTGTATAAAATAGTCTTACAATTGCATTTATATATAATACATACATATTTCTTCTAGTGCATGGTTACATTAATTTTGTAAATTTGTACTTCGTGGTACAAATAACTAACAAACACTGCTGCTTTTTATGTACATTACAATTTCAAGAAATATAAAAAGAGGTAGGCACATACAATTAACATTTAATTTATAAAATTAAAATTGCAGTAATGAAGCTAATAATATTATCTAAAAAGCTCGTGGAGTATAGACACAAAATGGCCCCTATCCATTTCTACAACGAAATAGTTATGGCAATTTAGCACCTCACATATTCTTAATCGTATCCATTTCCAGATTTTATTTCGAAAATGCGTGTTTCTATCACTAAAGTAAATTATATTTATATTATCTAGTTTTTCATTAAATGAAAGCATCATGAATTTAAAATGATACACGTTTATTCGTTATTTCTCTTTGTTTTTTGCTGAAATTTGTACCAAAATGTTTTCATATTACATACATTTTATATTAAATAATATAATTATACTATCATTTTATACTAATAATTTTTATTTTTTAATAACTATCAAGAGTAATTGTATAAACACATTTCATTTAATCATGAAATTACATTGACACCTATGCGAAATAACTTCCTGCGAAAGGTTATTTTTTATTATTATTTTATACAATTTATTTATATTTTCATCTTAATATTATATCTGGCATCGTGTATTGACAAGTTATATCAGGAATTCAGTAAATGACCAGTAATTATACTAATTATACGACGATTTAAGTATAATTATAAAAATTACTTGACGTAAATGATTAAAAAAAATGTAATTACTTTTGAAATAAAAATCCATGCATCTCATTATTTTTCTGCTAAAAAATAATTGAAAATCCTAACTTACTCTCAGAACAGTAAATTGGTAAGCAAATCATTTCATACATCTTATGAATTTGGTAACTTATAATTAAAATTAAAAAACTCGACTGCTAAAAATAACATAATTTACTCCTTAATCGAATATAAATCCACATCCACGCTAACCTCAATACTTGTAGATACTCGCTTCTAATGATGTGAAAACCAGAGAGAAAATGCTCGTCCTGGGGTAACATTCCGCATTAATTAATTTCGGGTTGGCCTCTGCCGCTGACTAACAGTTGTGTCCATATTCGCGTAGATTAAGTCATTCTGCTGACAAATCTGGAAACCTATAAGATTAGCTCCGGATTCCTCGGACTGATGCTGTTGATTCGTTGTCTGCGCCAGTTGATGATGATTTTGTAGCTGCTGCTGCTGCTGTTGCTGGGGCATCATCATCTGCATGACGTTACCATGAGTCTGTATGGGCGAAGCCGAGACTGCATTCCCGGTTAGTGAGTGGGGGAAGATATCGGGTGACACGATGTTTACGGGAAGCGTTATGGGGACTGGAAATACGCTGACACCAGGTACACTCTGTTGTGTACTTACGCAGCGCGTATTTTGTTGACAGTGATTCGCAGTGTACGGTACGCCGACCTGTAATTTAATAAATGAATTTTACATCAAACACAGTTTTACACAATTTGTCTTCGTAGTTGTAGTAATTACTTTTTTAAAGACAAGTAACTGGCTGCTTATGAGAAACAAACGGAAAATATTATATTATTATTCTATTCAGCTTCTAGCATTAATGTTTACAAAATTTAAAAGATAAAAAAGCCTTAAGAACACAGAGAAATCAAAAACTAAGTAAAAGGATTTAATTACGTTGAGTAACGGTGAAAATATTCCATATTTAGCTATCAACAATTGCTCAGATACTCTTCTTAATTCTTCTTGTTGATGAACTATTAGCTGCTGCAATTCCTCGTGTTTTCGTTGTAATTCGTCTTGAATTTGATTTGGAACTGGAGTCATTACTAATCCTTGCTGGTGAAGAATCTATGGATTATTTTCAAACACATTACTTTAAGAATGTGAAATAGTATTTTTATCCATGCTTATATGTATATTAATTAAAAAAACAAAGTTTAAAAATGACATATATGAATACCCAGAAACGCTTGACTTTTACTTTAATCGAAAAAAGCTCTGTTTAAAAACTTAAGCATATTTAATGCTTTAGTGAGTAATAATAAAAGCAAAAAATACCACTTGAAAGGAGAATTTTTTAATAATAAATTCAGTTAAATGAATAAAATAATTGAATAATTTTTGATTCGATGGTTTATATAATTTCATAAGGAAAGAAGTTCTAACTGAAATGCGAAGGCAAGTAACAAACGTAAACTCAATCGTTACCTCGTTTGCCTGAGAGTGCGCTATAAGCGGTGCATCACTGGATTCAGAATAGGAACCACCAACGACACTATCCATGGGCACTATTGAGTACTGCTGAGTTGGTTCTAAGAAATCGGTACAATGTTGCTGCTCAACTTTGAGCTTCTGCGTCATCTGCTGTGGCTGTTGTTGCGGCTGCTGGTGATAGGACTGTTGAGTCTGTCGGTGCTGCTGCTGTTGGCCGTTAGGTAATAGATTATTTTTACTCGGTATTATCAGCTTCGAATTTTTCAGGCTATTTGTTGATGTCACTTTTATCTTTGTTATAGATTGAGGAATAGCTTGAAATGAACGGGAGGTTTGCGAGGAAGCAGATATGGAAGTCCTATCAGACTCGTCGCCTTGGTGCCGATGCTTTGAAAACATCGTCCCAGATCGCGATGTCTTCGATAACTTGGAGGACCAAGAAAGCGAACGCATTTGACTTTGTGTATTCTAAAATTTCAGGCATTCGTATAGTTATTGTTAGATATATAATAATTACCTATAAATTATAAGATACAAATTACTTGTACTTGCGAGCGTTTCGATGATTCCATTAAATCTTCCTGTGATCGGAAATTCGGAAATTCGTTATCATTTATTCTCATCTGTTTAATCACATCCACGTAACTAACGACATGATGCGTGCAAACGATAAATTCTGGCTTGGAATTCCACTGATTGTATGTTATATAGAATCGTGTTTGTAACCAAATCCATTGCTGACCTTTCGTAAGAAATCTGTAATGACATGATGTACCCTCACCTTTCTTCATCACTATAAAAGAAAAACTTTTTACATATTTAATGATAAATCAAAACAATTTTTTCTCTTGGATAAATGATGTATCCATTTTTCAAATTTCAATTTTACGATAAAATTTATGAAAAATAAATATAATTTATTTTACTGCTTGTACTATAATACTTATTTTTATAAAAGTTTCTGTAATGGTTTTTTTGTGCAATATTAAAGTATTTTATTTAGTATTTTTAATCTTATTAAATTATCATAAGTAATCGGGTTTGTATATAATTAAATTTAAGTAATATATTATGTTGATATATTACTGGACTAATACAATTATATAGCTCTCTTTGTTTAAATTATGTTTCTATTCATGTAGTATCCATTTAACAGTTATTGCATTCGCATATTCATATTTTTTATTTTTTAATGATTAAAAAAATTTTATTTTAATAATATTTATTTATTAATAAAGTACTTACAAGACTCGTGGCAAGTTACAACTTTATCGAGATCATCTATATGATAATAATCATAACCAGAAGTTCCGAGGACCTCAAATGGTAAATATCCAATTATTGGTGGTGCTCTATGATCCAAAAATAGGAATTTCCATTCCAAGCTGTGTCTCGAGGTAAATTCCGTTTTCGTATTATCGACAACTGACATTTCACGTATTAATTGTGGCATCTGTAGACGTCCGGTACATACAAAAACGATCCTGTTTAAAGATGAAAATGAATTTTCATTGTAAATAAAAATTATTAAAATATATATATATATATATATATATATATTCTCTTACTTCGCTTCTCCACTGACACTATTTCCAAATCTGTTATTTGGAATTATTTTATTAACATCTGCATCGTTTTTCGTACCTAGATTATCCATAAAAAAATCCTTTATGAGTAATTAGTAAGTTTATAATTTTATACAAGTATATTTTGTATGAGAAAAATATTTTATAATCATTGTGTATTAATTTTGAACTCAAAATAATATAATTGAAATTTATCAAATTTTAATTTATTTTTCAATTATTATAAGTACTTTACTATAATAATCGTTAATTAATTTTAATAAGACAAAAGTTTTGTTTACAGGTACTTCCTATATCGATTAATGTAATTTTTAAACTTACGAAAATATCCCACAAATTGTACAAGCTCGTAAATAGGCTCTTCGCTGAAATCCAGACTACCTCTTTTAATATGGCACGTAAAGGAGACTTGGTGTTCTATAATCAATACAAATTTGAACAAACTCTTTTAATAATTATATGCTTTTGTTTAATAATAATACTAATAAATACCTTTTTTAATACTATTTTCTTCTCTAGCATTTGCAGCATTTGCTAAAATATTGTATAAATGTGATTGGTCCTCTTGGAAGGCAATTTCATAAATAGTCGAATTCATTAGTTCGCTCGGAAGGTAATTTAAGAGTGAAGTTATACTTTCAGAAACGTAGTAAATTCGTCCCGACGAAGAGAAGACCATAATAAAACCATCGAGAGCCTGTAATTTTTGAAGAATATTCTAGGATGTATAAACAGTATTAAGTGATATATTTAATAAGCTTTTTTCGAACATTTATCAAAATTTGATTAAAAAGTCAATACATAAATGATCATTACCTCCAATGTTAAATGCGTAAATTCTTCGTTAGAAAGAAAGGAAGGTTTCCAGTCTTCTTGAATTTCATGAGCTTTTGATTTAACTACAAGTTCTAAAAGAAGCAATGTTGATTAAGGGAGTTATTAATAATAATGCATAATAGAATTAATAGAACAATTAAGATTGCATATAGTTCTTAATAGTACTTCTTACTAACCGTTATGGTTTTTTAAAAAAAGTATCGTAGATTTGAGAACCGTAGATTTGTCCATTTTTCTAGTGTTTGTATTCACCATATTGCCAAGTTCATTTACCAGCATATTAAATTGATCTCTTCGTTTCTTCTCACTTAGATTTCTTGACTTTCTATATAAAATAAGTAAACGATACCACTCAGTACAAGAATCATTGGAATCGTCTTGAATTATAATCTTAGCTTCTAGTTTTTTTAACCATAAGATCAATCAACATACCTTTTAGTGTCGTCTTTTTCGTCGTTTTCATCATCCATGGTTTCACTGGAAAGTAAAGAATTATTATAAAAGCTATATCAATCAATTATTAATATTAACTTTGTAAAAGTAGCGCAAGCAGTATCGCTGGAAGATCGATAAAAGATGGATTCGGGCTATCTCTAGCCGCTGGGGCAGGTGACAAGTAGATGAAACTCGGCGGGCGCGGCGTCATATATCGTGGAATCTGCAGAGGGCCACGCAAAATCGGCCTTCGACTACTTACACGGGCTGCAGCCCCTGTCATGTCCTTTCCGTCTTATGACATGATATCACGGCATTACAGCCAGGTGATTACGAAATTACGATCTATGCATCGCTCCGTATGCCTGAGAGTCCGTTCGTCGGCCCGCAGGTCGGATCAGAGGGGTCAAGGGAATCTGCCGTGCTTATATACGTGGGACGAAGGGTCGTTGCGGGTTGCGAGCATCGGTGGCGAAGGGGCGGCGACGGCGGCGTCCGGAGTAAGGGGGAGGTCGGGGTGGGCGGCGCTGATGCAGGAGCGAGATGAAGGAGGAGGCGAACGTCGGCGGCTTGAGCGCTAGGACGAGCGCGGCACTGGCGTCGGGGTCGAAGCTTTCGCGAAACGCAATCGGAGTAGGCGCCCCCGATCGATATGGTGCCGCGTCCCGTGAGCTCTGCGTCTGAATCGGTGGCCACGTCCGCGACACTTACTCGGACTGTCGGGTTGAGCCCCTGCTCCTTACGTAGCTCGCCATTCCTCGTTTACGGGGCTCCGTACTCGATCCCAAGGCTCCACGGGCCCGTCGCTCTCCTGCGCACTTGGGCCAGGGGGCCTTCTTTCACCTCGAGGTACCGCAGACGCAGAGCCTCGCGTTCTCCGCTCAGTGCATACTGGATCTGCGCATCGCGCATGTACACCTCCCTCCTCTGATCCCCACCTTTCCCTACTCCGGAGTTTCGCTCTCGCGCAATCTCGCCGCTTCGCACACCTACACACACCCACACAGATGCCCAGTCCAGGCAGGGGGCCGAGGTGCATTGCGCAGGCCCGTAGGTCGACTGCTCGGGTACTCGATGATAACAATGCGGAATCAAATGTCACTAGGGAAAATAGTGCTCGATTCCTTGGCAAATGACTGTGGCGGCTTTGTCGGAGTACTCCAGCACGGCATCGATTGGATGCGCGTAGTGGGGATTTTAACTTGAGACCGCTCCGACACTATTCCGACTCGAAAACAGAAACTAAAGAGATTCTGTTATGTTATCATTAGAGCGGAAGTCGGCTCGTTTGAAAAGTGCAACACCTATATGGCGATTGCAGATGTTGACGAATGTGAATGGGCTAATGTCATCATTGTCCCTAATTAATAGTCCATTTGATTATTTTACATTTACCAACGCTTCGTGTACTTGGTTCCCCATTTTTACATCATATCGCTTTTTTTCTATTAAATTCATTAAATTTTAAATTCATTGCATCAAATCTATATTCAAGATTTATCGTTTTAGCTGATTTTTTTATCCGAATTTCCTCTCACAAGTACAATGTCAATTAACAACAATATAATGATTACTTGATCGTCGTACATATAGAAGATACTTATGAACATTACTTAATAGCTTACATATACTCTATATTGTAATATTATCTTGTAATATACTTACCTAACGATGTATTTTCTGCATTTGGGTGTATATCTTTACTTGCCTATGCTAATACTCGTTTTATTTATAGCTATTTATGGTGTTAAGTGGTTCATTAAATACAAATTTTTGTCCATTTATAATTGATTACATTTTATAAATTTTAATATACAATATTACTTACATTTTTAATTAAAAATTAAGTAAAAACTGTATAAAATTTTATTATTTTCAAAAAGATTTAAAATATCACAATTGAAATTTTTAAGAGGAAGCTCTTATTTATCTTTTTGTTCCGATTAATACGTGAAACTGTTCATTAGTAAAAATGACTAGTTCTTTTTTAAAGATTTTAGCTTTGTGAAAATATTTCCAGCATTTACAAAATTTCCACTCTTTGGTCTTTGCATTGAAAACGCGGCTTTCTTCGTTTTTATTATCTTTCGTTCAGGATTATCAAACAGAATAGTCTGAGTACTAGACTGTTTTGTTGATTGCGGCATGCGCTTAGGTTTAGAAATTTTTCTAGCTTCTTCGTCACTTGACTGCAAATACTTCTTCATTAAGTAAGACATTCCGCCTTCATCTGAATAATCATTTTTATCCTGTTTCATTAAGCTTTTCGAATTAAAATTGCTGTTACCATGATGAGAGTTTGGAGCTTGTTCAATTTTTGTGTTATTTTGAGACTTGCCCTTGCCTCGTAAAACATGATTAGAACATTTAGTGAAGATACTTTTCGGACTTAATATTGGTGAGTTCTTTTTTTCTGACAACTCCTTTGCATCGTTATCGAATTCCATATCATTCTCCAGATCAGACTGCATAATCATCGACTTCAAATACTTTTTTTGCAACATCAATTCCGTCTTATCATTCCATTCATTAGTAAATATACATTTTTGCATTTCGTCGCTGCTCTTACTTCTAGATTTTTTTACTTTTTCGCTATTCAACTTTCGTTTTTGGTATCCTTCACCACTTCCATTAGGAAAGTAAGATGACCTTGCCTCTAATGAATTTTTCATATAAAATATTTTTTCTGGATCAATTAATGATTTAACTGTATTTGTTGATGGCTTCTGTTCTTTTTTTGTAATGCCATCAGCATCATGCCGTCTAAACACATTTTTACTGTAATTATCATGAAATTTATTCGATACATTGGTACTTGTAGATTGCAAAGCCTTCGTGTTTCTGCCTGTTGACTTTTTTTGGTTATTGTAATTGTCTCCCAATAATTTAAAACTTTTTTTTGTTCCTGGACATACATGAGTTAAACCAAGATACTTTTCCATATTTTACAATCTACCAGTGTCTTTAAATTTTATTAATAGTGATTGCCAAAAAACATGCAAGTTAAATAGCTAAATGAAAAAATTATATTCGTAAAATATAGTAATATTAATAAGAAATCTTTTGATATTTTTAAAAATTATTAAACATTGATACAAGATTTATGCAGTTCTTCATTATCAACGTATATTAATATGTCTACTTTTTAATATATCAAAACATGATCATAGCATATGCTTTATTAAAGCATAAAATTAAATTAAAGTTATCTAATTCAATAAACCTCGTTACAGATTCGTGACGAATTTTACAAATACCTTTTAAATGTAGATACTTTACTACTTTTTCAAGTGAATGTGTAGATTATTTAAAAAAGAAATTAGTATTGTTTTCCGGAAGTAAAAAATTCAGGACGCTTCAGTACGTACAAACCTGAAAATATTCGATTATAATAAAGATTTATAAATTGAATTTAAATTTAAAAAATAAAAATATACCAAAAACTTGTTTAATATCGTCCTTCAAAATTTATCTTCAATCAATTTTATAAATTTAGTTACGAATAAGGATTGTAAGATATTTTTCAGATGTATAAAATAACCTAAATATAAAATTCAGTTACTAAATATTTAAAATGAAGTTATTGTAAAAATTATTTCTCCAAACATTATCAGGTAAAATTTTTATTCCAAAATCTCGGCTTAGACAAGACACAATTGAATACTTTTTCAAATGCGAAAAATTATTATTCATACTCGAAACAAATATAAATAAATGAATCGTCAAATGAATAGAGATTGATGTGAAGTATGAGCATATTTGTTAGGTTTGAAAAGTTTTTTACAATAATGTTTTGAATTCTTCAAATATAAATACATATTTAATATTTCATTGAATAGTGTCATAATTTATTTCATTCAAAAATCAATATTTATCGAATTTTCAATATCTACATATGTAATGATATTTTTGATATTTTCTGTGGTAGGTAAAAAATAATCAAAAGAATTATAAATTGTCAGTCGATTTCATAGTTTTTATTATAATAGATTCAATATGAAGAAGTGAAGATAAATATATAAATGTCAAAGTATAAATGGAAATTCGAATGTTACATTCGTTATAGAACCGTAATCGTAACAATATTACAAGATAGGCTACACAGTAATATCACAATGTAAGATTACAAATTTTCGTACGAGTGTAAAAGATAAAATGTAATCCAAAATCATATTTGTATGTATGTAAAAAGTTCCTCCAATAATAAATAAATGAAATAAATTTCGCGGTAATCAGATTAAGATATATAGAAAAATTTTAATTTTTTTAATTAGAAACTTAAATTATTAATCAAAAATTAATCATTATCGAAAGTTCTTAACGAAAGCATTCTTTTATAAACCTTATAACAAATTACGTTTTAATATTCAACTAATTCAATATATTCCACATCTTAAAAAATTATAAAAATTTACTTTTATTTTGTAGATTGAATACGACGCTTCTTATTTATTTTTTCTTTCAATCTCTTGCTTTTTCGTTTTCTCATTTTCATGATAAAAGCACTTGTACACTTGTTCTAAAATACAAAAAATGAATTTTTTTTATTCTTCTATAATTTATTTTAATTTGTTTACATTTTTCAGAGACAATTGACTTCTTAATAAATAAATAAATATATATATATATATATATATATATATATATATATGTTTGTGTGAGTGAGTGAGTGAGTGAGTGTATGTAATATAAAAGCAAGAGAGAAAAAGATTTTTTTGACACGTATGCCTATGTAAATTCTATATCTCTTATTAAATACTTGATTGCATGATTGATATGGTGTGCCTAGTTTAAAAAGGCTCTAAATATTCAAAGTCGAGCAGTGAAAATAAATTACTATGCGCTAGCGTATTTGAAAGTCTTACAGGCGATGGAACAACGTAAAAAGATCTTTTATGCTTACGAATGATTTGCTTTTGTATTAATAATCATATTAGTATATAAAAATTGCAGGAGTCGAGGCCCTTAGGGCGCATACATTTTTATTTATTTTATATCAATTCGCAAGACAAAAAGTCGTTAAAGTTTTACATATACGGGGGTTAGGCGGAGAAAATCACAATTCCAAAGCACCAGCTTGCTTTATCTTATTGATTGATGTATACATATATTGAAAGTTTAACTTCATATCGTCGTAGCATTTCACAATTATTATTAAGAAAAACTATAGACTGTACGTTTGTACATTATTAGTTTGTTTTAATTCTTTATATATGTATTACATTGTGATGAATAAGAAAAACTCAACATTTATGAAGTTACAATATTTGAATCCAGCATTATTTTGATAGCAAACGTCTTTGGAAAATATTCGAGCTAAAGTGACAGCGACAGTTTCTTTTGCTTTCTCATGCTAAAAACACTATTTCATAAAAATTAATTGTATATTACGCTCTATTATTTTTATTATATGAAACGTCTTTAATCTTATTTATATATCATCTAACACATTAACATATACGTATATGCTTACATACACAGGGAGATTTAACATACAATAAGTAGGTTCACATTACATTTGTTTACATTCGCGTCTATGGGAACTAACAAATAAACCACATTAATTATAAATCACAATTTTTTTTATTTTTTTATCGTCAATATTCTCAAACTTAACAAGAATAATTTCTATCTTGATAAAAGTAATTTAATAAAAGGTTTAATTTTTGATGAAATGTTAAAATGTTGATTTAAACATTATTGTAAACTAACTGTATGTTATTGGTTTATTTTCTCCGAAAAAATATAATGAAATTTGAATAGAATTCATTATTGCAGAGATATACGTATTACGTTTAAAATCTACTGCATTTTTTATTTCCAATAAACGAATGTCTTTATCAGAAACGTAAGGGTATAAAAATTCTCAAAAAATACTCAAAGTTTTCAAAAAGAAATTTTTATAGATTTTTTCAGTCCCGTTTCATTATATTTTTCTATTCCTATTTATATGGGCAGAAAAAGAAGAAACGAATGATTGTTATTTATATTCATAGGAAAGTACATTGGGCAAAGGCATACAGTCTTATTACGTTCAACAGCAATTGACGATTTAACTGCTTTTCGCTGTAGATTCAAGATCAGTTGTGTTAAAAAAAAAACTACACCATCTTTTCTTTGTTTACCTCTAGCACTCATTCTTTCTCATGATTTATCATATTCTCTCTCTCTCTCTTTCTCTCTCTCTCTCTCTCTCGTATCTCTGACTGTTAACTTACATTCTGGGATTTCAAAAGAAGTCGTATAATTCGTTTTCTGTATTCTCGCTGTACTCTTTACACACATGATTGTATTGCAAAACTATTCATTGCTTGTCTACGCCAAAGGAAAAATAAAATGTTTTCAATTTAAGAGAAATTATTTTGATTTATATAAAAGTTAATTATGTCGATAATGTTTTCTGATTATCTTATATACAAAGATTTTTATATGTACCATAAAGGAAATAGTTTTTCGACACAATTCGATACAATTACTTTTAGAGTATAGAGAATAGTTTTATACAGCATTTACATTTTAAGATTGAAGAAAGTTTTCTCTTCTTAAAAGTGTTCGCGTTCATTAATTTTTCAAAGAATTACAATACATCCTGCGCATCGTATTCTGGAAGAACAGATTTGCAAATATTGCATGCATATTACCTTATAATTAATTAAAACGAAGAAAGTCAGTGACGCCTAAGATAGTACGATTTCAGACCGTTTTATTTGGATATGTTTTCATTTAAACAGCACCATTTTAATAATTATTCATTACATTTTATCTTGTGTTTAGTATTTAATAGCAGCATTTATATTCCTATAAATGTGTTTAACTCTTTTCATTTACCTCTATGAAGGTCCAATCGTTCATTCCTTGACTAGACGTCCCTGTTTAAAATCTGCATATTTGAATCAAAAGTCATGACATATGTCGACCTTTTTGTGCAATATAAAATGTGGTAGATTACTTTTTATTTGCCATGTATAAAATGACATATACATTTAAGCAGAAAATATATAAATTGCTGTTACAAACCACCTGCATACAGATATATAACAGAAATTGTTGTAAACATTTTACAATATTAAAAGTGGATCGATGTAAATATATGTGTAAGTGTGTCTTTAAATTTCATATAATTCATGAATTTGACTAAAATCATGATTACAATATATTTATTTACTAGCAATGTAAGTAATAGATTATATCGTATTAAAGCTTAGAATCGTATCATTGTAAAAGTCTTTTCCAATTCTCAATTTACCAAAAATCCTTCAAATACGACTACGTGTGAAAGAATACGGAATTAAATTGTATTTTATATATCAATTAGTACTTGTTTCTATATTCACGATAATTTTCTATAAGTAAAAAATACATAGAATTCAAGAAATTTAAATAATTTTTTTAGAAACCGCAATGATGAATATAAGTAGAAAGTTTCGTTCTACTCAGGTACCTTTTTTCGAAATCTCCAACAGTCTCCGTGATTCTGAGTACAACCATATAATATAATTCTTTTTACTGCTTTAATACATTTTTTCCCTCTTTTTTCATTCTTAATAATCCATTCAGACTTCTGTGCATAGTCTTTTCGCATGAGTTCCACACATACATTACAGTAAAATGCGTAGCGGTTTTTTTAATGAAGAATCTTGATGTATCAGTTATAGAATACATTCAGTTGAATTCTGAACATAATTCTCAAAACGTATCTAAAGAAAATAAAAAATGCCTAAAATTCAAGTAAATATTCATTTTAGACTACTAAAATAAATATTTATTCGAGTTAAAAGTGTGCTTACTCAATAAAAAAAGTATCAAATTGAACTCTTTCCTTCAGACATTATCCGATTCGATATTTGTCGATTTACGGATAAAAACAGCTTTAATACTTTAGCGCAGCATTTCTGGTACCGAGTTATTGATGATAATTGATAAGCATTTTCGTGCATACGCTTCGACATTACCAAGCGCGAAAGGGTACGACAGTGAAAATTGTGATCGCATAAGAGCGACGTAGGGAAAGCAGTTCGCTTTACAATCTCTCTAATTTGTTTCTATTCTACCCTTTTACAAAATCGTGACCAAACATGAATACCTTATCGTATTAAGTAAACACAGTCAAAACTCAAGTCAAACGTCATCGGCAAAATGCGAGTATTTCACGCGTAATGCGTCCGGATCCTTGCGACTTTTGCCGTGGACGTAATCTGAAAATGCCTGCACAATGAATAATCTCTGTCTTTAGATGCGGCCTACAGAAGCATAAGTGGGGGCCACACTACGCCCTCGTGTCAGTGGTTGTGGCTGCGCTTGTCTGAGCTTCGCTGGTACTGATAACGCCGGCTCTATCCTCTCTGCATATACTTGCCGTGGTCGTTGTCGTCTCAGCTGCCGTCGTCCCGACGCTTAACTGACGCTGCTCCATGTGATCAAGGGTCTTCTCGATTGCACGCAATCGTTTCTCGAGGCTCGTTGTGCCGAGAATGCCTACCTGCAGCTGGGGCCCTAGGGGCAGGATCGCAAGGAGCCACCAAGCCCAGGAGGGACCATCAGTCAAGCGGAGCCAATCTTCCTCGACATCCGGCATCTCGCCGAAGACTCGACGGATCTCTGAGCGTTGGGACAATGGCACCGTCACCCACCATCTCCTGCTTTTGGCCCGTACCTTAAAAATTAATCCATTTTAGTAAATCAATAAGGTTTAGTTTAAGCGTATGAGCGTATGTTATTCCAACATCACGTAAAAATTTTCAGGTCAATATTCGTAGTTTAAAAGATTTATAGTAAACTTCAGAGTATGATTCATATCGAATAATGACGATTCAGCAAATGCTTATGAATAGACCCTCATCGGTATATAGGACGTCGTTCTTACTTTGTTATGTAATTCGACAATGTTGAGCAACTGATCCGCCGGAATTGGCGTGTCTCTCAAAAACTCCACCTGCGCAGTGTCGTATCCATCTCTCTCTCCTCCGGAGAGTACTCGAAATCTTCTCGCTCCAACGGTACTTAGTATGCTGCAGCCATCTTTCAGCAAAACCCTGTCTCTTATTTCCAGCATCGTGCCGTACTCCGCATACCTGATAAATAACATTTACACTTTAATCGTCTGCATTTAACCCACAAAGTCTGCTCGATAATTTGACTGCAGCTGTTTCTTGAATGGTCGTCAGTTGAAAATTATGCCACGCAGAGCAATAAAAAAAATAAAATATCATATACAGCTTAAAAATCACCTCTTAGTAGCGCTGGCTTCTCGATTAAGACAGGCAGCGATGCCGAATTGTCTGGCGCCGCTCTCAAGGCACCTACGCACCATCAGTCTATACCTGGGCTCATAAACGAACAGAGGACAGGCGACGCAGGGAAAGGCTGTCGTGCATACGAACACGGCAATCTGCTCGCTGGCTGCCTCCTCGGCATCCTGCTGCACGAGTTCCTGGCGATGGGCTGCGGCACGGGCCGCGTACTCCTTCGGTGCCGCGTACTTGAGCGCGCACTCGACAAAGCCTGTTACCGTCTTTTGGCTGCTCGCCAAATACTGGAACACAAGGTGGCAGCTCAGCTAGGTTTTTTAGCGGATCCATCAGAGGCGTGGAACAGGGGGGTCGAGGAAGGGAGAGTTCGTTCGCTTCCGAGGATTTCAAGCGATGGCGAGTTGACAGATGAGTGTCGAGATCGCGCGAGACTTTCTCGTGATATTGAAGCCTGAGCTGCACGGCAACATCTGCTAGATTGCGTTTCGTCTGAACATGTCACCAGATTATTTGTTTTTATCCTCCCGAACGTTTTTGGCAGCGCTGTCGTTTGATAAAAAAAATGTACAACGGGCTTGTTTTTTCTTTTTTTAGCCAATTTTACAGAAATGATTTAAAAACTTCTTTTCTTGAAAGAAAGAGGGAGCGAAGCTTTTAAAAAATCAATGTATTTATAGTGACGCTACTCTAAAAGTTAAGTAGTTGCGTGCAGTATCTTAATGGAGCGAGTGACGAAGAAATATCGAGAAGCTTTCGGATAAATGGAAACATTAATTTTTAGCGGCATTTAAAGGTCAAGATTATCCGAAAAACGATGCAATTCCAAGACGTTTCCCCTTTAGTTAAATCACCTGAAATGCATGTGGCTATTTTCAAGCATTGGGCGTTAAAAAAACGAAGTATCGAGGAAGCCTATGTTCACGAGTCAACTTAAAGTGTCCTTTAAGCGTCTTAGCCAAGAGTTGAGAGTGGCTAACACATTGCGCTCTCATAATACGTAAGCGGAAGCCCGACAGGCTGCGGTGACATCGACCGCAGACAATCGTTACGATGGGTCGTTAAGCACCGGCATACTACTGTCGCAGCATACTAATACTCATTTGTAGGCAACTGTTATCGCCTTGTGTGCTCCGGTGTTTTTTGCAAGGAGCCTCGGAGATCGCTTCATTGCCTATGCGCCGGCAATTGTAATGTGTCTTTCGTATTTTGCTCGCGATCCAACGATATGCTCGCCTTACACCGCGTTCCTAATTCGATCGTTATTAATCAATGAACGTTTTAAATTTACGTCTCTTTTTTTATCCTAGGCTAATTTATCTTTAAAAATTATGCGTTGGCATAATTAAGGGTATTATTTTCTTTTTATTATTGTATACTTCGTTAGGCGTTCAAACTCAATGTAATCTCGCCACGGTCGCTTATCTCCAAGTGTACGAACTACATATAATTTTCACTCATGATAGTTGAGAAAACAAAGTACAAATATTAAAGAGCAATAACAAAAAGGGCAATCGTAAAAATAATAAGGGTAATTAAATGCTAAGAAGATCGGGCTAATTCGAGTATACGCAGCACGTGATATCGTAATCTATCATTGCGGCTGTATTTACCATATCTGTAAAAAATAAGTTGAACTAGGAATTGATTCACGTGATTTATCATCTAAGATTGCGGTTTTAAATGAACTGCTACAACATCAATGCGCTTTGTGATAAGATATGCCATCCACTAATAAACATAGATGAATGTGCTTCTATTTTTAAAATTCGAAAAGATTTTCAAATGTCGCACGACTACAGAGCTTTTAAATTATACGAGTGCTTGATGAAACCTGAGAAAATAAATAGACTATCCGCCAAGTAAACCATCCTTATTATTATTACTACTTAAGGAAACTCCTCTATTTTCGTGACAACTAGGTGGCAACTCACATCAGCAAGAGATGTGACACACAGTGGACAGGCCGAAGAGTAATCGAGGCAACGGTCCAGACACATCCAACAGTACGTATGGCCGCAGGGCGTCGTAACTGGTTTCCATAGCAGTCGGCAGCAAAGGATGCAGTCGAGGTCACCCCCAGCCGTTGCCCCATTAAGCGGGGGGAGGAGAATCTCCGCGGGCTTACGCTCCACTCCTAGATGCAAGAGGAACGTTATATTAGTTAAAACATTCGAGTGTACGAAAGGGAGAGATTAGGAAAGGGGCACTTTGAATTTTTAATTCATATAGTTAGCTTTTTAACCTGATTCAATTCTTAATTGAGTCTTAGAATTTTGCAAGATTGCAGTCACTTCGAGCTAATTTTATTGTATGAGAACGCGACTTTAGCAGCAATTACTTTGATACTGGAATACATTGGTTGGTTTCATTATCATTTCGCAAGGGGTAAAGGTGTGCTTAAAACATTAGTTTTATGCATATCCTTTTATCGAACTAAAATTTATTTTTTTTTTGTCTTAAAAACTTTCTAATAATACAAATTTATAATGTGTATGTAATTGCGTTCTTCTGAATTCTTACTTTTTAATTTTTCAACCTCTTGAAATAGCCTGTCTAATGTTGCATATAATTTGGAATTATCCTGCGGTGTTGTTGTGGAAAGTAATCTCCGACAAATGGACTGAAAACAACAAGGTCTCTTAATTAATTTATCGATACAGTTTTTAAATATAATACAAATATTAATCTGCATGAATGAAATATGTAATTTACAATATTTTCGATTCAATCGATTGATTTTACTAACAATCGTGTTGGTATTAAAAGTAAATTACATTACTGAAAAATTGACATTATTGTACGAAGTTATTAGATTAATCATGATCTTCAATCGTCATTAGTTACCTGTGAGAATTCCTCTTCTCCTCCACTGCTGTTATCTTCATAGTCGGAAGAGTTACGAGCATTACCAGTAGCGTTGCGCCGATGCCGTCGGCTGGAGTTTATGAGCGGCAAAAGCAAGTGGTGGCGGTTCCGCCTCATGCGTACCTCGACAAGGTTATAGGGCGTGCGGAAGTTGGCATTGCTCTGTCGACGCACATTGGAGGTCAAGATACGATGGAGCACCTATCGCAAGAATTAAGGCACTACTTTGTAATGTCAACGTATGAGCGAATCATTGGGTATCGCTTAATGCGATTCTCGTCTCATAGATGCACTCGCATTAACAATATTCTTATTTAATGTTAAAATTTTTGTATCCATCGGGCTTTCGATTATAAATGTAGTGCTAGTTAAGTAATTAGTAAATGTACTTTCCATAGTTGAGTTTAGGTATGAAGCCGCAGACTGAAATGAGTTTCTTGTAAGAGTTTCTTGTAAGTTCGTTTTACACATAAAAATAAAATTATAGATCATTTTCTCAGAATTTAAAGAATGCTGTTTTTATAATTTTTTTGCAGTTCAGTAAAATTAAAGACACTTTTTTGAAAATGTCTTATTTATTATCGATTAAAAAATAATTGAGTTACATATGATGTATTTTAATTGTACAGATAATTCTATAATAAATACTAAATTGTACGTGATTTCTGTAACTCATTGATTGCGTAATAAAAAAGGCCGTGAAGGTGGAATATACGATAAAATTGATGAATAATTTCTACTTTATAATCGGTATTAGTCATAAAAGAAAACTTTCATAAGACTATTTTTTATTTAGGATCCAAGCACATTTTACGCGAAATATAAAAAGAGTATAATGATAAAATATTTGCCCATACCGCTACAAATAAAGCCGCTAAAAATAAAAGTGTATCCTGCACCCATATGTACAGTCATTTTAAATACTCCGTTCCAAAAATATACTGTCATAAATTCATTATCAGTCTCTCATTATAAATCTCTTTGGGTTCGGAACGAATAAATTCGGTCCCTTACCCAACATCAGAGCATCGACACGTCAAACAATCGTTACTCCTGTTGCTATGATTCGTGAGAGATCGGGTGAGAAAGAGAGAAAGAGAAAGAGAGAAAGAGAAAGAGAGGGGACAGAGAGAAGAGAGAGAGAAGTTTCAAATCGTTTTAATCATGTAAGTTGAAAACGTGGTAGGGGGTTATTCAATCGCAAACTACTGTCGTGCCCAGTATGGGAAAAAGTCACGAGTTCGAATCGAAAACTAACGCGATGCGAGTGGGCGCAAGTCCACATGCCTTTGTTCTCTCAAAGAATTCAACCATCGAATATGTCGGTAGGCTTATTGCGGCTAGAGGAGAGGGTGTAGGTTACATAGGGGAACGGAAGAGAAGCGTAACAGGTGCGCAAGTACAAGCTGAAAATGAAGAATGAGGCGAATGGAGAGTGGGAGAGTTCATTGCCTGTTGATACGGTGCTGAATGCCAATCGTTGGATCGTTGCTCCGTCCCGTGGATTTGCGTATTCGTTCCGTGTATTCTTAGATATAGCCGATAATAAATTTATGAATTCTATTTGCAATAATTTATTTACATTTTAGAAAATACTTTACCCCATTATTACACATTCTTTCCAAAACATACTATATCACTATCGGGATTTACTATAAATAAACACAGAATTAAATTGGGGAAACTTTTCTTCCTTCTTCTGCGGTAGATGAAGAGCTCGCATCGAGATAATGAAAATATCTTTTTTTATAATTCAGTTGCTTAAAATAGCTTTTTTATACAGATTAAATGCTTGTCATAATCCATAGTTTGACAAACGTATAAGCAATCAAGCTTCAACTTTAGATTCAATATGTATATGAAACTATTTTTTTAATAAATATTCTGAAGAACAGCTTTTTTCCTTACCCTTGTGAGTTCATGTCGAATGGCTTGGGGATTTTTATCGATAACTGCACTTGTGCAGAGAGCAAGAAGTGCCTCTTCGTTTCTCATGAGTGCAGATAAAGCCAGACCCCTTTGATAATAGCCCTATAAATTATTAATAAAAACAAAATTTTTATTTTATTTTAGAGTTTAATTACACTGAAATTATATGATGATTGAATAATATTACAATATGCTTCTATTCACGAACACTTTCTTTGGTATAACTATTGGATGATCGATGATGTGAGTATAATAATGATATAAATATAGTATTAAATGAAATGCCTGATATATAATTCACTTAATGTACAATGAATAGGATGTAAAAGAAATAGTAAAAAGGAGATTTGCTTTAAAAATCGTTGGCCATGCCTCCGCCAAAGTCTTCCGAGTAATAAATACAAATCCGCGCATGAGTATGCGGATATGTGTGGGTGAGTATGCAAGGAAGCTCACCTTGCCCCAGTCTGGGCGAAGTCGAATAGCATGATCAGCATCGGCGAGGGAAGCTTGCGGTCTATTCAGCAAAAGCAACGCGTGCGCCCTGTTGCTGAGGTGCAGTGGACTGCTTGGAGCTAAAACCACATAAAATTATATTTATAAATATATATTTATATATAAACATATTATGTTGTTATATATGTATTATGGGATGCTGAAGGTTTATTATTATTTTACAAACAGTACATTTTAACGTTAGAAATGAAGAGTAACTATTTACTAACCTCAGCTATTCCATATTATATTATATAATAGATGTTTTAAATTATTAGAAATTTTATATTTGATAATGATGAAAAATTAAATATTAATTTTATAACATTGGAATAAATATTCACAAAAACATTGGGATTTCATTTATTATTCCTAGTGAACACTATTTACAAAAGTATCAAGAAAAGTATATATATTCATCGATAAATGCATATAAATATCAATAAAAGTTTATCACTTCAGATAATATTATGTTAAGGTCGAATAAAATATTAAATGACATTTTTCATAAGCTTTAATCTCAAACGCATTGTGAGAGAAGAAATTTAATAATTACTCTCTACATAGATAAGCGAATATGTAAATCATTGTGTACATAATTCTTTAACTTATTGTTATGGCTGTACTCTTATGAAATACATACAATATGTTTTAAATTTTCGTCTACGTGACAATGAACACGTTCAGGATTATAAAATCCCTTTTATTCGAACATGTATAAGATTTTTAGATACATGTCTTTGATAAAATATTGTCATAATCTCATCAAAATTATGCTAATTCTTTTTATAATATGACAATGCAAGTTGATGAAATACAATAGAATATTAAATATGTTCTCATGTATTGTAAACAATAAAACTGACGTAATGATATTCTCTATAAAACTAAGTACATAGAAAATTATAAGCATGTTGCACACGTATCACATAACATTTAATTAAGAATCATTGGCTATGATTAGGATTGGTTGCCATTAAAAAGATATAATCGGACTGCATAACACGTATTGAAATAATTTTAGTAATGTTTAACTTTAAAAAAAAAAAACTATCACTGTAATGCTTTTCTCCATCTTCCGTATCTAAAAGGAGCCAAATTTCATCACTGACTGACACTTATTCGAAATATCTCAATCAGCGTATGCCGTTGCGGGCGGCAGCTGCATTCTACCCTCGTTCTCTATCACTATATCTCAATCTTCTCTCGTTCATTCTCTCTCTCTCTCTCGCTCTCTATTTATAAGTTATATATCCTCAGATCTTAGGTCTTGAGATATCAATTTCATCGACGGGTAAACATAATGCAGGTTTTTGCAAAAGTCACCAATTATATAGCAATGCCGTCTACGACTACAATTATTACCATCCGAACGATAAGAAATTGAAATACGGTCTACCACTGCCGGGTATTCTAGTTTAGAGCTTGAGAAATGGATGATACACTATCTTTTTTAACAAAAAATAAGGAATACTTTTTATGATAAATTAATAATTAACCTGATCTTTTTATGAAATCGTATTAAAAAAATGTGTCACAAAATCTGCTCACTGTTATTGAATTACTTACGAAAGAATGCAATTTTATGAGTGTTTTATATTCTACTAACTCGTATTACCATAATTATTCAAGAACATTATTGAACTAGAAATAATGGAATGACATATTCTATTTAATCCATCTATTTAACATTTTTTATATCTAGATCGAATCTTGATGTCATTATCGTAATAATAATAAAATGTAAAATTTTATTCGAAAATTTATTGCAATGATTGGTGAGTAAATATCTTTATCACAATACAATTGAATAAACGCTACAAAATTCTGTTTATTTAAAATATTTGAAATGAACTTAGATTTAATTTTCAATGAGTATATTATTACAGCAATAAATAAATTTAATTTTTCCTTATTTAAATTGAAAATTTAATTTTAAATTTTCAATTGAAGAAGTTTATAAAGAAATGATTTTCTAAAAAAATGTACAAAAAACTGCAAGAATTAAAAAATTATTGTTTACATTAAGATACTTTATACTTCGTATTTGTCATAAAATGACTCCATATTGTACAGTAATGTATAAGTAAGGCGTTTTTAGTAAAATAAGTAAAATGACAAAGCACGGCGTTTCTCATTTAATGCTACTGGAGATATTTCTTGACTTCTTTATTCCGAATTATACTCTCTCTTCCTACTCTCTTTATCACTCGTTGATGCCGTAATTGGTTACTTCACCGCAAATGCCGTATTGGCGATTCACGAACAGGCGTCGATCCCATCGGAATTGGGAAGCGCTCAACTTTAGTATCGGTTCATTATTTCCCATATGGACTACCAGCACTTTGGTTTTAATTTTGTGCGATATCCATCTTGCGCGCGTATGCAAAACGGGGTACAAAAGCATATATTGACTGGAGCTCTTTGTTTGCTCGTATACGAGAGTCCACAAGGGTGGGTGTACTGGTGTGCAGTGGGGCCGGTCGTTGTTGAAATAAGGAAAATAGGAAGGTATGGAACAGGGGATTTACGTAATTGCGCTATTTTCGCGCATCGATCGATCCCCTTTGACACTCTCGTAAACTATCGTCCCTACCACACTCTGTATATAAAGTATACATGGAAGGGCTTGTAAGAGCAGCGAGGAAGATTTTCTTTTTTAACGTATATCGTATATATTTCCGAGATTACACTTAGTGATTATTGTCGGTATCTGGTATACAATTTGGCGTTTATCAGTTTAGCAGAAATTCGTGAAGTAATAATAGAAAAGTGCATATTTTTCTTCCATTTTTTTAACTTTATATGAAAGAAGCTATTTTTTTAATTTTAAAGCATATCCTCTCAAATTATTATCTAATTAATAATATCCTTTTCCTAATGATTTAAGTAAAATTTAGTTAAATGTCATTTGCTCGATGATTTTAAATTACGAAGGTTTACACAATGGGCTGTGGGTCCCTAATCATATAATTTTTATCCGAATTGGTGAATGGCCTAGACACGTAAGTAACAACTCATGCAAAAGTTTTGTCTTTCCGATTTGATTGTCACCGTGCATTACGTAACATTGTGAGAGAAAATAGTATACCGTTATACGAGTACTCCCTCCATCTATCTCATGCGTGCGCAGATTGTACGTGCAAGCACATTCCGTGAAAAGTCAATGGCAGCGGCGGAGAGTCGCCAGCGGCGTGTCGAAGCGTAAAATTCGCGCTTCTATGTGTGTAAGAGAGAAGGAGAGCACGAGACTTGGGCATTGATCTTGATATGTTACGTAAGAGCCCGATGAGAGAGGGAGGAGACAAAGTCAGAGGCGGAAAAAGACAAAAACATATGAGTGACGCGACGATCACTGTAGTGGCTATGACACGTTCATTTCTTTTCCTTCTTTTACAGATAGTTCTTTATATCTAGCGTCCACAATCGCTTATAAAAGTACAAAAATTTCCGTGATAAAATAACAGCTAAAGACCTAATTATTAAAGGATAATTAAGAAACAGTTTTTGCGATAAGATTTAGCATAAACCGGAAAGTTGATGAATTGGTTTTGAAACGATGCCAAGAATAATTTTGATATTCAACTTCAAAGTAGAAATGTTAATGAGAGAGTATTCGAATGAATTAAATAAATCTATTCAGAGGAAAGAATCATCTAAAATTAGGAAAATCATTTTTTTTGTAATTTCATATTTACTATGTAATGCATATTAAGATGTATTATAAATTATAAGCACAGTTGTTGGAGATAAAAATAATATAATATATTTATAAGTATACCAGAAGAAGATAAAACGAGACTTTTATACGAAAATATTTGTTAATTAGTTAAGTCTTAGTTCGGATAAGAAATCATGTATCGAAATACTTAAATATAGGAAACTCAATCAAGTTTCCTATAAGAAATCATACTAAAACAATACGATATTTCAAACGACGATATTCTGAATTATGAAAAGAAAAGTGAAGCAGCGGATGCTCGGTAGCTGGCGAACAAGAAAAAAAACTTTCATTTGGGAAAATTCAGTGGTGTCGACGTTGCTCATCGCTCGTATTTCCAACTGTCCCCGCGCATTGCAAATGAAATGCGAGACGCTCGCTTCTCTCATCGTCTGCCCGTGCGCGCTTCTATCTACTGCGGCCAGCTGAAATCGGATACGTACTCTGTCAAGCCGGTAGTAGCGGTAGGAGAGAGTTTTACTTAATCGTTTTATCAAATAATGCATTAATTCGCTTGTGCACGTTGCTGAAGTGAACGCATAAGCCATAATGAGAACGAAGCATAATGTACACTAAGCGGTCGGTTCCACGCCAAGAGATAAGAATACGGGCGCTATCATATGTGCCAACCTGGCTAATGAAGTGGCTCCGAGCACGTCGTTGTATGACAATACTTCCGCTGATGTCGCCAAGAAGGACATTACGTTATATTACGAATTTGTATTTCAATCGCGCCTTAACATTACAATGACATATCAGTTGCTAGACAGTCCAGTGATAGTACGGAGATTATGAAAGTTCTATATTATTAAAATACAAGGGTATATTTGTGCGTACATCGTCAAAAGTTATATGCTCGTGCTTTAAAATGTACTGATAATTAATTTAGATGAATGAAAATAATGTGACAACCGACAAGAAGAAATTATTAAATAGTGTTATAAAATTGATAATGATGGACCGAATGAACTAAGTGACTGATTAACCAGGCGTACGTTGCACAATTATTTTTCAAACTCTACTTCACAATGATAGCTTCTCATTTATTTTACTATTCATTATTTCAATCATTTCTGAAAAACATTTCATAAACACACGTAAAGAGAAAGACACACCCCAATCATAGATCCAAAGCACAGGGAGCTGAAAGAAATCCTTCTCGGAGCGAAAAAGCGGAAACCCCAAGTCGAATATAAAAGCATTGTAGAACAGAATTACCAAGGATAGGATATGAAAAAGGATGACAAAGATGGCGGTCGATCGATGGCTTGTTCTTGTGAACCTCAACGAATCAGAGAAAGGGCGACTCTCGTATCTCGAAGTAATATCATTCCACGATAGGGAGGGAGACAGGCTATTTTTACCATGGGAGATTCGTAACGAGGATGATAATGCGGTCCATTCCTTTCAAAAAGTGCGATGAGAATCACGAGATATCGGTTGCTTAGCGTGCGCCCATTGTGATAAAATTCATGCTGTTGCAGGTTTCGTCGATGTTGTACGCAATCATTACGTCACATAGTACTTGCCGTATATTACATAACGCTTGAGCTACTTTTTCATTTCGGCAGTCCCTCGGCGATTGGACAATGTTTAATGAAAATTTACGAAATAAAGACACCGCTCGACATTCAAAAAGGCAAACATATTTTATCGGTTATTTTGTCTTGATGAGAAGAAAATTGTAATTCAGAGTTTTTACTAATTCCATCTGTTTAACAATTGCGAGAACTTTGTACTGAAAGCTGCAATTAAGTCAGCTATATTGTTTTGATTGTTAAATGGAATGACTTTGAGTTTATATCTTTCCTTGGTATTATGGATCGCGTCCAAAAGTAGAAATGCCGTTTTATGCATAAAATTGTTTGGTGGTTTTGTACACCGCATTTACCGATACATTCATATTTCATTCTTTTTAGGTAACCGTCACACAAAATAATTTTAATCTAAATATCGATTATAATAGACTTAAATCTGCTTACAATACTTATATATGGTTTCTTTAGTAAGAAATTAATTAATTAAAACTGATGTTTTTTTTAATTATTTTATTTTTGATAAAGTTCCTATCAAATTAGAATTGCCTTCATTATCGCAATAAAACGTATTATACTGACATTTACCTTACAACTGATATCCTTGGTAAAGTTGAATGTACTGCTCTGAAAAAGGCGTTCGTGATTACTTACGATATAAATGAACAACAGAGAAAAAAGAGAGCGGCTCGCGCAAATCTCTATAAGCGAAGATTACGTGATTCTTAGAGGGCTGTGTAATCATATTCCAAGTTACACAATACTCAACGTTAATACGGAGAAGACGTGTCAGAAGTCAGCTTAACGTACAAAATCATCTCGACGAAGGTCGACAAATGATAATTGCTGACTGAACTGCTCGTGGGAAAGCTAATGCTCAAAATCTAGTGACATGAAACGTGTGAAGGCGGTACTTGGCCCTTAGACCGATCGATGTGTAGGGTGTGTGATTCCCAAGTCAATTTCACATATACAAAGATACTATATCTAGTAATAAACCATCGAGCTTGATAACAGGTATTCTGTCGGTGACTTATCCATAAAGTATCAATTTTCAATTCTCAAGTTTGAGTCAACGCTTTGTGGTTTCTAAATCTTTAAATGAAAAAGAATAATGATGATAGAACTAGAATAATGATTAATACTTAATATTACCGTATTTTTTGTTGTTAATGCGTATGAAATTCATGATTTAATAAATTAATGTAATTCTATGGAACTTAATACGGATATGTATGTTTATTTTTGTTGATTAATTATATAATATAACTCTATTATTATTTTAAATATAAAACAAGTAGTATAAAAAGAAAAATTAAAATTAGAATTTTGTAATAAAAATATTGTATAAATTAAATAATATTGATTAAAAATATTGACATCGATACATTTGTGATTTGCAATTTGATTGATTTTATTCATTACAAGTAAATTTCATTGTAAATTCGATAATAGAAATAAAATAATACAACAATCTATATTTATTAACGTAAGAGAAATAAAGAAATATGTTTAATTATTCGTACATTAAAAATCATTAGTTACTTTAATTGAATGATAGAAATATATGTGATGATAAAATATATTTACATTATTCCCAAATAAAAAATTATTTCAAATATAAAACTGGATAAAATTTTTTTTATGGTTGCTTGAGTATGCGTCTACAAATATTTTTCGCTTCCGTGTATGCTTCTCAGAGCGCGTGCCGTTTTCAGGATGTATAGTTTTATTGCTATAAAGTAAGTTTATAAGTATGATGTTTTTTCTTTTCTTTTGTGCTACAAATGAATGGTACGCAGGAGTATTGCAAAAAATTCAAATTTCCGAGAATTTGCGTGCAGGTGGCAGGCCGAAAGATAAGCGGGACCTAAGCTAGAGCTTTGTATATTTATTGTCAGAAAAGAGCGCTTTGATAAAAAAATTTCTTTAAATATTTAAAAAAAATGTATTCATTAGGAAACTTTTAATTATCATGGAGATGATGAGCATGTTTGTAAAAAATACTATTGTATTATCTAAAAGAAAAAAAATCGTGTATATAGTATTTTTATAATTATATAATTTGTATTATATTATCAAAATTATGCAAAATATTAGAGAAAAATAATTGATAAGTTTGTGAGAATCAGGCTGTTTTTGTATTTATAACATTTAAGTCTTAGCATTGAATAAAAAATCAATAAGCATAAAGAATTATATTAATAGACGAGAGAAATATGCATTCAATGTTGCGCTGCCTATTACAGCAGTTTCACTATCTTGGGCTTTAAGGACATATCATGCATACACGTATTCTTACAGATGAGGAGAATTCGATTCAGGACATGACCGGATTCCAGAATAAGAACAACCTTCATGTCGTCTTTCTTCATGCCTCCTTTCAATAAGTGAGTAACAAAACTGATTTAACGAATTGTATTTTCATTGACCGATGACTAATTTTTTTCCCATATATAAATGCAAAAGAACATATATACGTCACAATTTTTAATTTTCTTAAATTTATACAGAAACTAACACGAATCCTTTAAAATTACTGACAAAACACGCTCTGCTGTTAGAAATGCAGAGCACATAAGAAAGTTTATATAAACAGCGAATCATACTGATACTATTTAATTAAAGCAATTTTTTTAGAAAATTCTTGAAAATAATTTTAAAATAAATTAAATTTTTTTTAAGTGAGTTAAAAAGAAAACAATTAATAATAGTTTTTTTTACAGTTTAATTAATAATAAGTTCTTTTAGCGAGTTTAAACATTTTTTTCTATTTCATTATTCTTTATACCCAACAAAAATGTCCTTTATGTATTCATAATACCACAATCCTACTCATTTTCATTATGAAAATGTTAATATAGCAGCAGAAAATATATTATACTTATGAAAATAAAATAATCATTTTAGAAAAATTTGTGTCCCGATGAAAATATTTAAAAAAGAAAATCAGTATATTCGATATCCATCATGACCTGGATTTTACATTTTAAGCATAGGAAATGCACATTACAAATGCTTTTCAGTATCGAGAACCTTATTCAAACGTTAAACGTGTGAAAAAAATAACGAGAGTAATGCTTGCCACAGCTTTAGCTAGTGCAGAGCACTAGTTCTTTGAAATTTATGCTCTAGCTGTGGTGGTTGATCTTTACATAACCATAAGGGATGCGAGCGACATTGATAACGCCTCCGTGTTCAAATGGCAGTTCTAGCGAGTACCATCCTTTTTTCCTGACAGCTTGGCATCGATTTTTTACAATACCCCACCGCTGCGGGTGTACTTTAAAATCTGGTGCTGTTGTGCCGAAGATGAGTCGATCGTGTATCCTGGTATCGATTCCGTGAATCACCCGATTTATGTATGTCAATGTGATATTGTTGTTTGGTGGGAGGTAAAAGGTATCTCTCCTACTCACGTCGCCAATTCGTCAACCCCCAATCGCCTACTGACACGCGATATTATCGAGCGTGAACATTGAGCATTGTCTTACATAAGAATCCCCGGGGTGAACGATTGGAAATATTATTATGATTGACCTACCTTTTGTTGCTTGGTACTAAGAAGAAACTTTTTTAAATATATGATTAAGTATCGTTAATATGAAGTGTAAGTTTCTTTATAAGAATATGATATATATATATATATATATATATATAGCTACCTGCTTTATAGGTGATTTCAAAATTGATTATAGCATTATTATAGTAACTCGTGTAAGTTTTCTTATCTGAAGATTTCATCAAAATAAACATTCTTACGCGCTCTCGCGCACATGCACACACAGACACATAATAACCTTAAGATGTGAAGGAAAAAATTAAAACTGTAATTATAATAATAAAATCAATATAGTTACGTAATACCTCATTTTCTCTATTTTTCGCATTTCATATTAAAAGAAGTCAATAGATTTTGTTAATTATAGTTTCCATATATAGTTTTTAAAAGCCTGTTAATAATTTGCAGACATGTAGTAAAAATCACATAACAACTTTTGAATCATATAAAATCTGTACATGTGTATTTTTATAAATTTGTAGATGACCTAAAAATGGTTTATTCGTTAATTGAGTGTCAGCATATTGTGGCTCGCCTTCGCAGCACTTATTTAATAATAGCTTTAAAAAAAATTAATAATAAAAGAAAAACCATTTTTTTTAATCTACCTGACATTTATTTTCAAATAAGAGCTCTCTCAATTTGTAAAAAATAATTAGTTCAAAATACATTATATCTCTTTCACTTTATCTCTCCTTTTTGCTTGTTCGTGCAGTGTTTCCTTCTTTTACAACTCCCACCTGATATTATCTCATATTTATGCTGTTATTGCAACATGTATTACGCACAGCAAAATCAATGAGTCCCGGTAGGCCATTGGTCATGAATATATTTCAAAAAACATAATCGACAAAAATAATGGATCCAAATATTTCATGCAAGCATTGGCCGCAATTTCGCTTAAATATGAATTCACTGTCTGACATAAAATTATTGCCGCATCGCGCCATATCGCGCAATATATAATGCAATTGAAAAAACATCAACTTCCTTTAATATCATCTATAAATTTGGGAATAATTACCTTAAAAAATCATTCTATTTTAAGATTAACTATAAGCGGTTTAAAAAAATATTTTTACTTCAAAGATTCGAAAACATTAGGTTAAAAAAGAATATAAATTCTGTACATAATAAAGTAATTTACCACTTTATCAGTAAAATATTAATACTTGATTTGTATTTATAATTTTTTAATTGAATTAAGTATGAGAATTCATTTTTACATGATTTTATTTTATTTGAATTAACCATCTACGTTTTAAGAGAGTAAGATATAGTCCTTTAAATTTATACCCATTTAAGTCGTATCATTATTAAATGTTGATAGTTCATTTTATTACAGAACCCTCGCGATTGAAACTTACCGCTGATTTATAATCATAAATTTCATTTAAAAACTCAAAAGTATATATTTTCTTATATGATTCATGTTTCACAATATTTAAAATACCAAATGGATTTATGCATATCGAATGCTTGTAAAAGTAGACGTATCTTATTATCTTATTTTAGCTCTACCTAGATATTGTAATCGTTATTTTACAAATTCCATAATAATTTGACTTTATTACTAAAGATAAAGTGTCATTAATTGATAAAAAAAATATCATAGGTAAGACATACAATGGTCATACGTTGTATATGCATTAGCACTAGCCTTTTATTTCTTTCACAAATTGTATACCGATAATAGACTAAGTGGAATTAGCTACATTAAGAATTATGTAAAAATATACAATGCAACTGAAGGAATATTTTATTCACTACATAACAATGCATGAAAAAATTACATCGATTTCAATTCTATTTAAACAAAATCTACGCTATATCAAATATTACAATCAACAGTTTATTAAATAATCGAATATTTATTGTTTTAACGATCATTCTGTAGATATTAATTGCTTTCAAAGTTAAATTATTAATTGATTTTACGTTTTGCTCATAATAGCAAATATAACTACATAAACTATTTTTCTTTATGATATTGATTATACTTAAAAGTAAAATAATGTCAATATAATGGATAAACATTATTTTTCTACTACAATTTTTCATTTAATTATCAATTATTGTTTTTTTTATAAAAAAACTAATATATAGTTTTCTTAAATTAATACATACTGGTAGATAATTTTCATGTAATAATATAATTTATAAATAAAATTTTTTATTTTACTCACAATAAAATGATAAGCTATCCACTAACAGTTTATATGCACTCGAATGATAAATAATTTTAAATATATATATATGCTCTTGAAATATTCTTTTAATTGTGAAAACTTACTTAAAGACAAACAACTTTATAGATAAACTTGCATTTCTTATTAATTTCAATTTTGAAAATAACAAATTTTAATGAAATTATAACCAATATTACCATAGAATTAAAATAATGATATGATATCGCAAATTATTGTTAGCAAAAAATTACAATTTATAAGAAGAAAGTGTACAAACAAAAATAAATATGTAATACTACATTCTGAATCGTTATTACATAAGATAAAAACCTTGAATTTCAATAGAATATTGAACATAAACCTGATATATAATACAAATATTCAGATTATAAAAAAACTAATAAATATTGATACCACATCAAACTTTTGCTCAGTTTATTTGGCAAATCACAATATATAATTAAAATCGAAATAAATATATTAATTTATAATTAGTTTCTCTTGTATTCATACACATATATTAAATAAATATACTAATTAATATTTAAATTAAAATCTTAATCTATGAAAGGATGTAATCTAATTTAATATAATATAAATAATAGAAACAATTAAATATAAGAAATTTTAATTTTATACAGAATTCACTTTCATTAAAGGAATAGATAAAACTTGGATTAAAGCTAATATTCGGTCAAAAAAATATTACAACTTTGAGATTAAAAATTAAAATTAATAATTAAAACAAAAAAGTAAAAGTAAATAACCTAAAATATTACTTAAAATAATTATTATGCCTTTAATTATAAATAATGATTAATTATTTTTAATTATCCTAATTTTTTTTTATATTTCATCATTACTATGAATTTATTAATAAAAGTCGTCTCTATGTATACACACGTATAATACAAAAGTATTGTGTTAAAAAGTGATATTTTTACCCGTGCAATTGTAAATGATGCTAAACTATTATGTGTATATAAACCAAAAAATTTACTATCAAAAGACACCAAGGGGAGATATGGTTACTAATGTACATATGTTTATGTAACTGTTTATATCGGCATTAACTTTTTTTTATCAAAGACAACTGTATACCACATGTGGCAAAATCAATGAAAACTACGTGGAAGCTAAGAATAAAAAATTAAAAAAAAAGTAGTGATAAAATAGAAAAAATTATCCACTTTAATTATATATTTATATAAAATGAGACATATTATTTTTAAAATCTTTTTTTTTCGTGCATATTTATACAATTTAAAAAAACATTATTAAAACAAAAAAACGTTTTAATTATATGCAAAATTATTTTCTATACATTATTAAATAGCCCTAATCTAAGTATTACTTTGTCACGATTATAATTGTTTACTTTCATAATTACTGAAATAATATCTTTTCCTATTCCTTAAAATTGAAAAACGAATTTAAAAATTTTTTAACCAGAATCATACTTTAAGAGCACATATTGTTATAGTATATTTACAATACACCAAAAAAAAGATGAAATTTAAAAAATAATTATTATCCATTTAATTAAAAACTCACATGAAGTTCTATTAAATGTTTGTGTTTTTTATTTTTAATCAAAGTGTAATTTATTTGCTATATATTTATACATGAAATTTATATACGATTGTATTTTAAAATTTATTTTTTTAAATATTTCATTTATTTTTAGAAAAATATTTTAATTCTTACAGAAATATATAACTACCAATTGAATAATCTATTAACGTTGTGAAGTACTATATCAAACACATTTTTTTAATAAAAATTTGAAGCACTAATTACTTAAATACGTATAAAGTATTATGAAATATTTTTATTCAATAATTTGATATGTCTTAAAGGTACTTAATATTTTAACTCAGATGAAATTCTGTTTTTGTTGATTGTTTTATACAACAACTGATAACAATTTTATTACAATTACATAAGTTACATAAGCTTTCCTCTTCATCGTTTCTAACCTCCGCTATCTAAAAATTGTGGTTTTTTTCATAAGTTTTTTTTTAAATTATTTATTTTTCTTAAAGTTTTTAATATTTATAGACTTAGGCTACATGATGAGCTTCGTGTTCAGAATTTTTTATGTAACGCGATCATGGATATCAACGACAACGAAAGCATTTATATGACTTTTGAGAATCGGTTAATCTATAAGTGAATGTTATTTTAGTGTCGAAAATGTCAATTATTTAAACTATGTCTGAAATTAAATCAACCTAATTAGTTTTCATTAGAGCATCAAATTAAAATTATTTTTCAGCAAAATTGTATTTAAAAAAAGTTTTTTATAGTGAGTAGCGATATATTATTGAAGCATATATACATATATATTTTGAAATGTAACTTATTAAAGCCATTTAAGTACAGTTTTATAGTATTATCGAAAAAATATTAAAAACAGGTATTGTAATTCTTAATAACAATATAAAAATCTTTTAATTATTTATATGTATCATGATTTATTTTATGATAATGTGATACTTGCTGTTTTAAATAAATAAGCTTATATATTAACATAACGAAATCATCGAATCTACAACAATAAAAGAAATATAATCATTAACTAAAAATTAAATTTAATAAAGTGAAGAATGGTAATGAGAATAAAATTGAGGATTTTGAATAAAAATAGAATGACTTTGGGAAGCAACATTTGTGAAATGCTTTGACTGACAGATACAGTACTTGCATTAGAGAGAAAAAAGGAGAGAGAGGGTGAGAGAGACAAATAGACAAAGGCAGTACTTGTATTTTATATACATACAGCTACACTGCTGGCACCGACACCGGTTACGGTACTTTTCACGGTCAAGTACCTTGACTTCACAGTTACTGACGCACCGCTTCCGTTCGATACTTTCCTGGCTTTGTGACTATTACGCCATGTTCTCCCCCGTCCCAAATCCCCGCAACATTAGACGAGGCCATCACCCGCTTGCTCACTCAATCTCTTCCTATACTTCTAAAACGAGTACGCTTACGTACAACTTTATCTACTCCTCTATGTTGGTATTCTAGTATTAGTGACATGTGTGTTACAGTCAGTGAACGGTTAAATAGCTCGAAACTTGCGGCGGCAAAATTTCCCGTTTTAGTGAGCTGAAGACGCGTTAGTGTTCTATCGCATCAATACCTTATTTGAACTTTGCCTGCATTGAGTAATTTTTTCTCATCCGCCACTAGAAAATGGTTCAGACGCTTTAAAAAGTAGATCGAAATAAATATAAAACTACTAAAAACTGTTTATTTATTTTACCCTGTTGGTAATTGGCTTGAATCTGTTTGTTTATTTTACCCTGTTAGTAATTGACTTAATACACTCCCATAAAATTCAACAAGTTTAATTTTATGACGTTGTAATGAATTTCAAAAACTTTAAATGTAATCACAAAAACGATTAAAAAATAAAATCAAAATATTAATGTCGTAGAAAGCGTAGTAAATTTACATTTATTTTTTCAGCATATTTTTGTAAAACGATTATAGTAATAATTTATTGATACTGTGTATTAGATGTAACAGAATACCGATGATGACAGAGGTTGTTTCATTTCTAATCATATTATATATAGATCATATTGGTCATGAAAAAAAATAATATGTAATAAAAGTGGAGCACTAAATTAAATCATATTATAACTATAACAAATAGCGATTTATTTATATTAGAGCAAGATAAAAAGTTTTTGCCTTTGGCTTAAGAATATTACTAAAGACTAAATAATGTTAGTACTGTCTAAATTAAAAAAAATAGTAAAGGCATAAATTAATAAAAAATTAAACCATTTTTTTTAAATTCTTCCAATTTATATACTTTAATCAGATTAATATTTTATTTAAATATTGAACAGCACTGTGATAGGTTATATTTAAATTAATATTGAAAATATGAAATAAGTGAGAATAATTAATATGGTTTTAAAAATTGAGAATATCGCAATGAACAATGATGCAACGGGTTTCATTAAATAGCGTCATTTGTTTATTTCCGTCTCATTTATAATTATGTACTGAATGATGATTTATCATTGTAATGTTAATAAGGCTAACGATACAGTATTTGTACAAGTGTCATTTAAATTCATCAATAAATAACTAAAGATTGAATAATAAATACATATTTCTTTTACATTTAATTTCTAATTTAAAACAAACACCATTGCTTTGCAAACTCATACCGATTTTTAAAATTTCTTGAAGATAGATTTTAATTAAGTTAATTTTTTTTTAATTAAAAATTGTTTTTATTACATATATAATAAAAAAATATATATATTATAAATTTTTTTGTAGATACAAAAACTTCCGATTATATAAGTACTGGAAAATCAATACATATATTATATGATTACACTTGCATATGTAACATCTCATAGTTACATATGTTAATTTATCTTAATATGCACTTACAAGAAAAATAATAACATAAAAACTGTACATCTTATTTTGTTAATTTTTTTCGCCTTTGATAATTCAAAGTTGCATTTTATAACATTTTATTAAATAAAAATAACTGTTTTTCTTAACAATAATTTATCTAAACACTAGAAAATTTGCAATACATAACATAGGTATTTTTTGACACATATGATTTGGTTAATTTTGCATCTTTCGTTATGCAGTAATATATAATACTTTACACAAACGTTTCCATATATATGCATGTTATTAGGAATTCAGTGTATTATCAGATACATACGTGCAACATTCCGGTTGTGCTGATTTTTTGGTTTTTAAATTGAACGGAATGAACCGTAAGTATAAGAAAGTGCTACCATTGTTTTAATTTCTGCATTCATTTATTGAACGCTAAAAGTTTTTTTATGATTTATCAGTGCCAAAATCAAACATTCGTTATTAAAATTATATTTTTGTAGCTGTTGCGTACCGTTTACGTTGGTAACAAATTGCTTTTAGTAAGAAAATAATAGTATAGAATTAGGATGTACCAAATACATTTTTTTACATTCTTTAATAAATGCACTATCAATAATAACAAATAAATAAAACAACTTAATTAATAAATTGGTGAAATGAAATAAAACAGTGAATCGTCATAAATGTATGAATAAAAATCAAATTCAATGTAAACCGTTTTCGTTGTTTAATTTTTGATTTGGTGATTAAATAGAATCAGCATTAATAATTGTTTATTTATATTTTTGAATAATTTGCAATGATAATTTATTATGCATTTGACTTAATTCATTAGTTATTAATATTTTTTTCGTTACTGCAATTAATTTTATTATAGAATATCGATAATATTTTACAATTGATATACTAACATTCTTTGTTATTTCATCACACTGTTTCTTTCCCTGACAGTTTATGCAGAGTAATTTAATAATCTTGAAAATATTATAAACAAAAGAGAATTTTTAAAACGTAAAAGTTTTTTGAAAGAAACATATTTAAAAATTTAAAGATATTAGTTAATGTGGAGATTCGAAGTAAGATTCTATTAACCTAATACTAAAGGAAAACAATAATCTAAAAATAATAATGCTCCTATTAAAATTATAACGTTCAGAACATAATAATAAATATTCATTTATTGTTTCATACGTAATTCATACTATGAAGCAAATAATTATCGCTCATTATTGTATAATGTAATGTTTCTGAAACATAAGTATTATACAAACATATGAACCACAACTAAAAATACTTAAACAACTAAGCTAATAGATAAAATAGGATCAGTTCGATGTATATGAAAAATGTGTAAATATGTACCCTCGTCTTAGAAATGAATTACGAATTATATATGTATAAAATATAAAGCCTATTACTGAAAGTAATAACCTAATAAAAGGAATACAAAAAATGTTAGTATATCAGACACATAGTAAATTTAAAGAAAGAACTGTATAACCAAAATCTAC
Source organism: Kradibia gibbosae (assembly GCA_018907135.1). Classification (NCBI taxonomy): domain Eukaryota; kingdom Metazoa; phylum Arthropoda; class Insecta; order Hymenoptera; family Agaonidae; genus Kradibia; species Kradibia gibbosae. The sequence goes on along the minus strand of JACCHX010000003.1, from coordinate 27,722,388 downwards.
AAAAAGAAGTACGGCGAATCGGTGAGTTGCTCTATGTCGGAGACAAGACTACGACGTTTGACTTGTCCTTACATAACCGCCTTTTTATTATGTAATTGACAGAAACGTCGGCCCTGCGCACGCTCTCATATAAAGACGCAAGCATATACATACATGTCGGCATTGCCATACATAAATGCTTACTTCGCAACCCCGCACACGATGTATACACTCAGGTAACTGAATTTTTTTTTATAATTCGGGTGCGTGTAAGCTTCGAACGCAGCGGCAAATTTTTGTTTATATTCAAATATGATTTTGTTTTCTTATGTAACAATATGTGCACATAACCTCCTATTATACTTTTCCAGTAGATAATTTAAAAAATTCCTTGAATTCATTTATAAACGATCGGAGGAAGTGTTACATTTGATACGGATTACAGTTATCATAGGTAAATCACAAGATAAATTTGATTTTTGCAAATACATTTTAAATTATATTGACAATAATCTATAAAGCTTATATTATAAGATCTCAAAAACTATGCCATAAATATTTATTTATATATTAAACCAAAATTTAAGAAAATTAACTATGTTATGGGTGAAAATCAACAGAACTTAAGAAATTCTTAAGTAATATTATCATTAATGTTTTTTTAATCGTGACACTTTAAATTACATTGATATAAATTTATTTAAAAAAGTTGGAAATTTTTTTTGCTCACGATATAAATGTTTTGATAATGATGTAATATTTCAAGGAATTCATTATACAGTTGTAGCAATTCTTTAAAATTCAGCGTTGTCACGTAACATGTGTCGCATTCATTAAATAAATTGTACCTGTAAATAATTTTTTTTATTTAATTTTTAATTTTTTAAATAATCTTTTATTATTAATGATTATAAAAGACATTTGGATTCTATTTTTTTAGGTGAATCATATATTCTTATCGATATAGAACGTATAAGTTTCTAATTTTGTAACATATCAATATCACTGTTAAATTGCATCATTACTGTCGGAATTTATTAGACTGAGTAAAATATAATTAAACACCTCAAATTGAACAAAATTTACTACCACTGTTTTTAAAAAATGAGTCTGAACAAGCGAAATACAACATAGCTTAAAAATAAGTCCATGTCATTATTTTAGTTCAAAATCGATTGCCAATTAGATTGGATATACAACCGCGTGTGATTTCCTAAAAAACGGCGTTACTCAATTCTTGTTAAGTGGGTGTCAAACGTCACAAATAAACTCGAAATAGAAAATTGCCGACCCTACATACTATCATAATTCTTCTCAATTCCTTGCATTCGTAATCTCCATTTCAAACAATGAGTCACAAAGCCCGGTTTACAAAGTCCAAGTGCATTTCTTTCGAACTCGGGAATATTATTTCCATTTATTTCAAGTACAGCCTATTAGAGAAGGTTTTTTTTAACCCTTTGTCAGTTTATATGGTCGGTACGTAACTTTCTAATCACGACAAGCTTAGGAAAATACTATTTCCAACGAATTGTTTCTCGTTAGGTAATGTGAGCATAAGTACCCTGAGTTCGATTCTAGTACCATCTGATCACCACCCGCCGTATCATCGCCATTACCACCCTATTCAAGTTGTTCTCTTTATTACTCTCAATCTTACTCTTGCGCCTCCTCGACTAAGCCACGCTGGTGTCAACGTAACCATTTATATAAATCCGCAATTACGTAATGCCGTCGTTTGCCAGCCCACGCTCCCGACGCTGTGGCTACCGGCAACCCCCTCCCCGATTACCAAGTCCCCGCCGCCCCGCCTAACTCTAGATCGCTTCGGCTATACAGATTTGGGCCCCCGCGTGTGCTATGAGTCGTTCTTTCTCGACCTAATGGTGCACGCGATTGCCCGCGATCTTCTTCGCCTATACATATATGAACGCACGTCTCTACATAAGAATCCACGACCCACGTTGCCAGCGTTAATACGAACATTAAACAAAAGAAATAAGTCGAAGAACGTGGCTACGAACTCGCTAGAGTATGTGTATCCGTAGCTCGTTTGGCGCGTCAAGATTGTAAATAAGTCGCGCATAAGTTGGCTGACCACGTGGCTTAATACGACGAATGCTGTCTAGGATTATGTGAATGCGTCCGGAGTACATGTGTGGGCGTAGCCCACGTTGGCATTTTTTTTGCAGGAGCATCAAACTTTTTACACGGAACTGACACGAATTGTTTATATTTTTACATAGCGATAGAAAGCCACTAGACCCTTTGATAAATGTTTCTTTTAGGTTATTACCAAGGCTTTTGAATTTTCATATTACATGTATCATTTCGAAAATTAATTCATGTCATTATTATATGACTTTTATTTTATCATACATAAATACACGTACACATATTTAATCCATTTTGTATTATTCATCAGTCGGTGTGATGCAATTCTTATATTCTTATATTATATTTTGAGTGTCCTAGTTCGATTTCAAAGCTAATTGTTACTAAATTGCTTATACATATATCAACGTGAATGTAAATAAGATAATTTATATTGGCTTACACCATCAATATTTTACTATTGTGTGGAAATTGTTAATTATTCCAAGCTAAATTATTAATTATTTTTAAATTTATACGACATAATAACTAAAACTTATTTACTTTTTGAAATTTAGATCATGAATTTTTAAATATTGAGCAAAAGACCTGAACATTTTTTTTGCGTCATCAATTTTTAACAAGTTGTTTTTATTCAATTTCATAGATTAATAAAATCATTGATAAGACAAACACTTACAAAATATCTTAATGTCATATGCTCCTTCAATTTGTACATTGGTTTATGTTTTTAGGTACAAAATTATTTACTGATTTTAAATTTGAAAATAACACATGTAATATTAAAAATAATATTACAATGATGTAAATAAAATCCAAATGTATAAAATTGTTTAACTTCAGTATTTAAATAAAGGTTAGCTGTGCTTATAGTTTTTTTAGCTGTATGTTTTTATCTCTCCTTAAATAATTTATATAAAAGCAAATAAGATCCTGATAGTTGTGCCTTACGTGCGTATTTGTACGTGACTTCTGGATTTACGTACTTATATTCGTAATTTCATGTATGTGTTTATAAGCTTAATGAACGAAAAATTGTGAGATATTTCTTCCTTTACGCAACCAGCAACTTTGAAAAAAGTCTGTTAATATAGAATATCTTAAATTTAAAAATAAAATCTACGATAAAATTGTTGAATGTGTTATCAATTATCAATAATGAATAATTGAAAATGCTCTAATATAAACGACTTTTTAATATGCATGTGAAAATTATTATCCGAAAAAGTTATAAATTTTTACTACGTTTGAATTAAATTTTACTTTCAATTATTTTCAATTCACGCATATAAGATTTCTGTTATGAGATAACTATAATTTTTAATTATTTTACTTCATTGTATTTAATTTTAAATAATATTAACAATAATTTAGTAATATTTATTTACGATTTTTGATATACAAATCATCACCTAATCGGAATGGAGGTATCGAATTCTTCAGCTATATTATATAAACTGTTTATGGATAAAAAATTATTCAAAATGCTTATGTTCAGGTATACGTTTACACGGAATGAAATACTGAAGGAGAGTGAAGGAATGAAAAACAAACAGAACCTGACAGAAAGAGACAAAGAGAATAAGTAATAGAGAAGTAATGCATATGTACAAAATACGAATGGAGATAAATAGAAAATTTGCTTTATGTAATAATTATAATCAGTTCTCTTTTTGATTGAAATTATTATTCACATCTGCTTAATCAATTGATAAGATAATGGGATTAGAGTTGTATGCATTTACCAGAAAAGGAAGCTCGACATGCAAAAGTAACAGTGGAATATACACGCGATGCTTTACCTATGAGTTGAGTTATGTTTTTTAGTAAAAATGTAAACAACGAGAGAAAGAAATAATAAGTAAAGGAAAAGTGAAAACATTTTGACAAGACCAAGAATTTGGAAAAAACGCCAAATAATATAAAGCACAAAAAGAGAAGAATATTAAAAATAACTTATCCTGAGAGAACTTGTTACTATGTACATATTTTAATAAAACTAATCAATATTATTTTAAATTAATATAATGCAAGCTATTATATAATAGTCATTTAAACATAAAAAACGGGTATGAACGTTTGGTTAAAGTAAATTGAGACAGTAAAGACATTCACGTAATGGATACGAAATGAATAGCTATTTACATTTGAGTCATGCTAAACGCAACAAAATAGCTGTATACTAAATTAGAGAAGTGTTAGCACAATCATTTAAATATTAATGGATATCCGTTCATGTTACATTACAGCTTCTGATTGTAAATGCAGATTATTGTCATTAAAGCTCAAAGGGACAGTTTTAAAAGTAATTTAACATAAATTGGATGAAACGAGCTTTTTGGCTTCATTCATTGACGCACGCGTAAAATTTTTAAAAGAAATTACTCGTAGTAATAAATCAAAGTTATAAGTGCCACTATGAACCCAAGAGACCATATATCTGAGATCTATAATACCGACTTCGAGTGTATTTAGTCGAGGAGAGTGGAAGGAAGCGACAAGGCAACCTCGGCAGATGTCATGGCGTCCGGTCAGAGAACCCGCAAAGTTTACATAACACGCGCGCGGCCGACTTTGACAATACGTTGTGCGTCAACTCGTATCACTGGGTCTCTTCTGATATAGCTCCATTTAAAATCGTACCGCTTCATCGGAAATCCCATGTGGTTTGAACCTCGACGAATCCGATTTCATTGCTACATTTTCCCTAAGTAACTAAGCCATCGCCACCAATCGATCCGCACTTGACTGTGGCAGGACCGCGTCAAAGGGGGGCTTAAGTTGTAGTCGACGCATATAAATAAACGCGGGCAGAGTTTACAGCGAAACTTGTGCTTGCGTCCCGACGAAAGCCGGAAGCTTTTTTCATCGGTGACCACTTTTCACGCTCGTGCTTTCAGATTGTCGCACTCCCTGATGTGCGACGCGGGGCAGAGAAGAGACATCCAAAGCCACATATTAATCGGCTTAATGGGCAGCTTATGTAATTCGCTGCGCACATCACGATTAAAAATAACGTTCCTTGTTACTCAAGCTTGAATGTTATTCAATAATGCGCTCACAATATTTACCTTGCTCTTAACATATATTATTAATCATTGTGACATCAGTAGCGCGATAATTCTTTCCAATGAATCAAACGCTGCAGAAGTCCTTATAAAACTTCAACGGATTTTACGAGCGATTGGTTCATTAAAGTTCCAAAGTATATGCAACATCTATAATTAACAATTATTATTATATTTTCAATTATATCTATGATAAAATCATTTCTTTCGATTCAATTGAAAACTATATTTTATTCGAGATTAGGAAAAAGCTTACCAGTATATACCGCTGTAAGGAAAAGTAATTCAGGCCTGGGGTTGGTAGTGTGATATTCAGCAGAAAAATAATCTACGCTCATCCAGAAATACACGTCGCAACGACGTACACATGCCCCACAGCTTGGTCCGCAACCTTCCAGCTGCTCTGATTTTGCGCGCGCGCGGGGAAAAAACTAGGCCAGTGCGACACAAACGCGTGACGAGTGACCGCGAAGCATGAATGAAATGCCACTTCGTCTTTTCATTATCTCTCACTCGCTCACTCTCTTTCGTAGTCGTCTTTTTAAGCAGGAGTGGTGGAAAAGATGAGAAGAAATCATACGCGGCGAATTCGTTGAGTGCCGTGAAAATCGTCATTTTCAAGTCTCCCACCGTTCGATGAATGTTGCCATTCTAAGAGTCCCGCTCCTTAATAGCCATTGCCCACTCAGAAAAACAGGTTAATCCGATATCGTTTTTGTATGGCGAGGCAGATGTACGAACGTTTCCTCAATTAGATCAATGATAGAAAGCTCGAGAATCCTCTCAAGTGCAATCATTCAATAATGAAAGACTCATCCGCCGGATATATATCGGACGGCTCTGCCAAAATAAGCTCCGCTTACATAAACAGACATTATTGAATGTTTGCACAGAAAACTTAATTTTAAATCTTCAAATTCGATTCAGCAACTGTACCGGTAAGTTATCTTTCTTTGGATCTTCGTGTTGAAGTCAAAACGAAACTGTAAAATCAGCCAATAATAAATGTGGTAGTTCTATTCGATTAAGTAAAATCGTGCAAATCTCATTCGTAATTTCTTTTCTTCTTTTTTCCTGACAGAACAGATATAGATAATCTTTCGTATTAGCCTTCAATAGGCTAATACGGATAACAGATTGGCTAATTTTTTTCTTATTCATTTCTTAAAATGAAAGTTAATAAATTAATAATAACTACAATAGTCAGTATTCATAATGACAGTATTTATAATTTATGTTAACTTTTCTATTAAAGTTAACTTTATGTTAACTTAAATTTAAGAAAAAGTTTAATATATACATTATTAAAACACTAAAGATACCGACATTAGAATTTTTATTTTATACATCTCTTTTTTACATGATTTTATCATTTTAACATGACTAATGAAATTTAGTAAATATTATTAATAGTTATTGGACTTTGGATCTATGTTAACATTATTATTAAATAAAAGTAGTTGTTCACACACAGAATTTCATTCACAGTAAATCAGGCATGCATTTTCGCACTTTTGACTATATAATGGTAGAATTTACCATTACACTACATTACCATGTCAGCAAAAATCTAAAAAATGAATCTTTAAATAGAATTTTTCCACATAAAATTTAAATTTTACATTATGTATTTAGTTAATTCGTGCCATTCCTGAACTAATATATATAATGTTATTATTTATTATGCTACTGATAACTCCATGAAACAAAGTTATATCATTAATTAGTTGTGCACATGTGTAAAATCGACTCAAAGTCATTCACTAAACAAAAAAAGAACGAAAAGGCTAGATAAGTTGGAGAGGATGACAGACAAACGGACCAACAGACAAACAGACGGACCAACAGACAGATAGAGATATAGTATGCGAGGGAGTGAGTAAATACGGGGGAGGAGTGGAGAAGGGAAAAAGCGAATAAGTGAGGCAATGGAATTAAGCAATTCTCCCCGTGCAATTACGAATTAGGCAACGCGAGGTTTGTAAAGTCCTTTCATCTTAGCCGTTCTCTCAGCCGCGTGAGGCAATACACGGCAAATGTTCACAGCGAGATTTCGCGCGATGAAAATTGCAGCGGACCTTTTTAAACTTGTCTTTAAAGGACTTTTGAAACAGTCGACGCAATCTCTTACAAGGGGCATAAAAATACTCAAATAAGAATTCCTTCTACGATTGATTGTAAGTTAACCTGCCTGAAATTTCGTATTCTTGAGTTTCTATGTACAGTATTACAAAATGATTATGGCACTCGGTTACTTAGAAATTAAACGTAAGAGCAAGTTTTGTAAGCATAAACATTGTTTGAGGCGTGCACTGCCATATGTGGCGATTAAACGAAATTCCAACACATAGTCATGCATTTTATTAATTCTAAATATTGTAAAATACATTTATCTTTACAAATATGAATAAGTTATCAATAAAGGAAAATATCCGTATAAATTTTTTTTTTCTATTATATTAAATGATTTTAACTATAATAAAAACTTATCTATTAGCATACATATGAAACATTGATTGAAGTCTACAAAATATTTATTGCATAATGATATAAATTATTAATAAAATAAAATCTGTACTATTTAATAATTATTTAAAAACAGGTTATTTAACTTATGCAGATAATCTTAAATACAAAGTAAATTTTTTTGTATCAACGATACTGGTATAACATCATATTAATCCATAGAAGCTTATACATATTTTCAATAAAATTGTTCTCCAGGCATATAATAAACAAATAAATAATCATTCCTTCAGGTGTGTTTTAAATTATTCCAAGCCGAATGAGAAGCATTAAACGATTTAATTAAATTATCCGTAGTATTCTCAGTATTCTACTCAATATTCTTATGTATTTTATATATCTTGCTCAATAATTTATTTATTTAAAAACATAAACTAAACTTAGAAAACTTTTGCATTTGTTCTCGGTTTCCCAACACCGGCTTAATTTTATCGCTTTAACCGATAATTAAATTTGTTAAATTAAAAACTTTGTTTTATATACAATACAGTATAAAATTACAAATATTCAAATAATATAAATAATATATACATACAAATAATATTACGAAATAAACTCGGCTTCTGTTGAAACTTATTCTTCATCGGACTAACGAGTGATTCAGATTGACAAATATACATATCGCAAAAGATGAAAAAAGACCATGGTTATAATGCATGAGCAATAAAATTGAATTAAGATGTCCGGTTACGTAAGGCTACTCCTTGGCTTAATAGTAGTGAAAAATACCAGTGGATAAGTCGCTGACCAGTTTTGTACTCGTCTTTATGTTGCAATTAATTCCATAGTGTCGGAGGTGACTTGCCAAGGGATGGGAAACACGCATAGCAATGAGTTTATTTAAGAGTACTGGAACCTCTCTCGTATCATGGTCCCTTTTCATTTTTATTTTTTAAAGAGATCCGAATATCTAACGCGCATTGAATGTTGATTATTTTTTAATACAAATTTTCTGCATAGCTTATCATTCGCCGTTTAAACGTTTTTTATTCGCGCTGTTTTATAATAAAGACGTTTGATAATGTTCTTTTTATATTTTAGCTCTTTAAATTTCTTACTTATATTATTTAATACAAAATATTCAAAAACTCAAATATTACGAATATTAAAATGGTTTCAGTTTTAACACTTTTATTTTATAAGTAATGATATTAGTATTTAATGAAATTGTTGTGGATTTTTAACTCTTTGTTATATTTTAAAGAGTTATATAAATAAAATAATTATTGTAAAAGATTTCTCACAGGTGATTTATTTACATATTTAAAATGTGTTGTTATGAAAGTTTACTGAGTAAGTCAATATCTTGATTTTTAGTATCAAGAACATTCACTCAAGTTTCTGTGTTGATTTTTATCATCGCCCACTTCTATTATTTTACTCCCACTTGACTTATCAAATAAAGCAAATTTAAACGGTGCGATACATTGACATTGAAATTTTAGCACTTTGCTTTTATAAGCCTTTAAAATAACAAGTTTTTGATTACTTAATAATTCTAAAAATTTTAATCATCTTTAATATTTGTCTCAAGTAAGTATCCTTTACGAAAATAGAAATCACATTAAATAAAATTTAGAAAATATAATGAATTTTTATATATAAACAGTAATAAAAATACATTCTAATTTATACAATAATTTTTCTATATCAATATTATTTAAGTAGAAACTTTAAAACATTGATTGATAATACAATAAAATTTTTAATAATTAATTTTAAAGCTTATATAAAAAAAATTAAATATTACTCGATATCAAAAGTATGTGTTTTTTCATTTCGCTAAATTATTGTTTAGTCAATTGTTTTTGTAACTTAACGATCTGTTTTGTTTTCATTAAAATAAGTAATAATTTAATATTATCAATAATATTATTTCAAATAGTGAAGAAATTAAGATTATTATTTATTAAATACATAAAAAAATTGATTTACTAACTATTTCATCTTTTGTATTTAAAATTAAATAACTTTTTTTTAATATCTTGAATAATATGTTTTTATATTTAAACTCTACATTTATTCCGTTTTATTTTTTACATCAGAAAGAGTCTAACATATGAAACAAAATTAATTATTAACATTTTAATACCATTTTTAAATATTACAAATGTTATATGTGAATCTTACTATTAAATCAACATAAAATTTTTAAATTAAAATATCATACGAGAAATGAGAATGAATTTTCAATAAAATATTTTGACATATAAATTATATATTGAAGTACATTTCAATCGGATTTAAAAATATTTTTTAACTCACAGGATAGTGGAGATGAAGAGAAAAACTCACCTGAAATAAAAAGCAAATATTTCGTTAGCTATTTGATAATATTTCAATGAAAAAATTATAATTATTTTACTCACTAAAAATTATTTTGTAAAATATAATCATTATTATAAATTTCTTAGTCATCAATGATCTTAAGAGTTGGTATATAATCTTTAAATATTGCCAAAGCATAATATAAATTATGCAAACGAAGTTGATAATGAATTAATGCAGGGAATCTTAATCGATTATGCATCACATATAAAATTTAATTTTCGCTTTAAAATTATTATAATCGATTATAAGTCATTCAAGATATTATATTATTAAGACTACACTAAAATAAATATTATTATAAACAAGCCCTTTTAGTTAAATAATGTCGATTTTAGTAATTTTATATTTATAAACAATCCAAAATTTGTTACAATATAAGACGACGTCTCGAAACATTATATATGCTCACTAAATTAGAACAAAGTCTTATAATTGAAATTCCTCTACTTAAAATTTTCAACTCAATATCGTAATCTCCAGCGAATATAGGATGGAGCTCTCAAACGAATACGCATAAATAACGTAAGCTTAGGCCTTACATGGAGTTACTGTTTGCAATTGGTTCTTGTTACTGACGACAATTATGTAATACCCATACTTAAATTTTAAATATATAACGAAGTTTTATAAAAAAAAAAAGGACAGTTAGTGGATAAAAAATGGTAAATGATAATCGATTATTTTTCTGGTATAAATTTTTTTAACACAATGTATATTACACTAAGGAAAGTATAAGAAAATTAATTAAATAGAAATTATAAACTTTTCAAAGTGAATAATTATTATCTTTTTTTCATAAATAATAAGCTAACTGCTTATATGAGATATATTAGTCAATAGTGAAACATTAATACTAGTATTTACTCTTCATCATTGAATAGTATGCAATTCCAAGTGATTGAAACTTTACATAGATTTACGATCGATTAATTTTAATGATTAAAAAAAATATTACTCTATTTAGCATGTACGAAAGTATCTCACAAAAAAAACTTTTATACTTAAATATTTATAGCTGTATATTTTACTGATATTTATTTTAGTTTAGTCAAATTCTAAATTATATAATTTAACTTCTTAAAAATTAATTTTTACGTATTGCTTAATCGTGCTTAAAGGTAATTTCATCAAATTATACAAAAATTAACGGCTCATGCATGTCAAATTAAAAACAGATCTTGATAAATAAAACTGGTATAGTATAATTTGGGAATGTTGGAAGATATTGCTTTAAGAATAATTATACTTTTGTTGATTGAAATGTAATAGTAATATATTTCGTAAATGTATGGCATGCTCTATTTGCTTTATAAAAAATATAAATATTATATAATCAGGCTATGTAGATTTAAATCAATATTTTAGAAATATGAATAACATCTTCAAAATATTTTTTCCTATAACGAAGGAAATAATATAAATATAAAAAAATTAAATCTAAATGTTATATAACATCAAATTATCAATTTTATCATACAGTCAATAAAGATTACAATATTTCATAATATGATAGAAGGAATTTAACTTGTATTATAATATAATTAAACTATTTACAAAAACCTGAAAATTACTCAATATTGTTCCGTAATATTTTTTCTAATTAAAATATTGTACAAAGAAGATACAATAAGATATTATATTCATAAAATATACTTTGGCACATTTATGGGATACATTTAATACAGTATTACTAACTATTATGCATTCAAAATTGCAGTTAAGATTCTAAAGAAAATGACAATATTCTTATATTTTAATTCATATATACAGTATTGTTTGAATTCAAAACTTACGATGTAATATCTACGCAAATTTTCCAGTACTGAGCTAAAAATATTTCATAACGGTAAGCCGTAACAAATTATAGACTTGAATTTTCTTGATTAAGTTGTGTACAAAATAATTTACGAGTTTTGTAATATAGTAAAATTAAAGCCTCGGAATATTTCTACAATCAATTTTTTTTCTTACTAAATATAAATCGATATGTTAATAAAATCATAAAAAAATTTTCGGAGTTTGAAAATAACACAATATATGTATTGTATTTTTGAGTTATTTATGCTTCTCCATCACAACATTGTCAAATATCATTTTTATATATCGAAACAAATAATAGTTCATCGATCTGGGCAGTATTAATAACGTTACTATGAAAAGGGAAATTTGACGCGATTTATGCTGAGTCAGATAGGTAAATAGTAAGGGTAAATCAAATCGAACGTTTTCTTTATTATTACAGATATTTGCATCGTAGGTATAATTTGTCATACACAAACGCGATAGATAAAGAGAGAGAAAAACGCATTGAATGCTTTTTTGCCTTGACACAAATAGTAAACGCAAGGCGGATTAATTTCGTGCGGTAATTACATAACCAAAACGTGCCTTCAGTATACATACGTATATACAAATTCGTGGGTGTCATTAAAGTGGATAGTCCAGAATAAAAAACTTTCCTTAAAATTCGATTATAAAGCTTACAAAAATTTACTTTTTTAGGTAACATTAATATTAAATTGAAGTTTCATTGTCAATATGCTAATTTTGTTGTACCTGATGTGAATAATTTTATTCTATCAATATAAATTGAAATCCATTAAAATTTTAATAAAAACTTAACGTAATTTTATTTTTAATAATACGAAGACTTATTAATTAACAAAATGTTGGTCTGTACGCGCTTTAGTATTATAGTTAAAAAATTAAAGTTAAAAAATAAATAAAAAATTCCATAATTAATATCTTGGAAGATAAATCTCATAATTATAATTGACGTTAGATTTTGAATATACATAACAGTATTTGTAATTTCAAGTGAGTAAATCTTGTATTATAAATAAATTATATTAGTTTATGAATTGACAAAATATTAAGACAAAAAGTAGCCACAAAAATTATTTTAATTGTACCCTACAAAAAAAGCACTCACACATTTGTAAAATAAGTCTTAAGAATATTGTATATTAAGCTCACATAGAATTTAAACTTCAACAGAATGCGAGAATTTGAAATTTCAAAATAAAGAATGCGTCTAAAAAATTATTTCATTTTTCTTTGATTTTAATTATTCTGTAAATTTCATTTATAATTATATATTAGAATATATATATATATTTAAAAAATAGTCCGAAATAAAAATTCATAATCATATTCTATGACTAGAATATTATAATATAGAATTGTATACAAAAAGTTATTAAAAGATGATTATTGCTAGTTTTGTTTTGAAGCTGATGTTTGACTTTACAAATAATTAAACCAGAGTTTTCATATTATCAAGACATAGTTCTTGCATAATTTCATACAGCTCATTTCATATAGCTATATATGACAAGAACATCGTATGTATTTTATGATTCGAACACAGGGTACATTCACAATTTTTCATTGGTGTCAACGGGAGTTTTACGAGGACAGGCTGATTCGCTGTATAGAAGTAGCAGTAATACTTGACATATAATGCTATAAAAGTATTTTGGTACGAACTTTAAGTTCTACACCCAAGTGGTTTGAAATTTAAGCTCCTCAAATATGAAACACCCCATGAAGTCTGTATGACTGATTCACTACCGGATGAGTAAGTATTTTAGAGCCTTCATTTGCTGACAGAAGATATTAGAGTAGTTCAGCAGAAATGATGAAAATTTATTATTACACTCATTTTCATATGATAGTATTAAGTAAAATATGAAATAAAATCACTAAGAGAACTAGCAGTAGAAATAGAAATATGAATGAAGTTTGACAAAGAAACATTCTGCTAAATTTTCGATTCAAATTTCTTGCCATGTATTAAGATTGTATCAAATATCAAAAAATTTTTTAAGATTGTTCATATTATTCATTTCAGAGAATTATACAAAGTATTTAACCATTTGCAGATGTAGCGATAGGATTTTTGCCGTGTCAGTGTGTGATTTTTTACATTTGTGCACTAGTATTTGCTATACAGAAAGCAAAAAATAAAGTATATATAACTGAAAGTAGCTACTATATAAAATGATGAATTATTTTCCAAACTTTTAATTAATAAAAGGCAATACTGTTTTATATTTTTTATTCATTAACGTAATGGATAATTTTATTTCCTTAATGGTTATTTTGTTGAAGAATTAAAAGTTTTTAAACTTTAAATTATGAGAATATTTCTCTAAAGAATCAAAGAGAATTTTATTTCCATTTACTAGATTAAACTTTAAAAATGATTTCATCAGATATTTCCCTTCTCTCCTGATGCAGTATTACACATTATTATAAATTTTTATATTTTTAACTTTTTTATTACTTTTTCTTATTATTTATCATATTATTCTTTAATACTTAAAATTATTTTGTTTTATACAGATAAAATATTCATACTAGTTGAGTAATAAGATTAATTGTTTTAGTATTACAAAACATGTATAATTTATAATAATTGTCAAGTTACCTAGCAATAGATATTGAATGAAAAAAATTATGGCGCAAACATATTTATATGAAATTCTACATCTTTTTATTTATATGATTAAGCAACTTTCCTAAAACCGAAATTAACTCTAAAACTAGAGTTAAAAACGAAACATCAGGTCAATATAAAATTTTACCTATATTATATAGTTAAAAAAAATATGAGAAGTTTTTTGAAGTTCATGTGATATAGTACATCTATCGAAGATGAGTAAGGAATAGATGACGTCGGTGAGGATAATTAATTGTTTTGCGCCAAGAAAATACCTTGTATAAAGAACTAATTAATTTAATTATTTAAAACATAAAAAAATTTCTAGAAATAAGTAAAATTTAATATGGATGATATTTTGCTGGAATATATAAACATTGTAATAATTTATATTTTTAAGCAATTATCATAAGCAATAGCCATCGAAGGACACGAATAAACAATACTAGTGGAGCATAAGTTGGAGATAGTGAAAGAGTTGGTTGACGAAGGTCGACAGAAATTCGTTTGCGTAGCTAAACTAGGTTTAAATTAATATTTACATACATAATATATAGGAAGAACTAAGGCGCAATCTTTGCTCATATCTATGATGACAATTTTACGTCGCTTATATAATAATTTATTTAAATTTTAAATTTTTACTTAATATACGAGTATTTACAAAAATTTTTCTTGCTACAGTACAGCACCATTTGGTAACACACTCCCTGAAGTCTTGATTACATACAATAGAGCTCTAAATCTATAACAATTATTGATAATTCTTTTTAACTGTAAAATAAATGTAAAAATTGATGCTTCAGAGTAATATTCAAAATATTAGAATACAAGAAGGATAGCAAAAATATGTAGTATATAGTTTATAGTATATAAGAAAAAACGTGTAGGAATTATATGACAAACAAACATAGATTTATTGTGGGATTTTTTGATGTGTTATCACAATACGTAATAAATATATTATTTACAAAAAATTATATTGATGCATAAATCACTTATCTGATGACTAGGGAACAAGAAAGTAATATCAAATTGTTATAAAAGTATCAATAATAATTTCCATTTCCAAAAGTATCCATAAGATTAACCAATATAATAATTTTTCCTTTTAATTTCTTGTTTTTGTCTTTAATTTTTTTTTTTTGTTTAACAAGTACACATCTGCTATAGCACATGGCGCCATTCAAATTGAGGTCTGTCGTGGCCATCTGACATAGCAATGCTGCACACTACTTTTACACTATTCGGGCTTTCCTCTCCTCTGCGCCCCTAACCCAAAGTCTCCCCACCATCATCCACACCCCTTTTACTCGTTTCGTCGTATATCCATCTTTCTTTCGCCTCTTCTCTTCGTTTCACGCTCTTCTCGGCATGGCGGCCTTGACATGACTACTACAATCCGCCGCCGTCGACGCCGCCGCTGCTGTCGTCGTTTCCACTCTCCGAATGCTCCTTTTGCAAAACACCCGAACTATGCTGCCGCGTCCTTGATCCTCTCTCCGAATCGCCATGGATCGAGTGCGATGTCTTGCGATTGAGTAGATCTCGGGGGATAGCCGGTTCCTTCCCTTTAGCCACTAAAGGAAGTGGATGTCGTAGCAATCGGTGCTCTCCTTTCGAATTTGGCAGATATCCATTTGGTTCGACGAACCCTGAACCATGGCCTCGTCCACGGGTGACGATTCGCGGAAGAAGTGCGAAGGTGCAATGTGGAGGAGGGACCGTGATACTAAGACATTTCGAAATTTTAAAAGTTTTTGCAAGATCGGGATGAATAATTCATGGTGATAGGTGTGCCCTGTTTGTGATAAGATTTGCAGTATATGTTAGATGCCATTGAAGTGGTACTTTTATTCTATTTTTTTTTTTTATGCTTCAGCAGAAATGGAGTGGGTAGTATGAATCCCTATCACTTGTTCTCGGAATTAAGCCAAGACAAAATTCGCATTTATTTATAAAATCAATAATGCGTTTTTACAATCACTGGAACTCTCAAAACTACTTATTTCATAGTTGTTTTTTTCACGAAATCATATGCGAAATATGCTGAGCCGGTTCGACTATATACATTGAAATTAATTATAATTAATTGCATTTTTCACTTTATTAAACATTTATAACTAAAAAGTAATAGCACACTTAGTATTCTGTCTTTAAAAATAGTTAAAAGTTATTAAATTTTCGTAGCCCTACTATGTAATAATCTATTTGAAGACAAATTCTCGTTTAAAAAGAGATTTATCTTTATTTACGAATTGTTTTTAATCTTAAGCAAACTCTCAAATACAGACTTTCAATTACACCAAATACGCCTAATAAAAGTAAAGTAAACAAAGGGCTTACTTACCTAGCCTTCGGTAATAATACTATACTAATTATTACATTTACTAATAATAAATAATAAATAATAAATAATACATTTACTAATAGACATAATGTGAGTCACGTATAAACATAGCTGCATTGATAAGTAAAAGTGTTTAAAAAAAGATGAAAAATTACTAAATACATACATTAGAAAAGTAGGAGGTATTACACGTGCACTCTTATCGGCTTCGATAAAAGAATGAGACAGCGAGGGACATAGATAACATAGGGAATAGAGACAGTTTTGTACGCGCCATCAAGCACATGACCCATCCCTTACATAAGCATTATATGTATACACATGCATGTAATACACAGATATGTCACCTTTCAATTGCGATACGTTGTAATCGGGATGATGAATCGAAATCATCCAATAATCCCATACATGGGCTTATGCGACTTCTTCCTACGATGTATGGATCTCTTATCTTACCCTCCCTTCCCCTTCCCACTCGGCAATCCCACGTCCCTCATGCATTTAAATGCATTAAATCATACGCGAGCACGTGTGCGCGTACACTTATATAGTATGTTTATATTATCGTGTGGCCTCCTTGTTTTCTTTGTTTTGCACAGTTGCTTTTTATTCAAACACACGTACACAAATATATGTACAATGTTACGCGTATTTTTTCCCATTCCACGTGATAATATTGCATAATTAATTAGGAAATTTTATAAATATATATCAATCAAGGATATTGATTTATTTAAGCCTCTCTTATTCCTATCTTTCATTTTGGTTTTTCCATATTAAAATTCTTCTCTTTGTCACGTTACGCCTGTCCCGTCCTTCATCTCTCGCCGAGTCATGAAAGACTGACAGACAAAGGAGTAGAAAAGTGACTCAAGACTACCATTCTGTATTATCTAAAGGATGTTCAAATTTTACAAAACGAATGTGCGACTTCGCGACTCGCAGTTTAGAAGTTGCATACCCAGAATGTACGTTATGCCGAGAAATATCTTCAATTTCGAAAATCCCCATACGTATTATTTAGAGTAGCGGCCTGACTTTCTTCTCGATGTACATAAGCAAATACATCGTTTTTTTTTAATATTCTGATCTTTTACATAAATGCGGGGCGGTAATGTAACTGAGAAGCTAAGAGTTTGAAGAGGCGTAGGAAATTAGTTAGAAAGTAATGCTGTGACCGTTGAATGGAATTGTTTCTTTTTCACTTCTTTGTTTACGGACAAGTGCCTTTAATACTTGTTTAATGATTATATCCTATGGAGTTCATTCAATGAGATCAAATTCGATGATCTCGATATTATAAGATAAACCGCACTGAATTACTAAAATTAAATTTTGATATGAGACTATGTAATTCGTCATAAGTTAGAGAAGTAGAACATGTTTTTTTTTACTATTAATGAAAAATTTGAAAATTAATAATGCATCCGAAAACAAAATCACTAAATCCGTTAATGAAAATCATTTATTTGTAAATTTTCTTACATAAAATTTATACTGTCCAACTTTATTTTGTCCAACTATTATAGACAGCTAAAATTATTCAATTTGACATTTATCTAATTTAAAAAGTTTATTTAAAGTAATAGATTTACTCAAAAATTTAGTTCTACGTTAAGAAATTATAAAATCCCATTCAACTTTTTGTTACGAGAAAACAAGAAGGTAAGTAACAGTGAAAGAAATTTATCACGAGGCAAATTCTGTCTACATACTTGATTTGGATAAAATGCGTCAAAGTAATGATTGTAAGTACAGGTGATCAACGAGCAGCATAATTGTCACAAACCTGTCCTTACATTTACTTATGCGAAGCAAGCGCCAAATCAGATATAAGTAAGATACTTTTAAATAAATTAATCACTTACATTTTTGCTTACACTCGTTTCATTAGAAAACTTGATTCGAGTACTTATAAGGCACTACAACCAACACAATGTGATGATTCACTTCTCTTCTGTAAATTTTTTTTTACTTTTATTGTTTTATAAATACTATTTGAAAATTTCTAAATGAGAGGTATCTAAGGTGCAGCGTTATGTTTAGTATCAACGAGTTGTTCTCAGTATGTAATATAGTCACCATGTCGAATAGTATTACTACTAATTAAGTGGAACGATTGAATAATATTGCAGTAGAGAATCTTCATTATTCCGTTTATGTGCTCGATAAAGAAATTTTTTCTAACGATGAATTAATCATTAAATATTATACATGTGCGTTATCAGCCCCTCGTAGATGCAGATCTAGGATAAAAATATTAGCAGAATACAATAACTCAAGCGTTTACGGTATCAATAATAAAATGAAATAACTTTTTCAGGATAAAAATTAAATCTATTCGTTACTTATGAGAAAAAATCACTTATATTTCATTAAACTGACTGCTTCTCTTGGAAAAATCTGTACGGAGTTAATAAAAATGAATAATTGGTAATCATTGTGTACGTGAATTATCTAGTGATAATGAAGTTGCTTTTAACTAGGAAAAATTTTAGTGTTTAGAAGATCAGAATTAGCTTCCGAATTTCTACTAATTAAATTTTTTTTTTGTTACATATAGATAACAATTAATAAATTATTGTTTTATATATAACATTATTATTAGTAGTATAAATAGTATAGGCATTTATAAATAAATTTATGATTTTTTTGAAAAAGAAAACAAAAGAGATAAAATAGATATAAACATAAACAGAAATTTATAATTCGGTGTTCATATTGAGTATAACTCAAATAAAACGTGTACATGATGTTAAATTTTTATTTTCTAAAAAATTTTAATTTAATATAATTTTTAATTAGATTTAAAATACGTTAATTTAAAAATTTTCTATATTTTTAAAAACTCTAATATTTCTCATGATAAATGCTAATGTAATGTTAGGAATAAGTGTTAAAATTATAAATTGATTAGGTAATCAGTTAAGTAGATAACAATAAAACAGTTGATAATTATATACAGAATTACAATAATTAATTATATTATAATGTTACCTCATCGCGGATAAAAATAACATGTTTGGTGCAAATTAGCGAATATCAAATAAGTCACATTATAATTATTTAGTAACGTATATTTATTTTTTATTTATTTTTTTCTATTATACAAAAATCTCGTAATTTACTTTACTATTCGACCATTTAATTTTTCACTTATGACTTACAACATGAAGTATTCTACTAGCTTTGAATTTCAAATATTCCACCCCTATCACCACCTCTAAACATTTATTTGGAGATGATTTTTTTGTGCTTACAATATAATTAAAAAAAGGAAGATGATTTAATATTTCTTTTCATTAGTTAATAACATAAACACCGATTCAAGAGACAGAAACAGATAGATATACAGAAATATTGATAAATAGATAAATATGTCACTAGTAAGAGAGAAATGGAGAGGCAAAACAGGGAGAAATACAGAGAGAGGAAGAGGAAAAGAGAGAAAACGGGAAATAGAATGAAAGAGATTCAGATAGTAATAGAAGGAGAGATCCGCGACACCGATTGTCGCGACGCGTGCGCGCTAGTCCGTTTATGTAAGTGCAATTTGAGCCAAGTCGTACGTAAACGTAACAGACATTGTTAGAGTGTATTTATCTAATCTTGGAGCGCGCGCGTTTAAGAGCTGACGCGCAGGCGGTGGGGTCTGCCGTACTACCATTGCATCATTCGAAAACTGCACCTGGCCTAATGAGATTAGCGACGCCTCTATTTGACCATCATTTCTACATTTTAAAAGCCATGAGGTTCCTATTTATGGAGAAACTTAAGACCCGCATATATTTTATATTCTGATTTCCTTTTGCGGCTGGAATTTAGGGATCAATGTCATATGAAACGAGGCTATCCTTTATTGTTGATCTATAAGGGGATGAAATGAAGAATTTGAATTATAAAATAATATTCTGTTGAAATGCATGAAGCACGATGAATTTTGCTTGTTATCCAAGCTTTAAAAAACAAAACAAAAAAAACATACTAAATAATAAAAGACTGTCAATTAATTGATTATTTCTTACAAATAAATCCATGGAAATATTTTATAATTAATATAAAAATATTATTTTCATTGAAACGAGATTCATTTTATGAAATATTATTGAATCTTAATTAATGTCGTTATCGAAATGAAGAAACGAATTTAATTTTTTTTACTTTGTTTGAGCAAAGAAACAATAAGTCAAATATTATCGAATATTTTATTTGATTACTGCTTAATTGCATACACATTGTTCTGTTAAATAAAATACTAAAACACTGCCTTCGCGTAATCTACGAATTTTCTAAAAAATTATTATTATAAGGTGACAGTGCGTACAAATTTCGCAAATTGTGCGAAATGTCTAGTAACTACTTCCAGCGATTGCAATTGAAATTTATGCTAAATTGAAACTTCGTAAATTTATATACATGAATTTGTTATTCAGTATCGCGTCTAAATAAATTAATTGTATGCGCGGTGGATCGAGTGTTCGCGATTTTTATTTTTGACTTTTCAGTTTATGTAACACGTGCGTTGTGTTTATATAAACACTGCTCTATTTATCAAGTTAAATGTTCGTATTCGATAGCGTCACACGTCTTACATTTTAAATGATTTAAAATAATTTTCATCCTATTATATAGACTATACGGATTAACTAAGTTTAGAAATAAATATAATACAAATAAAGTAAGTAAACATAATTTAGATAATCAAAAGTATCTTCTAAAATATTTATGAAAATGTTCTAATGATAGTAATAGAATATAAAATGTAATTCATACCCAGTAAATATCAATTTTCGCACAATAATTCCAACAATGTTTTTTAATCAACTGGAATTATTATCGACGACGGTCGATAATCGAAAAAATAAATCGAGCCAAAAAGGAGATATCAAGAGAAAAATTAAGATTCTCGCCCGGAGAATGCCTCGCTCGAGGAATTATGTAAGTAAGGCGAGCGAGTGCCTCATTGCGAGATAAATACGCCACCACGTTAACTCTATGAAAAAGAAGGATAAGATGAAGAAGAACAAGAAAAAGCAGCGGCAGCAGCGCCAGAATAAGAGAAGAAGAAGAAGAAGAAGAAGGAACGGTGGGTGAAGAGAAAAAATAAAGAAACGTTGCAAATTATCACCGTCGTCGTCGGTGGCCGCGTGCGCGCGCTGCAGGAAATTTCGTCGCGAACGATCTCGTAACTTCAGTAACGGGATCGATGACACGTAATCGCACAGCCCGAATCGCCCTGAATTACCTGCCTTCACGAAGAGCGTTTTATGTGCAAATCCGTGTGCGCAGCTGCAAGTGCGTGAAAGTGTGTCGACTAACGATCGCGGGCACAATCGTACGAGCTGAAGCTGTTTGCTTTTCTTTCGTTTCGAGTTTTCATCTGGCTCTATTTTGAGCAAAAACACGTACCCTTCAAGCATTAACTTTTTTACAATTTTTGAGGAATCCAAAACAAATTTATTTACTTTGTTTTTGCCGCGTTATTAACGTTTGGATGCCAGGGTCAATGGATTCCTCAGCTATCTTGTAATCATCTTCGTAAATCTAATAATTGTTCATGAGGTAAAAGTTATTCTTAATTGTATCTCATCATAGTCTCTAGAAATATTATTCTAATGTATATGTAAATAAATGCATCAGGCTAAAAGAATACAGAAAATAACATACATAGCCGAAATACAACTATGAATAATATAATTAAGAATACAAACGGTGTAATTAATATGGAACTATTCGTGTATTGTATGTAGGATACAACATAAGATTTTTAAAAACTTGTGCTGTTTTCTAATAAAGAAAAATGATGCAAGATTTAAATATTGAAAATATACTGAATTATATTAAATATTTTTTTTTAAATAATGCATGATTTAAAATTTTTAAAGACTCAACATATTATCCATATATTTTTAAAGGCTTGAGATGTTAAGTTGAGTTTGAATTATATTTAATTATATTTATATTTACTTAGGTATTTATTCCTTGAAATGAGTAATAGCAGTTACATTTGCAAATAGGTCGTAACTATAAAACAATTATACGGACGCGTCCTCCATATTATAAATCCTTAACAATTATAAAGTTTATTAATATACAGTATGAAATAGTCAAGGTTTTTTTATATAATTTTCACTCCATTTTATAAATGCATTATCTAATAATTTTTTATTTAAGCATAAATATACAAATAATACGAAATAAGTTTTATCCTCAATATACTATTTTCTTTTAATTTTTATATTCTCTCAATATAATTATTTCTTAAGGAGGGTTACCTTTTTTTAATGCATTGTATGATACTTTGATGAATATTTTTATAAATTTTTTGCGTAGAAAGTTTCATAAAAATATGTTATAATAATATCACATGACTGAATAATTTGCAGAGAAATTATAAAATGATCTACCACTCGGAGAAATATTTAAAGACTGTTGAAAAGTAAGCTAATGGTCTTATGGATGGATAGATTGATTATTCGAAAAGTCCTACTTTAAATTATCGTGTAACGGACATATAGTGAAAAAAAATCATCAGTAACGTAAACGATTTCAAAGCAGCATTAGAGTTGAATTAGAAATTGCTGACCGCGATAATCAAATTCATATTCATCCTTCTTATTCGTCGGAAAATTTAATTTAAGAAAAGAGCTAAAAATAAATAAATAATTCAGATAGATTTTAATTAAAGGTAGTCATTTGCCCCTGGGATCAAGAATCGCACAAAGTATGTTATGCACTTGAGAAATACATACGCACACAAACACGGACGAAGCTGCAGAAAAGAAGTGCATGGCCTTCTTATTGAAGGGCGAG
Organism: Kradibia gibbosae; assembly: GCA_018907135.1. Lineage (NCBI taxonomy): Eukaryota > Metazoa > Arthropoda > Insecta > Hymenoptera > Agaonidae > Kradibia > Kradibia gibbosae. The sequence goes on along the minus strand of JACCHX010000003.1, from coordinate 27,698,762 downwards.
CGCGAGGTGAGGTCGGGCAGCCGCCTCGGAAGTCAGGTAAGTATTGCCTGAAGTTAATGCCTCTACTTACTTGGCCATCATCGTCTCCCTCTCTCTCTCTCTCTCTCTCTCTCTCTCTTTATTTCTCTCTCGCTCTCTTTCTTTCGTCCTGTCACTCTATCTCTCCTTTTGTCATTCTCTCACTCTCAATCTCACGACGTTCCCGTGTACGAAGTCGGAGCTACGCATACCTCTAGAATTTCTCCATCTCCGAGTGCACGGGTAGGAGAGCTGTGCGTTTGGAATAGCCAGAACGCGGCGCTTGACGACGTCGAAGCTCCGGTGTTAGGAGGGGAGAAGACCGGTGAGGCCTTTCTCGCGGTGCGGGACGAACCTACATCGGAGCGGTGTAAGAGAGCGAGAGGGAGGCGGGGGGGGGGCGGAGAGCCTCGTCGCATTATATAAGAACAGCCTGCGAGACTGGCCGTGAACTTAGTGGCGTCCGCAGCTGTGCGCGTCCTTTTTCTCGACGAGCCGTGCCCGTGCCGTGCCGTGCGCCCGCTTAAATTTATGTATCGGGAGGAGCGCTGTTGAACAAAGGATAACCGCGCCACGGCCGTATGCATGCCCTGTCTTCCCGCATCCGCCATTTGATCCCATTATCCTTATGCCGACACTTTGCGGGATTTCTTTACCTCATGTTCTAATGAGCGCTGACCGCTCCTGCCTCGCATGACTGATACATCTGGTGCCCCTGTATTTTGGCCGCGTACTTTTACTCAAACGGGCATGTTGTGTAAGTTGAGAATTGACTTTGATTTTTTTACGTAATAAGTGCTTTGTCTAATGTTACATCTGCTTTACGCTGTGTAAAGCCGACCCGTCGTTTTATTCACTGCATTACATCGAATTTCATTTTTATTAGTAAGGCAGTCGAACTATTGCAGCTGATTTTCCACTATACCTATTATAAAATTTTCACGTATTTAAATTAATGTTATTTCAAACTTAAAAAAACTTTTTAATTGAAAATTATTTTCTACGCGTTATTGAATAATTCTCCAGTTTTACCCATTATCAATTATTTTATCTGCACGCTTTTGTTAAGTGAGATGAAAAATTGATAAGTTGCAATAACTACCTAGCGGAATTTTTTTTATTTATTTTTTTTACTTTTATATAAGCATTAAATTCAAATGTATAAATTATCATATTAAATACAACTTAAAATTTTGGAATTTCACGAGAAATTTCTAAAAAATTTAAGTCTATCCTCAATTAAACTCACTAGAATTAATTAAATAGATTTTTTTTATCAACGGTCCTCGGCAAAAGTTAGTAATTACAATGATAAAACTACTATTTAACTTATTGTATTATGTGTGTAAACTTAAAGTTTATTTTTCTCTGATGTCTATTAAATATTTAAAAATGAAAAATAAGTAGATAAATCAAACTTCAAAATAAATGTTTTTTATTTATAACCAAGACCTTTCAAAACCGTCCAATTTTCTCACTTGAGTCAATTTCCTTTAACATTATATGCGTCAAAACGAGAATTGAAAGAATTGGTGTAGGACATTGACTTTTCAGAGTTTAGCGTGAAAAAGCAGCAATTTAAACATTTACCCACAATTTTTTTACTTTTTTTATGTGAGAATCATACACGTATTTGTAGTAGTAAATAACAAGAAATAACGATAATAGTAGGAAGGGACAGATATATGCGTAAGGAAGTTATTCATGTTCAATATGTACATCTCTGTGGCATGACTATTAATAGTGTTAAACTGATCGTCAGGTGGTTATCCGCACGATCTCGTGCGTGTAACAGCAACAACGTCCATCGACCTATTCGTTTGTGTCGTATTGTGCGGAAAATGATGTTTCATTTATACCTGCTTATTTATATATGTGGGCAAACGAATATCATTGCTCGTCCCTATGGCGATACTGGAGGAAATTGATTCGTTTTTTTCGTTTATAATTTATAATTATAATCTAAAATTATAATTTATATATTTATAGATGTATATTCGCTTTCGATAACTTTAATTTTTTTATATTTAAAAGCCTCTAAAAGTTCTGCTTGCCTCATTTTTTCGATCTAGACCGCAGAAATAAATTAAAATCTACAAAATGCTTTTGTAAATATAAGTACGCCTAAATTAGTCAAGAGAAACTATTTCTCCGACTTCTTATAAAATTCGATCGATTTCCTAATCCCTGAAGCTAAGAATAGATGAGTGCACTTATATTGATGGATAAATGTATACGGACATTTGTACTTCGGTTTAGTATTTCCACGTCATATTAAGCTTTAATCATAGCGATGGCTTACTTAACTTCCTACAAAAGTTACTTTCTTAAGTTTAATTGTAAAAATTGCTATATTAAATGGTATATACGCAATGCTTATGCCAATTTGTTATGTAGGCTCACACTTAGAGCCATTCATCTTTTTACCATAAGCCGCCACTTTCACAAATTTTACATAATTTATCGTGGCAAAGGTATTGCGATTGTATTGTATTAGCAATCGCATTTGAGCGATCTGACGGTACCCGCTGAGAATTGCACGTTCAACCGAAATCCTCTTCGCTGCCGTCCTCCTCTTCCCACTCCCCGCATTCCCTTATCCGAGCTGCGCGGGTCAACCACGTGATCATTAGAACCGCCCGGGCAAAAAACTCTTATCGCGCGTCAACGTGTCGGAGCTGGCCAGAGTAATTGAAAGATGACCGACAAGGCGCGTCTCGGCCAGTGGTCAAGGACCTTCACCGTAACTCAAGCGATGTCGACGCTTGTTACGCTTTTTCCCATCGGCCGTCTCTCTCCCATTCATAACGTCTCTCTGCTCTGCCTACGTGTGTATGCGCGCGCGCCCGATACGATAGGCACGCTAATGACTCGCGCGCGAACGACTGCTTCGTTGTGAAAGACTCGCGTCAAGAGAAGGGGGAGGGCGGCGAGGAAGGGAGTAGCGCAGGAGGAGGAGATCGCGCAGCATAGTCCGACCGCACGTTTCTGACCTTGAGACTTTTAGCGGGAGAGGAGTTCGACGACCTGGAAGTCGTTGTCGCGTCGCACGCAAGGTCGCCAACGCTGCAACGTGTGTCGCGATGCAGTGTCGGGATTTGTGTGGACGGTGTCCGCCTTCACGATTAACAGATCGTGGCCATTTACGTTGCATCCCCGATTACCCAATACGGTACTCGGCCTCGAGCATTCGAAAAGATGTTCTGTGTACCTTCGTCGGTGAGATGGACCGCCGTTTTTTCTCTAAAGTAGACGGAAATCTGATGCTCGTCGCGGTGATTCGTAACATAAATCGAATTTAGCTCAGGCTTATTGCGAACGAATTAATGCAGTTATTTATTATGTAATGAAAAAAATTCAATCAAAGCGATTGGATTTAAAATTATGGTCAAGCAGAATTTGTTCCAATCAATTGTGCCTACATACTCTGTTTCAAACAACTTATAGGTAGTAACATTTCATATTAATACGTAATTAGATATGCTTACTTTACCTTATCCGTTAAAGCCTTTATATTCAACAATTACTTTTCCAAAGATTGATGACCGCAATAATTCTCAATTCAGTTGAGTTGCTCATTTTTCAGTTCTCATTTCAGTTTTTCATTTCAGTGAGCGTCAAATCTATCCAATTGTGTAATTTATTATCCTTCGAATTTATTAAATTGAAATATTTTATATTCATTTCGACATTTGCATTCACAATTAACTATTAATAATCTTTGAGCTTTCAAAAAATATTTTTGATCAAGATGTTTTTAATTTCAGCATTATTCATCAGTGATTCATCAATAAAATTAAAATTTTTTGAATTTTTTCAATACATTTCTTTACAAATTAATTATTACATCGATTAATTATTAGTCATCTTGGACTACTTTGCACTGCCTATGTATAATGCACTTCAAATTGTTGTAAAAATAATTCACTTTATAATTGATTATTTTAAATTTCTGAAAGTTTACATCATTCATAAAGGCAGAGTAATTATAAATTAAAAACTATTAATTAAAAAGCGTTTCTTTGTGAGTATTTAGAACATGCGTCGAACGACTCCTTCAATAATTCAACCGATTGCGTAAGCTTGAAATTTAGCATTAAAATGTGTCATCTCGACGAGAAACGCAAATGAGCATTTGGCTCGGGTAATGTTGAGACAGGTGGCATTGCCCTTCAGAAGCGGAAATTAATATGCCCAATAAGCTCTGTAGATCTTAACGATGAGAAACATAGTGGCACGAGAGGTATTGATCGTGGACGAATCAACTAGACGAAATACGAATCTGCCGACTACTACCAAGAAATACCTAGAAGACTGTGGGCGCGGGTGCTACTGCGGGGAGATATGTTAAGATCGAATCACGCTGCTCATACTTCGAAAGAAATCCGAATAAGGAGAAATACTGAAGCTTATGCGTAAATCAAAAGGAGTACGTTCACAACGTCTAGGAATCCGGACAAAGGAGAGTTCTTCTTCTCCCGGATAGGGAGAAGCGGCGGCTGTTGAGGTCGTCAGCCGCTCGTGGTCCCAGAGCCGGTCTGATTAAAACGGGCAGAGTGCAGTCGTTGGGCGGGGGACGTCGAAAACTGCCGAGGCTTTGGCGAAGCCGTTCTTTTGTCTTCTCTGGGAGATATTGCTGCGCCGCCGCCTTAGAATCACCTTCCCCTTACCCCCGTGTGAACAGTGGGACACACCGGAGCTTCGAATTAGCGCTCGAGAAAGGCCAGACGTTTGAGGGGCATGAGGAGATTTATTCCCAGACCGTATATTATGTGGGCAGACATTCTCGGTTTCTACGAGGGATGTTGCAAAGTGTTGATTTGCTCCGGGACGCTAATTGGGGATGCTTGATTTATTCGAGATGCCATTACCTCCGGGCTACAGCACGCATTTTTTCCCACTCGGATTTCTTCTTCTCGGTGCATATAAATTTACCCGGCCTGCCGATGTTGCCCATCCGTTCCTTTGCTAAAATGGAGATTTCCTCAGACTAAAGGCCAACCCATTGAAATTTTGGATTCGATTTTTATAATAGAATATTAGTTCTACTTTTTTTCTATTCTTTTCTATCTTTTGACTTACTTCTTGAATCTAAAAAAAATTCAAATACTGAATTCCCAGCTTGCAAAATATTAAATATTTTTGAATGCCTAAAATAAAGTAATAAGAAAAAATACATAATTGGCTCCGAAAAGCTTGCGATATTTCTCTTAATTGAAAATCCCAAGTTAATTATAGCAAATTTATACACTATATACATATAATATGTATGATGACGAAAATTTATTTTTACGTAGCACCTCGATTAAATCTTTTTTAAATATTTGTAACTATCATTGACGCAAATGTTCTTGCTTATATAAAGGACTCAATTGTACGTATAGCGTTAATGCGCCAATACATGCGATAAGCGTCACGGCAGCCAAGGTACACAGTTGCCGTGAAACAGTTTGTTTACCTCGATTCCCTCGGGGTCATGCTTCGAGAAAGGCAGGCCTTGCTGATCGAAAAAGATCAAAGTAGATTATCTTTAAAAATGAATCCATCAGATATATTTACGCGATATCGTGCAAAGAACCTTGCTTCGGATTTTTCGAATATTATTCTTTCTTTTTTTTTTTTTTTTGTTTTTTTTTATGCAAGACATCGAGATCATCGTATAAAAATACAAAACATTACATTAAGTGTGAATTTATTTTTTTATTTTTTTTTTTATTTTTTTTTTGATCATAATAATGGCCTCAAAAATACTGATATTCTGATATTGCTAAAGAGTAGACAATGAATATTTTTTTATCATTCAAATAATCCTTAAGTCGATAGCTATTAATAATTATATTAATATATTCTGAAAATATATGTTATTTCTCATTTTATGATTGACACGATGTTCGATTCTTTGATGCATTAAATACTCTTTTAATGCTATGCACAAAGAAATTATGATCGACGATCGCTTAGGAAACGGAGTGGTAAAAATAGTCAGGAATTTTATTAAAAACCAAAGCGCGACACTTATTTAGGTGCGCGAAACAGAGTCAGCCAATCGATAAGCAAGGCCGCCATTCGCACTGAAATATAAGAAAAACGAAGCACGCTTACCCCACAATCGCGATTTCCCTCATTGGCTCATCACGAATAATCTCATTCGTAATCGTTCGACGTGTCCTCGAGTTTCCTTGCCCTTCAGCCAGCGTCCACGAGATGCTGTCTCGCTCGTGCTCAATATCGAGGCACCAGAGATCCGAAGGAAACAAAGGCTGAATCCTATCGCGAATCACCCTGCAACCTGCACCCGCCCCTCTGCCCAAGCGTCTCCGCCGTACGATTCCCGTCATCGCCGAGTGTGAGTCACGAGGAGCGGGGAGATTTGCGCGACTCGACGCACACGCGCTCACCGTCTACGCACACCCGTGCGTGTGGGGACGTGCCCCTCGCACACGCCAGTCGTAAGAGAGCGCCCGATTCTGCGCGCACCTCCGTCCGGACCAGCTGTTCCATCTCCTGCTCGACACGGGCTTTTCTTACTTTTCTACTTTTTGTTTTTTTTGCCACACGGACGAGCCTCCGTTGCCTGACTCATTTTTACGCGCAATATGCTTAGGAACTATTGCGCTTGTAACATTCATATCTCCCTACTCCCTTCGCAGCCCCGCCCGCCAAAACGCAGCACAAGCGTGGCCAATGACGGCGACTATTCGTTGGCTCGTTCGCGACATCTAACCGAGGATCCTCGCGTATGTTTCACTGATACGAAGGAGAATAAGAGGCTTGAGATGAAATCCCTTCACTGGGATATTGTACCCTCACCCTAGGTAGTGCGAAATCAAACAAATTCGGACTCTTCAATTTTATTATGTACGATCGTATTATTTTTCATTTTATCTAAAACGATGACATTCTGTAATGCACTTAATACATCGTGCGAGATACAAAAATTATATTCGCGCGGAACAAAATGAATTTATTATCGAAGCTACATTCTTCATCTGTAAGACGCGATGTAGGCATTTTTGATCTTCTATTCGACTGCATCAGCTAAGTTTACGTAATTTTTAAGTAATAAAATATTGTGTAACTAGTTGAACAAAAAATTGGTTTTCTTACATAAAAATGATTTTCGAGTGCATATACTTTATATTTTGTCTATTTCGTAGTATGATTCATATTTTTTTTAAGTCTACTTTTACTTAAAGTACCATTTTTTAATTACAACGCCTACATAAAAGGACAAATTTAAGTATTTTTTATTCATAATATAGGAAAAATATATATCTGTTAAAAACAAAAGAAGTTTTTGTAAAAAGTAAATGAATTTGATAATTACTGTGTTTAATATTACGCAGAAGCATAAAATACATTTAATTGTTGTTTAAAGGAAAAGTCTATTACATTATTAATACTATATATATAGATATAGATTCATAATAAATATAGATTCATAATCAAAAGTTTAAAACACTTTAGCGATAAATTAATTTTTTCTTATTCTTTAAATGTGTGTACAACTCATTGTATCACATTATTTATTACGAAAGAAATACTTTTATTATAAGATAAAAAATTGAACTAAAATTGTGAATATAAAGAATTATCTAATAAAAAAATTCACATAAATGAAGTTAGAAAAATTAAGTAGTAAAATTAATTACTAAAATCAATAATTTGTATTTTTTAATTTGATGTTGAAAATTTGAGAAACTTTATGTAATTCGGCTTATGTAACTTACGAAAATTCAAAAATTACTTTCGTCAATTCTCGAAACATGGTATACGTTTAAACAAATAATCATTGTTGATAGAACGGTTTTAGCTCGATAATTATCATAATACTTAATTTACCGTTTACTTGAAATCAATACTAATAATTGCTTTATTTTTGTAAAAGGTCATATGGGTACGGCACTGAATATATACTTGTCAACACAGCAACTGTGAATGTTCTCATGAGGATAAGGAAAACAAATAAAAGAGCTTTACATATATAAATAAAAGTAGAAATAAATAAAGAAATAATGTAATGAATAAAAAAAATCAAGAAGAATTAATTATTTGTAGTACGTAAAGGTATAAAAATATAGTAAGAGGTTATTGGATTATAAAATGGAGCAAAAAGGGGGGAGGTAGGGAGAAAGAGAAAGAAAACCAGAGAGAGTGAAAGAGAGAAATGTATATATATATATATATATATATATATATAGAAAGAGAGAGAGAGAGAGAGAGAGAGAGAGAGAGGTAAATTAATAATTAATTGTTCACGACATCTCCCCTTTGTTGAGTCACTTGACGCGTACATGCAACAAGCCTGTACATAAAAATTTCACAGAACTCAATCCTTATATAATTGAGTTTACACTGTTTTTATATAACCTTAAAAAAGCGCGGCGAATCGAAGAGGAGGCACACGCCAAGCCCTTGGTCGATTACTGTCATAACTATCGGCAAAAGTATCACCTATGACATAATGGAAAGCAAGTCCATTAAAGCAGGTTATGCTATGCCTTTTTACATAAGCAGACTTCCTACACTTATGTACACAAGCGGGCGGCGACGGGGGCGCGTTTCGAAGCATTCCCGTGGCGCCCGTACACAAGCTGCTCATCTCTGTTTATCTGAAGAATTAGCACAGCAGAAGTTACGCGCGATTCCATCAACGCTGACATTTTTGTCGGCGGATGCTCGGGAGGGTGTACCAGGCAATCCGCCCCAGACGCCACGGAACTTACGTAAGCGAAGCGCTTAACTTAAGGATCTCCGAATCCTGTGACCTCACGCATTTCATTGGTCGAGGAATCCCTTGCCAACCATTCGTCCCCCCCCCTCACCTTTGCCTTTATAAAGCTATTTCAGATGACTGGATAGCCGTAGCGATCACTTACCTAACTGTACGGCGAGGTCGTATCTTTCTAGGGCCAGGCTGAATTGTCCCTCCTTAAGAAGAACGTCGGCCTCGTGCCTCGCCGCGCTAGCCTCGGCTTCCCGGGGCCACCACTTTTCCACAAGCCTCTGAACGAGGACATTGGTCTCGACGCGTCCCACTTGCTGTCCATGGAGATGTCCATGATGATGTGGATGGTGGTGTAGATGGCTGTGATGGTGGTGGTAGTGGTGGTGGTTAGAGTGATGTTGGTGAAGTTGATGCTCCTCTATGGTGGCAGCCACTGAAGAGGTGGAAGAGGAGAAGGAGCTCGATAACGCCGAGAGGGCTGACGTGGACGAGGAGGAGGAGGAGGGCAAAGAGGACGAGGACGTAGCTGGGGAGGCGGAGGAGGAAGAGGAGGAGGAGGTGGAGGAGGAGCCGGAGCGCCTCGGACCGCAGAGCGCGCAGCCGTCTGAGGTCAAGCAGCTCCTGCAGAAGGTGTGCCCGCACTCGAGGGTCACCGGCTGGTGAAGCGCACCCTCGCAAACCGGGCAAGCGAAGGAGCCGCCAAGTCCTGGCTCGGGCTCGCGCTTAGTCCGATGCGTCCCAAGCTCCTCGAGTAGAGCATTGGTTAAGTGCCTGAGCTTGTCGGGCGGCAGCTGCCCCAGGGCTAAGCACCTCGAATGAACGTCGATCGCTTCGCGTATCCTTCCGCAGTGCGCGAGGGCGTCCCCGTAGCCAAGGAGAAGCTCGTAGCTCGGGGCTGTTTGTTGCTGCCTCAGGCACCGCTCGTACATCTCGAGGGCGAGCCGATAATTGCGCGAGGCGAATGCCTCCCTTGCGACGTCGCTCATCTCGCTACGCCGACCCGGGCATCCTCGCCGGGACTTCGGGCCCCCTGATGTCAAAGCACGTTACACTGGGCGCAAGGAGGTATCGCGACGCGGTTCGCGCTTTCTAGAGGTTCGACGTCGACTGCTCGCAATCGTCGCCGCCGACCGTCGCGTTGCCACCACCGTTAAAAGTCGCTGCCGACGCCGCCGCCGTCGTATTCGTGCAGTGGTTGTACCCGCGACCGTGGCGCCGCCGAGAGCTACGGCGTGGTGCACAACTGAAGCCGACCGATGGCGGGAGACCGTCCGGGAAAAACGACGACGGATTATTAGGTGGGAGCCCTCGCTCGTCAGCTTTAAAATAAACAAGAGTCACGGTAGACGAGGGTCCTCGGAACCCCGTTTGGGGGTCAACTCTGTCCCTGGCCCACCTGGTAGAAAGATCGATTGTTCTTCGCTCCTGGTTCGTACGGCCGAGGGTGGGAGAAGAAGACAAGGTGAGCTCGTCCGAACGGTGCCAGAGGATTAGGGGGCAGGAGCCAGGGTCCGGGACACTTGTTGTCTGTGCTCACCCGCCGATCAATTGCCCAAAGTCGTGAGCAATTCGCATGCGCGTGATCCCACATCCCTGTAAGACTCGTGCACGCGACGCGATCGACCTCCACCCCCACGTTAACACGCCACCATCCGTCTCTCTCTCTCTCTCTCTCTCTCTCTCTCTCTCTATCTATCTCTATCACTTTCTCGTCTCCCCGGACGCTCTTCGACGTGTTTACGTTGGCGTGTGGTGCGTTGCGTCCAAGGTGCTCTCATAAGTCGAGGGACTATTCAGACTATTGGCCTGCAACTAAGCCAACGCTTGTTGCTTGTGCTTTGCACCAGATTAGATTGGCTCTCGTCAGCCAACTGATCGCGAGTAAGTACCGAAGTAATGCGCTTGTCATGATTAATAGATTGGATTATTGATCAGGCCTCGGTTTGTCGGCATGCTCCTCGCAGCATCTCCACACTCCTGCCTATCAACAGGCAATTAAAATTATGGAGCCTCTCGAATCGCCTGCCATTCTTTATTCTTCCACCTGCTTCAGATTAGCCATAGACTGAGCTTCTTTGTCTTAAGAAAACGTAGTATCGGCTCATGTATTACTAAATGAGTCCACTAACAAATTGTAATTTTAAAGATTTCTTAATGTCTAAATTCGTGAATTCCATGCCAATGAAGTATTTATGTTTCGCACTTAGAAACAATAAACCTTGATATTGTTAAGCAATGCCGTTATGTAAAATAACAATATATTTTTATTTACTTTTTATTTTGTTACGTAACGGAAGAAAATCATATATTTTAATAAAAGTTATTATCAAAATATATTTTCTGAATAAACAGAATCTTTTTTACAAACACCTTTCAACATTAAATTTTGTTTTTAAATATTTCAAGATATAACCTACCATTTATCTAGTTATATAAGATAAACATTGACAGTTTTTAGCAATACATTATAATTTCATACATAAGAGATCTTTATAGTTTTGTATTTAATAATTGAAATTTTTTTAACTTTATTCTTTAATTCAATATACAAAAAAATAAACATGATAATTATACCTAGAATATAATATACTTAGAAAGTGAAAAGAAAATTCCGAATAAATTGGGAACTTTTTTTAAAAAAATTTGATGAATCAATAACTATTAACAAACAATAAAAAACTTATTAAACCAGTACATACAATATCTATAATAATGAATAAACAATATTGAATTGAATCATTCTAAACTGGAAAACCAACTTTAAGTAAAAACTTTTATGTTTAAGAGTGTTAAGAAAATTATATTCCATTCAGAAACATTATCAATATTTTGATACAGCTATAAACTGCCAGAGAATATCGTTTATATCTCTGCTACTAGTCTACTCTTTTTTCGTAAAGAAAAATGAAACTGATGTTTAATGATTACATAAACTGCGATGGATTTCACAATCAAGAGGTGACTCAATTTTACGGATTTTTATCTATTGCATTAAAAAATAAGTGGGTAAAAATATACATATACCTTTTCTGCTTTCTTGTACACGATTCTTTTAAAGAAAGCAAATATTTAAATGCTTTTTAAATGTACGTTATTTATTTTACTAAATATGTTAACATTAATAAAATATATTTTAAATACTTTTCAAAGTTCTTTTATACCTGAGATGAATTATTTAATAAAATGCTTACTGTTAATTGAAAAAAAAATCAATACAGTTTTAATCTACAACAATATTAATAGAATTTAAAAAAGTTACTTAAAAGTCTAAATAATATGGTAATAAAATATAACACATACATTAATTTGTTCATGTAATGAAACTCTTGACTTTAAAGTCGTTTGTTTTTTAATAATTAAATCTGTATTTAAAAAATATATTCTTATTATACAATATATTCTTTATTATACAATATACAAAGATAGCTTATACATATTGTAGTGGTATCGGTTTCAATAGCTTATAATTACATTAAAGCTAATTACATTAAGTCTTAACAAATTTTCTTTAAATAAATATTGATTTGATTGAAAACAATTTAGAAGTTGAACCAACAATATGTATATAAATTATTATTAGAACATCATTTATACATAGATTAATTTAGCTTAAATCAGTTTAGACTATTTTGGCCTTTCCTTTATCACATGATTAACTTGTATTTTAATTGACTTTGTAGATTAAAATTGTCTTTGTAAACTATAAAATATATACTATTAGTTTGCATAAATGATATATTGTTCAAACATCCGTTCTTAAAAAAAACTGTACATAATGAACAAGTAAAAGATTGCTTTTTGTTCAATTTCTCTTATCTTATCGTCTGTTTTTATTTCAACAGTGCTTAAAACGTAAGGCAATAAAATGTGAAAATCAAAGATAACGAATTATTATACTATTTATGTCCTTTGCACATGTTAATATATAAAATTTAAGATTTTCGCGGTATAAAATAATGAATATCAATGAATATAATTAGAGAAATTAATTGTTATTTATTTAAGGTTTGTCGATAAAAAATCATTTCTAAAAATGTTTTAGTAGCACAATTATAACTATAATACATCTTTCGTTATTATCATATTTATATTAAAAATTCTCATATACAATATTGTATCAAAAATTACAAAAATGTAATTCATTCTAAAAATATTTTTATTCAAAATTATATTATAATTTTTTTTCCTACACTTTATTAATCCGTTCAATATTTATTTATAATTCTTAAAATTACTTAAATTGAAATATTACAAATTCATTTCATAGTTAATCAACAAAGTTATATAATATGAAATCAACTACTTATCTACTAATAAATAGTAGAAATTCCATTTTTTTTTAAAGTAAATTTATTTATGAGTGTCTATGAAAACTAAATAAAGGTGAATAATTGTATTATAATTGTTCACAAGCAGAAAACATTTAATTCAGTTTTTTTATTTCACAATTAATAATAAAAATGGATGAAACATTTTAGTTCGTAATTTTTTATAATAAATGTTTTAATCATTATTGGTTTGAGAACATAGTCACATTTAAAAAAAATTTTCCACTACATAAAAGAAGAATACTTACTTAATATATCGTTTTTTAGGAGAAAATCAATCTTTTAAAATGATAAATCTTTATCAAACAAAACCTCTGAAACATTAATATTATGACCTTTTCACTGACGTTGTTTTCATCTTATAAGAATCGTTCATTGACTGTTAATTTACAAAACTTAACGTTAATAATATGCACCGATGCTTAAAAAAACGTTAAAATTGAAATCAATTAAAAATTGATATTATGTAATTGAAGCATAAATTTTAATATATAATTTTTTTAATGTTGATGATGTATTATGCAATCTAAATTAATTCGTAAGTTTGCGCTGCACTTATTCTGATTTTTTAAGGAGTATTGATTGTTGTTAAGAATGTATTACAATTATATATTATATTACATACATTATATATATATTATGTTACCATACTATATTACGGTACCATACTATATTAATGTATAGTAAAAGTTAAAATTTTTTCTATTTTTATTTTAAATGTTTAAGTTTATGATATAATTAATTTTGTGGTAATGATTTATTAAAATTTGAACAAAAATGTTTTACTATGTGCGATAATATATTATAATGGCTAATAAAGTATTTAAATTAATTTTTAGTATTAAATGAAGTCACGAAAAATTCTATTTGGAATAAAGATAAATCTATTTGCAGAATTATGTCAAATAATATAAAATTTTTTTTTTAATTACTGTTGGAAACGTTTTTAATGTAGTAAATAAATGTTTTTTTTTCTTGAAAATTTAAAAATTTAAGTTACTATTTTTACATGTGTTAATAATACACATCGATAAATTTCCATGCATTTTGGGAAAAAAATTAAAACGTTATGATGGATGTTTCAATAATAGCGTAAAGCAAGTAGTCTAATGTTTCAATACTTAATTTTTAAATCATTCTTACACTGAAATTGCGTTTGCCGTGAAGTTCTCGTTTATATCTTAATTAGCGCAAAGTAGTTTTAATTAGTTGTATATAAATGCATGTATAGTATTGCATATGAATATTTGACTTCTAATTTAAATACATTTAAATTTTTGAGAAATATATTCCAAGTTAAATGAAGTATAAAGTTTATGTATAAAGATCTAAGTATAAAGATATAATGGGAAGGATATTTGCAATAAATATGTTCTTTGCACTACATAGTGCAGTATCTTTCGATCTATTAAATACAAATATTTATTTACAAAATACAATATAAAAGAAATTTATTAGAAATATATGTAAGCTCGAATGAAACATTAGAAAGCGAGGCATATAGGAATACTTCGTATTCCTAAACAATCAACGATATAAAGCGAGAATCAAATTCTAAAAATATAAAATCGTGTCGATTGAAGCTTAATATACGGCTCCATGCGTATTTATTTGGTGCACTTATATAAGCTATTTGTGTTGTACGTATATATACTTGTGAGGAGGAGAGTCACCTTTAGCGGATCACGAAGTAAAATTTTTAATCGTCCAAATGTCTTTGCCGGTAATGTGCTTGTATCGAGGCTCACGAGCTCGCCTACAATTACAGAGCCGCAAACACCTGCACACATGGAGGCTCTCACGCAAACCAGGTGAGCGAGCGCTTACGTAAAAGCGTGCAAGTTCGTTGCCACAAAAGAAACTCTTCAAGTGTCTTAAGTGTAAAGCATTGAGCTTACATCGTATTTTCCACATTTAAAGCGGCAATTTCGGAACTGAATTCATCCAAAGGAAGAAGCTGGCCGTGCTTCATTTAATTACGATATTGAGATCTTATCATCCGGAATATTTCTGCCATTGGTGGGCTCGTATTGACATATTATGAATCATAACAACATGCTGTGAGTAGATTCTTGGTAGAGTTAACTTATTATCTGACTGTTGGATTAAATCGATAATGTTTATTGTTTACGTAAATTTTGTTACGTAATTTCATTTGTGATAGTTCTGGAAAATATGTATTATTGTAAATTTGTTTTCTTCTACTCTTTATTTTCTTTTTCTAGAAACTTGAAAAAATTTTTTATGATATTTTTACATCTAATAAGAAATATTTTCTTTGGAATGTGTTTAATTAATTGTTTGAAAAGGGCTAATTTTTCACGAAAGTTTTATTCTTTCCATAATGTGTAATCATCATCTGATGTTAATTTTTAAGCCTAGTTTTTATGTTTATATAATATCAATTAATCTATTTTTCTTCTTCACATATATTTAAAGTTAATTAGCTCTGATAAAAATTTAGTAAATTATTGATATTCTTCAGTAACAATACATATACATATGTATTTAGGAATAGTTTATGGAAAGTTTTTGAATATATGTAATTGAAATATTTAGCGCATATTTTGAAAAGTACAAAAATTTTAATAACACCCAAATTTTTACTATAAATTTCTTATTAACATACAAGTGTACAACAAAATCACATACATATTATGAGTATGCAAAAAGAAAAATCTATTTCTTCATCTACATTTATATTAAAATTATCATCATCATATTTTATTGAATTTTAAATTCATATTCATAACTCGTCCTTATATATCTAAAAAATTCAGATTTTTTAAAATACAAATAACCTTTAAGAATCACTAATGAAACTTTATTAAAGTCGCTAACGAATATACTTCCACACATAAATATATATACTAGAATATTATTTGTATAACATCATATGTCTTGAATTAACTAATACTACAATTACGTAAAAATTAAGATATTATTAAATTAATATAGAATATTCATTTGACCTGTCATCCTATTGTTTACTAAATTTGCATTTCAAAGTATATTATCGTAATTATACGACACTTGGCAGTCTATTATATAATTCAAGGTGGGTATAGAAGCTTATGTTCAAGAAAACTGGAATAAAAAACTATTATTTACCACAAATATATGTTTGTATTGATTTAGAGAGTTTTTATACATTAGAATTTCAAAAAACGTCATTATGTTCAGAATTTGACAAACAATTTTGTTTAAAATGATTCATCAAGATATTTCCATAACGTTCATGCATACTATTATTATTTATTTTTACATTTAATGTTTTTTGTTTATTATGCATTCAAAATCGTGGGACAATCGTAATTTATATTGCAAATCAAGTAAATTTTCGAATACGTGTACACACACATACACACACACACACACATACACACACACACACACACACACACACACACACACATATGTAATATTTAATAATACCATATTATTTTTGTAATTAAAGTCTACACTAATACATTAAAAGAATATATTAACAGAAAAATTAATAATGGTTTTTATAATTTTTAAGGATTATATGACTTAGTTTTATAAAATAATGTTAACAGGGTGTGCATATTTAAAGCAAATAATGTTTTTATTATAGTTTATGTATCTGACCATATAAATAATTATAAATTGAAATAATTATGTCCTAAAACACATATTATTTTTCAGCATATGAAAAATTTTTTTACATATATGTGCTGATATTAAAATAACAATATTTGATATACGAAATGACAAAATTTTTATTTCCTTAATTACCAAATTTTTATCGTGGTAATTACTTTAAAGTTTAATTCGCATTCAAAAACGTCCGGAAAAAATAAATGTTTTATCATTTTTGTAAACATACTTCAACAGTAAGAAGAATGTATCCATGAGCGATAAAAAATGTCTTTTACTTCAGATGTAAGTTACAAACTTTTACGGCAACGAGACGTAGATGCCTTAGCGTTAGCTGGAAAATACCGTGCACTATTCTTAATATGCGGAAAATAATTTCCAACGAGAATAGCACTTAATGTAATAATATTTTGATTTCTAAGTCATAATAAAATGCACGTGCTTATTGCCTTCAACATGCAAAGAGAACAATATTTTACATCAAAAGCTCGCTACTGCACTTGAATTCCAATGGATCAGATAAGTAAGTCTACTTTAAATAGTTTAAAAGAATTTCAGTTTGGTAATTTAATGGCATGACCGACTACAAAGCCAGGCATTTAGATACAATGCGAACTATTTTGAAAAATGTAATTTCAAATATTCGTAAGCATGCTCGTCTCATTAATGATATCCCATAAGTTTTAATGTTATAAACACGACAAATGTTAATTCGCCAATAGGTCGCATCCTATGTGCACTTCTTATTCGTTAGGGTCTTATATAATACTAGGCAATTGCTTCAGTGTCAGCTCTCAACAAATCAGCGCCAAAAATCGCGGGCGGGTGCGCCACGGATTATGCAACAGCGCGCTACTACAGATTTTCGCATATACGAACGTATCATCATCTTGCGCGGTGACGCTCTTGGGTGAAACTAAAAATAAAACGGGACCCGCGCGAGCGAGAACTCGCGACTTAAAAGTCTCCCGGCGTTTATGTAATGAATGAGCGATGCCGGCTACTTATCGATATCTTTGGTGCCTCTTCCCCTCCTGCGCATTCCCCCGATCCATCCACCCTTCCATCGTAGCGCGGCCATTATTCATCAACCACTTCAAGCTGATCGACGCGTTCACAGTAGCGCCAGTTTTTTATCCAAAAATTGACGCACGTCACGCGAATTGATAGGCCTCGATTAAGTTTTTAATGTCCTAATCGACATGGATGAAATGCTTTAACTATGCAATTATATCGGGGTACTATGGGGGTGTGAGTTTCGTTTTTGTTGAATTAACGGCTAAATGGCTAATATGATCTTTATGAAGGAAAAAGGAAAACAACATACAGCTAGTTATTATTTTTAATGTTGCACGGTGTTAACAGTTAATAAAAAGTTACACCATTTGTCTATATTCATTTTTTGTGTTATACAATGCGTGGAGAATACACACACGTACATAAGTGCGTGTATTACATAATGCAATTTGAAACTTTTAAATCATAACAAGGTAGTATATATACAGTTTTTCAAAAAAGATGTTATTACTGAGGTCGCATTATGTACTTAACGCACGCGCGTTTATTTCCATACCAATTTACATAACTATATTTCGTTTATTTTTACTATGGATTATTTTTTGAATAACATTTTCTTTTTATTAGCACTTCGTAATTGATATCATGAGAATATCATTCGAAAATTCTCTCGAAACAATTTTTATATATTATTTTCATAAAGAAATTAACAGTTGATTTGTGTTTATTTCCCTATTTTTCTTTTATAGTTTAAACAATCACTCTAAGTACTGATACTAATGCTTATTTGAACATTATATTTTGAGTTTCCTTAAAGTGCAACATCATGACGATTGTCTTAGTATTTTACATAAAGCGAAGTTCAAACATTTGTTCTGACAATTTGCACAAGAACTGAGAAACGGAATTGTTACCTTGTTTCTCTTACAGACTAGAATAATATTCATGTATTAATATTTGGTGCGTAAAATATGCTTATTAAAATAATAGACAAATGCTAGCCAATTTATTAATTTAATGAGAGCCATAAGCGCCTCTTACCACGCAATCATTTGTCAAAATAATAGAGTACCGGTTAAAATTCGCAATAAATATAAAATGGACATTAAAACTTGTAAGCATACGCACAAGATAAAAAGAAACTACTAAAAATATTTTTTATTGATACGGAAAAGAGTCAGCTTTTAAAATATAGCAACAAGTGGTGAGCCCAAGACGTCTTCCTTTTGTTCGCGCATCGGAAATACTACGCGTTTCCATTGCATTACACTAAGTAAAAGTAATAAAGGACAAGTGAGACAGAGAGATGTAGTATGTGTGGTCAAGGAAAAAAAAAAGAAGAGAGGAATAGAAACAATATGAGAGAGAATAAATGAATGAGGGGGACAAGAGATGAAGAAGAATAGTCGCGTGCGACGTTCCTGGCGCGTGTCATTCACGCGGTGTTAAAGTGAGTTTACGATAAAGACAATTAATATTGCACTTTTTATATAAGAGGCATTTGCTTTAAACATTTTCTTATCATATACATATATAGAATAAGAAGAAAATATTTTTTCGGTATAAACGGGTGATTGTTTAAACGCTTATCAATTGAAGGTTTTATTTAAATTAATTTAATTGTCTCCTTTAATTAAAATTAAATCCTTTGCATCTATTTCTAGTTTTAGAAGAAAGTTCATGTGTCATTATTATTATTCGGTCGGATATCGTAATAAAATGGCATATTTTTCCGAAAAAATGTTTTTTATGATAAGCGCTAATTATATAGAAAATTCTTTATATTTAAAACTATTTGATACTTTGAGTCATTTTACCAGCATCATTCTTCATTTATAAAACAAAAACTAATTTTAGCTAAAAATTATCTAAAAATATATTTTAAGAATATTGTTTATTAAAACATAAATTACACTTAATGAATTTATTATTAAAAGAAAATCAATACATGCGTGAATAGTTAAACAATAACATTAATATGATATATCTATTTTAAAAACATTATAATTTAATCTGCATATGAACTTATTCTTGTAGTTTTTTTTTATTTTAAAGCGTATTTAATTACCAATTGTTGAAAACACTTCAATTTTCATGACTTTGCTATCAAATAAAGTTAGTATATACATATACACCCCCACACACATATTTAATAAAACTGAGTGAGTAACTCAAATTTGTATATTACTTTCTCAATAAAAATGTTGTCATCCACGACTTATTCTTATATTTTATTCTAAATTATATATAATTTAAAAATATAAAACTTAGAATAAATTTATAAAAATCATCATAAATATAAACTTTATTAGGCAATAATTTCGTACAAAATTGTTTAAGCGTTTTAGCAATATAAAGCTGCTTCAAATAATAATTAATTTAAGAACTGAATGTAAAATTAATTGTAAAGTGATCTAAAACTGACCTTCTATAGGTATTTAAGGTGAATTTTTTAATTTATAACTGAAACAAATCTTGTAATTACTTAAAAATTATATTCACAGTATCAGTCAGTAAAATTGATTTCTTACGTAAATTTTCCATAAATTTTAAAATATAAATTATAAGTTGTTTTATAGAACAAAAATTTCAGTATTGCGTTACCGTATACTATTATCGACATTCGTTACAAGCGACAACATTTTTGTTTTTATTTGAAGCAGACAATAATTTAGTAAAACTTACGAGTATGCAAAAGTAGCAGAAGTAAAAGTGGAAGGCACTTTTTTCAAGATTCCAGCTATTATGTAAGCTTTTGACAGCTTTTGAGTTTAATTTATCATTTAATATTTTTAAAAACAAAAAATTACATATTAGTAAAATCAGCACTTATTTCATACAAATTATTGCAATTATTTCAGGTTTGGTTTTTTTGTTATGTTAAAATGTAAAAATAAATCAATTTAATGATTGATGTTCGAATTTAGATCAAAAGAAAAAGCTTGTAATATATAGAATAATGTTACATTAAGTGAATAATTATTTATATTAAGATATAAATAATTTATATATGTAGATGTAAATAAATTATTACATTTACAGTTTGTTATCAATCATTTATTTCTAACCTTTTAAATAATTTATAAATTTTTAAATGCACAAGAACTAATATGTCGTTTTTAATATTAATAATATATAGTGCTTTCTAATTTAATTAATAACTTTTGTAAAATTTTAATAAATGTTCATTTGTAGTAGGAGTATTTTTCTTATGAAACAAATTTTTGAAAAATCTTATTCAAAATAATCTTTTTCAGTCTCAGTTAGTGAAATATAAAATGCTATAGATGACGTGCGACATTTAACTCAACACTTGTGCCTTTGTATCTATGAGATATATCAGGTTAGAATAAACAAAGGATGTTTGTATATTCATGTTATGAAGACATTCTTTAATTAATAGATTGGTGATTTAATTGATGATCTCAATAGGTTTATCCAATCAATATTTTCATTTATCACCCCTCTTCCTCGAATATATATATATATATATATTTTTTTAAATTAAGTTATTTTTAAGAAAATTGCATATTTGATTAAGTTATAAAAAATTAATAAAGCGTTGTAAAGAATTTTAGATATAACAGTAATTAGTATTTTATTATTTCAACATTAAAACCAATCAATAAAAAAATGAAGACAGTAACAATAATCTTTAAACGTAGCTTAATTTTCTGCCACTAAATAAAAATCATACTGTACGGAAGGTAAAAAACTACATATAGGTTTTATTAATATATTCTCATGTCTTATTAAAAATGTCGTATAACTGTAGCGTAAATATAAAAAACCAAGTGTTTATATTATAAATCTTAATTTAAAAAAGGAAAACTTTCTAATTAATAGGCATAAAAAATGTTTGTCGTGTTAAGATTTTTATTTCAAATACGAGTTTACTTTTTTAATGATATCGGTTATAATAACTAACAAATCAAACACAATATATTTTCATTTATTTCAATTGACCTGAAAAAGTGAGGAAATCATTGGTAAAACAAGTATTCAACAAAAGTTCCTATCAAGTTCCTTCATGCCAATTTCAGTCAACAAGACATTCTTAGGTAATTGGACGATGCGTTGAAGATCCGAATGGCAGCTCAACGGCTTCATATAATAGCTTTGAATCACATTGTAACATCAGGTCACTTGAACTGTCACACTGTCCAGTGATAAGCTGCTGCGTGCAATAGGAGATTTAGATTTGGCCCGCGGATCTGAAATGTATTTCCGGAACTCGATTCGCCGCTAGTGTCGAGAAGTTATTTTTGTTTCGTTTCATTTTTGTTAAATATAGTATATTCATTACAGATCGAGTGTAAACGGAGTAGGCAATAAGTAGCATTAAGTATTGTTTACTTTTGGATTGACTCATTCCTCAAATCTGAAATTTATATGCTTATGTTACTTATGTTACCCATACTCAACGTTGAGCAATCATTGTTATGTAATAAATTTGCACATCAAGAATTAAATACAAGACTTTAATTTTATATAAATATAGAAACATATCCAATATATATTTCTTTAGCTTTGAATTACGACAGTCTCGAAGTTAAATTAAGTTTTGTATTCTTGAATATAATTAAGATTTTATATTTTATATTAAAAATGTCGAAATTAATTTTGTGATATGTATAAGTATATTACTTTATTATGAAAAGATCTTAATATATAAAAAAATTTAAAGATATTGTTAATTTAAATAAATTCATTCTCTTGTATACCGTGAGTGTCAAAAACTTAAATTTGTAACACAAATCTGTAAATAAATTATTTTGCAACTAATTATTTATCTTAATCTATGATAAATGCTTTATTATAATATTATTCCTATACAAACTATTATTAAAACTTTTAATAAATTACTATCGTGTAGTTCTAGTTTACGGATTCCTAGAACTCACATTTTTAGCTAAATTTATTTAAAATACATAATCATGATTAGTTTATAAAACTTTTTCTATGGTAAAATCCTAAATACGATCTATTGGCATAATAGTTCAAGGTTTTAAATAATATTTATAATGCTTGAATATTGTTCTAAAAAAAAAGGTTGGGGATCCATAAATTTCGTATTGATGTTATTTATTATTAAATTCTTACTTCCATATTTTACATCTTTGTATACTCAAATGAGGGAAATTAAAACAAATATATTTTTATATTTTTACTTCAGTATTTTAAGCAATGCTGCTTCAATTTTCCAAAATAACAGCCACATTAATAAAGTATGAAATAGATTAAAATACAATTATCGTATAATTATAAGTGTACGTGATTAATTATCTATCCCTATGTAAGACATTAAAATGAAATGTCTCAGCTACTTTGAAATAAGCATTCGTAATTAATCATTCATTAACATGTTCAATCAATCGTTATGCAAGATAATGAAATGATATTTTCAAATAAAAAAAATTAATCGCATGAATTCGTCAGTAAAGTATCGTATCATCCAAATTCATATATATAATTTACCTTTTGGCTTGGTACTCGACAATATGAGAGGGAAATCGATTCCAGGAAACTTCTCTTTCTAAACAAGCAGAAGACAACGTTTTTTTCGGCACCACGCTCATAGCCGATTCCCAGTAACGTAAACTTCCTTGCCATTCTGTATATTTGTCTGCAATAGCCTTCTCGAATGCTAAGTAAGTCGTGTCACTAATTCACGTCTTTTCTTCCCTTGGGCGACGGCAACTACTTGTGTAAAATCTGCAATACGCTCGTCAGTCTAGAAATGAACGGATTGCATAGACTTCGGTACATTTATCCCCTGATAGCCGTCTTGAGGGTTCCTGGAAGGCCCATACTGCCATTCATGCTGCATGCTGTATTAAATTTATGAAGCAAATCATGAATACAAAAACACGAACGTAATGTTCATATTAAAGCAGCGGTAAGGTATGTTTTTTTAAATTTTTTCTATGTTTATAGTTTTTGATAAGTTAAATGAGAAACTTTAGCATGCACTTTAAAAATTAGAGTCAATTAAAAATTGAATTTTCTTAAATTAACCTCATTCTTAAAAAATACATTCGAGTTTGGCTTATTTTTTTATTAAAACATATTTCTATAGCTATTACTTTTATAAAACTATATAAAATAGTAATCTTTTTTAAACTGATCCCACACGGAAAACAGGAAGTAATTATAAATTTTTTACTTATAATATATTAGACGATATATAAATATTCTTTTACAATTTTTTGATATTAATTTTAATATATACATTGGAATTTAATTTAATATTAAACTTCTAACTTTTTAAAAGTAAATTGTAAATTATATATCTTTTAAATTAAAACATTAATGAACTAAAGTCAGTAAATTTATGGGAAGTTTGGAAACATGTTATTTTTTATTTATTTCAAAATAAATATTTTAAGAAAATAATATTTATTTATTATAAATACAAAATAATGAGGTACAATTAGTCAATTTATTTAAATTTATTTAGAAATAGTACAGATTTATTTTGTTTTATTTTGAAAAGGCTATTTATTGTTTAGCTATTTCTATGGCATCATGTTATGCTGACAATTAGTATACTTTGTAGTACAGTAATATAATTATGTAAAAATACGCACATAAGTGAGAGTGAGTGACGGAATGGAATGAAGAAAGAATAAGAAAGTAAAACCTATACATAAGGAGGAAGACAAAGAGAGAATAAGTGAGAGAAAGATTTAGAGAGAAAGAATTAGAGAGAAATGAGAAGGCGATGGAAAGTGGACAATTGAGAGTGACAAGAGGGATTTATTTTTAGTATTAAAGCCATATTTATATTGTTTTAGGATTTTTATTTAAAATAAAGTTTATAAATGAATAAAACGTTACTATATGAATTAATTTTGTAAAACTTTCATAATCGCTTAAAAAAAAAACATATATACATAACATATTTTAAATTATATATTTAAGAATAAAATATACAAATTATGTAACTAATTTATTGTGATAATTTTTTTAGAGAAACATTTTTAAAACAAATTTTAATCTGTAGTACGTGAAATGAAACTGAAATCTAAAACAAATTTTAAATTAATGGGTTAAAGCAATATATTACATATTTTACCAGTGATTCATGATGCTTGTAGATGTAAATATCTGTATGACTTTTACGACGATCTAATTGCGTTGCCTAGGCTAAACAGAAATTGTTATTTTTAAAATTATTTCTTTTTTTTTTAATAAAAAATTCCAAAACATTATGCCCAATTATTTTTTATTGAAAAGTAAAGAAAAAATTAGATATTTTCTCATGGAAACCAATTTGAGGAATACGCAAAAAATTTAAGTATAAAATAATAAATTGTTAAAATCCAGCTTTTAAAATACTGTAATGATAATGAAGGAAAATTTATTTTAATTCATATTTAAATATTCGTTTTACATCTTAAATGTGATTTAGGGAGTGCGTGAAATGCACTGCATCTGCCTAGACCACATACACAAATTACAAATGTAAATAGCGTCAATTAGACGCGGGATAATGAAAATACTTTCGTCTTCGGCAAAGGCGTAACCCACCGGTTATCATTATCATCGGGCCGCAGATCCTCGTAGCTTTGTTTCTTTTCCCCTGCCTTTTTTCATCGTCTAGTCAGTGCTTGGTCCGAACTGTTGATCGACCCCGATGCCGCAAAATTTAATTACAAAGACGATCCTCTATAATAGCATATTACGTGTACTTATGTAAGTCGAGTAATTGGCTAAACCGGGTGACTAAGCACATCTGACCATCCTAAATTTTGGCGAGCTTTGTCGTTACTCGTAAAGGGACCTGCGATATCAAGTTCTGAACTTTACCATGATTATTTTTAAGGATACGTCGGTTCTTTAAGTAACTGAAGATAGAGAAAAGCACCTTTGTTCTGTTTAATATAGATTCATACTTAGTGAGTAAACGTTCACAAGTATCGACGCTGCCATGGGTCATGAAATGATGAATGTGTATGAGAATATTGACGATGGCTTTTCAATCAATTAAATTAATAGAAAATCAGATATGAATTTCTTATATACTTAATAATATTATCAGGAGGTGTACTTTAAAAACGACAGATTATATTATTTTATATTATGCAATGTCAGATTGATTCAATGAAAAAGGTAGAATTAAAACAAGTGAAGAAAAAACAAATTATTGATTTTGGACCGTTTTTATCAATGACCCTGCTCTATTTATTTCATATTCATACAACCATAACTTAAGTGTATTTTTAAAAAGCTTTTTTTATATTAAATATTATTATTTCAAAATATAAATGATATCTATTTTACATTGATGATATGGAATACTGTTCATTTTGGTTATTAATATTTAATTGATTGACGATTAAAAATATATAAGCATAAAACAACTACTTATAATTGTTATTGCATACTTGGCAGACTCTGAAGCTAATCAATATGAATTTAATTCATTGAAAAACATAATTTCAAGATAAGGTTAATCAATATACGAATTTCAACTGTAAGATTTATTATATTTTTAGAAAGAGCATGAAACCTTATTATATCGATTGCTGAGTATTTTAAGAATTATATAATCGTTTAAAAGTTTACAATGCTTAATTATTTAATTTTATTAAAAAAAAAGATGTTCTTTTTAATAATTATTAGTGAAAAATACTTATTTTTTTTGTGATGTATATTAAAATTGTTGATAATTTTTTAATGTGTGAAAATGATTTAGGAGAAGAGTTTTTTGTTTTAGATGATATAAAACGGTTTTTAAATTTTAATTAAGTATTTTAAAGTATTGATATATTAATTGAAAGTTTTAATATCAAAATATTTTTTTATAAGTATTTATTTAACCACGTATTGTGTTCGGATTTCCATAACAATGGAAGAATTACGGTGTTCTTAATAGCTTGTTTGGAAGATTAATCAATTTCTTTTAATCAAAATTTTGTGGATAAGCATTAAACAAATGCAATTAACTTATGTATTAAACTTTATAAACAAGTTTTTGCTTATCTTTCATAAAACTATAATAGCATAGGTTTTTTCATTAATATTTCTAATATCATTGTTGATGTACATTTAAATATTTATACATATTTGTATTTAGTTATAGGAGGCTTTATGACAAGGCTTGATCCATCTTTATTTGCAACGAAACTTGGACACCTAAATTTGACCGACTACAGCGTTCTTATGTTTTGATCAGATGAAATGGATGCGTATATGTGTGTTCAAATCATTTCAAAAAACTTAAATCAGTCTGTGTTTACTTAGTACCATGCCAGGAAAACGCAAAGCTAAGTAAACTAAATTTGATCTCAAATGACTATCAAGAAAGGATGGTTGGAGGGAGGAAGGATAGAAGGTGTAATGTAGAAGGGGAACACGTTATGTAAGGATTATATGAAATCAAAAGAATCTCGTTCCAAATTCTATAGATCCTAAGAAGATTGTTGAGCTTTTGTCACTCAAATTTTGCCTTGTAATCAAGTTTTAATACCTCTCTTCCTCGCCTCAATCGTTTCTATTTACAAGCGACCGAGCAAGTTGATATTTTTGTTCAAATTTTAAGCTAAATAAATAATTACGATTAAAAAAAAAGTTTAATTTTATGAAAGAAAAAATATCTGTTTATTATGTAAAATTATATTCCACCCTCATGCAATGACACATTCATACATAAAGTGATCATATTTGATAATGTAATTAAATGATCAAATAATATCATATAAACACATTTTATGAGTAATCGAAGGAAGTAGTATTTTTAAATCTATCCAAAAGACACATTAAAATATAATTTCACTTCCTTATATTATGATTCTATTATTATCAAGTGTAATTATGTATTAAAATAAAATTTCATTAGTTTACGTAGACATTTGCAAATAATTTCCTTACATTCCCGATACTAAGAAGTTTTATTTTACAGAATTGAATAAAGGAAAACTGTTTCAAAATAATATAATATTAAGTTAATATGAAGATTTAAATGAATTTTGAGAATGAAGAATTCATTTGTTTTTTTTTTTAATAATATAAGTATAATAGCAAAAGAAT
The DNA here is from genome assembly GCA_018907135.1 of Kradibia gibbosae. Lineage (NCBI taxonomy): Eukaryota > Metazoa > Arthropoda > Insecta > Hymenoptera > Agaonidae > Kradibia > Kradibia gibbosae. The sequence continues at coordinate 27,671,015 of JACCHX010000003.1, read as the reverse complement.
AAATTACATAATAAAATAAACAAATTGATGCCAATTAAATTAATAATATTAATGAATATCTGGATAAATACAAAAAATGTTAGGAAATTATTACATTTTCGAATATTTATTAATATTATATATTTTAATATGTATCAAATTAGAAGGTTAATTATAACGGTACTGCTTATGTGACTGCGTATAAAAACTAATCATCAGTTTAGTTACAGATAAGTAATTGAAAAAATAACTAAAATATATAATTTTATAATTAGATTATAAAATTGTATAAGAAATTAAAAAAGGAATTTATAATCTTTATTCATTTCAATATTTACCTTTACAGAATTATTTATAATATAATGTACATACCACAAATCTATTATATATGTAAAAAATACGATTATTACATTAATTAACTGAAATAATGAAAAAAAATACATTTTTTATACTAACTATTAAAATGTAGCTAAAGTATATGTTAGTCTTTATTCGTTATCATTCTCATGCTAATTGATATTGTTGATTATCAAAAGATTTTTTCTTTTTCATCTTTTTTTATTATCCATGTTATCTATTTAATTACCAGTTACTTTTCTTTTTTTAATTAATAGATATAATTTAAATTAATATATTATCTAAGAGAAATAGAATACTTTTCATTTATAATACAAAAAATTTCGTTTTTTTTCGATTTTTCGTTTCATTTTTAAATTTTAATACAAACATAACAAATAAAGATTTCTTAAATCTATTGAAGTAAAAAATGTAAAATTACAAAAAAAATTAAACAGATTTGTTTTAATTAATTATTGATACACAGTTATCAGAAAGTAATGCGATTTACGTAAATCAATGTTATTGGAAGATATTTTTTGTGTACAGTTTTAATTATAAGACACATAAAGAAGTAATATAAAATAATAAAATTTTTAATAATCTTTTTAAAGCTTTAAAAGTAAAAAAATGAATTATTTTATAATCCAATTAAAGTTTGAATATTGTTAAAGGATATACGTTATTTATGAATTTATAAAATATAATACAGAAGCATAAGCTAATAAAATTAATTTTATAATATTTAATCTTTTTATTAAAGTAAATTAAATTTAATTAATATAATATTTAATATTTAATAATAAAAAATATTATCAAAATTAATTCAACTTAAAATGAAAAAAGATGTATATTAAAATTCAATAGTAAAAACTTATTAAAAATAAATAGTTCATATTTGTTATCGAATTATGTTTTAATTGTTTTATGTAATATGTTTACAATATATATGTAGATAATATGAAAAATCGAACTGTACTAATAAAAATAAAATTTTATTTTTGTTGTTCGTACTAATTACGAAATTAAATAAACACCAAAATTGATTTAATATCAGATATTTAAAAAGAGAGTAATAAATTTATTACAAACGTTAAGTATCTCATAAAACACCAAAACGAGTTATTTCGTAATTTTTAAAGTATGGGGTCAGGCCAATTAGTATACATAATATTCGTAATAAAATGAGATAACTATTATCTACTTATAGTACATTCGAATCATGTAATTCTCGTTTGAATTTTGAAGAATTCAATACGATACTTATAACCTTTGCTAATCATGGATTCATTGTATATTACGCAACGAGTCTGTGTATTAGTTGAACCCTGCAACCACATTTCGAAGCTTAAAAGAACTAGCCAATGAAACTGGCACCCACGCAAATAACAAAAGGATGTCCCACGCATTTCTAGCCGTTGCTACATCGGCCAGACACAAAGGATGAAGAGACCCGAGCTCCTTGGAACAGAAATTAAAAATAATTAGAAGAAGTGGAATGGGCAAGAGAGAAAGAGAGAGTACCGATCGATTATGTTTGCTTATATAATGAAAACCGGGTCATGGACAACCAAAAAACAACGCGCCACTACATTATACCTTTCGCCTCAAAACTTTATACACGCAGGTATACAAACGAGATCTGTATTGTAATTTTTTTATGGACAAGGTGCATGAAATCACATTTCAGCTATTTAATGCAATTGCTATACTTAATAAAAGGTCAATTGCACCAAACAATTAACTAAATATTCATCTGATTACGTAAATCATGAACTTATGTTTGGAGATCAATTATTAATAGGAGTGCTTTTTACATTAAGGAGTGTTGCTATTATATCTTGTTATAAAGTACCATTTGCTTACCTATATATATATATATATATATATATATATAACATTATTCTATACATATTATAAATACGATTTTTAAGCTTATAGGAAGAATTTACGTGGTTTAGATTAGATGACTTTTTAGCACTATAAGTTGTGTTGTTAATACATGTAAAATTTATTTATAGAGTACTCTAGCTGACTGTTATCATTTCTTAATAATCAACTGGTAAGTGCAGATTAATGAAGTAAAATAACATTAGTCATTGTATGAATTGTGTAAGTAATCGTTTGCGATTGTGTATAAAGAACTTATCCCTCTAAGGTATTATTTTCGTTTAATTAACTGTGAGAATTGAATTATTTATTCCCTTTCATCGAAGTTTAATAATTTAATAAATATATAAGATTCATAATCTCACGAAGCATCAATTCGAGCATGGGTAGAAAATTTTAATCTTGACGATCAACCTTAATTAAAAAAATATTCAACTCAATGCATCAAGCGAAAATGTCTTTACATAAATACATTCTATTCTTTCAATAAACTTATTCAGAAATTATATGAAAATACTTAGAACACGTCATCTATGTTGAAATATTAAAGGAAATTCTTTGATAGCACTGACAAAGTCTTGTGTATATAATCACATATTTCGATCAAACAGATACCTGTGGTACTCTAATTCAAGTAGCCTCCTAGTCGTTGTTTACAAAGTTGCATGTCGTACTCGAGAGTTCGGGTGTAAAATGCCAATCGATCCTGTAGCATCTATTGTAAACTCGAGCTTGTAAAAGACTTCATAAGCCGGCGGAGATTCATACCGAACCAGCCAAGCCATTGGAGAAGTTTCTTTCTTCCCAATCATACGTGTTCCCTCTGTGTTTCTCCTTGGGCGCGCCCGGCATTAAATTTTGCGGCAACGCTGATGCTTACGCGGAAAGGTTTTACGTAATCTTCGGCTTGGTTGTGCCTGGGCGTTAAAATTAGAGGGACAACTTGGATTTGTTTGGCGGTGTTGGAGTACCACACATCGATGGCGGGGGAAGGAAGAAGGAAATTCCGCGGCCATTTGTAGTCGTTGTGAAAACGATACCGAAATTCTTGATACATCCTGAGGGCGGTTCTCGCTTCACCAGGGTTTTTATCACCGGATGTGACGGTTGCTCTCTTTATAACGGACGCGCTACTTCTTCGTGAGTCCACTGGCATTTGCTTTTACGCGGGCGATGCGAAAACTGCTATTTATATTAAGAATTTCTCTGTAATGGGACGGTTTTATTGAGTGTATTCTTAGTCCGTTAAGAAGCGGAAGTATGCGACGTTACGAGATCGAAATCAATTTATCAAAGCATGACGACGTCTTGTTGTCTCTAATTCTTCAATGTGCGAGCGAAGATTTTTTTATTTTTATCATTATGAAACAGCATTAACCAATTATTCCTTTAGAAGTCAACATCATAGCACAACAATGTAGAGCATGTTCGAGCGCGAATAAGTGATAAATTTCTAACGAAGTATTTGATGTGCTTGTCTTCGTACGTAAGATTATATAACAATACCTAATAATGTGGACCATTGCGTTATATTTTAATCGCTATGCTTTTTCAATTCATTTTAAGAAATCAATTTTGAAGTCAGTTAGCCAAATTTAAATTATATAATTATGTAAATGTATTAAAATAAGAAACTGTGAATATTATGCATTAACAAATTTTTGGTAATGAAACGAAATAAGTAGATACTTATCTTTAACTATCGACTAATTTTAGTGACTAATTTTAACATATTTATTAATTTTAACAAGCATTAATTTTGGCTGATGGGCAATATTTCCTTTATACCCAGAATTAAAATATTGAAAATCCTGGTCAATGGCCTATGTGATAAAAAATATATCTTTAGATATAAATTTTGAAATTATTTTATCTGAAACTAAATTTAATTATATATTATATAGTAATTTTTTGATATAGTATAACATAATCCTTTAATATTATATTATTTTATTTGTATTTTATTTTTAAGTATTCTCAATAATTAACAAAAATTTTTTGGATTTGTGTTACTGTAGTTTTATACAAGTGGCCTTGACTTTAATGGTAAACCATTACTTAATTTTCTTTTTAATCGTTAAATTTTATTAACTTAATTTACATTTACATTAGATATTAAAAGTTCAAGCAAACTGTACATCTACTACCTACACTGTAACTGTATTTTATTAAATTAAACAAAATAATTGAAATGCATGTTATCGAAAGTACTATATATTTTATTTATGACTGTAGTAATATTATTTGAATTGATGCAATATGGTTTTCATTAATAATTTCAATAAGTTTTGAAGAAAAATTGCACTACAGCGAAATATTATTAGCATTTAATAAAATAATTTTAATAAATCAAAATAGTTAATATAGTAACATTAATACGTGTATTTTTAGTTCTTTTCGAATAAAAATATAGAGCAATTGATAGGTACTTATTCACAAGTTACAACTTTTTTTGGAGAAAATATTAGGTAAATATTTAATTTATGTATGTTATTAATTTACTATATGTTTAAAAAATTATTTGTATACAAAACTACTATGTTGTTATGCAGTGATGCTTCATCCCTGTTGTAATTTGACTATTTCACTTGTTAATAAAACTTGTTAATTAAATTATACTTAATTCGTAAGTTAGTATTTAAAATATTTCATTAAGTTTCATAATCAGATGTGAAAAAAAAATTTAGTTCGTTTAATTAAAATTACAAGCATTATTATTATTAAATCTAATTTTATTGTAAAATTCAATTTGTAAAATCATTAAAAGTGCAAAATTATAGATTTAGTTAAAACTTTTTAATATTATTTTCTATATTTATATTTACTATATTTATATAACTTATTAAAAATTCATAAAAAAAGTTAGCAATGTATAAGTAGGATTAAAGAGTGCTTAGTATCTGATGGAAATACTATTAATATTACATAGAGAAAACATAAAACACTGATATATAGTAACTGTTCTAAATGTGTTTCTGTGTAATATAATAGGATATCCTCATACCAATCATTTCATTGTGGGAAGGTACACGTTAAAAAAATTGATGTGCAACGAATTTTTTTACTACAACTTCTCTCTTTTTACGTTGACGTAAAGTTGACCACTGCTTTAGTGATATATCTTTGCAAAAGTTATGTAGCTAAAAAAAATTGATAAACTTTGCTTGCTACTTGGGATAACATTGAATGAGCCTGTTTCGCTGACTCAATCATTGACAAAAATAGTCAGTCTTTCGCCGTCTGAGTCAAGGTTAAACTCACTAGCAAATTTCTCTATCAATTCAGACAAGACAAGGTTTCTTCAAACATTTTGACATAAATTAGTTTGTATAAAAATGATGCTTTGATAATATTTGACTTTCTCATTATGTCATTGTATTTTAAATTATTATTTTTTAAATTTTGAATTAATGACCTATGTATTAAAATATTTTTTTTTGAACTGGTAATTATTTATAAGTCAGAATACAATAGTATTTTATTAGTTGTTCCATTATCAGTGATCAATTTGAATTTGAAATAAATGTACCATCTAATATATCAATAATTATAATCATGTGATACAATTTTTCGTGAATAATTTATGTATTATATAGCTAAAAATTACAATAATATAAAAGTTTTATCTTTTTATTTTAAACTTAATCGTTGTGTTAGGTAATAATTATAAGTACGAACATAATTATATGCACGAACATATTTACAGTATTAAATGAGATGATTCAATAATTTTAGGATGATTTGTTAATGTTCAAATGTTGATTCGTACTGTGTGTAGGTGGTAACTTTTTTGTGAAGCTGTATTGACAAATGTAAAAGATCGACAAATATTTAAAGACGAAGGAAACTTGTTACGCTATATTTATTAAGTAACTTAATTTTGGGTATTAACAAATAAATTTTGTTTGTTATATTTAAAAAAATTTTCAAAAATATAGTTCTGACAGAAGATCCATTTTCATTTTTATTTATTAATAAATAATAGAATTTCTAGTAGTCATTTAAATGTGAAAGATAAAAAAAATTTTAGATCTTACTTTGAGAAAATCAGTCTGTCGCTAAGAAAAGGTAAATAAAGTAGGCCAAGCTGATCAGAGGGTTTGATTATTTGTAATTCTAAAGAGAGTAAGCCTATTTTAGAAAGTAATGAGAATTATTGTGAGTGAACAGAGCTGTACTAGGTCAGATATCTGATTTCATTACAGCTAGATGAACGAATTTTGTAAGTGAAGGGCAAAATGTAACATGAAATAGAAAACGTTCATACTTATACAATAGTTTAAATTATATAAATTAGTAACAGATGTGCTCGAATAAGAATTGCTGTTGTCGAATGATAATATCAAATCCAATGATTAAACATTTTTGTATTAATATATATTTAATCCAATATTTTTCATAATTTTTATCTTGAAAACTAAAAATCTACTGAGATATTCATATTTTTATAAATTTAGATTATGTACAATAATTACTAATATTTTTTGTCTGAATTTTATAAAAAACTGCTTCAACTATTATATATAATTTACAATTCTGATCTTATAGTATTAGCCTATAGTAGTAGCATATTTATTATTAGAATAGAATAATAGAATAGTTTGGATTTATAAAATTTGTTGAAAATGTAAATAAATCATTTGTAATATTAATATGAAATTTTTTACTCATTTCCGAATTAATGAATAGATTCAATCTCTAATAAAATTGATATTATATTTATATAAATAATTTTTTTAATATTAAAATCAAATAAAATGTAATCTTTAGCAGTTATAATTATAACGTTTAATATATAATTGAATTTAAAAATTCTAATTATTTATTTTATATATGTGATATGAAAGAAAGCTACAAAACCAAAATTAATGTATATGCTTCATACTTTGTAAATACTTTTAAGTAAAACAATATTATTTAACAAAATTGCAGATAATTTGGTGCAACAATACATGTTATATACATTTAAGCATTTATTAACAATAATATTATTAACAATAATAAATACACAACTTTTTTAAAAATATTACAATGGTTTTTTTGTACATATGAACTTTCAGTAATATAAAGTAGGAAATTTTATTATTCATTGAAAAAATAAAAATACAAATTATTAAAAGAAAGTTACACATTAATTTATGACATGTTAAAACAAACAAAACTAAATATATTAATAAAGTTTAGTATATGTAGATATTCTCACATATATCAAAATATCAGAGGATTTACGAGTGATCGCACGATTCCTTTACACCGCTTCTAAAAATACTATTTAACTTTTAAGGGAAATTTTGTAAATAAATTGTCGATCTTTTAACTACAATATTATGTAAAATTCTTAAATTTATAATTACAAATAGAGTGTCAAGATAAGATTATACACAACAGTTCTAGAGTATACATTATTATTGATTATTTAATTGCTAGTAATATAAATAACTGATGAATACGGCAACACCAACATAAGTTTTTTTAGACACGTAACTAACTGTACAATATGATAAAATATAATAAAATTGACAAACTGATCAAAATTTAATTCATTGTTGTTTGATGAAGTATTTATAAAGAAAATAATACTCTAAAAAAGACGAAATGAATTCAACGTATTACTTTATCGTGTGAAATAATTGACTTTTGTTGTTTACTCTAATCTCTTCGGTACCGCTTTTCATTACAAATATATAAATAAAAGTGTCTTTTTAAAGTATAACAGTACAAATAAATATATTGCACTTAAATTTTGACTAGCTACGAGCGTATATAAAAAAGAATGCTAAATGTTACGATGTTGGAGGACAAAAAGAACAAATAAGTATCAAGCAGTACAAGGAGTAAAAGGCTCTTACCTACTGACATATTTCATAATTTAGTAACAATAGATAACCTTTCACGAGTACTTTTACTGTTGAGAGTGAGAGACAGTGGTAATAAGCCAAATGAGACTGAAAGAAAGAAGGGATAGAGAGAGAGAGAGAGAGAGAGAGAGAGAGAGAGAGAGAGAGAGGACCGCCAGGTTTACGTGTATAAAAGTATATATGTGCGTCAGTTTTCTTTGAATACTTTTATTAATTTGAATGCCATCCTTATCAAAATATTAGCGATCGAAAGTTTGAGAAATATTGGCGCACTCTATTGTACAAAATTGTAACGTCTTGTACATTGAAAATATATGTGCTTTTGTAAAGGATGAAATGCGGATGAGAACAATAAGAGCAAATGTGTGTCTGCACGTTTGGCTATCAACTTCAGTTTAACTATATATATATATATATATATATATATAATTTTTTATCAAAAAAGATTAATAGAAAGAATCTTTTAAATAATAATTATTTAAGCTTTTGCGTATTCAATTTGTTTGAAAAAAATGACTCATTCTTGTTTTAAAATAAAATAAATTTTTAATAAAAATTATTTCCATTTATAATAATATTATAAAAAAGGTATGTTTTACATATAAAACAATTAATATGTATTTGAAAAACTGTAATATCAAATTCTAATGGCTATATATTTGAATGCGCGTATGTGGGTGTCATTGTCTTTTATGAACTGTTCAGATTTGAACATACAATATATCATATATATTATGTTTAAACTTTATGAAAAGTTTATGAAATAAAAATTAAATGTGAATTTTTATTTATTTTTATTTAATTTAAATGAATTAATTTTACACTACTTTAATAGATGAAGATAACAAAACTACACAACATTTTAACTATAAAAAAATGCAGATACAAATAAGTAATTCGATTTTGAAATGATAAATATAATTATGTTATTTATAAATTTAAAATTGTCATTTATATATTTCTAATATACAAATATATATAAATTTATTTCATAAATAATTTAGAAAAAAAAACATTTTTCAAATTTTAGATTTTTTGTCTAATTAAATATGTAAGAGACATTTATTTTACATATCTTTCAAACAAGTGATTATTAAAATTACTTAACAATCATGTTTTTGTCAAATTGATTAGTTACTGCAGTTATTGCAATTAGTAATTGCTAAATCATGTAATAGTAAAATAAAATCTATGAAAATAAATTTTTTTAACTAATTTTTGCAATTGTCTTATATTATAAAACAGATCTTAAAAAACATACTGTTAGAGTTCAAAAAGTAATGAATTGTGTTCTATAAAATCAACTATTTCATCTAAATTACGGAAAAGTAAATTACGTTAATATTTAGAAATGTAAGATATCAGTCGGTATAATCTCACTATTACACCACTTTAGGAAATATCTGTAAATTTAATTATGTAGTAATTGTACAGTATGTAAATTACTTAAAATATTCTGATGACACTGAAGAATTTTTTAAATTATATAAGAAATTCTACATAATGATGTTTTTTATACAAAAAAATTTTAAATAAGAATTTATATTTCTACTATTTTAATAATAAATTTAATTTAAAGTTATAATTTATTCTTGCCACTTTCCATATTTTAAATTATAAAAGAGTAATAATGTTCAAAATAAAACCTTTTCGTATATTGTATAACCTTGTGAGATTTTTATTTCAGAATAGTTTTATTTTTATATTAATGCGTTTTATTTACCTGTAAATTAATTATTACTTTATCAATTTTAAGTAAATACTTAGAGTAAGTCCTTGATTGTAATAAAATATGTCATTTTTTGTTTTTTTATATTAAATTTGCTTCTAATAAAAATATTCAATACTTTTTGTAAAAATTTTAAATAAAATAATACTATTGACTCTTTTCATTCAAAAGCGTAATTAATTTTACTAGATTAATAAATAAAAAATTCTGACTAGTTTTGCAACAAAAGATGATCAAAATTTATAATGAACAAATAATTTTGATAAACAAAAATAGTAGTTTAATTATTTATTCAATTTTAAAAGAATCAATTAAAAAATTATTTTATAGTCGAATTATCAGAAACCTTACATAAATTATAAAAGTAGTTTAATGTAATTTTTTTTTACATGGCACTTTTCAAATACACATATAAATCTAATTCAAGATATATAGTTTTATTATATTATAATATGAATTTTTGTCATCATGTCTGATGAAATTATATCAGGTTATATGAAAAATATAAAAAACTTCTTGTTTACAACTAGAGTAAATATTTTTGCAATTACTTATTTGATAATAAAATTTTTTTTAAATGTTTTATACAGATTTTATATTTTTTTTAACGGAACATGAATTTTAATTTATTGCTACTGTAGAATAGCATATTTTTGTAAAAAATAATAAAAAATTGCATCAAATTAAAAAAATAACTTATGAATATTGTTGTTGCCTGTTATTTATATTTAATATATTAATAAAGAAATATTATTTGTTATATTTAACTTATAATTTAATCTTAAAAAAAATTGTATATAAAAATATATTTATAAATATTACAGATTTGAAATTGAATTTAAGAAACATCATTAGCAAAAACATTGATTCTTTTTTCATTATATTTTATGGTTATATGTTTAGTATATTCAAAATTTTTGCGATGATCTAATTAATTTTTGTATATAGAGTCGAATTCATAAAAATGTAAAAGGGAAACGTTACACTCACAAATATCCAAAAGCCAGTCTCTGCGAAATAAGAAAAGATGCAAATATACAAGAATTCGATTTAAGACTTTGATAACAGAAAAGTGAAATTAAGGTCTGTCTCTCTTCTGACTTCTATATACTGTTTGTAATTACGTATATAACAATACAAATTAAAATTTTATTAATTAATATATTAATTTATATAAAGTTTTATTATCACATGTTAATTATATTATATACTGTAATTATTGTTATCTCAGTTATATGATGGATAATTTATTTTGATATTAGTAAAATATTTTAGAAAAGTTTTTTATAGTTTTAAAAATAAATTGTTGTTTAATTTTGTACATTAATACAAAAATGATATGCTAAAATTATTAGAAAAAAAATGTTTGCATGAAACTGATTTCATGTGCCTCTCAAGCTGACAACACGAATAACGTGCACTAATTTCGTATAAGCTCGTAATAAATCTTGATTTTTACAGACGTTCCATTTTATTTTTTATTTTCCAGTATAGCGACACGGAGGTTTATTCAACCGCCTCCATAAGCAAATTAAGAACTTCCTTTCTTATATTTTGTGCTACCGAAACTGAAGGAGTACGTAGTATATAAGCACGTGAATCCAGGTGTGCGTTGGCGCATATAAAAAATGTGTTAATTAATCATAAAAAAGTGAAGAAACTATAGTATAGAATTACATTTTATCGTTCGTTATATTACATACCTTAAAAATATTAATACAAATTTTCTTAATTCTTTAAAAATTTCTAATATACTAGATTACAATTAACAAAAATTTCCATATTATTTTTTGACTTTTTTATTATATTTTATACTATTTATAAATAATATAAGACGAAACATTAAAACAGAATTCTTTAAAAAATACAAAATTCATCAAGAATTTAAAAAATACTAATTTTGTAAGCAAATTATTTTAATATTGAAATAAAAAACGCAGAAACTTTGTAATTAATTTAAACTTTCATTCATTGGAACTGTTATCTAAAAATTTTTAATAAAAAAGTCCTCAAAATTTACCTTTTTAATTTATAAATACTACTCATAATAGTAAAGAATTTTGTAAATAGAGTCCAAATAATAATTTATACATGGCATTATACCGCCTTTAAATGAATAAATGCATAATTTATTGTTTGTAACTTGATGATTTATTTTTATGTACTGACAAAACGATGGACCAAGCAACATGATGTAGGAGGCGCATCGCAGTTAATTATATCGGGTGAAGCAAATATATATACTCGACAGAACTGTCGAGAGAATGTCCCTTTTCTTCGAACACCTTACAGATCGATTTCAGTGAAATAATGAAGTTCTATCAAGCTTTTTTTAGAAATTAGAATAGGAATAATCTATATATAGATACATATTATGTTGTGGGACTGTAAGAGATTTTTATTTTGTATCCCTATTTTTACAGAAAGTATTAAATTCCGTATAAAGTGCCGTAAAGAATAAAAAACAGTTAGTCAATCAATTTGAAAGTTATATAAATTGCTTAATATTGTATTAACCAGCCATCAGAATAAAATAACATAATTTTAATTAATATTAATCGTTTTAAAATTTAAATATTTTAAAAGCAAGTCTGTATTTTAACATGTTTTAAAAATGTTTATATTTTAAATTGCGCTATAAAATCTTAGAAACTGTATCGGGCATTATTATTATAATTGATCGAAATAAATATTATAATTAGTTTTAATGAAGTTTGTTGAACTTTTTAGGAAAATTGATTTTATTTTCCAAATGTTAAAAATAATTTTTCTAGTATTTAAATAATAAATGTAGCTATTTCAAGCGCCGAGTCCGATAAATTTCACTACACTTCTCTAATAAGAAAAATGAACAATAGTATTGGCTTCGTAATCGAACAGAAGACATTTCTTATCCGAATAATAGATAATTAATTTTCGCTGAAATAAATTATTTTTTAACACTTCGCCGAATAAGACTATGTCGTCGAGCCGTGCATATCAACGTAAATGGGTCCTGTTACAATTTCCGTCATAAACCTAATCGGGGTCCATTGCACGCGATTTTATGTAAGATTTCGATGGTGACTCTCCATAGATCAATAGCGAGCAGTTGTTGATTTTTTGCACCATTATGAAAATAAAGTCATTATAAACAGCTGAATAGTATCGTTTCGGCATCTGTTGGGCGGTCGCCCACCTCTGAATTGAAGGCACGTGGCAAATTTATCAAGAGTGCAATGTAGTGCAAATGGGTAAGTCTTATTTCACATGATAGAAAACGATTCATGCAACACGTAATGAATTATCATTGCCCGCAGATTTCAGGATGCTCTATCCTGGAATCAAATTGTGTCGCTGTCGAAATGCTTTAAATTACGAATGAGGGGTGCGCGGCAATTTTTAACAGCATCGAGCAAATAACTATTTTCGAAGTGATCGCGACTAAATTAAATAAGAGCTGCATCTTTAAACCATCAAGGTAGATAGTAGTAAATTGTTTTAATGGACTTAGTACTTCTCTTGGGCTTATTTATATTAAAAACGAAAAATGCCCCTAATATGTAGTAAATTCAACATTTTATGAAAAAAATGCAACATGTATTATTTTTAAATAGTTATATACTTATAAGAAATTAGATGCTTTATTTCAACATTAACAAACGTTATTAAGTATGATAAATAGTAATACAAATATGCATAATGTAGAAATATTAAAAGTAATTTAAATTAAGTGTATGTATGAAACAAAATAAATCACGATATGCAAAGTATGGAAATGAAAATGTTTTAGTTAAAATTTAATTATACTTGTACAATTTCTATAATTTTATTACTTAGAAAATGAAATAAAATCACTTTAATAATAATGAAATTTTATAATTTAATCACTATAAATTTTTTAATGTCAGTGTGTAATATAAAATCGATGAACAGCTGAAAGCAGTGATTACCAAACATTTTTAACAAATAATGACCATTTACAAATTTTAAATACTATTGAGTACAATAAAGAATATGCAAATATAAATAAATATACAAAATATCCACAATATAACATTGAATATGCATACAATCAACCGATTTTGCCGTTCTGACTTAATTTACCTTCGGAAGTTAAGAAATATGAATGTAATACCAGATGTTGCTGTAGTGATAATAACAGACTGTTGCTCTAGTGATCTCATATCCTGCCAAGACGCACAATGATGAAATTGAAAATCGCTTTAATATTGATCGGATCAGATTTTCTGTTTGTATCTTTTTTAATATATTTATATTCTCTGAGTTCTAGTATGGTTTTTAATTCTCATTTTAATTAGATAAAGATTACATTAACTTATCAGAATGCCAAGAAAGTTGAAGATACCGTGAATTTCATTTCAATAATGAATGAGCCCTTATTCTGAATTTTAAAAAGTTATTTATTGAAGTTGAACTGTTATTAGTATAAATTTTATGTTAGTTTTTAGAGATTTAAAAACATGTTGTTGCAATGGCTAAAAATAATTCTCAAAACCAATATTATGTAGAAGTATCAAATTTAAACATAAAAATTTATTCAATTAATCTCGGGAATATTTTTTTCATTTTTAACAAATTGTTTAAATAATTTTATAAAATATTTGTATACTATTATTAATAGCTTATTGATATTTTAGATCTTAGAATTTCTAAAAATTTGTGTATCTATACGTAGAAGTAAGTTATTTATGCTAATTGTTGAGAATATTGATTCTCAATCTTTGAATTTTCAAGAATTATTCTAACAATATCTCCTTATTATTCTCTGTACATATATATCTATTGTTTTTTGTTATAAAAGCACCTACATATAAATATATATAAGTAACATATATATATATATATATAAATAATTTATTTTTTCATACATAGCACTTTCAACAAACTTTTATTAGAATTAATGTATACGTATCGTGCATATCATACTTTCACTACTTAAAAAGTCATTATTAATTCTCATAATTATTTAACGACTTTGTCAAGACAATGATCTTAAGTTATAACATATTATAAAAAATACATGTAAAAATATTAAGTATACATTTAACTTAACATATTTTCCTTTAACAAAGGCAATTTTGTATTACCTATTCATTTTTGCTTGAGTTAAATATTGAATTTAATGGCTATATGTTTAAATTAAAAAATCTAAATTAAAATAGTTTTTACACTATAAAAATTATATTAAGTTTTAGGTACGAAAAATTTTATAAAGTTTAATATATCCAAATGATTATTATTTTAACATATTAAACATTAAGTGTTTTTAAAAATGAGCGAGTTCGAGAAAAATTCATTCGAAAATAATAAATATTCTTATACTACATATCTTGCAATATCTTCTAAATTTGCTTATACTGTAAGTTTAAAGATACTAACAAAGTTTGTTATACATATATTATGAGTAAAGCTTGAATTATGAGCTATTAATTAAAATGTCTTTTAAATATCAGTATCAACTGTTATTGTTAATTCATCAAATAATACTATAACAGGCATTATTGATTGTTAAAATATGCATTATTGCTGAAATATGAAAAATCGATAAAGCAGATAATTAACTGCGCCTAAATTCAATGTACCTTTGATCGAAATTCATAAGCAAATTCTTTTTTTATCACTTCTATTTTAATCTAGTAACAATTACACTCAAGCGATGAGCGAAAAAAGGAAGAATGCTCAAAGTAAAGGGTCGAGATGAGATCAAAGGCAGTGTTAAAAATGGAACCAGGCAGCCGGAAAATTCAGTCGTTCGCGCAAAATTACCATTACATACGAAAACGTTTTCAGTTTCGCGGATCGATGGACCTCCAGAACGCGAGAACGTAATTAGGTTGTTGTAATTCAAGTCCTTGGCGTTACCTTGCGTTCGACCATTTGCACGATCAACGGTCACGATTATGGAAATAAATCTCTCGCTAAGTTTTAATACTGTATAAGCTTTCATCGTATGTACTTGGAAATGCCGAATCTTTCCCTTTTTAGTCATGATGTTATATTTTCATTTATTTAATTTTTCTTTGGTTTTTTTTATTTTTTATACATTGTAAATGATCTATCACATCATCAGTTATGGATTTTTGGTAAAATAATTATAGTTGAATTAATTTAGTTTTAATTTAATTTAGTTATTAATCAAGTAATTATTAGTATTATTAGTATTAATATAGTATAATTATTAGTACTCAACTTTATATTATTTGAGTCAATAGTATATATGGATCAAGAGTTCAAATTGATTTCTTACCGTCTACCTAACATGTAATATCTTGGTTGGCTCAGTTATATTAAAATATATTTTAATTGTGTAGTTAAAAGATTCCACTTATTTAGCAGATAATATTACTAAAACATTAGCAATTTATAATTTTTTTTACAGAAAATGTTGTATAATTGTAGGTAATTTATGAAAATCACATAGAATTGTAAATTACAAATGAAGTACAGAAGAACTGAAAGAGTTGCTCGTGATTATGTATAAAAAAATAATTTGTTAGAAGAATTTTTATCATTTTCAGAATGAAGGAACAAAGATATTGAACTAATTATCCAAAATATTTAATATAATACACACACACACACACACACACAAACACACACACATATATATATACATATATAATTTATATTTATAATTCAATAATGTCAGAAGGGCTATTAGTATGTAAATACACTGAAATAAGTAATTTCAGAAGAAATCAGAAAATTAAAATAAATATTAAACAAATAGAAAATATATAATAAAAATAGAAAAAAAGTAAAAAATGAACATAATGATTATAGAGATAAAGAATATTAGATATTGTCAAATGTAAAAATCGTAGAGTATAACTCAAGGTATCAGAAAAATTGAACGACATGTAATTGCTAAAGATTAATTATAAAATATAGGCGTAGAAATTAGATGAGAGCAAGACACGAGCGAATACGATATTAATGAATGCAGACTCAATGAGTAAGACGAAAATGTATAACATATTTTGAAGACGCTTAGAGATAAACAGAGTTGGAAGGAAATATGAACGATTTCGGGATCAAAAGAACAAAAATTTGAAGTTCTGAACAAAATAGTAAATAAGATAAAATGAACAGAAAAAATGAAGAGAAATGACTTTTGATAAGTAGAAATTTTGTAAATTGTAAATATATTATAATTTGATGTTATATGAAAATGAATAATTATTAAATAATTAAAATTACTAAGCAGAAAACAAAAGGTAGCCTACATATGTACATAATAATATTAATGTGAAACAAGTGATCTCTATAAATCAAAACTAATAAATTATTATTGGAAAAAAATTATTCGGCTGACGATAAATTTTTTATCCAAAGATTTATTACAATTTTTGTTTTACTAAGTCATTTCAGATGGTTATACTATTTCGTGTCTTCATCCATTAATATCTTAGCTACTGTATTTTATGTTCAATAATTAGTGCGTTCTATCATTTCTTCAATTTCATTAAATAAAATTATTATAGTTTTTATAAAAACATTATTAAATGTGAGATGTTATAAAATGTTTGAATATATATGAATCGGAGTATTTGACAATGAGGTTTTAAGAATATTGGCTTACAAAAAGAAATGTTTAACAGATTTCTTATTTGCAATTTAAAAAAAAGTAAGACAAAATTATTTTAATTGTAAGGTATATTTAATAATAAATCTTTAATATAATTATCAATTTTTATCTCGAAAACCCAAATTATAATATACAAATTTTACATATATGCATGGCATTATATATACAACTGTTCTAAATGTTTATGTATGTATAATTTTTTAGCACGTATTAATTTACATTTATTAATATAAAAATACTAATTGGTTATATCTTAATATAAATTTAAATATGTTTATCATAATCAAGTTGTAAATTGCTTAACATAATGTATTCTGGCTGACAATAAATATTTATGTGATATAAAAAAGTACATTTCGAAAATTGTAATTATATGTTACAATTATATAATCTTGATTTATGGAAGTTGTGAAGTCAGTGTTGTTAATAGTAATTTTGTTATGTATGAGTTGTTTTTTTTTATTCAAACGATTAATATATCTTTAAAAACACAACATAGATTATCTTATAAAATTCTTTAATATAATTACATAAGTTTTTATTAGTAATATCGAGTAATATGTTTTCAAAGAAAATATTTTTTTTTATAATAAATTTTATTTATATTTAAAATTTGTGCACTAATATGATTTTCTAAGTGATATTTTTTATTTAAATTTCAAAAAATTCTGTAAAATTTTAATTTACAATGGATACTACTAATTCTTCTGACATCTAAAATGTTATTTATATATTTTCTCAATCAAGTTCAAGCCTATTTTAGCCTCATGTTTGATTAATCGTATTTGCAAATTTAGAAAACTAGAAATTTTTATTTAGATCTAGAAATCTGTAAAAGATATGATTATGTATGTTGATTGAGTTCTGAGAAGTTCAAGTAATTTGTTTGTTTGAGTTTGTTTGAAAATAATAAAATTGTACGCATTAATTCTTATGAACATTCGAAATGTATAACAGTTTCAAGTGAATATTGGTTTACAACGAGATACTAATCACTTGTTACAAATGTACTTATTTCTTTCTTCAAAAGACAAATGCTTTTTAATTTTTTTGAAATTTACAATAATTTAAAATTACAATGTTTTACATACTTGTCAAATTTTGTTACGGTCTAACATTTTAGTTTCATTAAAATTTGTTTATATATATTTTATTTAATAAAAATTTATTATTAAATAACTAATATAGTTCTAAGAATATAAATAGTATATTTATTAAATATTGTAAAGCTTTTCATAAACAATAAGTAATGAAATAGTCTTTTATTGACGTACTAAATTATCACCAACTTTTTTGTATTAAATAGAATTTCGGTGAATATGACTGAACAGAAAAAACCTTAGTGGTGAAAAATTATATCATTTAAATAATAATATGCACAGTAATTGTTGTTACTTAAGTCTTTAATATAAATGATAAAACATCAACATTTTGTAGTTTAACGGTTATTTGATTTGATTAAATGGGCTTTCGAATTTTGAATATAATATGCATAGCACATTTAATAACTAAAAAATTATATTCAACAATAATATTATTTATATTCTGTTTTTTATTTATGAATTAAGTAATAATTTAAAATATTATTCTACAAAAATAATAAATCAAAGGATTTATTGTACTCGAATTTCATGGAGTAAAAAGGTGGATATTAACATTTCCAGAACTAAAAAGCAACAATAAATATATCAAGTATATAATAATAAATAATGCTTCCATATTAATAATGAGTAAAACCTATGTTTTACGCATTATTAATAAACATACCTAATATAAATCTGTAGTCCCAGTATAAATAAGTATAATGTTTTGAAAATGCTCTACTTTATAAATAATTACTAATAAAAATCTTATTAATTATTAAATTCTGTGCATACATAAATTGTATGTGATATATTAAGCGTTCATATTTAATATCCAGTAGAATATTTTCTTTCATAAACTCTTATGTAATATTGTATCATTAATTATTTCTTCTACGCTAATATTTTCGACTTGTGTAAGATTACATGAAGCGATTATAATATAACTCTATTATTTGTTAGAGTATATTTCAATATACTTACGCATTTTGAGTGATGTAATAAAACAATAAATGATCTTCAATCAAATTTGTATCTTATAATATCCTTATATAACTTATTGATTGGTGAGAACTACAAGGATAACTTAATTTTGACGAAAAAGAAGCTTTCAAAGTAAAAAAGCTATGATAGTAAAATTCAAAAACAATTTATTGGTTTTCGAAATTGTACAGATTTATTTTGTAAAAAAATACTTTCTCTAAATAAAATTAAAATAGAGAATTGAAACAAGTATACTCTTTTAAATTTTAAAGGTACTCTTTTATAAGGAATTGAAACATTTTAAGTCTTACGGATATATTATATAGATAAAATTAAGTCTCCAATTTAATATTATATTCATTAAAAATGTTCTTTTAGTTTTCTTTTAAGTTCCACAATATTACTAATGAGTAAAAAAACATAAAAACATTAACGTAGTCAACAAATTAAAATTGAAAATACTATTGGAATGAGGTTCAAAATAGAAATTATTTATTTTTACAATCCAAAGTAAGTATTTTATATAAAATCCACTAAAAGTGCATTATAAACATATTTATTAAATTGGATATAAAAATAAGTTACACAGTACAACATTTAATAATAAATTCGAAACATATTTAGTAAAATCATGTAATGTAACAAAGAAATTACTTGATGAAATGTTAAAATGAAATGTTAATATGATATTATAATGAGTTTATAATTATATAAAAAACATTTAACTTATTGAAAGACAAAAAAATTTATATTTTTAGATCTTCGAAACAATTAATACTTAATCTATTTAGGTAAATTTTCTTCAGCTAGAAATCTTCTGATGAAATTTAATTGCTTACACGATAAAAGAGTAAATTTAAACATTTTAAATTTAAATCAATTTATGTAACATTATATACATTATTACTTGTGAAAATCATGTAAAACATAAATTTTAAAATTAGGAATTTTAACATTTTAGTTTTCGTTTACAAATAATATTAATTATTTAAACTCGTATTGTCGAAAATATTGAATCGTTTAAGATAAAAATAGTACAATGTTAATAAATCTAAAATAATATAATAAGGTAGAGTAACATCTTATGCTTATGAATCGGTACAATTCTATATACATATTTTTTTTTTTTATTACCTATCCGAATGAATAATTCTGAATTCGATAAAAAAAGTTAAATAAATGGTCGATAATAATTATGTTTATTTGTATATTAAAGACTGATGAAAACTAAATAAATATAGATAATTAATAATAACGAATACTTTGAATATTACAAACAAAATTCGTAATGGCGTAAAGATACTGTCAATTATTGTTAATATAAAACTTTTTGCATACATTTATTCATTATTGTTTAGTCGTATGTTATACGAAATCGAAATGCTAAATTCCCTAGTTTATAATTAAAAATTGTATTTTTAGCGCTCAAGTTTACTGGAATGATTTTGCCTGGAGATTAATTTTGTATGCTTGGATTAGAAATAAGAGAACGGAGAGAGACTAACATCTTGAAATTTGATTTCACAATAAATCTAAAGATTAAAATTTTGTTAAAACTATTATTGACTATTTTTAACATTAAGTTCCAAATGTAAGTGTTGCGAAAAGTAATAAAAAATTACATTATAAATACAAAGGGAATTGTTTTTTTAGCTTTTACTATAACCTACTAACATGATCGATTAAAAATTAATATATATTCTTCAACTAGCTATTGTATTTATTTTTTTTAATATTGAGATGTATCAGTCATTTATATAATCTGGTAATTATATTTATTTATTTAGTACTAGATATTAAATTCTATTAATGTTATTACTAAAATATTTGCTATATGCTTATTTTTGATCTGATAAGCTAGTAAATTTAACATTTAAAAGGAAATATTTAAATAGGCATTGGTAAATATAACGAATATTTAAAAATGGATTCAATAGTAATTATAATTTTAATTCTTTATACATATACTAACGTATATTAAATCTATCGATTTTGTAATATCGTTATATTTCAAACAGTGTATACAAAAGATCCCAATTTCACGCTAATTTATAATAATTTATTATCCCAATCGTATTTATTATATTTATTATACCCTTATTATGTTGCGTAGGACTTCACAAATTCATCACTTTGAAAAAGGCAACCGGTGTGATGACTGAAATTTTGAGAGACTAGTATAAAGACGATTGCAGACCTCCAGCTGTCAAAGGTGTTCCAAAATTAAAAACAACCAGACATGGAGCTTAAGTTACGTGGTCGTGTGATTACGAGCTTCGGTGACATGAGGCCACGGGGTAGTTGTACCACGTCTGCCAGGATTCGCACGAGCGAGATCGGCCAATAATCTCGGAAGCGGCCGTTGCCGCCTGGTCTTATAATAGAACGTGGCCGCGAATCAAGATCGAGGCGCCACAACGCCGACGCCGCGACGCCACGTGCCAGTGGCGCATTCCGCAGGTCGGCCCGTGATCGCAAGGAATCAACGACGTTAATACGCATAACTAATTTAGACGTGGAAGCTGACGTTGTCCACTATATATTACTGTTTGATTAAAGGACATCTGAGAAAGGATGAATCTATAAGGGAGCGGATTCAAACGTATATTAATTAACTAACACTGTTTTCCACACATTGTCTGTGAAAAGTTGCAACATTAAAAAGTTGTTTACTCTTGATTGTTTCTCACAAGTGTAATGAGTAGGTTGAACTAATGACTTGTGTCATTCGTTGAAATATAGAGCACTGCATTGTTCAAGCACACGTAAAATAATACCTACATGATTTACTATAATATTACATAAATTATGAAATAGTATGAAAGAACTAATGTTACTATTTACTATAATTTTTGTGATTAGTATTTTCTAATTTGATACAGTGTAATTTTATTTATGGTAATTAAGAGTTTCCCTAGTCACCAAATAAAGCCAAATTTTATAGTAACTATTTATCTAAATCATTGCTAATTGTACTGCGTTTCTTAATATCACAAATATTTAGTGTGTTTTTTTAATGTTTAAATATGTAATTTATATAATATATTTGGTTTATACATTTTGTCTGATTATTTTATAATTATCAAGTATCTAACGAAAAATTGGAATCTTTAGGAGGATCTATTGGAAATCAGTCTATAAAATTAAGAGTTTAAATAAAAAAACTTATGTATTTTCTATATGGAGCTTGTGCTGATGGTTGTAAAAAATATTCAATGTTGAAATATTATGAAATTCGTTGTTTCGTTGTCACACATGAGGCAATGAATTATATAAGTATTTTTAAACAATGCTTTAGACTATGGATAAAATACAATTATAAGCTCACAATTGATACTATTAAAGTGACAAAAAAAGCAACCATTGAATTTTAAAGATTTTGAAATTTTTATTCATTATTCCATTCTAAAGAAAATATTTACATTTATTGTCACGAGTAATCTATTTAAATAAAATATTTATAATATAAATAGAACGTGTACATAAATAAGAATTTTTATAATAATTTTAGAACCAAATGCGGTAAAAATCATTTTTTACTAAATGTTAACAGTCATTAGTTGAATTTAATGTTACATAGCGTAAACATTACATAAATAGCATTAAATATGTACGAGTATTGACGTATGAAAAAGCGCACACAATGATCATAAATTTTAAATAGCTTACAAACAATACAAATGAATCAAAATATCACGCTCTGCCAATTATTATTTGAATTATATTATCTATCCTGGAGAATATCAAGGAATAATTTTTTCATCAATCTTACACAGACACTTTATCAGGCCGTTCACCTTAACAAAATACTTTGCATAAAATGTATCAAATATACGATTTCATGCGATTTCAATGATTTGCGAAAGTTCAAAATACATGACAGTATAATTGTACATTTCAAAATTACAGTGCAAAAATTGAAATAAAGAATTTCTCTTATATTTAAACGGTTCTTGTAGATATATTTTATTCCGTAATAGATGGTAATAGCGTTGGTCCTACGGTTATCCTGATGGTTATTTGATAATCGCGTAAAATAAATATTATGTCAAAGTCACATTTAGTCACCCTTGTAAAAATTAAAAAACTGTAAATAAATAATCGTATGTCAGCGCAATAAGATTAAGTTATCTCCAAGCCATTATTTGTGGATGGAGAAAAAGCAAAAAGAGTCGCAAACCTCTTGCAACACGTTTGTGTATAGTAAAGCCGACACGCAGCTCGGTATGTCAACTAAGTGGTGTAATACGGTTACACGGCTAGTCTAATGCCACGTTCACTCATACACAATGGCGGCAGTGAAAAATCCGCAACGTGAAAGTATCTCCTAGCTCGCAGGGCGCAACATTTGGCGTTACATAACGCACGTAAGTAGGAGTCGTAAAAGCGCTTTAAAAACGCATATTGTTCTAACCTTCTACTTCTCTCTCGCTGCTTTCCTCCTCACTTCTATATCTCGCCCTCTCTTACAGGTACAATCAACTCCTTTTCGCAGCGCTATAAATTCTGCTATCCAACTTTTTTTATTTTATATCCGAAACGTTGAAGTTTCGCAAATCGAAAACCTAATGATGCATCTTTATATATGTTAAAAGATAAGTCTAATGAATATTTACACCTATCGATAGTTTATACTTAAATTCAATAGCTCATGTAGGCTTTAACTTACTCTGCTTTTAATCGAGATGTGCGCAAAATATTTCAAATTTGTTGTTACGAATTTCAGACGTGTTATTGCCAACGATTGAAAAATATAAGTTCGCGACTAAGCCATTATTATTTTCAAAACATTACTTGCAATCACCTCTGGGCATCACATTTTCTGCTTCTGAATATTTAGATTTTATTCAATCGTTTGTGCAGTTATCGTTTTATATTACTTTATAACAATATTTACACTTTATTTAGATATCCTTTAGTTTAAAAAAGAACCGTTAAAAAATATCTTTTATATTTTATTTAGGAATATTATTTTTTAATGGTGTCATTAGTTTATTTTTAATACATTTTCATTTTCAGCTTATAACATGAGTAAGTTATATATTAAAATGTATATTATTTTATAATTTTTTCACATAAGGGTTTTATCTTCAATTTTACTTATATTTATTTAAATTTAAAACATCATTTGTATTATAAGATGTTACACTTTTTTACAACATATTATACTATTACATAAAAAAAAACGAGTCTATGTTTTATAACTACGTATATCTACATATTATATTTTTTAAAAATTCAACATGAATTTTAAAAATATAATTTATAAAAAAAAATTTTGCACAAATATTAAATTATTTAATATTTCTTAAGTAGACTTTAGCATTTAAAATTAAAAATTATTATTATAAAATATAAATAAATGACAAAGTATGTATTCTTTTAAACAAATTTGTATTATGAAACTAGATGATTATCACAATTTTAATATTTCTTAAACTTAAAAATTATAAACTATTTTATTTAGATTTTATATAATACTTGATCGAGAATCATAAGTATTATACTTAATTTAATAATCGGCTATTGAATAACTCAATTGCTAATGTTTGAAGCGTTTTATATAATTAAATAATACGCACTTTTTGATAGTGAGTACATGTCGTTTGTTTTTGTTATTATTTTACTGAATATACTTAGTTCTTTAATGGTTTTTATACCTAAAATATTCAATAAAAATTATATATAATATTGCGTTCTTTCTGAGTATATATATCAACTTACAATTATTTAAAACAATTTTAAATTATTATAATGATGACAAAACAATTTCATAAACATAGATATTGCTAATAAATAAGCATATTACGTATTCAATTAAATTCCAGCTTGTATAATTTACCAATATTATAAACAGTATGACTGTGAGTACTTTAAAACAAATAACTACTTATGTTGCAATCAAATTCACATTAAACTGTTTTGAAAATAATTGAGCACATTACTATTCTTTTACAAACAAAAATGCAAATTACGAATTATATCCTTAAACTACACACACATTATCAGAATTATTAATTAAACGTTTTAGTCTAGATATATAATTATGAATTAATGTAAAAATACAAAGCAGATAAAATGCATATTTTTTAATGTACAAAAGAACTGACCCACACATATACGTATATTTATTTATTTAAATTTTTATAACTTTTTAATTCTGATCTTTTATAAAAATAGAATAATTATAATTGTTATAAAAAATCTAATAGTTTTTTTAAAAAATATTTCGTTTTATAGAAATAAATGTAGTGAATATTTAGTTAAAAAAATTTATGTTAGTTGCTCTAGTGCCCCTATAAATTATTTTATGTAACCCAATATCTGGATTAAAACAAGTTTTAAGGCTGATTCAATAAATGTTTCATTTTTTGTAAATAATAATACATGTTAAAAAATACAGTTGTAACTTTACAAGAGACTACAATACTAAAATTTTTATTAAATAAACAATTTTTTATTCTAGTACATATGTTTGAATAGAAATTTATTTGTAGAAATATTTTTGAATGGAATTTTTAATTTGAAAAATGAGGCAATAGATACAAAAAACTAGTTTCTGTTTTAGAACTCTATTTCAATTGTAAGGTTTTATTTATAATATAATAATGTAATTACGTTAATTTTTTGGTTGTTATGTGGTAATATTTACATTTACACAGTTGTAAGTAAAACATAGGACTGAGTAATGAATATCAATTTATGGATGTGCAGTTTTCATGTTTAAGAAAATATCTTAATGAAAAAAATCTTTTTAATAAATGTAAATATTTTACTTAAACTAAAGTATTACACGAAAGTTTTAAATAGTTTTAAATATACGAAAAACGGCTCTGTTTATATATAAAAAACTTTTTTTGCTTTGCAGCAATTAATTGGATAATTATTCAAATAAATTAAAACATTAATATTATGCATAAAAGTATTCATTATACGATAAAGATAATATAAGATAATTATTTGTTTTATTAAAAAAATTAATGTATACAAGGATATTTTTGTTAAAATGTCGGATCAACATGTTATATTATGATGTTAACTAGAATTTATGATAATTTATTTCCAATATCTATGTGTCATATTATAATTTGACATTATATTCAAGTTAATTTAAACCATTTTTGATTTATAATAAATTATGTAGCAGCAAAATATTTATTAAAGTGAGTTGGAGCGTGGAATTTTTTTATAATTATTGTTTAATCATTTAAACATTCCTAGTGAGCATTTTATCTTCGTATTTCTAATACGTTCGCACATTGATGATAGCAAAAAGAATCTATTATCCAGAGATTACGTATGCTCATTAGTTCAAAGTAATTTAAATCAGCGAAGAGTTTGCATTTGTAAGAAGTAATATATAATTACATAAAACGCATAAATACATAAAATAATTAAATAATAAAATGCTAAAAGAAAAAAAAACATGTACAATAATAATTGTTCATGATTTTAAAAAATGGTAACAATATAATATGAAATATTTATACTTTTTAAAAGTGTTAAAAATATGTATCCATGTAAAAAAGAAAAATAATCACATCGTTTTAAATATAATAATTCAAAAACATTTTTTTAAGAAAGTAAAACTGAAGCTTTATAAAGATAAAATTTTATAATAAAACTTTATTTATTATATAAAATTCATTATGACATTATTGTATATAAATCGAATTATTAAAGCATACAATAATTCTCGCATTGAAATTTAAACTACAAAATTGTTAAATATTATAGCCAAATAGATTGAAAGTTATAACCATAGTGAAAAAATTCTATAAACAATGGTAAATGTTAAGTATAATTTCAGAGATTGAGAAAATATATCGTTCCTCTTCTGTTAACATATAGGTCCTTTTATCAGCATCTATTTTATTATAATTAATACTTTTATCTGATTAGTACAAAATGTATAATACTACAAAATGTACTAGTTAATGCAAAATGGTTTAGTCTGAGCTCATAATGCCAGATTCATGGGAATTTACATGTTGTAGAATGGAAGATGACAATTTTCGTGTCGTGTTCCGAGGTGCGAACGTTCTTTTACTGATTCATAACTTTACGCTCGGGTAACCCGAGGACAATTTACCTGCGGAACAGCTGCATAAGAAGAAAGCGCGACTGCCAGGGAAGCACAGACGATCATGTTCAGTTCCGCTGTCGTGATGTTTGAAAAGAATTCTTTCTTAAAACTAATAGTACGTCGAGTAGTAAATAAAAATAACAGCTTAAATTAATAATTAGTAGACGTTACTTAATAGTAACAGTATACATACATTAGTCAATAATTAAAAATCTCGGTATGTCAGACACATACACGACAGTTTATGATTGACGGATTCTGTGTTGACTTCTCTTAATGCTCGTATTTACAAGTAACTGTTCGTCAAGTAAGGCAGGCGATCCTATTCGTTCCACGTACATTACTTTGTGGACCAGGTCATTTAATTATATTAAGTTTCTCGTGCAGAATACATTGTGTTTTCATACATTTTTCTGCCAACTGCACGGTAATAGCACTGAATATGTTTTGTGTAAAATTAAACGGCAAATAAATATTTCCAAATTCACGATACAATCATCTTTTTCAATTCTAACAACTAATATAAATTATAAATTAAGAATACGAAAAGATAATTTGTCTAAAAAATAAGACAAATGTTTAGAAATTACTTTATTTACACATATACTAAATATTTACTAAATATTTACTAAATATTATTTACATATATACTAAATTTACATTAAATATATTTAAATTAAAACATTTATTAAAACAAATTATTTTTTTGTTAAAAATATTATTATTTAAAGAATATATTTACTAAAAAATATTATTTTTCATATGTAACTACAAAAATAATATTTTAGAATTATTAAATCCCTTATATTTACCAAAGAAATTTTTTTAGAGCAGTTCTATTAATCATTAAATTTGTTAAATTTGTTTTAAATTTACTTCAACTTTTTTATGTAATTATACTTTAAAGTAGATCTTAATTATAAAATTAAATTTAAAAATAATATATTCATAACATTATTTTCGAATAGTTAATATTACTAATCAGCAGTATTAATCACTGCTTATATCTATAAGTAGCGAAGGAAAACATTTTTTATGAATAATTATGAAATATTTCAACACTAAAAGAGTAACATATTTATATTGCATTAGTACAATTATTGTAATATAGAATATAATCTTTTATTATATGAATATTACTTACGTATTACTGGATTTCGTCAACATACTGAATTATAAAAATTCTCTAATCTACATATATTTGTTATGATGGATTTTTGTTTTTTTTTTTAATAAATAAATAGTATTCAAATTATATGAGAAAATTAAATTAAATACTGATAAATATTTTAATTAACCTAATAAATACAACTTACTATGGAAGATATTAAATAATTTATAATTATAAAAAAATTTCTTGCATATTAATACTAGTAAAATACATTTAAATTTGATATCCATTTTCATTCACTTTTCTTATAGTTTATACATAATGCCAATAACTTGTAATCTAACATATTATCATGTAAAAATTAATATAAATTACAATTATATTAGTCAATCTCATTTGTATTATTATTAGTTTGTTTATTATTTTGTGACGATACTAGTAGTTTCTTTTTATTACTAACGCACCTGGTGAAGCACCTTTGCTAGTAATAAAATAAATTTTTAAATAATAAAAAAATTAATTAATGAATATTAGTATAAATTTTAATAAATTAAAGCAATTATTTAATAGGTAAATAGTTGCAATGGTCAGTGCAACGCAGCAAAAGAGCGCGTGATCGCCTGCGAGCGCCCATCACTGTCACAATTTTATCTGTATTATTTGTATTTATATTTTAATATAAATGTGTAAAAGAAATGATATATATTTAGTTATAATATTTATAAATTCAATTATAATTTAAATATATTTTATATATTTATATTTTCTAAATTATGAAACATTCATGATTTAATGTAAGAAATGAATTAAATTAATAATTTTATTAAAATTTAAGTACGTGATAACTACATTGATTTGAAATACGGAAGAATAACACCTAGAAAAAGTTATGTTACGTCTATTGTTTAATCTCAAGGAATACAACATTGCAATGACTTGTTCGCCTTTATAACGAGTATTAGTAAACTTAATACATATATTGATACAAAAAAAGAATTTGCAAGTAAAAAATTATATTTTTGATCATACATAATTAAAAGCAAATTAAATTATCCGTATTTATGGGACCCGAACACTCAGTAATGTGTATGGTATATAAAAAAAGGAAACAGTAATTTGACAAATTAAATGAATATGCTATTGTAACAAATTGTTGAATATTTATAATAATATCATATGTAAAAATATATAAAGAAAAAGTATCAATTTCTGTACTCAGTTCTTTTATAAATTCAAACATACAATTACTTTATTAAAACTATTCAACTACTGAGTCCACTCTTATGAAATAGTAGATGTCAAATTGATCGAATCCTGCGGAATTTCAATGATTTCTTGCATTTTTCCAATATTATCTTAGCAACATACAATTTTTATATTGAATAAATAATAAACTAAATCTTAAGTAGCATAAATTTTTTATTTGTGGTAAAAGATGTATACTACATTGTTATTTGAATTTAACTCATCTTTCTATATTAAAATAGAAATTTGTGTTGGTGAGGATATATGTATATATATATAAAGTTGGATAAGTATATATTTTTCTTATCTCATTCATTTTTTTACGAGAGATGTAATACATAAAAGAGATGAATTATGAATTTGTTCGTGTA
Source organism: Kradibia gibbosae (assembly GCA_018907135.1). Lineage (NCBI taxonomy): Eukaryota > Metazoa > Arthropoda > Insecta > Hymenoptera > Agaonidae > Kradibia > Kradibia gibbosae. The sequence goes on along the minus strand of JACCHX010000003.1, from coordinate 27,640,753 downwards.
TTTCTTGTTTGGCAATGGGACGATAAATGGGACGCAAAAAAGAACGACATTCCTATCAAACTGTGACCGTTAATCCCGATTCTCGGCTGCTATGAACCGCTTAGCTATCATGCATTTCTATTACTATAATTTGTAACTAACGACAAACTACGTAATGAAAAATGAATCATTTGATCTTTTATTATTACCTATATCTTGTATGCTGATCGATTGTTATGTCGCCATCTTAAAGCGGTACGCACCCGCGATAGATTATGTAATAACCCATAAATATTGTTAAACAATAGATTATGATCTCTATTGTTGCTCAATGATGTGTTAATGGTGGACGCTTAAGAAGTTAAAAAACAAGCACGAATTCTAGCTAAGAAATGAAGAGGGAAAACAGAATCGCAGAGGGATGAGTGTGGGCTTTGAGCGGGGGTGGGTGAAACGAGAGGTAGAATGGCAGAACAAGTCGACTTCGGTTAGTCGTGTTGTTCTTATGCAAGTGTTACATACATTTGGTTACAATTACCATTTTATTATGTAAGAAAGATGATGAACAGTTGAGTGCGAGAGAAAAAAACTTACTCCACAGCTATAAAACTAATCTACCCTTATTGTTTCTTCGAATTTATGCATCGTTTTATATTTTATTAAATCTTTAAAACAAAAGTTTTGTATTATTAAGTTTTGTATCTTTTGTTGATTTTTTATATTAACATTTTACAATGATTTCTTTATGTATTCATTGATAAATCCAAAAGTTAAATGAAAATAAAAAGACTTAGAATTTATATTTTGTTTATGATAATTACTTCATTAAGTTTCAAATGACATGTATAATACATACACATTATTTGTAACTCTTATATCATCTTGCAATATTTTGAACTGTTTAAAAAAAATTCTACAATGACTAATCCATGTGCGTGAAATTACAAAACTTATTGTGTAATTTTATTTTTAAATTTAAAGTTTCTTAACCGCAGTATTTTTATGTAAATTCAAATTAAAGTATACAAATGATTAAAATGCTTTTTTCAAACAAATTTTCGTATATTTGTATTATATATTTATTAAGTATTTAGAGAATTAAAAATTATTAAGTACAATTGCATCATTCCACAATAATTTATAGATTTCAATTTAAATAAAATACCAAATCATAAAAATACATTGAACTTTGATTGATTTGATTTGATTGATGAAATAGTGTTCGAAATTTCTAATTAGTGAATAAACCGGGTTTGTAATTCGCAGTTACTGCAATACAGTTAGTAACAGATTTCTTTCATCATAAATCTGCAAACTGAATTATTGCGAAATTCTAAATGTTCAATTCTTATTCCACACACTTTTCAATTCTTATTAAATACACTTAAATGCTATCTTATATTATCCGTGATTCCAGAATTTTATAAAAGAAGTAATATTTATCAACAGATTTCTTTATTAAATTGATTTATAAATGCAAAATCATAACTTTTTTGTAGGGAAAAATCTATTACTATTTACTGATAATGTTAATATTGAAAAATGTATATATACTATAATAATAATTTTTAATTTTTTTATCTTCATTGTTATTAATAAAAAAATGATTTAATTCCCTTGTCATAAAATTTTTTTTTATTTATCAAATTATATAGTAAGTTTCATAATTATGCAATAAAATGTCTTTATCTTGATGTGAATATTTTATAAATAAAAAATATATTTCATTTAAGTGTATATTTGTATTTATTATTTGTATTGTGTATTTATAAACAATTAGCTTAATTTTGTTGATGCTACTAGTATTTAAGTATATATAAATTTTATAATTGATGTTGCTTTACTTTTCCCGTGAATATAGTTATACCTATAGTAATGATAAGTAAAAGACAGATGCCATTAATCTTTTAACTAATATTGATATAAAAAACACGAATAAAAGTAAAAAAAAAATATTTTTAGAAAAAAAGTGAATTTAAAAATCTTTTAAAACAAATCATTATGGTATATTTAATACTCATTATAATATTTTTGAAAATTCAACGATATATATTTATTTCTTAGTCAAAACTAATTACATAATACGTTTTTAATTATATTTGTTATTGACATATTATACGATATAATCAACGTGTTAAAATAAATCTGGAATTGCGACATATGGGTGACTTCTTTATGAACTTATTAAGTGAAACATAACCCGTAGTCCCTGATTACTTTTTGCTTATCCATTTCATGCTCTGCATTTTTATTTAATTAAGGACACATGGATAAAAAAAACTGTATCGGACTGGTGCATATGTAGAACTTTTTTGTCTTAGAAGTTTCGTTCTATACAATTGTTTCAATATTAAAAAATATGAAAAATATGAATATAATAAATAATATCAAGTAATCAAATACACCGTTTTAAAATTAATCAAACTATTTTTAAACCTGATATTTTAAGTCTAAGTCACGAAGAAAATTAATATTAAAATTTCGTATTAATTATAAACATAATAAAAATTTTATTATTTTTTTCATTTCTTATTCTAACTAAGCAGATTTATCCTTGTAATAATTTATTTATAAATATAAATTCATAAAATTCACTGAGCTATGATCATTAATCATACGTTAACTTTATTAGCTATTCGTTAAATCGTCTATGCATAACACGAAGAAACTCCAAAATATGTTTCTATTATACAAATAATATACTTCCATAATGGAAAATTATATACATTTATGAACTGTTTGTGAAATTAGCTATTACATACCTTTTTTATTTTATATAAATAAAAAAATTGATATTATAATTTTATTAACTCATGCATTAAGTAGAATTATATCATAAATTACTTAAGAATTTCGACATGTTTAAAGCATTTACATATTCTGTATATTAGGAGTTGAATAAGTAGGCTGCTGATTTTTATAAAAAGGTAACTGCACCCCATTTTACTTTATTCATTGTATTTATTCTTTTGCGTTAGTATTTTTTTAATGTTTTGCAAGAAAATGTATTAAATTTAAAATAAATATATTTTTATCATAAAACTTGTCTAATATATTTCCTTGCGTAATAATTCAGCAATTTTATAATTAATATAATAAAGTAATTATATTAAACTTTTTAAAGATTAAATTATTAATAATTTTATTTGGATGTTTAGATTTAGTCAAATTTTTATTATAACGTATTAGAAAAAGTAATTTGGAAAAATAAAAAACTTCTAAAGTGAGATATTTCTCATGCATGCATCTTTCTAATATCAGCACTCATTCTAACATTTATTCACCACTATTTTAAGATTTCATTTCTTCATTTTGAAAAAAGTAGAAGTCGTACTGCTTAAAGAATTTTATGTTTGTAGCGGATAAATCAAGATTACTAAAGCCTCTACACACTTCTCTTTTCTGTTCTTCCCAATTTATAGTCTTAAGAATAATTGTGAATAAAACATCTCTGTAAACTTAGTAAATATCTCAGTCAGTAAAACAAAAAGACTGTGATAGCACAAAAAGATTAAGATTATTGCTTCAAAATTATTTAATACATTTCTTTAAAATTTTTTTTTACTTTGTTTATATCATTGTTAATACTTTGAATTATTAAAATTAATGACAGTCATTAGGACACTATGCTTCACTAATATAACTGCAGCAATGGAAAAATAACGTGAAAAGAGAAGATATTTCAACATAAAATGCCATTAAGTTTTCAGTTATCGCTGAGTCTGCGATACGCTTCCTTGCTCTCGAATACTTAACTTGTAAAATACGCAGAGCTAATACTTCAAGCTTAAGTTTTTTAACATTTTAATTATAGTTCATAGTGTAAAAAGATCGATTTTTTAAGCCTACTAGTCCTACGCATGCATGTGCTTGACTATATAATCACCTATAAGTAACGTGTTTTCTCTAAAAGGATCTTTAGTTAGCATATTATCTAATTGTAGTAATGTATACGTATTTTCACGTACATAATAAAGGTCATATAGGTAGTGCTTCGAATCCTGGAAAGAATCATTTAACTATTTAATAAAAATATCGATAATTTAATAATTAATATCTACCGTATGAGGTGTATTGTTGTATATCTTTGTAGTTAGGAAGTAATATTTTATGTTAAATGCGGACGTTCCATATCAATTTCTTTAATACTAAATACAAAGATTGTGCCGTATAAAGTAAATTATAAAGTATTTAAAATTTATGAAAAAGCTGAAATATGAGATACATATTATATTTTTAGCTATTAAATCATATAATTTTCTATGCTGTTAATTATTTACATTTTTATATTATAAGTATGTACTCAATGGTTGAGTGTTTTTGTATTAATTAAAAGTACAATCAGCTATTAAAGAAATATTCTTTTTAAATCTAGTTTTAAATATTATAAAATTAAAAATAATTACTAATAATTATCTGAAATGATATAAATCTATGCATTACTGTAACACTTATATAATGCAGTGCATTCATGTAACTTAAATTAAATTACTTCGTAATTTGATAATTTCAAATTTAATCTTTACGTCATTTAAATAGTTTATTAGAGATAGAAAATAAGAAAATAGCTAAGTTAAGCCAAGATTATAGTAAAACATTTCATTTATATTAAAACAAAAAAAATTGTGGGGATAATAAAACCAGCTAAATAATAGTTTTTAGTATTTACAATGTAAATTCTCAGTAAAGTTTCTAGTGTAAATCATAAATTTGTTGAAAAGTTTTTGAAAATTATTTAAAAGGATTTCTACTACAATAAAAAAATTTCATGTATAAACATTTTTTTATGTAAATTAATTTATTAAAAAACAATATTTTAATTTAAAAACTTATTAAGCATATAAAAGTATATAGATATACATGAAATCTATAAAAAATCATAATGTTTAAATATAATAGTTATTATGATAATGATATATATATATATAATACATTAACTGAAACAATGTGTCCAAGTATAAGTAGACAATTTATGAAAGCATTCATTGGTAACAAAATACAGTCATTAAAACTCTTAGTTTTCGTGAAACTCAGCGTGAATAACCGTTTTACAATAACAATTCTAATGATGAATGAAACGGATAGTCAATGTGAAATTTCACCGCTTGACTCTATGTATGTAACATCGTCCGTTATATTCAAAAGAACGAGTGAATTACGTAATTCGCTGTATGTGTGCGTTGCTTTTATGTATTTCGTTTATGTAATGAGAGAATGGTTGGTTGTGTACCGGCAAAATTGAACATCCCTCTGTAATAAAACTAATTGATGACATTAGTGCGATAATTAATTACAGATAAACAAGACTTTAATAGAATATTAAAAAGATAAGAAAGATAAATAGAGCAAGATAAAAAATACCATAGAACGGAGTAACATTATAAGAATGAAAATGGAAAGGGACATTAAAGTTAAGAGAGGAGCATTTTTAAAGAGAAACGAACTTTAAAGTAATGACACACTACTGGCATCTTATAACATTAGTTTGAATTTCATGTGTCGGTAAGCTCTGTTGGTAACAATGAGCTCTACACTATTCTCTAAAAATTATATTAGGGTTAAAAAATTAATAGTATTAATTGATATTATGAAGCATTTTTATATGCTATTTAGTAATATATTTTTAAAATATACTGCCAATTAAAACAGGCAATTCTGGTTCATAATTTATGTCTATTTATACATGTTATACATATTAGCAGCAATTATAGATTTAAACTGTAATTATTATAAAATTTAAAGGTAAAAAAAAGAAAATTAATTTTTCATCGAAAAATCAATTCTTAATATGTACAAATTATTATTTTTTGTTTTTATATACAATAATTGAATTTATAAGTAGTTTAAATTTATAACTTTAAAAAATAATAAAGTCTTTTACGAATTAAAATTCAAATGAAAATGTATTAGAATAATTTTAAAAGTATTACGATTTTCTAATGCGGAAATATTCGAAAATTTCATTGTTTTTATCATATTTGTTAGGTCTGATTCAATATATGAGGATTTCTTTTAGCAATTACTAGTTTTGAATATCTTTTTCAGTAATTTACATCATATGACGCATTAATGATTCATGAATCAGAAAAGGATTTGCTACGCATCTTTTGATTAGAAAAAATCGATTTTTCGACTACCTTTATCTTCTGCATTTTTCATTTTTTTATTAACTGCATTAATTCAGCTAATGCAGTTAATATTCTTACTCTATTTCTTAACAACTAGACAGGTTCATCGTGTAACTTTAGTATCGGTACATCTTAAATTTATTTATCACCTTTTTCTGTAGTCTTATGAAAAGAAAATCGACAATTATAATTTAATTCTATGACACTTCAACTTTGTAAATGTAATAACAGTTATTTTATTTAATGGAAAATGATTCCTTATCTCCATTATTTAAATTTACATTTATATTAATTTATATTCAAAAATTTAATAATTTAAAAATAAAGTAGATATTACCATTATTATGAAGATTAATACAGGAAAATACTAGGTTTTTAAATTACTGTTAAAAACTTTAAAGAATGAACCCATGATGTTTTTTCTATTCTAATTTTTTGTGTAACAAATAAAATAATTCAGCATTACAACAAAATAGCTCAGTGGATTAGTAATGAAAGTATGTCTTACCAAATACGTTAATAGAAAACTTGTATTAAAGAAATGATATAGCAAGCTTGATAAACAGTTTTTTCATTTATTTTTTGAAGAAATATTATATCGATTACGATAATTAAAATCATATTTTTTTAAGTGTGTGTCAACAAGAGAATGACTTTATATTATAACAGTTTGGAAGGATTGAAGAAATGCGTTTTTTCATGAAAAATATGTATATTATTTATATCAAAATTTTTTAATAATTTTATTATATAATACATTTTATTTCTTTCTAAAATAAATATTTTATTTAATCAAATTAATATTTTCTATAAAAGTTATTAATTTTTGATCAATATAAATATATCAACATATTATATTGATAGAATATTAGAAATTACTAAAAATAAATTTTGTTTACTGTAAAAATTCTAATAATAATATTGTAGTATAAATTAATAAAAATTTTATTTGATTTTTTAAAATATCAATTTTAGAATATTTAATTTTAATTAACAAGTAGTTTTTTTTATATTTTATATTTTAAAACTTTTTTAATTATGCGCGTTTATATAAAATAAGTAAATTTAAAATCGAGGATTTAGATAATTAAAATTTTATTATATTTGTTTATGTCTAAAGTATTTGCTTCAGGATAACTCATATTTATGTACTTATTTAAGGCAACTTGATAATTACAAAATATGAAAATTTAAAAAAAAGTTACTAATTTTTTTGAAACTACTAGATAGAAAATTAAATGTTATTAAATGCTATTCGTGAGTTATAAAATATTGGTTGACCTCACGCAAGGGTTAAAAAATAAAAAATTTAAACATTTTCTTAAATTGCAGCACATTACTATATACTCTAGATCTAATGCTTCAAAGTGAGCTATACTCTAAGTCACTATAATTAAAAATTATTTATAATGATTCAGAGGCTTCTTTTTATTTTCTAATATTATCATTATCATAAGTCGATTTTAAAATGTTAATTCCTCTTTTATAAAAGTTCATATATTTCAATTGATATTATTTTTGGAAAATAGTGGTTCATCATATTTCGTATACTTAAGTTATTTTATATATATTCATTTTTACTTAATCTGAACTATTTCAAATATCGTTTTCAAATATAATTTCAAACTTTTTTTTTCTTAAAACAATATAAAATTCAAATTTCATATTACACTTCGTATTCATACACTTTGCATACACATTGTAACTAATAAAAGAAAAAAAATTGTTCTCCCTGCGGTATTAATATTGCACGTAAAGCAAATCATCCCTTGCATCATTAAATAGGTAATGAATTAAGGTTTAATTAGAGGCATTTGTGAAATTAGGCATATGAAAATGTCATTACTTTTTATAATGGCTACCAAGCCTCTTAGAAAATAATGTAATTTCAATGTGCATGCGAAAATGAATCGAATAATAATCACCTATAACGCCAGGGTAAGATTAATGTAATCAAATTAACGATTTCGATTATTTATATTTTCGATGACTCTACGGAGATAAATAAACTAGAATACCTTCGCATTTCAATATCCAAAAACAAGGAATATTGCTTTGATGGTCTCACATATTGTAGGCTGGTCAGCGTTGGAAAATTAATTTACCTAGCGCATCGACTACTGCACTAACCCTGACATAGACGCTCAGGCCATCGCGAACCCCTCGATGTCGTTAGATTATTCACTAGTTGGTCGGTCGCTGCACACGAGTGAACGACGACGGTGGAGGGGCACAGGAGGAGGAGAAGAAACAGGAGGAAGAGCATAAGGAGGAGCTGGAGGTGGTAGGTTGAGATCGAGGCGCGTGGCGCCGGCAGCGACACCCAACGCCAGAGCCATTGTGCATACGTCCGAATGTCCCCACTTCCATTGAATGCTGAAGCGTCGTGACGTCCGGGTCGGCGAGACGAACACGGCTTCGTCCGCAGCAGCACGTGTACCGGACCATTCACTCGCCACGTCTCCGTCCCTCACTATCTGTCACACGCCATTCTCATCTGAATCCTCAAGCCCGGAAACACCCGATGGCGATAAATCACCTGCTCGATTGGTTACAGCCACAACGCGTTCGCCTCGATTGTCCGCGGCGGCTGCTTAGCCCCAATGCGTGATACGCGCTTATCCGCTAAGTGATATTAATCCTGTGCTTGAGTGTGAGTGCGATGGGGACCTCATCCAACAGTGTTCGTTTTGTCGATTGTATTTTTCGTTCGATACTCAATGAGGCACCAACACGTGCTTAACGAATGTCCTTTTATTCGTTTTATCAAGTTCGATAGTGCTTATAATACCAGGATATAGCAGTGGCTATTATATGATGTCCTGGAATCCTTCTAACACTTAAAAACGTGTAATTACTATAATATTTATTATTTTTGAAATCTGCATTTCGATTTTGTAGCCATTATGGTTATTATTCGGAATTTGTAATTCGTGGTTTCAACAATTCATGATAATAAATAAAAATATAATCATTGTACCAAAATCCGTGTGTGTAGTAATTAAAATTGTGTAAACTTCATATCAAGTCAGTTATACAACGTCATATTCACACACACACACAAAACACACGCACACACACATATATATGTATATAGATAGATGTATATATGTATATATCTATGGTTATTGAATGTCTTTACATAAATGAGGTTAAAATACTGATTGAAAAGTTAAAACATAAAAAAATTTAAATGATAATATTGCATGTAGATAATTTCATATGCAATAATAATAAATTTATAAAATAAATATAACTGAAAAATCACATTATGATATCGACAAAAATAAAACAGAAAAATACATATTAAATTAAAAATTTATAAATCAAGTTCTACAGTAAAATGCTGAAATACATTTATTATTTACTATTAAAAAAAAAGATGCATATTTTTTTAAATAGATTACGTCGATAAGCCAAATTATTAAAGACTTTTAAAAATATCTTAATTTGCATTGGGTAATTAACTAATTTAAATGAAAATCTAATATTTTGCACCGAATACTTGTACGCTACATGATTTGAGAAAAAATTAAAATGATATCAATAAATGAAAGTTTTATTATTTAAAAAAAAAATATGATTAGAATAATATTTTTTGTAAAATTGTATACAAGTTTATGAGCTAGAAAAAACTGTATTTATTTTCACAACTATGAAATCATCTGTAGTAATACGTTAAATAAAGGATATGCAACTCATACATTTATAAGTAGATACGAAAACTTCAACTACTGTTTGCACATCCAATTTTCATTCATAATATGAAAAGAAAATATTAGATATATTCGAGATTCCAACTATAATTGAAATATTTTCAACTTTTGCAGATCATTATTTTTACCATAATTAATATTCCGCAGAACCATGAAAATTTAAATTCTATTTTCAAGTACTATAAAATTATGATAGAATTAAGTTTCTAAAATGAAAATAAAATAGGTTCGAAAAGTTGCACTGAGCACAATTCTATTTCCTTGGTCATTAATTATAAAATGGAAGAAATACTTGAATAACTAATTAAAGAATCCAATTGCTTTCGTTTTTATACGTTTTTAAACGTTTTTAAACGTCATATCGACACTTGCCACATTATAATCGAAAAGTGACATCAATGCACATCAATAGATTAGAGTATTAATTTTTTAAATATAATTTTGTATATACTAATATTTTCAAAAAATTCAAAAGATTATAGATACTTAATTAATAATTAAATTATTTAAATTAATAATTAAATATAATTCAAAAATATTATATTTAACCTAACTATGCAAAAAAAATTAAAACAATGATATTACACTCAATTTTTATACACAGACAAGAATTTAAGTATCTCTACAAAGAAAAAATGTTAATTAACTAACACGGTTGAACAAAAAAATGGAGAAAAAAATACTTCAATAGTATATTCTGTATATCTAAAGCAGATTTACAAAATACAATTTAATTTTCATTGTATAATTGAAGCATAGATTGATTATAATGTCAATGAGTATATGCGGCAATTAAGCGTTTAACGCTCAATTTTAAGTGTTTACATTGACATTTTTTAAGTTGCTTCTAAATTTTATAAAATGATGTATTTGATTGGATTAAATTTTTGTTTAACTCTCATATTTGGTTTTAAATACCCTTTTAATAAAGTGGTCACAGCTGCCGTTGACAAACGATAGAGGTAGAGACCACTTTAAGACATTATGATACCTATCGCTTTGAATGATTTGTGTCAATGACATACACATGAAATATAAAGAGGTTTGTAGAGTACGAGTAGTTATAATTAATAATCTGTCAGAATAACAAAAGAACCCATTTAGTTAGTACAAGTAAAACATTATTATTTCGTAACAAATTATATAGTTATAAAAATATTAAATAAATAATTTATATTGTTTTCTATCACATATTTACATTACGCATAACAAATTTAAGAACTCTAATTTTATGTAATATTAAAAATATATTGACACATAATTATTTATTTGTTAATATTTTTCTTTCAGATCTACGATTACTTTTATTAAAATTGTGAATTCAATAATTATTGTTTTAAAAGTAATTTACTTTTCCATCGTAAAATTAACCATTTCTATTCACTATATATAATGCAAATATAATATTTTGATTAATTTAACATATTATAGTTTTAATAATAAAAAGATGCTTTATTACTCTTTATAATTAACGTATAGCTGAAGAATTTTTATTTTTATTCTAGATAAAGTTTAAAAGTATAAATGTCAACATTTTACGTCACTAATGAATAATTTCAGATGAAATAATATAATAAATATATAAAGATTATTAAAGATGTTATCATTCATAAAACAATTACTTAAGAGTCTCAATGCAAATACAATTTGTTTTCCGAATTCTCATTGTTTATAAAGTCATAATCTTCCATTATTAGCAATAATTAAAATTAATAAAACGCATAAAAAATGACGGACGATATTTTAAACATATAATTAATAAAAAGAATTCGATAGTTCCATTAAAATTTTGTTTACTCATGATTGTATAAAAGGAAATTGATACAGTGATTAATATCTCTGCTTTGTCTTTTTTTATTTAATTCTTGATAATTGTTATTATTACTAATGTAAAACTTTCATGAACATACTAACTTTTTAAATATAGTAAATGTTATCGATGTGTAGGATCACAAGTTTACCTTTAAAACACAGGGAGTATTGCGATGGAAAAAGATCCGGAAATTTTACAAATATGTATATATCTTGGTTGAACCACATTTCTCTGCATTACATATCCTACAAATATCTTATATCAAGATAACATATATTTTCATAGTTCAGACGACTGTTCTTTTCAAAAAGACCATCGAAGTTGTAAATCCGTGTGCTTTTTAAACTTTTTATTTTACCTAAGTTTTTCCACCTAATTATCGGTAACCTGAATCAAAGGAAAAACAAAGTCAGAGTGAGGTCCATTCATGAGTTTTTTTAGTGAATTTTTACAATCAATTTAAAAATTGCTGTTATAATTTTGTAAAATTTTGTAATTTTTTAAATCAGTTAATATATATTTTGATTGATATTTTAATATTGCTATAAATACTATGACCATTCTAATCTTTTTATACCTTTAATTTTAAAAAGAAGATGCACTTCACTATTTATAATTCAAATATTAAAAAAATCATAGTTTTTTTTATTTTGAAAATGATATATGTGTATATATTTTATACCAAACAGTGTGGATGATGAAATTTTAAGATGAATACAATTTATATTGTATAAGAAATTCTGTATTGTATGAGTATTCATTTTAGAATTTGCAATTGTCATAATTATTACTTCCAAGGATTGCTCTACATTTCTCAGTATTTCGATTTGTTGCTGTAAAAGTACACTTATATAATAATTAATGCTCATATATTTAAATCAATATTTAAAACTTTTAACTTCGATATAAACATGTTTTTTTTCATTTAATAATAGTCCATATAATAAAGCTTATAAATTTGATTTCAGACAATTTATCTAAATAACTTTTTTTCTTTCATCAATAGGACAGGTTCCACTATTGATAAATTGATTTTGTGTTTAATATTAGTAATATAACACTAAATCGTCTAGTCTATGTACTCCTGTATTCTGTTTCTAAAATAGCTCAACCATACCAAATCAATGGTTATAGAGTTCCAAACAATTACTTATGCTCTCTAGCGTGACTCCACTTAAAGAATTTATCTAATGTCAAAGTTTTAAATCGAAGGAAATAATTTTTTTAATAGCCTAAAAAAATCCAGATTTAAAATTTTTCCAGATTATAATTTTCATAATATGAATAACAATTGAAATAATTAGAAATACAAAGCTTTCATCTAACATTAACATTTAATGCATCCTTATTCATATGTTATAAACTTTAGTATCTCATTAAAATATTTTTTTTTAAAGCAATGAATTATTCGTAAAGAAAAAAACTAAATGCACATAAATAGATAAAAAAAAATTTATATATGTAATAGGCACTAAATTTATATAAACAAAATTTTTAAATCCAAAAAAAATTTCTTTAAATGTATATGTAATTAATTCAATGTTAAAGTAGATACACATTAATTACTATTGCTTGTTTTGATATTGATACTTTGGTGAATCATAATTATATATTACATTTTAATAACAAGGTAATAATATTTTGAAATGCAATTAATTATACTATTAATATAGAATATGAGTAATAAAAATCGAAATTAATAATACTTTAATTTTAAATAGAAAAAATATTAAAAGTATAAATATAATTTTCACTATGAAATAAATATTTAATTTTAATAGCAATATAAACATTGATTTTAAAAAATTTCCAACCATTCTTATAAAACATCTTATGTAAGAATTTTACGTACTATCGTATTAAAATGTACAATTAATATATGGTATTAAAAGATTTATTTATAAATTCAGCTTATCGATTATTGAAAAATATGGTTTATTGATTTATTAAAAAAGTTAATCTATTATCAAATTTAATTCAATTAAACTAATGATGTAATATACTGTTAGTAGACTTCATTAATACCAATCCACCACTCACAAAATCTATTTGATTGCAGCCCAGAATTTATCTTCAAATTGATGTTAGTAATTTCCATTTACAATAACTAAAGATGTAATTTAATATAGCATTTCAAAGTTTATATCTTATGAATAATACTTATCATCTAAATTAATATAAGCTTGGCTTCATTGTATTGATTACCCGATTTCTACAAAAATGTCAGTGGGTATTTGGTTGCACACTTGCATGAACTAGTACGTGCAAATCAATGGACAAAACTTAACACAATTGCTCTTCTTCTATATTACTGAAAGTCGTATAGGATACACTGGGAATAAATTGACAATATAAGTATGAAAATTGTTTACGACATTTTCTTCCTTTGGAACTTTCTCGAGATAATAATCAAACCTTTTGTTCACTTCGATTGTTACGAAAGTCTAAGCAATTTATTAGGATAGTTGTACTTGAATTTCAAGGCTCTATGTTTCTATAATTTTAGTGCGCGGATTGTATGCCAGTCCTATCAGACATTACGAGTTTCGAAAAATTTCTTTGAATTAAGCCACTCATGTAACCTAAATAGCGATATTAACAAATGATTCCAATAATAATTTAAAAATTAATATAGAATATTAAAATTTAGTAAAATATATAAAAGTGGTTTATTAAAACAAGTTTTTTTCTATTTTTTCTTTTAGATTTATTGAAATACTTTCAAAAAATTACTAAAAATATTATCTTTACCATACATTGATTATTACTTTTCATTAAATTACATTAAAGTTTAAACCAGATGCTTTTAATTAACTTAAATGTATATTTTTTATTTATATTTTTTAATTTTTACATTAAATATATATATATATACATATATAATAAAGTATAAATCGTATTTACTATGGAATCATTATCTGTTAAATTAAATAAAACGGACACAATCGACGTAAAAATTATTAATAGTGAAATATATGCTTAAAACTGTTTCAAATCATATGTATTTTTTTTTTAAATATATCATCGAAAGTTTGTGTTGAGGTGTAATGATTTTTTAAATTAATACTTCATTGATTTAAAAGAAGTAATTCAGGTAATTTGTTTTTTTAAGCTTGTAAGTAAGCCTTTGTTCATATGATCATATATACATAAGTACATCACTCTCTCACATTTCTCATTATGTGTATAAACTAAAGTCAGAGACCTTATATTTCTCATTAACCCAAATGTTTCAGGTCTTCTATTTAGATGAGAGATGCTCGTGTTTCTTTTTATCACGAAATAACCCCATATTTTAACGCATAATTACATATGTATTTTATAGCCAAATTTAGATACTTTATTAAGCCTAGTTTTTTATGATCATTTAAATTAAGTGTCTAGGGTGTTGAATGAAATTAATTACGTTACTAGATTAGTAGCTCCTTTGTATATGTATATTTTTTTTATTTCTGTTTCATTAGTTTAGGTATAAAGAGTTGAGAAACAAAATTAAAAAAATTATTTTAATTAGCAAGGATTGAAAATGATTCGTTTATAATCTACCAAGATCGCGAAAAAAATATTCACTGAAACTTGTGTAAAAAATTGTCAACTTAAATTTGATGTAGCAGAAAATCATAATTTAGAACTCAATTATTTGTTTATATTTGTTTTCAAAATTCACTTTTCAAAAAATATATTTTATTAAAGAAAATTTATAAGAATTATTTTCTTTATGAAGGGATGAAATATTAAAATGATAATATTGGATATAGTATCTATAAAATGCAGCTTTAACGACTGCAATAATCTTTTTATTATACACAACTTTAAAATTCATATAATTATTACTCGTATTCTTAAAATACCTTCATTAATGTATCATACTTTTGTAAAGGTACTGATTTATTATTTCGAACTTATATAGCTTAAACAATATTTATTATAATGAAATTGCAGTAAGTATATTGATTAATTTATAAGTATTTAAAAATTTATAATAATTGTTTAAAAAAGTAATTAAGAAAAATTAAAGATATTTCTTTGAAAACTTCTTTTCAATTACATATTGACTCAAAAAATTTTATTTTAACTATTTGGATTTTTGAAACAACAAATATTGCATTGTCGAAAATGAGAGCTTGTGTAATGTAGTCGTCTCACGTATGTAAATTAGATAATTAAATTATCTCTGTACACATAGGAAATTCCCTACAATGCAACTCTCAAAAAGGAATCATAGATCACAACATGCACCGTATTTTTATTGAAATGAAATAAAATTCCTTACGCCTGTTAGTTACAATTGCTTAGACTGCTAACTTCTCTGGAATATAAACATTTAGATAAGTAACATAGTTTACTGTTTGACCAGTTATTCAAAAGTGTCCTAGTGAGAGGAGAATAGGTTATCATATGCAAATACTTACGCATTAAACATGAAAAAAGCATGAAATTTTAAGAGGACAAAAGATCATTCTGTTAAAATGGCTTGATATAGAGAAGATGACATAATAGGAAATTATAAATAATAGAATTATAAATAGATAGTTCAATCAGCGCCATCAATAAATGCGTGATTTAAAAGTGAATCGTGAAGCGACTTAAATATAACTTTCAAAATGCTTGTACGTTTAATGTAATTCAAACAGTGGACCATTGAGAATTTTCAATATTTTTGAGTCATTAATAGTTGTTTTTTATACTTCAAAAAAAAAACTATATAAAAAATTTTTTTTACAACAAATGTTATTTATAAAAAATGCCTTCACTTTTAAAAAATGTATTAATATCAAATATTTCTTACAGTATTAACAGATATATACGATAAAAGTTTTATTGGATTTTTATAAATATGTTTTTTTAGATGTTAAAAATTATATTGAAATATAATTCATTTCCTTTACATTTACAATCGCTTAACATTTATGAAATGTATTATTGAAACCAATGTATTTTAATCGAGACACAAAGGCTATTCAATTATGCCAGCTGATACGAAAACACCTTGCTACGTACAATTTGATAGTTAGTAGAACTAAAAGGCTTATCTGCATTGTAATTGAAAAGAAAGAGAGACGTAAAATATGACATAAGAGAAAATTTAACTATTACGAATTTAAAGTATGAATTATTTATATTTTGAAAGTTTCACTAAATTACTCAATACATTTATTATTACATTATCATATAGAAACTTATACATAAACTAAGTATTTTGAGTATTTGAAGTAATTATTTTGTTATAAAAAGATTGGTAAATTATTTAATTTTTTAAAAAAGTCATATTTGGCTATAATAAAAATAGATTGAAGTAGATACGAGAGAAACTTGTCTTTACCTATAGAATAACTGAAATTAGTATTCATACGTAATACATAATAAAAAGTAATAGACAGTGTTGAAAACGGAAAAGTAGTAATCGATATAACTTATTTGAAAAATAGTAGAATTATCAGATAATGAAAGAGTTGCGAGTAAGCCAGTTGATCTCGGAAATGAAACATCAACTTTTTTAGCAATTACACCAACACAAATCACATCACAAATGCAAAAATAAAACCAGTAAAAAGATAGACAATGAAAAAAAGAGAGGGGTGGTTAACTCCGACATTATGAGGGCAATTGCGGGTCCTCAAGACTATAGATATCGTGTCAAATATATGAAAATCCCCATTAACATGTATATATAAAGCACGCAAGAAATTATTGCTCTATTATTTACTTGCGCTATTACTTTCTCCTCTGACTATTTAACTTTACTTGTGTCTCTACCTATGATACGCTCATTTTAGAAATTGTCAATCGGTGGCATTATAGAGAATTTCATATAAGATTTTTGTATAAGACTAGTTATTCACAGCATCCGTTTAACAGGTATCCATAATGAGCGAATGATATTTTGACTAACAACTCCATCATACTGTATTTATTAATAAATTCCCACTTTAATATTAATAAATTAATATTTGCGTTGAAGAGTTTAAGAACATACATAAGGGGTACATTTCATAATAGTAATTGAAATGAAATATGGAATTCTATTAGGACAGTACAAGTGTAATATATATATATATATATATATATATATATAAATACATATACATATAGACATTAAATTAATATAAATAAATTCATTTTCTTTCATTGAAAGAAGACAATGGTTTTTATAATGTTTTTATAATGTTTTTATAATATTATCAATCCTGCTTTTTATTTAAATTTTATATAAATTTTTTTTTTTATATAAATTTTAATTATGTGCGATTTCAGACAAAGAAAATGAAAAAATATTAGTTTAACTATGCAATAGTTATAAGAGAGCTTTGTAAAATAATAAATTATATATATATTGATATAATAGTTTGTATTCGTGATTAAACTGATTTTTTATTGTAAGTCAACAATCAATTTTAAGTTTCTTCCTTAAAAGTATATTAAATTAAAATTTCGATAATGTACCCTCAAAATAAGGCTATATATAAAATATTTTTAAATGAGTGAGCGAGACTATAAAATTTGCTGATTTACGTTAAAGTATAGAGATTAATTTGTTTGTAGAATTATCAAATAAATCACAAACAATATTTATACAACAGAAGTCCCTCGGATGGTTGATACTCTTTTATACTTCCGATATAGCAAGTGGCTAGTATAGATTGGGCCCTTTTGTAATAACAAACTTCAAGGACTGCACTTTATGGACAAATATAATCTTTATAATTAAAAAGATAGTAATTACAATTTAAATTGATAATAGAATGATTAAAAATAACCCCACTGATCTTCTTCAGCTTCATCTTATTTTATTATTAATTGTCAATGCTAATTAAGTATTTTAATTAAATTTAAAAAATTGTAATTTTTTTAATGATTTTGTTAATATTTAAAAAAAATCAAATTATAAATAAAATTTATTGTTATTGTATAACTTATATGAAAAATAAGAACTCAGTGAAGTTATATCAATTCAATTAAAAGTAGTATATCAAAGTAGTATCAATAATAATCAAAGTTTATGTTGAAATTATGAGTCTTACTAATGACTTTAAAATAAAAAACTCTAAAATTTTTTATAGATGTCGAGAAGAGCATTATGTCAATAAAATTGTGAATGAATCAATGGATATAATAAAATAAACGGAACGCATACGAGTGAGGAGTCCAAATGCTCTGGTGCCGGTGCTTATTTGGCTTGCTGTTAAATCATTGTAATCAGGCCGTGATTAGTTGCGTTTTTTGTGGGTGCATGGAAACAGCTCAGCACGAGTCTCAAAATGAACGAACCGGATCCATGCTTATCATTGTTGTTGCCACCAAGATACCGTCTGCGCGACCTCATCCTCGGTGACTATGCCTTCAACGACGACGGCGAACGGTGAGTGTGGAATGTCTTTCTTGAATTATTTTTTGCTTAAGCTATGGTAAGCTTTTCAGTGGTCGCTGAATAGATTTCAACCAGAAACCGTTGAGATCTTGTGAATAAATTTATGCAATTTATGTTTGCAGTCTGGCTTTATTGATTCGGAAAAATTAATATTATTAAAATCAATATTATTTTTATTGTTATATTTTTTACTATAGAATTGCGATCATATATTTAGCCGGGAAACTATTAAAATAAGCACAATTATTAACATTATGATTAATTTTTTTCACAGAGGGACAGAAAATTCTTTAGCTAGAGGAGAAAAAAAGTTTCACTTTCTGCACGCTAAATACAAAATGGTTTAATCTATCGCTAGTACAATACGTAAAAACTTATACGTAAATGTATAAGTTTTTACCGCTGTTCGCTATAACCGCACGCCGTCATACGTCCACGAATCCCAACTTTCGGCGGGAATCTGAGTAATTTTAGGTCCTTTTTTTCCCTTTTCCCCTTTTACCACCGTCAATTCGAAGATGGAGGGGGAAATTTTTCTAACTACAGTACAGGGTCTTATTTACTTTGTTGCTAACTTTTTATTGCGGTTAATACTTTTAGTAGAGATTACACGAGTTCTACCTAGGAACACAGACTTCAGCTCGGTCTGCCTTTTATGAAGGCGGAGGTAATGATATAATCTTTGCTATTGAAAACTCCTAGCTACATTGAACTTTGCTAATTCTAATGCATTTTGTAAGTAAGAGGTACCTGGTAAAATCTATTTTGCAAATCAATTGTTGAGAGGTATAGAGTCTCACCTAATTTATCTCACATTGCATTTATTTGTTAAAAAAATGGTAATCTAACCTTACCGAGCTTTTTGCTTTTAGCACTCCACAGTGTAGTAAATTTCTCTCTTATCTTCTTGATCATGTTTTCGCGTGTATCCCAATATAATGAATCTCTCTATTTCAGTATTATACAATGCGGCACATTCACGATCCATATAAAATCGGCTTTCTAGTGATTTTAGTCTATTCTTCATCATTCCATCTATTTCAATTAAGCCATCTAGTTTCCATAAAAGGCCGGATTTCCATTCTTTCTATGACCATTTATCCTTTTTTTAAGCATTCCTGCGGCACATGGATAAAATCGCCTGTAAATTAGATTGCCCTTTCAATATCTGAACTTCTGGGTTATAATGTGTGATTATTTTTATTTTCTCCTTATCACTAAACGCTCTTACGAATTCCTTCGATACGGTTTGCGTCGGTAATTTCAATTTTTTTTTTGGAATTGCGTTTCTTATGATTGTTTTTCAAATTAAATTACTCTTTTACTTAATAAATATCAACTTTCTCTTTTACTCTCTATAATCTTCATTACTTCTTCTATTGTAGTAAATTGAGCATCTACTCTATTTTTATTTAATTTTACATCATTTGCATTGGCCTCATCAATAAGGCTCATTCCCGTTCTTCCGTCTAGAAACACGTACATACGTTAACTGTTTGTTCACGTCGCTATCATACTCAAACAATCTCGATTTTGAGGAAGATTCCGCCTCTTTATATAAGAATTTTCCTAATGTCTCAAATTCAGATTCTAATTCATCTACAGTAGGTTGATATTTCATATGGATGTGTTTGACGACTCACGGCATCTTGTTTTCAAAGACTTTAATCAGAGCTGGCGCGTAAAAATAATCGTACAATCTAAAATCTTTTAATGCAACGGCCGCGTTTCTTACTTGTAATGTCATTTCAATGAACTAAAACTCGCCTGTTTCAATCGAGGTAGTTTTATTAGATTAACAACAATTCTACTGGTCACGGCTTTCTTATTTCTAAGCCGAAGTTCAAGTAAATTCATAATCAACTATGCGTCAATTATTACCAGAGACGTAACGTAGTTGCTGATTTTCTTGTCTCTTTTTTCAAAGCTTTACATATGACGCAAAATTCTATCGAGCATTATATTTATATTAAATCTCCCACTTAATTTTAATTTTTTTCAAATTAAACCTATTCTACTGTGAAAATTATTTCAATATATTAGCGTTCGCTAAGCGATGAAATATCGATTTTTTATACTACTTGTTGACGTATCGGGTAGAGTATTATCTGGAAATTATTTTCTAACGCTATAATTTAATCACACTCCATAAAGCTTTCAGAAATATTATAGCTTCACTTCTCCTTTCTACGATCGGCGAATCTGCGTTTTCTGTTTCCTAGTGAGCCTCTTCAAATTTTGACATATGAGGTAGACCAGTAGGCTGCGAATCATCGAGTGCTTCGATGTTAGTAAATGTGATCGCTACATCCCCGATTGTTTCCATCTCGTGTTCTGTTGCTACCTTCAATCCTGGTCTTATTTCCAAGTATGTACTCCTCTCGCTGGTATTTCTATTTTGGCTTTGTTAACGATACATCCTTTGGTGCTCGTTCCGTACAATTACTCGATCCTACTTCTCACCTGAGAGATGCGAGATTTTTATGGAACCATCACAAACGTTGATAACTCTTAGCTATTGACACAAATAAAAAATTAATTGACACAATCTTTACATAATTCCGTAAATTAAGACTCCCGGGTTTCGGAAGCAATTTATTATTATTGAATAATATAAAAAATTAAAAAGAGTTTCTAATAATAAAATGAACATTATGATAAGTGAATTATTTTATATTATGTATAAAAGAATTTGATGAAGATAGCACAATTGGAAGTTCTTTACAAGACTTTTGATTCTGAAAAAAATTGATTTCTTTTCATTTTTACTGATCAAGTTAGAATGCCACAATATAACGCGTATGACAAATCCATTACATACGAATCCACTTTACATGAACATATAATAACCTTTTTGTTAACTAAGCTTTGTGTTATATTTCAGAATATATTTCAATAATTATATTTATTTTAAATATAAATAATTATAATTGAGTAATATTTTAGAATTTTTTTATTACCATGTACGTCTACATAGAAGCGATATTAATAGCTTGTTGGATTCGTTATTTTCATTTGAACTTAAATAAACTGGCTATAAGAATAAATATAAAGCATTAACCATAAATTATAACCATCATTAATAAGAGCTTAATTAAACAAATGTTTGAATTTTCTTTTGTATCAAATTTAATCATACATATTTTTTTAATTATATAGTTTTATTGTTAATTTATTTTAAAATTTATAGCACAATAAAAATTTATTAAGTTTTTTTTTATGTACTAAATATAAATATGAATGTGCAATATAAAATTTTATCATAAGAGTTCATAGTTGCTCATAATGATAATTATAGAGACATATAATTTTGAATAAATTTACATTATAATAACAACGATTGCTTAATGTATGATGAAGTATTCAATAGCTTTTTAAATATTAAATATTATTCTTATTTATATCATCAGTAAAATAATTAGTAATTGAACGTATCTTAAAGAAAATAGTAGTACTGAGACATAAATTTATAAAGATCTTTATCAGAACCTCTAAATCAATAAAAAAGGTTTTTTTTCATTTTGAGTCATAAATTATTGAATTTTTTTTATTAAATTTTTCAAGATAAAAAGTATCATCTTTTTTGTTTAAAACAATTTTAACATTATTTTAATAAAAATTAATGTATGTAAATAAATATGTATATATTGTAGAATATAATAACTTTTTTTTTATGATTGTGCATGTAAAATAATATTATGATTATACTTAAATACGTGAAGATGACTTTATAACTAATATAATTTTTAGAGTAAAATTATATGAATTGTATTTAAAAATCATTAAAATAAAAAAAATCTATCAGGTTAAAAACTTCATGATTGTGTTACTAATACGTAAACTAATGCAAGAATAAATTTAAGAAAATTCTTAAAAATATAAATTGTATAAGTTACAAAATATAAATTATTTAAGTTTATTAACTTCAGTTGTTTCGAAGTATATGCGTCCGAACTTTTACGTGAATAATGAATTTTTATCTACAATAAAATATTTATTAAACGAATAAATTAGTATTTATTTTTATTATTCGATATTTTTTACATATATTTAATTTCATTGAAAATTATATATGGAAATGAAAGTTTTTTATTATTTCTGAATTTAATTAAATAAAGCTGATAAGAAAAATTTCGTAATGAAGGCACTTAATTTATTGAACTATGGAAAATCATATAAATTATTTGTTGTAAAAAAAATACCTTCTCCATCTTTATCTTTCTGAAAATTATTAAACAAATTAAGGGGGTTAATAAAATTTTGATTTTATACTAAAATAAAATACTAACTAAAATTTTGATTTTATTTAAATATTTAATTTAAATTTTATTGTATTTAAGTTAATCATTTTTTTTCCTAATAATCATAAAAAAACAATCCTATAAACAAAATATTAATGTTAGTTATAAGAAAAATAATAAAATTGGAATAAAGCAAAGTCTTCTTTAGCATACAATTTTTATAATTGTAATGAAGCTTTGACGTTGCTATATGATACATTTATTTAGTATTTATAATAAATTTAGTCTTTACTTGTAAATTTTCTCGATGTCTGTAAAGATAAATTATATTGTTAAATAAAAATCGATAAAACTTCGCTTACCTTTATATAGAAGAGTGCTTAAACGGATAAGAGCACACACAGCACTTTATTACACTGTACAGTTTTCACGTAAATGGTATAGTTGTAGATGCACTTTAAAGTGCGACAATGTAGTGTTACATGAATTTCGATAAGATGATATTGAGTGTAGATTCTACGTGCATGCTTTTACAACTCAAATTACAAGCGAATCGTATGTTATGGAATTAAATTAATACATCGTTTTAAATGTTATTTTTTTCTGAAAATCAAACATTAAAATTACTTACAAGAGCTTATAATATTTAGAAAATTAAAGCGAATTTTACAATTCATAGATTATTAATTATAGTTTATATTGTTACTTAATAATTTTTTATTTAAATAAATTTTGTTTAAAGCATATAACATTGTTTATCAATATAATTTTTAATTTGAAGATGTAAGTTTTTCATCTATTTAATTTTGAAAGTGTGCAATTCTAAATCTGAATAAAAAAAGTAATAATAATTGGTTACAGCATAAAGTGAAAAAGATGGTTTATAAACTTAAGTTTTTGAAGAGAAGAATTTCTGCAATCCCGCATTTATTTAAAAGATTAAATTATCCTTAAAAAAATGTTACTATACTGATTTATTAATATGAATGAATAATCATTTTGTTGATTTGTTTTATAATAACATTCAGTTCCAATTAAATTTTTGTGTATGATTATATATTTTTGAATAATTTTTAATTACTAATTGTTTTTTAAACAAATTTCTAAATGATTAAAACTATAAATAACAAAATTAATTCATTTAGCTGTAGAAAAAATTAAACGAAATTTATACATATTTAATTTATACAGTTCAACATTATAGGTAACGTTATAATCAATACAAATTAGTATTAATACAAATGAGTAGTAATTTTTCATATATAATCCTTATTATTACAACATACCCATGTATAGAATAAACCAAGTAAATATTTTAGTATATGTTGTAAACTATTATTTTTATGAATAATATACTAATAATAAACAAAAATTTATATATTTTAACCATTCATTGCACGATAATATTTTAATATGGTGAAAATATTAATAAAAAATAATTAAAGATATTTTTTAATTTATTTTTAATATGGTATTGTAATGAGAAATTAAATTAAAATATTTTTTATTATGTCAATTGATTTACTTTATTGTATTAAAATAAACGTATGATTAATATTTAAATTTATATATACTATTCGTAAGTAGTAAAATAAAATTTTTATACAGAAAAAAGTCCGTATTATGTGGTAATAGAAAACTGGGTAATAGAAAACTATTATTTGGTAGTAGATAGCTGTAAGAGTTCGTTAAAGTCTTCATAATATCGTATCAAGTTCTCTTCCGATTGATCAGTGTTAGTTTTCCAATTTTTTTAAGTAATAACTCACAATATATATATTAAAAATTTAGTAAATACATATGCAACTAATACTAATAGAATAAAGAAATTGAGATGCGGAATTCCAAATACATTTTAAAGTTTTACGAATTTTAAATAAGTATGACATTATTAGTTATTATCTATAACCAGGAAAAAGAATTAATCATAAAAAGGAAAAATCAATAATTTATGAGTACATGACCTAATCACGAAACTGTATATCGAATTTACTACGTCCGATCGGTATTTAACATTTTTTATATAGATTTTAAAAATTGACATAAAAATTTCCAAAAATGGATAGGCTTAGTTTTAAATTTTACATGGATTTTAATAGGAATTAAAAAAATTAGTAAAAAATATTTATATTACTACATCATAATATTTTATTTTTAATAATTTTTTTATTTGAAAGTAATCGTATTTTTAATAAACTACTTCGATAATATTTTACATCTTCATTAAAAACAATTTTCTCAATATAGTTCTATAAATTTTTCTTTATTTCAGGTAGTACTAAAATGCTCTATACTTGGCAATTCTTGATCTTAGACAGATGAAATGTCAAAAAAGGGTGTAAAAATACATTTTTGCTTATAAATCTTTTGTTAGAAGAAGATCGTGGAGATTTTGTTGGAAGCTGAAAACGTGTGAAAATGTAAATATGTATGTAGCCTATCGTGTTGGTATATTAAGAAAATATTGTAAATAAAAATATATATATAAACATTTTTCAAACTAATAAATTAATTAGACGAGAATGTGTATTTTTGCGTATTTTTATTAAAAAAAAATTATTTATAATGTAAATAAACTATATATCGTCGAATGATGATTTAATTTTAAATACTAGCTCTAGTATTGTAATAGATTTTGAAGAGGGTGTCTCCACCCGGAAACAGTGAGGAGGGAGTGGTGCTGGGATGGAGTTCGCCGGCTTCAGGGTTGGTGGGAAGCGGTGCAGCGGGGTGAATGGAGCGGGATGAGATGGCAGAATAAAATAATAAAAAAAAAAAGCAATGAAGTTCTCTGCGCGAGGCGACGACGTCAGTTTATTTTCTTAAAAAAAATCAAAATTTACAACATTAAAAAATAATGAATAATTTTTCATAAATATAAAAAAATCTTAATCTATTATAACCCTAATAGCAAAAGAATTATAGTAGTGTAGAATATCAAAATTTTATTTGGGTTATTTTTACTACGTCATTTGCGACACGGTAATATGTTTGTGGAGCCAATCGTGGCTCCCGCTCGTTCGCTTGTTGACATGCGGGGTGAGACATAAGGGCGTACCGAGGATCAGCCTTTGCATCAGCTGGTGCCTTGCGACCGTGTTTGGAAAAATTTTTACGCACTGGTACGCTCCACTTTCGGGACGAGGAGGATAGAGATATCTTCCCGACGTCCATCAACTATTCTCCCGGTGGCTACGCCTTCGCGATCATCCGCGCCAGTGCCCTTGCTATCGTTAGCATTGCTTCCACGCGCAGGTGTAGGAGGGAGTGGAGCAACTCCACGACCCCTGACGTTAGGGTGCTCTTGACCTCCAGCTTTTTCGAGAGCTGGAACGTGAAGGTCCGCTTGGTCGCTAGTCAGGACATACTGAAAAAACCAAGAAAGTGAATCCTTGCCGTCTAGTTCGGAGCGCGAGTCGCGCGTTTCATGTATTTGTTGTCTCCTGCCACCTTGGTCTCCCCTCGCTGTGCCTCACCGCCCCTCTCCATCTGTTAGCAAAGAGGACAGGAATGCGGAGGGATGAGTGAGGCTCGTCACAGATGCATCAATAAATAACTGGCACCTTTTAAAAAAATTCACAACATACTATATATAATTCAGTCTATATCATAATCTTAAGAGTATACTATATAATTTTTCAAAACGTAAATTTTTTTTATATTTTAATTAATATTAAAGATACGTATTAAAATTCTGTTTAATATTTTTTTCTGAAATTAAAATAAAAAATGTATATAAAGATTAAGATTAAAATGGACAAAAATATATATATTTTAAAAAGTTTTTTTAATTAAATTCCATTGATATAATAAATATATTTATTGAATTACTTGCAGTATTGTCTGTTGTAAATATTCATTTAATGATACATTAAATGTTTTAATTTTTTTATTATTAAATTTACTGAATTACACAAATATTTACATATCAGTACATAAAAAAGTACATATATTTAGTCGTTGATTATTTTATTTTTACAATAATAGGCTTTTAAATATTAAAATAGTGATATTCATTTCATAAAATAAATGAAAAATCTAGTAATAGATTTAATTAAAATAATATTATTATAAAGTTCTTTCAATGTAAGATAAACTTAATATAGTACAAACTTATAGTATTTATATCTTAGGAACTAAAAATAAACTCTGAGTTTTTGTCTTTAGCTAATCGATTAATGTAATATTTCTGAAAGCATTAGTATAATAACGATTGACCCATATGTATCATCTTAAAACGTATTTGTTTTAATTTTTTTTTTTTAAACTTATTTACTTTATTTTTTAATCAATGTTTTTATTCATTTGAATTCAATTAAATTTGTATATGATTATATAATAACAAGTAATATTATGTATTTCGGGATCGGTATAACCGTGTTTGGTATTATTTAATACACGCCGATATGATTAACTCGTTTAAATTTATTAGTGCTTTATTTATAATTATTTCATTTATAAAAAGGAGGAGTGGGAGCGATGAAGGTTGAGTTGTTCCGAAGGTTTTTTGCATTCTACCCTCTAGGCGAGGTATCCTGAATCCTCCACTTACTTATCTGAAGACTTCCCGTTATATTTTCCTTGACGCAAGCGTATTTTGGCGGACTGACAATCTTACATCATAAATATTGCTTTAAACGCATTTTCTTTTATCAATATAGCAACAACAAATTTTTAATTAACTATAAAGAAAATTGTTTCCCTTCAACACCAATGTAAAAAAATAATTACAAAATTACTATTTTAATAAAAATATTTAAAAATTTATTATTATACTGTTTTAATTATGATGATAAATTAAGATCTTTACTTCCCCTGCTTTCGAGTCTTTGTACTGATGCTAGAAATAAATGTACAAATTATAATATGTGGAATTACTGAAAATTTTTGGCGCATTATAAGAGTATTTATAAAAGTATAACTATTTATACAATTAAAGAATGAAAATTAACTTGAGGGTTTACTTTATATTTTAATAGTGCTCAACTTCGTTATGAAGAATATCGTCTGAGATTGTAAGTTATGAAAAATATATGAAGCACATTTACAGAAACGTTTTTTTTTTTAATTTGTAAGTACGCAATATATTTATAAAGTAATCATAATCTTTTATACCTAGTTAACGAGAGCCATTCAAATTAAATTATAATGTAAACTTCTTTGAGAAATGTTGATATTGCTGTATTATGTACTTTATATTATGTGACTTCATTTGACCTTCTTTGATGATGTTTGTAGTCAGAAGAAAATTTTATTTCATCTATGTCAACAATGCCTTTTTATTGGGTCGAAAAACATGTCCCATTGATATATTATTACGCTATGATGAAATTTATGAAAAGTTCTTGATTTGTTATAAATATCTTACTATTTCGTTAAAAAAGTTTTCAAAAATTGATGTACTTGTAAATTTAATATTCATGCATTTTTTTCTGTGAATTATGAAATTAACTGCATAATTATAGAATCTTTTGAATAGAAATATATTTCCTAAATTAAATATCTAAAAGGTTTTTAAGTATTTTTATAAAAAACTATATAATATAAATAATCTTTTATGTTGAAAATAAAAATTTTAATCTCATAAAACTATTTTTTATAAATTTTTGTGGTAAAACATATGATATGAGTTTCCATTTATAAAAAACCCTTTATTTAACAAATATCATTTATAATATTTTGATTTAACTTTCTAACAGTGATTTCTATTAAAGCTATCGAATCATTTTTTATAAGTAGTTAGTACCTAGAATTAAAATTACATATAAAATAAATATGAACTGTATTTAGTAATAGGTAATATAATTTATTATGTACATGATATACACAACCAACTAATAAAATGTATTTTATTGAATTCTTACATTTCTTTAAAAACATGACATATTAATTAGCCTCTTCGTTATAGTTCTGATTTCATTTCTTATTTTTTTCATTTTTAATAATTTATTATTCAACCATCGTCGTTTTTTTTTATATTGAAATATATATATATATTTTAATATTTAAATTATACGTTTTTGATATTGATTAACGCCTGCTATTGTTAATATTATTAATATTTATCATTCTGATGAATTTCATCTATTCTTTCTGTCTCGACTGTAGAGTGCCGCATTCATACAATATAGTTTATTAATTTAGAACTAGTCTATTCTTATAAATGGGTTCATTTGCGAGTAAAATAGTATCTTAAACAAAAATGTGATTAAAATTGAGACGAATATTGTGGTAATAATATTGTGCATTACCTTTTGTTTCAGTATATATATTCAAATAATAAATGTTTGTTTAGAAGCACATAATTTTTAGAAAAAATCATTCTTCTTACAACTAATTTTTTGTTATTCCGGTTTTTAAATCCTTCACAAAGTTACATAAGTAGTATTATTTGTTTGTAATTAAATATTGATCTCTTTTTATACATCAACTAGAATTTTTAGCACCGTTTTTATAATGATATATTAACAATCTTTAAAAATGATTAAATTATTGATGAATATATTCTAATTTGAAAGAGAATGAGAAATTTTTTTCATTAAATACGATTTCAAGAATTCAGTTGAAAATATTAAAAGGTATGTGCGTATAATACATGTGTAAGTGTTAGATTTTTTAGAGTTTCTCTTTAAGTTATTATAAAAAATGTTACTTATCTGACAGTAATAATTTCGATTTCACGTAATATAAAAAAGCACTTAATTCACTGATAATTGTAAATAAATAAAAATTGGTAAAGTTCATTGTACTTAGAAGTAGATATTATTTTTATAGATTTTTTTAATATTTAAAATATATTATTTATATAGAATTATTGAGCATGATTAATAAGTTGATGTACATGTAAATTTAATGGTTTGTTTATAATAATATTTCCGACAATAAATGCATGTAATTATTTTTATTTGAACTGCCTTTAGTACAACAAAAAAGAGAAAATAATGTTAAATTCAATTTACAATTAAAGTGAAAAGACATAGACAGCCAAAAGTGTTACCATTTCTTTTTTATTGTAAAAAATGTAAGAATCCTAAAAATTCTTGTATCATATATTGAGCAATAGTTACAAAAGAGCTTAGTATAATTTCTATGACTGTTATATAGCCTTTCATGAAGAAGCCCTAGTTGTTTGAAATCGCTTATAGATTAGTATTACATAAAATAAGGCCTGATATTAAGATTTTGGGGATTGGGTAATAGGAGGAAAAAATCTGAAGGGACTGTCATATATGGTAATTTAAAATCCTTCAGTCAAAGGAATATAAGAACTTCAGCGGATAAAACATTCGTACAACTATATAAAAATTTTGAGTGCTAACAATTATGATACTATGAGCCGCAGTCTACTTTAATTTTAGAGCAAGCTGTGGTTCGCAATTTCTAACTTGGAAAATTGGCTGTTTTTCATAGTATAGGAGGAAGCCATCGAGGTGTCCACGCGCAGTTTCGCATCTTATGAGATTTTTGGGTTTTCACCTTCTTTGATATTTGGCTCTAAGAGTGAATATAGTGCTAATAAGCTATGAATAAGTGTTTAGAAAAAAAACTGATTAGCTACAAAACCAATAAAACTTGAAATTCTTAGTATGAGATCGATTTAGATTCATAAAAGTTAAGAATATAAAAAGTTAAATTTAACTTATAATCTTTATGAAAAACATAGACATGTATAACAAAAATTATCAAATATAAATTACCTATCTATATACAATATGATTAATTATTATAAAAAATTAAATTAAAATTAAAATCTATAGCATTAGATTTATGACCTGCTCAATTCAGAACAGACACCTATCACGAATCTAGTTTATAATTTTTCCTTTAGTACATAAATAAAGACATATTTTTTTATAAGAATAATATAATAATAAAAATAGAAAATTTTCTCAGTATTATTCGTGTCAAGTGTAAACTCACCACCGAGTGATCTCATTTTTTACCTCAGAGTGGAAGGCACATTATACAAGAGTATATACGTAAATAATAGTCTGGTTGCTACATGTTCTCAGAAGTGTGTGTTTTTGCTGAAGCGCAAACTGATTGTTGCATATTAAATTAAGAGTTTTTCTATGACGATAATGTATGATGATAATCCCGGATTCTTTTGATCAGATTATGAAAATCAATTGTATTTACTTCACTAATTATATGGAAACCGCAGCTTTTAAGTTCACCTAGATACAATTTCATTAAGAATTAATAGTAAATTCTATATTTCTGGTTGAGAGGAGACTATTATCATTTCAAATAATTTTACAAACAAATCATGAATTAACTACATGTTTTAGAAATTTATTCCAATCTTGGCTGCCATAATCATCATGAGGTGATTCGTAGATGCTTAAGTACCTATAAATTATATCGCTTTTATCGAACCGTTAACTACTACGTAGTGGCAGATAATCTTACAGGTGTAATTTATAATAGAATCTTCCTTATTAAATACATAAGACAGTATTACCTCGGCTATTGTTTTGAATTGAATACAATAAAGATTTTGAATTATGCTTTGTGGAGAATTGTAAGTCAAGTTTTTTAAAATTTCGGTGTAGAGAATAGCTAAAGAGGGAAAAAAACAATGACGCAACAATAATGAACTTCTCTTGTTTGTTGCCTCTTGTTCACAAAAATTATGAGTGACTCTAATTAATTAGTACGATGATATAATATCGTACAAAGACTCTTTTATCGCATCTATGCTGCGCAAAATTTAAAAGTCCTCGAACTAGAATCTATCTCATAACTATGGATCTCAAAGTTTCTCTCTTCTCTAACGCTCAGTTATTTGTAGCTACTACAGTCATCGAATGTTTTTCAAAACTATAAAGAGTTGATTGTATCCGTTGTAGTAGGTAGTTATTTGCTAAATTAAGCGGTATTTTTTTAACGTAGTAAATTCTAGTTATGATATCTTTGACAGTATCTAGCAAATTTGCCAAAAATGCAACTAATATTAAAAATTAAATGTTATCAGTTGTAAGTACCCTATTTATAAAATAAGTCACAAATAAAATAAATAATACGTTGACATTTATCAAGCAGAAAGCTTTATATCTTGTAGTGTGCCGACGATGAAAATGAAAATACTTAAAGCGGGAGTCTCATTGAGAGGCCTTAAAATGAATTTTTTTATTTTAATCTATTCTAAAACTATTCAAAAATATGCGGCAAAAATTTTAGAGGCCAATTACAAATATTTTAGAAGTTATAACAGTTTTAGGGCCGAGCGTCGAGCAGGTAAATGCGAAAAGCACATATTTATTTGTAATCAAATACTTTTAAGAAAGTATTCTTGAGGTTTTGTTTTTATAATTTTCAAAAATTGGCGCCGGTGATTATAAAAAAATACACATTAGATCAAAACAAATCAAAGTGTTTTTTTTTCTTTAAAATTTATTGTCTTTAATATAACAAAGACAATTTTACAAAAGTATTGTTTAAATTATTTTTTTGCTATTTAAAACAATATTAAAAAAAAAAGAACTTTTTTCAAAGATGAATAAAGTTAAAGATTTTGCAGGTTTATTCAAATTTTCATTAGTTCATATAGAAAAGAAACTCGTATTATTTATTATTATATATTAAGATAAAAATTACTACCTACATTACCTGTGTCAATTAGCAAGAAGAGAATTTCCCGAAGAGAAAGGTATTTTTGGTCCTCTAATTGAGACTCCTCCCTTAAATCACAATATTTATGATCAGTGACATTTACTACTCATACCCCCCATCCTTTACAACTCATGATTTTGTAATTAAGTGGTTTGGAATTATGTGTATTCAAATCAGAAAACACAAAATTACTTGTATGTGAAAAATAAGAAGCATCAATAGAAACAGAGAATGGATAGTAGGTACTGAATAGTTACAGTCCTATACAAATAGTGAAATATTAAAAAATATAGAGAACACAAAATTCGATTAATTAACTTATCAATACCATAAAACATTCTCCAAAAACCTGAATGAAACGATCGAATGTTGATTCTACTGTTAATCTCAGATTAAAATTTTAAACTCCAAAGTGGAGATCTAATCTTTAAAATTCCAGTAATAGCGTTTATGTCATTGATATTGTCAATCGCTGAACATATTCCATATAATATTATGTAACAAAATTTATTGCCATACTGAAACTCAGGATAGAAATTCTCTAATAAAAGTGATAATGCCCCAAATATTACTCTAACTCTCCTCTGTATTGTTTAACATACTTGAAACGGACACGTACATGTGTAATATTAAGATAAAGCATGATTAATATCATGCATTCAATCTAGTATTCGATTTCTAGTCTTTATATTATTTTAAAATAGTTTGACCTGCTTGTCAATTTCATAATATCGAATCAGTTTTAGGTATAGCGAAGCACAAACATGATTCGGATGGTATTGTACAAATTCAGTAACAAAGTTGATTTTAGTAAGCATATTATTCAAAAAGTATTAACACTATTCAGAAACAATTAAAACGCTTTAAACTGAAATAATACTGTATTGTTCGCATTTTTTGATTGAAGATGGTAATATCTTATTATAAATTGTACAGTTTTTTTTTTTATAAAACCACTAATTTTGTACAAAGCTTTCAAGATAAGGTACAAATCTACAAATTTTATCTAATTTTTTTTTAAAAACAATATATACCATCTATATAAAAATATTATGAATATTACTTATAACGTATTGTATATAAAACAAATATTAGACGAACTATTTTCGTAAATATCTTTATAATCTATTTAAAAATAATAAATATATTTACAAAATATGTTATTTATAGTTTAAATATTTTTAGCACACAATAACTATATACATATAATTTAGATTATTATTATACATTTAAGCTTTTCATAATTAATTTTTAGTTTTTTGTGAAATAAAAACATATCATTGTTATATATTTTAAAATTGGATAAACTTAATAAATTAATAAAAAAAACTAAACATTCAAAATTTTATAAATGAATATCTCAGAATCATATTATTTCTTGTGAATATTTTAACTTGAATTTTTTAACTATAAAGGATATGTATATATATATATATATATACATATTTATGTAAAAAAAAACAATTTATTTTACATATTTTTATATTTATATGTAATAATATAGAATACGTATTTTTTTCTTAACTAAAATTGTTACTTTTTTATCATATAGTTAACAATATACTACAAATAAAAAAAAATTATCAAATTATTCATACACAAATTAAGGTATATTTCTATTTTTTCAAATACGGAAATAATTGTGTATAATATAAGAATCAAAAGTCTGTCGAAAGATTGGTTCAAATGTGTCAACGATACCTCTCATTGACAATTTTCACTGAATTTCTAGTAAAGTTAAGAGCTTGGACGTATGTATTAATTTTTTTGATATAATAAAAGAAATAAAAACGACTTCATTAAGGCACATACTCTAGAAAGATATTGTATAAATTTATAATAATAAAATTATTTAAAGATATTGTATAAATCTTTTGGTACGGCTCAAGGAGAGGAGTAATTAGTTGAAATTAACACAATACAGTTCTGGAAAGTTCGCTGACAAATTGAGACTTAGTCTGCGGGATAATTGTTTCATGAGTCTGTATTGTCAATATTGTCGATACTTATGAAACATCCAAAAAACTATCACCATAACCTGTCGGCCGATCTATAGATTGTGGCAAGGATGTGTGTGCTGTAACGATATGCAATATATTTGCACCCGAATGACCGTTACGGAAACTACCCGACCGATTTCAATTCTATTGTATACAGTATTATACAAAATTTGACATGAATTAATTCTCGTTAATTACTTCCTTATCTCCACCCTATTCAATCTGTTCGAGGGCCTGTGGTTTTGCGATGCGATACATGGCTCCGATATCCTGTAACTGATCAAATAGCACTCTGGATTAACCCCTTCCTTTAATTGTATACCGGATATACTATCTTCCACATGTCTTCTTCGTTTCAGCTTTCGTAATTAAACAACGACAAGTTCATTAAACTTAAAAATAATTGATTTTTTTTAACCGAAATTTCTTCTGAAGTACTTATGGAAAGAGTAATTTATTGCAAAACCTTAAATTGTGTAATAGTACTATCTATTCTTGGGTGATGGATTATTTTTTAATATAGCCTTTTATCTCAAATAATTAGGCCATTTGTTTATAGACAAAGCCATCAACACTATAAAAATATTGTAATAAAATTATTCTAAAAAATAATTTATAAGTCTTGTATTAAAAAAATACCGTAAATGTGAAATCTTCATATACATATAAAAAATAAAATAAAATGATTTAATCTAAAAATTTATGTAATTTTTACTAATGCATGTAAATAGTATAGAAGTTATTGAAAAACTAGTATCTGTACAAATTTATGTAATATTTAAAAGAATTACAGTAAAAATATTAAGCCTAAACTTAGAAACTGCAGAATATCAGAAACTGAATTTAAAGTTATACATCAAAAAACTTATTAAAATTTGTTATAATGTTAATATGCAACATTAAAATACCAATGGTCAATCTGTGTAACGTAAATATGACTCCAAATATAAAAAAGTAACAAACGATATACTAAGTTTATAAAACATGGAAGCGTATCAAATATAGTATACACTATGTTTTTAATTATAAAAAAATTTTTCAATTGCAAATTAATAAAAAATATTAGCAGTTCATATTTTAATAAATAAAATTTATTTTTAAATTGCGAAAATTATTTTATTATGTATTAATAATTTTTATATTCCTATTTATTTTAGAGTAATTATATACTGGAGAGGTGAATAAATAGTTCGTTAACATAAAATTTTTATTCGTTTTTGCTATTAAAGAATCTTATACGATATGAAAAGATTAACCAATTTCCATTTTCCGGTATCCTTTATTAGTTCTTGAACTAACGTTTGTCAGGAAAACTAATTAAAAAACTAATATATAATGAATGTAGATTGAAAGAAGAAATAATGTCATACAAATGATGCCTTTGTGAGCATGCATATGGCTGTGATTGTATGCTTGCACAATATTCACAAATGCTTGAATTCCATCCAATGATCAAAATGGATAAAAAAATAAATACTATAATTAATCAACATTTGTTAATTTAAGAGTAAATAAATAATTGTTTCTCATAAAATAATGTTTAGTTAATTCAACATGAACATAATAAAAAAATCCATTCTATAAACTTATAATAAATTTATTTACTAATAATAATTCTAGTTCTTAATTTAAATATTAAGCATAAACAGTTTTGAAATTCAATATTATTAAAATTATTCAATTTTTGATTTATACACTGAATAACGATATTGTTAAATATGTGGTGTTATAATATAAAAAATATAAAAATGTGTTGCTTGTTTAGAAAATAATAATTAATTTGTACTATTATATTTAATCGATAAAAAATAAAAAAATGTACTGATGAATCTATTTTATAATAATTATTCCATTAAAAATATTAGTGTAGTATTTTTAATCAGTTTTGAGATCTTTAATTTCATCAAATGATACCAAATTTTATATCAAATTAAGAATTTGTGTTGTTATTTACAAAATAATATGAGACTGTCATTATACAAGCATGGAAAAAAAAAATTAAAAAATGTATTGAAAAGTTATTAATACATTAAGTTCACAGTATCTTGCACAAATATTTAAAAATTAAAAGTAATCATTTACTGATTGACAGCATACTTTATGATTTTAATTTTTATTCTGACAAAGCAATAGAATATAAGAATAATAATAGGAAATTTTACGATTTTATGTATCCTATCTTAAATTTTATTTTTATTACGCCGAGGTTGAAATAACTTTAACGTAGTTATTATACTATAATTAGTTATGTAATATTGTATAAAATGTGATTATCTAAAACATAATAAATATATATATTGACGTTATTAAATATTAAAATATTCAACTCGTAAGTTGAAAAATGTTGATATGTACTATTTGTTTTTGACCCGCATATTTTAAAGAGGTCATCTAATTTAAGGATTTTAAGAATTGATTATTTTATATTAATTATTGTATATATTGTGACACTATCATTAATTTTTATTGTAGATGAGGAAAAATATCTAGATATTAACATTTTGGGACAGAATTTTTTTACTTATGCATAAAAATGCATATTAATTATATTCTTTTATCGATTTTTTAATTTCATTTATATTGCTTAATTGGGTTTCAAGCTTCACTTCCACTAATGAGAAAGAATTAAAAAATTCAATTAAGATGATTTTTTTTTAAATTGCCTTTGAAAAGGCTTGATAATTTTTAAATTGTTTAAAATTATAATTCTTTTACTGTTGTTTAACTTTATATAGTTATTTTATCGTTTAGTTATATACTTCGACGAGAATACTTGACGAATGAATGTTATGAATTAAATGCATGATAAAGTCACAAACATTGCTAAGGACAATTCAGGAACAATTAAACAAATATTATATCCAAATGTATTTATATTGAGTGAGCGCTTTTAGAAATTTTTGCAAGCAATTCTTTTATTAAATGATTAATAGCTAAATTACCTAGTTGAAAATATTCTTTTTATAGTAAACAAATTTCATAGTTGGACTATTCAATTTAAATATTTTCATGACCAATGTCGGTTACATATATATAGTATATATATATACTATATAGTTTTTTATATCTATTATTATTTGATATAAAACTTGCAGAAACTTGAACAATAAACTTAAAAAAAATTTTTATAACTAAATGATTTTAATGCCAGTTTATAATGAGATTCTATATGTTAACAATATATATTCTGTAAGTAAAATGCGTACTGAAAACATTATTTCACAATAGTGCTGGTACTGATTGGCATTGCAATCAACGTAATAATATAAATATAATGATTACATTCAATTGGCCAATTCTGATACGCAGATATAACAAATTCTATTTAAAATTAATTTTCACATTACAGTAATAACGATATTTTATATCTATAATCATCTATATTTAAATTAAACAAGAAAAAAGAGCTACGCACAAAAGAATAAAATAAATAATTAATGATTAAAAGATTATTTGTAAACATTTCAGATAGAAAAAAATTCTTTGAACAAGCGAATGTATATCTCCATACGTCACATCGTTCGGCAACTTTACATTACTCGGACCGAGCATTTTATGAAAATGCTGTGGTCAAGCTGGTTCAGCGTTGAGTTTGGTCGAAACCTTCCAAAGACTTGGACGCTCTAGGGCTACCCATGCCCTCACGCTGCAGCTTCTGCTAGTGCAAATCCCCCCCCCCCCGTGGTAGGCCGCAATCGCGGAGGAAGCATCTCTCACGTATACCCAGAATCTAATAGGAAATGTATTTCCATGCCTTTGTGCTAAGAGACGTCAATTTTTTTGGCTTGCTTGTTAAGCCAGTACATTGACGGAAGAAATAAAAATGGCTGTATAGCAAGAAAATGTCTAATTCTACCCTTGATCCTCTTCCGACGCTCAGGCTATCATTATCCCCCGCAGAATTATTGCCCGCTCCATAACGCTATCCCCGATACAGAAGAGAAATTGATCTTTGCGACGTTCCTCTCGAGCTCACTTACCTCAATAGTGTCTGTATCCTCGGTATCAGTATGAGCTTTCAGGCAGAAGAGTTTAGTGTCAGGGCTTAGCAGGCTGGATGCCCCGCCATTACCATTGCATAAGCGAACAAATGGATTGCTTACCATGCGGTCATCATCAGGCACTGTAATAAAGGAAACCAATGCGGGCTTCATTCTCTCGACTATCCCTGGTCCAGCTGAGGACTCATCCGGCGCAGAACCAAGAGTAATGGTCAAAAACTCCCTCACTCATCATCCGTGTTGTACCTCCTAACTCAGTTCGTTTATGAAGTTAGATTTATGCATTAATTTAGTGTTAAAATTGAGATAGGCTATGAAAAGTAATTTTTTATTTGATAACTTAAAACAAAAACTTAGTTATTGAGATAGTACTAAGTCCGTAGTATTATTACACAGTATTGTGTCCGACGGTAGGGGCTAAAGTACGTGACTGCGAACAATAACGAGACATATCGTTATAGTGCATAATAATATAAGTATAAGTTTCTATGATATTCTTTAAATGAAAGGATTATAAAAGAATAATATTGAATAGATATAAAGCATAAATAATGGATTTCTAAATTTACTTGCTGTTTTGAATGGTAATTTATAAGATTTAATTCTCATTTTGCAAGAAAGTAAGAAAGTCATCTAGTAATGAAAGTAAGACAGAATAAGCTGCTAAGTTCAGTGGGTTGATGTCGAAGAACCTTTTGTTGAAAGAATCATAAATCAGCTACTTGAGCTTATCTAAGACCATTTATATTATGTCTGTAGAAAAATGATTTAATATATAAGATACTTGTGAATGCAAATAAAAATATATTGTTGAGCTATACTTGATCTAGAGTTATTATTACATTAAAAATATTTATACAATCCTAATTTTAAGTTACGATAAATTAAAAATCTTAAAATACCTACTCTACAAACGAAAGAAAAATTTTTAAAACTTTTATACATGTCTTAATTATTTTAGCTGCTTATTTAAAATATTAATAAGAGTTTACTTACGCAATTGTTATTGCTTAAAAGTTTTTTGAACTCCATGTAAGCTTGTATAGAATTCTTTCTATGTAGTTTATATTAAAGTTTTTGTTATTTTGCGAACATCAAATTTTAATTTGCACTTGTAGATTACATCATATCAAATAGTAAAAACTTTTTGTTCTAGATTACTGATTATGAACATGTTAGATTAACCTAGTAGTCAAGTTTTAAAGAAGGCATTTGCATAATAGTTCATCTATCACTTAACAAAAAACCGTTTAATAAAATTTTTTTCCTTGTATTATACGTATTTTTTCAAATTTCGAATTTAAATTATCGAGTGGAATAGACATTATTTTATTATTTTTACTACCTTTCGTTTTGATACGTTACCATTCGGTCTTCGTGAAAGCCTATATTATCTATAATAATTGTAGTTACGAAACAGAATAAAATGTTTTTTCCTAAATTTGTAGATTTCATGAATATTTATAATTACTCATATTTTGGAACTTCATTTTTAATACAGCCTTCAATATGTAATATTTAATATATTTTCAAAATAATATTTTAAAAAAAAAAGAAACATCAAGACGCAATAGTAAAATAAAATGTTTACTCTGGTTCTGAATACAGAAATGCAGACAAATAATCCGGTTCTCGTAAAAAAGTATTGTAAAATAATACGGTATAATAAATCACTGGCCAAAGATTCAATTATATTACATAATTGTGTTTAACACACTGTAAAATCGTGTTCGAAAAAAGGCTTATAAAGAGCAAGTTAGTTATTATATATGGTTGCCACTAAATGTTCTACGTCTATGCACCACACAATTTGAAGCACAAAGGAAATAGCAGTAGGGCGTGAATTTTCGGGTCAAGTTGTTGTGTTCTTTTGGAGATAAAGGTATAAATCGACCGGCACATTTCATCTTATTCGTTGCTTTTTTCGAGAGAACACCCTGGATGTTAATTTAATTAATAGTCAGAGAATTTATATTATGTCTCTGCATTATCGACTGCGCCTGGATGAACTTATATTGCGAATAATCACTGGAACTGGGTGAGCTTGCAAGCTCTTTGATCTTCTGTTTGAGAATTGCGATTCAACAAACTACAGAGTTCTTTAGTGATTCGCCAATAGAGTGCGCCATTATGTATACTTAGTCAGTATAATAGTTCTTTATGTGATATAATTTACTAAAAATCTTTGAAGCTAATCGTTAATAGTAATATATATATACGTATTTATTCTATATCACCGTTTATCAGATATAATGGTGATAAAAATTGATGAAGCTACGTTAAAAATTATTTTATTCAAACAAAAATTGTTTTAAATTTAATCGAATTACACCATGTTTTATTCATAACATATATACAAAATATGTATAGAGCATAAATAGTCTAGATTAAATGTATAATTAAATTAAAAGTTTCACTTAAAATTTTAATTATTACTTCGATATAGAATTTTGACATTATTTGAAATGAAATAATAAAACTTACAGATTACGTATTATAATTTATTATTTTTCCTATTATGTAAAAATAAATTTACAAGAAGAAAAAATTTTTTAGTAAAACATTTAGATTTATGTATTAAAAATTAATTATGCAAATTCACAGACAATAACTTATGTTTTTCTATTCCTAAACCTTAATACTATAAGTATTGCTTTAATTTGTATGTATCAATGTTTTTAAAAACTTGAAAATACGTATGGTAATTATTGTTTGGTTTAGTTTTTGTTTAAAATACTTTTTGTATCTAAAAATCTATATACTATGTATATATTATAATCTGAATTTAATAAATATTGGCAGATCATCTTTTACAGAAGATTTTTTTTTAATGTAAGCTTTTTATTTTAAGAGGTCAAGTTATAGTTCAAACGAGAAGTTTAAACGTCTATAATTTGTAAATAAATAAAACAGTTTTACGTACGGATCATAAATATACAATGCATTGAAAAGTAATAACAGATTTTATGTATTTTCTTTATGTCACAAATGATACAAATTAACTACGTTAGGTTATTTATTATTATATACTCTATAAACGTAAACTTATAATTATTATATATTGTATTCTCGTAATTCTAAGGTTTTAAATGAATTCATATAAAACAAAGAAAAATGATAAAAATTACTATTAATTTTTATAATTCTTATAAATTTCCAAAAAAGTACAATTAGTTTGTTTTTAATAATATTATATTAAAAAAAAGGATTACCGTTAGATAAAGGATAAAAATATAAATGTTGTAGGCATCGTTAAAATAGTAATAAACAACAATAACTGTTAATTGATGAAAAAAATATAACTTTAACTAAAAAATAATACAAAAAAATTATTTTGAAATTAATTTCTTTTGTTTGTCAAATTATTATTAAATAATTAGAGAATTTGGCTTCACTTTCAATTTGAATGCAAAATTTGTTGATATCTTTCATTATATTAAATTAAAAGTCTAAAATTTTTTATTATATGTATAAAGTTGAGTTCATTGTTCTGTGTTTTTAAAAAATTTTCATAGTATTTTATTTTAAGAAATGAAATCATACATGTTTTTTTAATTTTCTGAATTAATATGACCATTTTCCTTCAAGTTATTATGAATTATTTATACTTTTTTTATTAAAACTTAGTTGCGGGCATAAAAGCGTATATTGATTATCACTGTTACACGTCCACCATAAAACTTTGAGCTTATTAGTATAGATATAAATTTATAAGTAATAAAATTTTTTAACTTAAATAGATTTTTATTATTTATTTTATTTTTTTTTGGACTGTTCATAGATTTTATTTCTAAAGCATAAGTAATTTTTAGTGAAAATACTGCAACAATGTGTGATTAATACTGGTACATGAAAGAATAAGTATTATGATTGTAATGTTAAGAATTAGTTTTATAAAAATGTTTTATTTTAACAATTCTTATATTTTAATTTGGTTAGAATCTCTTACAATAAAAAAATATTGACTTTATATCTGCATTTATACGAATATTAATATTACACTTTATTAATTTTATATATTATTTCTACTTATATACTTAAATATCCTTGCTCATATATTCTATTCAAAAGGTCCAGGAAATATTACATGTAAATTGATATATCATACTATTAAGAAAATAATATATAAGTTAAGAGTCACAAGTTTTATTTACAGCATAAATAAAATTACTCTGATTAAATTACGGCTGTTATTTCACGAGGT
Organism: Kradibia gibbosae; assembly: GCA_018907135.1. Lineage (NCBI taxonomy): Eukaryota > Metazoa > Arthropoda > Insecta > Hymenoptera > Agaonidae > Kradibia > Kradibia gibbosae. Next base: position 27,597,687 of record JACCHX010000003.1, on the reverse strand, counting down.
ACTAAAAAAATAAAGCACATACACAAATACGGGTACGACTATGTGATGTGTGTATAGAATATTACATCAAAAATCTGTAAACAACAAATTTGTTTACTATTATATATAGTAGAATTTAACAATTATTCTCTTAATAATGCATTATATATGTTATTTTTGGTATCTACTATAAAAAAAAATAAATTAATTGTAAATTAATATTATAAAAATAAAAAAACATCTCATTAAAACGGAAAAATTCTAGTATTAGTAGGGAAAATTCTTCATACATAAACTCAAAAATGTGTAAAATTCAAATAGAAATCTATACCTTAGAAGAAATTCTAACAGATGTGATTATATTAGAATTTTAATTGTGAACAAAAACCATTTTCCAAAATTTTTACTATCATTTATTTAATATAATTAAAAATTATCAACTTATGAATTCAGAATATATTTTATAAAAAATTTCAAGCGATGTGTAAATTAAATCTAGATATATATTTATTTAAATTTATATAAAGTGGCTGATCAATTGCAAGTATCATGTATTATTTTCATATATTAGTTAATATAAAATTTAAATACTTCTAATGATTTATCTAATATTAAATTCTAGTTTAAAATTATAAAGTATAGTAATGTGTAAGATAGTTATTTTTATATTAAAAATCATTATGCTCTTAATGTAAAATAATAATTTTAAAATCTGATGCAATTCGTCAATATTAACTATAAGAAAGCACGAGTATTTTGAAAATTCATATTTACATTGTTCGAAATCCATAATGGTGATTTGCATTTCAAGTGTAACAGTAGCAAGAATTTTTCGTGATGTTCGAGCCAGACACGTGATAGACGCAAAATTCGAGTATTTCGTACTGACTCCGATGCGCTTGAATGCGCAAACTCATCGGCGTATATCCTTTATCCCTTTCCTTGTCAACGAATCGATCGCGTTATTTCCACCGCCTTGTTCCCGTTATCCATTCATCCTTACACCTTTGTAACATCGAACTCGCTCGAGAGTTTCTCTATTTATCGCCCATTTATCTAGGATCACAGGTGATATCCCTGAAAATACCGACTATACATTTAGTTCCGCACAGCCCGCAGCACACATCCGTATCACGAGGCTACGCTGCACACCCATTTGGTAGCCTCCCGAGAACACAGAAGTGCGGACGCTTCGTGCGCAAGTTCGATCCACTCATTCTGCGGTAAGGTTAGTTGGCTCACAGGTTTACGGATTCCTGTATACTTGCGCAGGTGCAGGCCTGCAGGCTCCCGCCCGATCCGCAGCTTTTTAAACCACAGTCAAAGATTGTTTATCTCGGAAGAGCACTCAAATCGCATCATCTATTCGATCGGTGTCATGAATCGATTTTTCAAAGTCTCGGGGTCAGCGAAAACGAACTTTGCCTTTTTATGATATCTTTCTTTTGGATTGTACGGAAAAAATATGGATAAATCTCGAATGGCGTAGTTGCCTTGCCAACGTCGGCGCCACGTGCATATGTGTTCGTGAAAGCGCGCGCATCTTGAGCTCCGTAGTATGATATAGTGGCATAAAACTGTGTATGTTAGGAGTCACGGCGCTTCACAAACTGGACACATGGGGAAGGGTGAGCAGAATGGGGTGGACGGATCGACACCGCACCGCGTTGTTGTCGAGAGGAGAGGTTTGCCGCGGTAGGGGGGAAGAGGAGGGACAAATAGTGAGAGTGAGTGAGAAGGTGCGGGGGGAGGGGAGCACGGCATCGATGTATGCTGCAGTAGGGTAAGCGAGCTCTAGGCCATGCTATCCTCCACCACCTCAGCTTGCACCCCTCGTCGACGAACTCCTCCACCACCACCTTATACTCCACCGCTAACGTCGCCACCCTCAAAAAACTACGGCAGCATCGCACACGCGTAGTGGTATTCCTCGCAGCCGATCGCTTTTAAGTACCCGTCCCTTGTGAGTTTGTTATATCATTAGCTGCAATAATTTTACAGTAGTCATGAGCATTCTGATTGCGAAAGCCGGTAAATTTATTAAAAGTTCCGATTAAGCGTTTATCTCTTCGAAAGACATTACGTGAATAAGCTAATGTTCAGTAATAAATGTGTCAGTGTTTGTGATGTTACTGCTAAGAATAACTCAGATTATTAAGTCATATAATAATATAGTACTTTTTATGAAGATTGCCCAGAATTTCCAAAAGAATAGAGAATCTAAATTAAAATATATCATTTTTCAAAAACAATATAAAATAAAAACAAAATTGTATATAAGTCACAAACCATTTATTAAATCATATATTAAATCTGCTGCGTTGACTATGTCAAATTATTCGTAGGGGTTTCTTAAATCTTATTTTATCTAAAAGGTTCTAGACACAGATGATATTGTGATCGAATAATAAAATGGTTACAGCTTTAATTACCCATAGTACATAAATATAGTTGCATAGAGTATTATAATTTTTAATGACATATGTAAAAGAATAAGACTAATAGATTAAAATAAGAAACTATTCGGTGATTATATTTTGAAGAAAGCGCAAACGCGCCAATATTACGGCGCGGAACCAATATGTAATGTAGCTGCTTAGAGTACGATGTGTTGAAGCAGGAATTCAACAAGATAGATTTTAATGCATAAGTATCTTCTAATACATTTATGTAAATCTGAGCTCACTATACGCTAGTGATGTATTTTATTGATATGTTTTATAAACAACTCTATACTATGTTTTTTTATTAATATAAAGGCCAGTTATAAAAAATTATGATTATATATGATTATTTTGATGCTAATGTTAACGAGTGCACCGATGACATTTAAATTTACAGTGGCATGAGTCTTATCAAAGTACCGACTCTAGAATAAATCGCTTTGACCTTGACCTTCATCGGATGCATGATTCGTGCACCGCAACATTGGAAAATACAATAAAGGCAAAATGAATTCTCTCAAATTTGGGTCACTTTGTTTTTACTACACTTTTTACAATACAAGTTATTTAAAAAAATACCATACCAACATTAAGCTCTTTTTCACAAGAATCATTCAATTATTCCCATATGCTATATTATTATCGATAGAAATCGTGGAATGTGCATATAAAATGAAATTTGCAATGATCAACGTTGTGCTCTTTACGAATTGAACAAGGATGGAGAATAAAACATCTTAATCTGCTCAATCAACAAGTGATATTAGCTTTGTTAATTAACAATCAACAGTTTTTTACAGGTGTTCAAATATCAAACGGTTATTCGACGAGTGATAAGTATACCTATGTCAAAAAATTGTGCAAGTCTCATTTGGCAGTAAAGACAATCAAACGGTATCGAACTATGATCTTCGCGGCACTCGAGAACTCGAAAAAAGTTGTCTGGAGCGCAACCACTGTTCGCTATCCTCGCGGTCGCGAGTTCGCTTATTTTGCGTGACGGGAGCGTTGTGGAGGAAGAGAAGTGCGACAGCTTTGCGCGGTGCTGACGGACTTGGCCTTGATGCGAATCGACGCTTGAGTGACCGTGGCAAGTTGTGCTAGCCTGCGTGAGCCACAAGAGCAATAGAAACTGAGAGGTTTATCCTGAGTGCATCGCTATGTCCTGGAGCCGTCAGCGTTTCCTTCATGCAGCGACAGTCGGTCTACGTGTAACTGGTTGAGGATAAATAGCGGATTCCATCTTCAACCTCTTTGTATGTACCAGACTCGTAGCTGCTCGTAGAATATGCTGACGTAGGGAGTTAAGTCGCTGCTTTACGACAAGTTGTCGGAGATATTCAAGTGTGTCAGTTTCGTGAAAAGTGACGCTGTATTTATAAGATTTCAAAAACCGAAACTTGTATTGATTGTCATGGCATTTTCAAGCATTCAGTTTCACGTGCAATTACTGCTAAAACATAAATAAGATGTTCTAATGGAATATAAGCATTTATTTGTCATGGAAAAAGTATTTAATCTGTTTCCTCCCCACTCGCTGAATATTTTCACTTCGTAGTAGTTTATTAATTGAATCTCAAATTTTGTAATTGAAGTTACATATTAAAATTTAGTCCCTTACTTTGGTTTGTGTTAATTATCGAGTTCGCATGCAATGCTTTTTTCTCTGCATTCATTTTCTTTCTACATTTCTGAATAATGCTCGCGTAACAATGAGCAACTTTCGTACCGCCCATGGATTATCGTTGACTACATCCCCCAGTGCGAGCAACATAAAATTTCACAGAGACTCAAGAAGCTTCCAGAGGGAATATAAGTGAGTTAGCAACTAGCTACATTAAATTATGCGGGCAAGTATTAATATTAACTAGCACGCATAGATCATATACTGTAAGTTTACGAACGACACCTGCTCAACTCTGTAAAATATCTGTCATCGGGGGAAGAAAAGCTGTGGAGGCAGTGTCAAATTGTCAATACTATCTTTGGAATACTCATCGGTCAACCAGCAACCAAATTATGACTCTTCAAATCTAGAACAACCCCATTAAGGCGAATTCGGCGAAATGGTTGATCAGGAGTGGGATCGTTACGAGGAGATGGTGGCAGCGACATCAAGCTCCAGTCCTCCGAGCATCTTTCCATCTGGACGAAAACTGAATAAGAAACTGATGGGTGAGGGCTTCCACAAGATTCATAGCGCGCCTAGAGTCTATTTCCAGGCGGAGAACCTGGCGTCTACTCGGCGTAGAAGCAGCTGTAGACTTCTTGGGCCGCAGACGTCTTGTAGAAGACGAAGTCGGAGTATGAGTGCTTGGAGTGATCTTTCGCGCTCCTCCATCAAATTCGACGAGAGGTAATGTGCTTTAAGACTCCCACTCGCTTATATACATCATGTGCCAAATATTAGTATGCTATGGCGACTGATAAGATCGTCACAAAATTGCCATCGAGACTCCAAATGGATATATAGTGTCAAAGGCAATTATGTCTTTTATAATTTAATGTACAAATTCATTAATCTGTGCGCTTTCGACGCAAATATGTAGTACTGTTGGCTAGTTTCGATTACCGATAACTTTGAACTAGTCAAATAAAATTTCAATGCTTTTAGACTAAATATTTTTTAATATATTTTTTAGTAATGATCATAGTTTTGTCTTTCGTATTTTGTAAATTAACGTTCTATAGTTTATCCATATTCAATTTAATATTTTTTCTCATTTTTTAAGTTTATATAGTATCTATAATTTATTTTATTTCCTATTAATCAATAATTGTTTACATTCATAAAAAAACATTGTATTCGTAACCAATTTATCTTTTTAGAAAATGTACATATATAAATTTTGAATTTTCTTCAAATAAGCGATACTGCATTAAAATTATCAACTATTTAGTATTAGATTTTTGAAAATATCTGTTTAAAAAGTAGTTTGTATTATTCATTGTACAATAGTATTTATTAAATAGGATTCGCAATAAAATAAAATAAGCATTTTTTGATTTGGATAAATAAATTCTTCACTTATCAAGGGTAATAATTTTTCGTACTTATTAAATGTATGAGTTTTCAAATACTACTTAGAATAATCCTTTCATTAAAAATATTTAGCTAATGAATAAATATTGCAGGTATGAGTTTTTGTTTCAATTGCTTATAATTTTTTTAGCATAAAATTATATATATAATAGAATTGACAATATATTACCAAGAATTCAATATTTGTGTCTTAAATTGTTTAACAGAAGCTTTATACTTTAAATGAAAAATTTCATCACAAATCATAATCAATAATTATCGACTTAAGGAAATATTAAAATAATATGTGATTTAAAATAAGTAATAATATAATCTGAAGTTATAAAAATTTAGAAAAAAATAATTTTTTTTAATTATTCATATTCATTTATTTTGAATACGAATTTTAAATTCAATTATTTTGATTAAATTTTTATTTTTTGTAGTCAAATATAAATTAGATAAATACAAACGATCTTATGTATCGGATTTTATACTTGTAATATTTTTGACTTATAATCTTTAAGTGTTGCCTTCACAAACTACTTTTTCTGTACGTGCCAGAAAAAAAACTAAGGCTTATGAAAGAAGAAACAATCGATTTAGGAATTGGGACTGTTGTCGTGGTTTTATTTTGTAACTGAGTCGGCTTTTTAAATATTAGTATTTGCTATTGGTTTTGTTTAAATTAGGTTTTTATTTAGTTGTTTAGTTGTACTAATATTCTTGTGTGTTTACTAGATACTTCTTCAATATAAATAAAAAGTAAAACGTTGTTTTTAATAACGTAGTAACTTACTCTCATAATCATGTGGAATAAATCAGCATTTAAATTAAAATTAGTATATAAATGAGTTAACGGTGACATTTTAAAGAATAAATTTAATTTTCAAACAAGATATTGTATCACAAATTTTCTAGGACACAACAAATACTGTGAACTCTAGTTATAACTAAGTGAGTAAATTGTCTACTGATATAATATGCTCGGGATATTAATTTTCGTTTTCAAGATTGGAGTTGAGAATCGACAGCAAGTTATTGATAACTGTTAGCGGTAATATCTAGACATATATCATAATTAAATAAAGCATTTATAAATTATAAGAGATTCAGTAGGTGATCGAAAAACGGTTAGTTCAATTACAAACACTTAAGTAAGAAAGAAACTGTACGTCAGTGACAAAGTTAAATAGTTGAAAGTTATGTTTAATACTGTGGTAGAATAACGGTTAATCTGATGATACGATTTTCGATGGCTATTGACGAATTACGGTTTTAATTCGATATTATTTACTTTGTTGACTGTTCATACTCAATCTACTTTGTAATCATTATTATTTAATATGTATTATTTTTTATTTTACATGATAATTATTATGTGTTAATCAGTATTTTACTACCTGAAAACTTTATAAGTAAGAAATTTAAAAATTTTAATTTTCTTTTATACGCCAAAATTATTTCGTAGACTACTTTTATATTTATTTTAAGCATATAAATATTTTTAAGTCTTATAAAGTAATACAAGCAAGATACAGTATGTAATATACATGTTTTGTTTATAGTACAATCGTAGTCTCAAACTAGTATATCTAAATTTTTTTGTATGTAAAAACTTTTGCAGACTTCAGTTTACGTAAGCACATCGAAAGTAAGCTTTAAAGAAAAGATTTATGTGTGTTTGAAAGCGTTACCTTTACATTTTTTAGTTCTTTTTTTCGACAACTTAATTTGGAAAAGATAGTGAAAATTTACAATAGAAATTTTTAAATTTAGTGGATTTCTAGCATTTTAAAATAACTTTAATGAAAGTATAAGTATATTCTATGAGGCTTGTATTTTTATTTTTCATATTATAAATATATATACAATAAAAATATTTATTATATTAGATATAAACTATTTTGCATAAGTAATTATGAAGTAATTATCAATGTATAATATTATCATAAATATTTATTTTAAACTCAATTTCTAAACTCAACTTCAAATTGTTATTTGATTTGTATTTAAAGTATATGTATTATTTATCTGCGTTTATTATTTATTTTAGAAGCACAAAATCCATTCAAGATATCAATCTTCTAATTATAGCAGTTATATTGTAATTTTCATCTGAATGTCACTGAATAAAACATTATATTTTAGTAAATCAAAATTTAATATTATTATGTATTATAGTATAATACATATTTCAAAAGAAAAATGAAAAATCAGTTTATAAAAAACACGTCAGAACGCCTATGCTTTGATTATATCTTTACATTTATGAATGCTCATCGGAAAGCGATATTCAGCTTATAAAAATCTGGTATTGAAGAAGATATTTGCGAATACAGCTACTTTTAAATGAAAATTCTATTTATACATCTACTTGTATGTATTAATGTGCATGTATATATATATATATATATATATATATATATATATATATATATATATGTATGTATATTCCAGAATGTACATAACCACATATACGATAAAAACAAGTGTTCTAATATATACGTATCAATATCTAAAAGTATGACAGTAGGCTGTTTAGTATATTATCTAGTTTAATCCTCTTTGTCCTGCTATTTTATGTACCGAATTTATTAAGGGTCAATTATATTAGTTATTAGTAAAAAGAACGCGATTTACGTATTTCACCTTTCTATTCAATAGTATTTTAAGAAGATTTAAACATGTTGCATAAATATACATGTAGTGTTTACTTACATTAAAATACTCTAATTAAAATTTGATATAAAATTTTTTTAAATATTTCCCTTTTTTTAATAATACCTTTAATGGTTACCTTATAAAATATTCTTGAATAATTCTGTGAACTATAAAAAATTTCCATGAAAAATTTACGAAAGGTATATAAGATAAGTATAAACTATTGAAGCAATTAAGTTTTGTAATATTTTAAATGTGTCGGTGTGTGTGTTGTGTAAAAAAAATATTATTAGAATCATCAATATTTTGACAAATACATAAATAGTATTTATCATTAAAATTGAAAAATTTATTGATATTTTAATTATAATACAAAATGCTATATTTATTATTCAAATTGAGATTAAAAATAATTACACTAAAGGTACTTTAATTTTAAATATTGTATGAGAATACATAAAAGACGTATTAACACTTTATGAAAAGCTGAATACTAAGTACAAAAGATTAAATAAAAGCCTGAGCTTTATATTTCAGCTAGCTACATATTTTAAACATTTTATATTACATGTATAAAGCTTTTTAAATATTTAAAAACCAAAATTAAATTTTGTGATGTGATAGATAATTTAGAGAAATCAAACAAATTTTTTGGAATTTGTAAACATATTTTGAAACCATTCATTTGTAAAACGTATTATATTTATTTATTATTTAGAGTTATTTTTTAAATAAAAAATTTATTTTATTAATATTATCGATCTCACTTTTCTACCTTTCATTATTGCTTTTGTACAAATACTGAAAAATTAAAAAAATATCGTCAAATTCTAGTGTATATAGTATAATTATATTTTTAAATATTGACAAATTCTGAGCGATAATTAATGAACTCAAAAATTAAAGAGTACAAGTCAATGTAATGATAGATATAATTATATATTATTCTGTAATTTAGTATTTAAATTCAAAAGTAAAATGAAATTTACAAATTTTTTAACAAAAATTACTTTAATTTAAAAATTAATTATTCTTCTTATTTACTAGTTTACATTGTATGGTTTTATTTTCGTAATATTTGTTATTAAATATATCTAACTAGGTAAATATGAACCAACGACTTTAAAGTTTTAGAATATTTATTTTAAAATTTATAATTATATCATAATTATAAAAAATGTAATGATATAAACAATATGATACAAACATTGTGCATATATATTAAATAATTTTACGATATAAATATTATAAATCTTCTGTAAAGAATCAGATTATAGAAATTTTGCTCAAACGTCGGAATGAAAATTAAAATTACTCTACTACGCCAGTTTAATATTTTAATAAAATATAAAAATATAATTATGCTCCATAGCTAGTATTTCATATTTAATACAAAAAAGTTTTTTTTTTATTTGAATGCTTCATTTTTTGTAAGCGATGATACTATAAATAAGTGGGATGGATAAAAATTAAGTAATACATATTTTTCATTATTTCTTTTAGTTTTTTAAAAATTGTAGTATAATTGTTAGCATTATATAATTAATATTCTATATATTTTTTATTTAAAAAAGAATTTATATTAACAATTCATCTCATTGTTTTTATCGGACTTTCTCATTCCAAAATTTGTTTTTGTCTTTAAACATAATAATTATAATTATCTAGTAGTTTGATCTAGTAGATAATTATAATAATAATTATAATTATCGAGTATATTCTATTTTTATCACTTTTGAAAATTTTTATTTGTAAATTTTACATTGTATAGATCACAGATATCTTTTTATTATTTACGAATTCATACGAATTGTACGAATGTCCATATTTATGTATCAATGGGATTATTGTATATTTATTATGTATTGTAATTTATACAATAAAAATTTTTTAAAATAGTTGCTGATTAGTTTGCATTAAATAAGCGTTTTTATTTAATTACAAATGTATTGAAGTATTTAGTTATATAATTAGTTTCTTAAATTTTTGTTGTCTAATACCATGCAGTTATAATATTATTTAGTATTTTTTAGTCATTTATAATATATTATATTTTTTGCCATTTATAAATTATAAATTATATACCATTAAAATTAAATTCCTTTCATATCATAATACATAGTGTAGTATCGTCTAAGTGTTTGATAAATATAGATTTTATATTTTCAAAAGTATCTGATATGAATCATAATTATAGTTTGACTTTATATTAATTTATTCAAATAATTGATATTAGCTTTTATTCTTTTTAATAAGTTGAAAATAAAAAGATCAGTTTTTTTATCAGAATTTAAAAAAATTGCTAAAGAAACAATTTTTTGTATTAATGCTAATTTGAAGGACAATTTATAGCATTGCCAATTATAATAATACAGTTATAATTAATTATTTCCTTCAGTCAATACATATTATATATTGTAATAAATCATGATTATAACCGCTACAGATTTTTTTAAATCCAGAATAATGAAACTAAAATTAAAATTAATAATCATTTATTGAGTGAATATTACTAATTATCAACAAATTTCTTTATAATTAATATTTCATAATAGCATCGAATTATTTTTGGGATAGATTTACTTATTAATATAATTTTCTCATTAATCTTTTTAAAATCAACAAATCGTTTTAATCAAGTGTCGCTTTTATATATAAATATAAATATATATTAGTCACTATTATCTAAGAAAAAAATGTATTTAACGAAATTGAAATTATTTATTTCAGTTTCATTGCTTGCATTATTTGTAATTAACTCAATTGATTATGCTTCCTAAATAGTCGTATGTTATTTTTATATAAATAAGAGTATTTTCATGTCGATACTTCCTTATTCAGTACATGTGCATGAATTTTTATTTTATAATAATTATATATTACCTTACTAAGTAGTGGGATTATGTGAAACGACTTTAGGTAAAATTTGTAGTATCCTATTATTTTTATAATTTTAGATAAAAAGGCAATTAAATATATTTAACGTTTTTATTTAATCCAGTTGGATTGTAAATTCGGATATTTCATTACATCATTAAAAATTTAATATGCGTCTATCATTTTAAGAGTTGTTTATAATAATATAAAACACATTATTGATTTTAAAAAGGCGTATTTTGTATACAATGTTTTAAAAAAATTCAGAACCTAATTTTTTAGTCTTACTGAAACATTTTGTTAGTATAAGCATTCATATAGTTGAAAAGTTTTTTCAATTTATTTATACATATTTTATAATTTTTAATATTTAAGATTTACTAATAGTATTTTTTATATTAGTATTTTAAAACAAGAAAATCAATTTTACTTACAAGATCATACAGTACAGTACTTATAGAATAAACTAATCATAATAAAAGGTACAATTGCGTATAAATTTCAATTGAATGATTATAGAAAAATCAATTAAAATTATTAAATCTCATTATTAAGCATTTTCTAAATTCATATATTTTTTAGTAATTGAAATTGTAAAGAATGATATTTAGGATTGAACACAACAATAGAACAGTAAAGATACGCGCAAGATTGTTATATTCAGACAATGAGATAAGATTACAAAAAAAAGGACAAAACATTATTTTCCTTTTAAATTTTATTATTATTGTGCTCAAATTTTTAATTATTTGATAAGCTTTTTACCTAGAAAAAAATCAATTTTTCTATATAGAATATTTTTAGCTAATTATCAATAGATAATCAAGAACTTTTCTAATATTAAAACAGAAATTTATATTTGATATACATTTGCATAGCTTTATTGAATAATAACAGTGATACTTTAAAAATTAGAAAAAACAGGTTTTTTAAAAATTATAACAGTCACACAATAATCTCAGTATATTTATATTTCACCATAAATTAAATTTTTATATAATTATAGTATACGTGTAGTAAAATTGTAGTTGCCAATAAAATCTGAAAAAAAAACTATAAGTGTTTTCATAATAATTTATGATAATACAGATTTTTTTCTTTATGATCCATATTTTTTCCAACAGATTTATTTCATACATGAATATTTATGTAAGAAATACATTTGCAATGTCGTCTTTATCACCTCTTAGTAATCATCTTAAAATTTCAATTACAGCTGGGTTACTTTTTTTTAATGTTCGTAATTTCCATCTTATAATATAAAAAACAGTTATTGAAGTTTTTGTTGCGCCTGTCTTCTAATATAGAATATGTTCTAATATAGAATATCTCTAGGTAAAAGATCCAATAACCGCATATATAATGGTCTAACATTAAATTTGGTGCAATGTTTAAAAAAAAAATAACAGTCTTGGATGTCTTAATGATTATTGGTAAAAATGGAGTTTTAGTTCGTAGATATTACTGCGTATTGTTAAATCAATGCTTTTAATATCCTTTAAATGGTGTAAAAGGATAAACAAAATGGGAACAGAACTGATTTGACATATATACAGTCTATATCTGCTAAAGGCATATTTCATTTATATGAATCCAGTTAATATGTTTTACATCATATTTCAATATTGAAATCATATGATACATTAATTATTTACTGAAAAACAATCTATCTGTTACAATTTTGTATTTCATATTATAAATGAATATTAATTAATGTTAAGACTCTCTAATTATGTAAATTCTGTAATCTGTAATCTTATAGCCATATATATTTTAATACCAATAATAAACTATTAGAGATAATTATCAAATTTTATCAAAATAAATAAAATTAGTTATTATTATTTCATTACTTTTGAAATATGTAATTAAGATTGAAAAATATTAAGTAAATAAATTCCAAGAGATCTTTTTACTATTAATATCGTTAACTGATATTTATTGATTAAAAATTTTTATATACATTTTTTTCTAAAGTAAATGTAATATAAATGTAATTGAATGCCTAAAGTAAATATAATTCATACTTATTAATAACAAAAGTCCTAGTTTTCATTAGAATCTGAAAAGTCCAATTGTTTTATGTAATATAAATTTACCATTCATATAATATCAATAAATTAACATAATATTTAGAATGAATCTTACCTAATTTTTTTTTCTACAGCCATTTTAAATAAAAAGTTGTAGAAATTTCGGAATACAAAAATGTATAACATTAATAATAATGTCACTGCAAAAATTTAAAGTTTAAAAAAAGTTTTAATTAATAGCAACATAACTTTTGTTTGTAATTAATTAGAAAATTATTTTATTCAAATTAACATTCCACGAGTAAAATTTTAGTATTATGGATTTATAGCATTCTTTTCTCTATCCTAATTGTATTAAAATGTGGGTATGTAGTAAAAGTACACACATATATATATATATATATATATAACATATAACATATATAACATATATATATATATGTGTACTTTTCAAAATATTTTTCATTAATTTATGTATGTTAACTATTAGACTAGATATACAAATAATTTGTAATGTAAAACATTAATTTTTTTACCATTCATAATTACTGTGTTTTTAATTTTATAATAATGGTAACCAATATTAATATAATATGACGCTTACATAATACAAAGTAAAAATAAGGAAAACTTCCTTTAATATAATTTTGTATTATTATTTAAATAATTAATGCAATCAAATTTTTCGATGAATTAATTAGACTAAACTTTTCAATAATTTTTATTTTATTAAAAAAAATAGTCAGATGGAAGAGTGATATGACAAAAAACTCTATTAATCGAATTTTGTTCTAAAAAAATATTATCCAAAAAACCCTTATTTAACATTTATTTGCATCTTAATAATAACTTAACATGAGCAATATTACTTTATATACATATATTATAAATACATTATGAAGATGTACATTTTAATAAATTAGACTTCTTTGAGAATAAAAAATTCATAATAAATTAAAACGTTTTTATACTAATTAGTACGAAGAGTATACTATTAAAAAATACATAATTTTCGCAAAAGTTAAAAAAGAAAATTAATTTTTATAATTTTTATATTGGTAAAAAGATTTTTGTAATTGCTAATAAAATTAATTATTAAGTTGTCATCTAATGTTTCGGGTTATATGAAAACTCATTTTTGTATATTGTAATTGAAGAAATTTTCATTATAAATATGTAATGTTCTTGCCCTCTTTTCGGGGGTTGTGATTTTAAACTACAACTACTTGTCCACCTATTGGTCGACCGAATGTCTTGCTCAAGGCCCGGCCTCACCCTATCTACGTCAGAGCTAGCTCTAATCGAGGTTTATGAAAGATCGGAGGACTCTGTGAAGCTGAACCTCTGCGTTACTCGCGGTCTTCTATCTTAAAATACTTATTTCTTATATTTTAGTTTCTAACCTAATTATTTTGTTTCTTGATTTTACTAATACTCTGTTGATAATTCACGGAATCTAACCGTCCCCTGTAACTCTAAGTTTAACCGGGTTTAGATAGGTTGGGGTTTCTAAAAATAAATAAAACTAGAGTATGTTTGATAAGAAAAGGTTCGTTTATTTAGCTTTACTTCAAATTAACACTTTAATATTTCATGTGGTAGTTCTCGATCGCTGTTCTACAAATACGCATTTTCGTCAAGTCACATTTTACACTTGATTTCACTCACTGTATTTTACCTATTTCTGTACCTAGCTAACGGTATGGTAAGAATACTTTGCAGTGGTACGTACTCGATATATATTTCTAGTCACGGAATCTAAACTTTGCTAACTCACGGATTTTATCTTTTAAAATCGAGGGTTTTAATTTTCTTAAATTTCGGACTTTAAGCTTTTTAATCACGTATTCTAACCCTCCTAATCGCAGACTTTGACTCTTTAAGATCGCGAGTTTACTTGATTCCAAGGAAAAACAGAGTACAAACATTTCCGCCTTATTTTTTTATGTTTTACCGTGTTCGAGATCGATTCCTACTGGATAAATCGTAAAGGTTAACGTTGTGATGTTACACAGATTGAAATGGAATTTGAAAGCGACTGAATTCTTGGTTAGTCGAACGACTTTACCTCGTAAAGAAAGAGTTAGACCTAGCTAGCCAAACGACTTCGCTAGGATAGAGGGAGGTCTGCAGAATGACTCGACCTCAGGAAGATAGACTTAGGCCTGGTCCTTACCCAGATGTAAAGGAAGACCTATCGACTAGGTCACGAACAAAGAGATGATTTGATTAGGGGGACTATGTCCCGAAAAATCTGTGCTCGGCACCTTTTTAACTATCAGGGCTTATTAAACCTCTCTGAGGAACGCGGAAAAATATACTAATTAAATTACCAACTGGAAACGTGGTCAGGTTTTTTAGTAAACATAGGATAGTAAGTGATAATGTCCGTGGCTAGCCGAATGACTTCGCCAGGGTGAGGGACACTAGCCGAACAACTTCGGAAAAAGACAGATTTAGACCCGGGTTCCTCCGTGTGGAGATAGACTTTGTCTTCGAACAAACTTACTGAAAAATAATGGAATAGCACCTCGGCTAGCTGAACGATTTCAACAGGATAAGGAGGTAAGACAGCCGACTGACCACAAAAAAATAAAGCCTATCAGACCATGGTTCCATTTTAGTTCGACCTTAATGGGAAGGCGAATATTTGCGTGAGAAACCGCCTATACATTTTCACAAAATCTCGTTTGCATACATCACAAATTCGCGCGCCTGGGAGTTCTACTCTATCACTCTCTCTCCAACCCTTTCTCTTTCTCTCTCTAACTCACTAATACTCAGCGATGAGGCCCGCCATCACAACAAACTCTTATTTTTCTGATATTCATCGCTAGTTACTGAATGAGAATGTTTATTACAGTATTATTAATAAATATCAATAAGAAATTATTATTATATTAAAAAAAATATAATTATTTTTCGTTCTTTTTTAGAGTGAATTAAAAAAAATTATATAGAAATAATTATAAAAAAATAAAATATAATTGAAAAATTTACATACTTGAAGAATATAAAAATAATGACTAGTATTATTATTACTTATATTTATAAAATTTTATATTTAGTATGGTTCATTATTAATGTTCTATTTAATATCCAACACTTTTCCCTCTACTAAATTAGTATTTTTTAATGTAGGTTTTTGAAATTATTTATTTATTATTATAATAGCTTATATTAAAATAAGAAAGCAACAAGTGTAATCTTTACATAATTAAAGGAATGATACTAAATTTTGTTTAAAAATTTCTTATACATGTTAATTATTGATAACCCCTTTTTACTTGAATTCTTAGCTCCATAAAAAAAAAAAATAAACATGACCAATCGCGTTTTGTGGCTATACGTATTCAATAGTAGTCAATTTTCATTTGATTCTATACTCGGTTGTGACAACGCGTCAAGTTTTCGTGTCAAGTTATAGTATTATGTTTTTGGTGCTTGTTAAAGCGTAAGTGGAAGGTGTTCGTGTGCTCAGTTTCATGCTTTTCACCCTTTCGAAGGATTGTGACCGGAGGCGGATCGAGGCCGCATGGATCTAGGACTTAAGGCTCTATGTAATATAATATAAAGCCTTAATGGCTGCGGCTCGTGTTCAGGGGAATGTCGGGAGCAGGAGACAGTAGAAAGGTGAGGAAAAGGTGAGTTCCGAGCGAAACTGTCTCTCGCGGCACTCGGGTGCCACTTTTATCTTAGGAAGCACTCATCGGCGTTAATTTTCTCGACGGAAAGATGTGCACGGGCTCATCGCTCATTACTTGTCAAGTTCTTTGCATGCGTACGAGCGGCCTCTATCCTCACCGGGATTGGTTCCCGCAGGATGGGGACGCTTGGTTCGCTTCGTGAAGGGGTTGCGCGAGGGTAGCCTGCTTTTGTGGAGTCCGGGGCCAAATTATCCGTCGGTGTGGTGATGCATTGTAGAACAATGGTAATGCGCGTAGCGTCACACGCCTTGTTTTCACTCGCAGCGACGGACGCCCTCCCGTTGAATTTTTTTTTCGCCAGTATGCTCTGACTTACTCCATAACATCTCGATGTCGGCCGAGTCCTGAATCATCTTTCTAGGTATTGGTACTGTCTTTTTTGTTTATGTAGTACTATTCGCCTGACTTCCCAGACAAGTAGGCCCTAGTGTTGATCTTTTAATGGTTATTCCGGCCTTCCGGGTGAATGGCAGCAGCAAAAGTCTGGGTGTTGGGATTATAGGCTTTGGCGTCAAGATCGACCTCTCGGTATATGTCCCGGCGGTCGCGGTTCTGACGCTCTTTGTTTGTCAGTATACGCCAGCGTCTTAACGCTTCGAAGCTTGGGTCCCCCGGGTCTTTGTCCTTGGCTACACCGTGGAAGTTCGGGATAGCGCTCCAATTTTTCGACGGCTGTCCTCAACTCCGGTTGTAATTGGCTACGGTGTCCTTACCCTCCCGGTCCCGTCCTCAGTGACAATGGTGATGCACATCGTTTCGTGGCTTTCCGTGGCCTTCAGTGGTCCCTCCGTAGCTCGTTGCAGAAGTAAAAATTCTCCTTCTCGCACTCCTCCAGTCTCTAAGGTACTTCTTTGAGATTATATGACATTGTGATATCTTCGTCTTCTTTATCTAATGGGTTCGATGATCAAAAATATGAGTGGTTGCAAAAATTGAGATCAGACCGCTCTGGCAAAGAGATTGTTCTAGGTATATCCAATGTTTTTGATCGTGGGCGTAATATGCGCCTGGTGCAGTCCAAACCTGAATCCATGTGCGGTTAACAATCTTTATTCAACATGATTTTCTCCATCTCGATCTAAAACCAGAGACCGAAGAATTGACGGTCCTGGGAACGCTTTTCGACGTACAGAGGGTACTCAATTAGGGTACTTCAACGCGATAATATTATAGGTATACGTTGTTTCACGTATCCCTGTATCTATTAATTCCCGTACACACAGACCTATATTGTTTGACATACAACGACTGTATACATTTAGTTCTGCGGTACGGTATAAATAGTAAAAAAACGTTTTTCGTTTGAAAATCCGCTAAAAACTATATTAATAAAAATTCCGCTTTATATATATATATATATATATTATATGAGATATAATAAATTTAAAATTAAAGAAATTTACTTCTCTTATTCTTATTTTGTTTATAGAAACTCAATATTGAAAAATAAATTTTTTACGGATTAAAAAAGTTCTTTTTTATACATTTAAGTCTTCCTAATCAATGATTTACATCAACAAAATCCAACAAATGATGATAAACTCATCACGGAGCGAGGAAAGAAGAAAATAAGCTCATTTAATTTTATTAATTTATGACTTATTTATTTTTTTTTGTTAATTTGTTTCTATATGATATTATTATTATTTTCACTATACTCACTTACTTCTTTTATATTCACTTACTATTCATTTTCTTTATTTTTAACATGATTACTGTTAAGGTTTATTTTCTTTCCATTTCTTTAAAAAAAATCTTGAAAATGTTGTCATCAATAAGAAAACTCTGTCATATATTATAATACTTATTTTGATTAATGTTAGTATAAAAGATTGATTAAATTGCCTTTGTAACTAATTTGAAGTCTACTAAATGTATCATATGTACATATATATATATATATAGAGTAGTTTGCAATTAAATATTAATTAATATTAAAAAAAAATATTAAATCAATTAATGAATTATCAGACAAGGAAATGATGTATACATACTTACAGAACGAGCGGAGATCGCTAAATTATATGAGATTTTTACTTCATCTAGGCATATATTACTTTATTTTGCTTATATACAATTAACTACAATAGATATACATGCTAATGCGGGCAAAAGATGAAAGAAAAAGTTTGCAAAGAGAATACGCACGGGGTTACTGCAACTATCGAGTGAATTTGATTTATGTTTGGGTGTATGACACAGGTATGTTACGGTTATTTATGCATGGTGATTTGGGGAGTGTAAAAATCGTGATTTAATTAAGATAACGTAACGCCTCTTACAAAAAAACTGGTTGGAATTTTTTAAAGGGTCTTAATTTAGTTAGGACTACTCTAACCGGGAGTCATTGTATAATTTTAACACATATGAGGACTGTTTGTGTATTGCTTTCGCGGGGACTGTTCGTGTCACAAATCGAAGAAAATAGGGGTTGTAGAAGAGGTAGAGAAATGAATGTATAAAAGGCTCGTTCAAAGTCGAATCTTCCTTTCCGAAGAGAGAGAGAGAGAGAGAGAGAAAGAGAGAGAGAGAGAGAGAGAGAGAGAGTGTAGAGGAGGGAGAGAAAAGAGATCATGGGATTTCAGCTGGTTGTTCAGTTCAGTATCATGGCTTTTCTCGGTGGAAGACTACGGGAGAACATTCACAATTCCTGCTCTGCAAATCCTTTTTTTTTGCGTTGGCACGGCGGACCTTCGTGCCGCCGCGAATTTTTCTGAGATTGGGGCCGCGTATGTCGGTATGCATATGCTGCAGTAAGGCCTTGGCCCCACTCTCGCTGCGCCGCGCGATTTTCCGGGAATAGCCGCTGGAATGGGCTATACTGCGGTGTGGACCGGACTCCTGTTCTCCGCGGCTAGCCATCGTAGCGTTACTCGGGCCGCGGGTCCTGTCCGCCCAACTGCAGGCTCTCGTTGAGCCTCCCGCTCCAGTACGCGCGCCCTCGTTCCTCTCACATTCATTCATTACGTTAACTCTTCCTCGCTTATTCGCAGTCATTTACAACATTCGTGTCGCCATACATTCGGCCGCTTTCTCTTTCACAATCGCACTGTTTTGCTATCCGCTCCCTTCTCTCTCTTACACTTATTTAGCTCCTGCTTTTGTTCCGCTCGGCCCGGCTACCTATGCTGCGCTCCTGCGCATCTGCTTTCCTTTCGCCAGGCAGTCGACTCCACTCGTCGCATCCTATACGCAATACCTTTTTATTTTATTCACATTACTCCTATATGACTTTTTTCAGTGTACTCATTAATGCTTTTGATATGCTTCAATTTTGTGTTTAAATAATTAATCTTTCGTGATTCGTTTCTAACTTGTAAAAGGTCATGAAAAGTTATAAGTAGAATCAAAAATGACTTTCTAGTAAATTCATAATGTCGATTTTACAAGTTGAATTAAAAAGTAATTTAAAAGTAAACCAAAGCATCGTTAAAAAAAAAAAAACTAAAAAAAGAAGAAAGCATAAATTAAAAATAATAGGCATTAAAATGAATGCGTTAATTATCTGCATCATAAATATTTAAACTTGTAATGTGATTTAAAAAGAGAATTATTTTGCAAAAAATAAAGTGTTACATTATTTATTAAATAGAGGTTGAATTTTATAAATTAACATATACGTAATATTCAAAATTTCTTAACGCTAAAAATACCTCAATTATTTGAATTACTTTAGGTGGTAAGTTTTTAATCTCGATTTCTATTTTGTTACTTTAGATGCTTTCCCTTATAGTGTACGAGCAATTTTCGGCTAACAGGTTATCACCTCCTACACAGACATAGATTTTTGTTTCGCTTTTACATTATTATTAGCGTACATATTATCATCTTTTTATTTTCTCCATTAGCTCTAGTTTTTAATAGAAAATGTGACACTTAGTGCCGGAAACTCAACTGCATATCATTCATCCTTGTTGTAGCACAGCATCTTTTATCTGTGACTACCTTTGTCGTTTGAGCCAAATCTTTTCGTTTTCTTTCTTTTCGATTCTCTCGTCTCTATGGTTTAGATATGCCCTCGAAAATTGCGCATTCCTCCTTCATTTGTCATTGCATGCCACATTGTGATAAAAACTGTCTGTGGTTTTTAATTTTCATGACTCTGCCAACGACGCAGTCACCAGATCCGGCAAAGTTCATCTCCATCGTGAATTTAAAGCGACCCCAATTACTCGTATCTCGACCACGACCTCAAAATCTAGCAGTCACTGTCTATTATTTTGGTTTTAGGTATATTATTGCTTTGATACAACTACTTTATTTTTCAACTTGTGAATTTTCCTTTTTTATTGTAATCACTATAGGTTTTATTCTGATTTTTGTCCATTTTTCCCTTATTTCTGTAATTTGTATAAATGTCGTAATTTTTTTTTATTTTAAAGTAATATAAAATATTAAATATGCAAATTTCGAAATGGTTAACGGTAGATAAGCAATGGTATACATACTTTTGTTAGACTATATCTGAAGGATTGATTTTTATTTTAGTGTATTGAATAAACGTAACATTATACGCAAAATTTTCATATTAAATGATTTTATCATATTTTTATTTGAAATATAAGTTCTGATTATAAATAACCTAACAAATCATAAAAAAAAATGTTTTTGTATTAGTAAGAAATACTTAGCATTATTCTAATTTTTTACAGGTGAGTTTCAATCCAAAACATTACTTACGACTGTTTTCCAGCAAATAAGTAAGTACTAAAATTTTTTCCCAATGTATTTTGAGCTAAAATGATTTTATATTGCTTTAAAATAAAAAAATTTTTTCATTTTTTTGTCCTTATATTACAGCATAAGTAAATAAATGCTAAATAAATATAAACAAAGAAAATTTAATACTTCATAGTCTATTAAACTCAATAATGGTTGTAATTATGGTGTATATATTTATATTATATTTGTACGAATGAATAAACTGATATATGCACATATTTACATCAGCTTTCTAATATAAATATTAATTAATTAAAACATTATAATTATATCAATTGTTGCAGCAGCTAAATTTAATTCATAAGAAATAACGCGTAAAAAAATTATATGTTTTTCAAAAGCATTAAAGTAGTCTAAAATAAAATAATTATTTAATCATCGAATAATAATTCTTGAATAAAATTGAATGTTAAAGGCAAATAATAATATTACTTCCCAAATAAGATAATACAATTCGAGTATACTATTTATTAGTGAATTAGTACTAATAGTTTGATATCACTTTTTTTTAATAATTAATATAAAAATAAATAGAACTGTTAATGTTTCAAACCATTAAACTAATATAAAATAGCACATAATTAAATAGTTAATATGTAAGTATACGTGTTATTAAATATCTGTGAATATATTTTCCAAAAATGATAATATATAATTTTAAGGGTAGAACAATATCTCACTGTACGATGCTAATAAATAAATTAAATTTTAAATTAAATTAAAATAAAACAAAATCATAAGAAATGTAGGTACGGTCTTTTATTTAAATACATGAACATTATTTTATATGAAACAATGAAATCAAATATGAAAGTATTTTGAAAAAAAACTCTGTGATAATAGTAGAATATAGCATAAAATATATAGTAAAATAAGTACTTTGATTGTATCGAGCAGGAAAAAAAGATTTATGTATCATATGAACAATGTACTTGAGTATAGTTTCTTTACCTTTTGAAAATTTAGTACCGGTTTTTGTATTTTTATTATTATTTATTTTATTTTATTAATACAACTAAAGTTTTCTAGAGTGCAATAAATGAGCTTTCTTTTAAAAATATATTTTATGTATGGAGCAAAATGAAAAAAACATTTTTAATTTTTTTTTTACTTCTACTGAAAATTAATGAATTTATATACAACATTCATATGGTACGTAATATTATGGATTAAAAAAAATGTCCTAAAAGGCAACTGCAGCTTTGTCTATATATTTAATTTTTATTTTCAAAACAACTTTGTTTACAATAATTGATATTTTTCAAGTATAGATTAATCATCTACACGAATTTTAGCAACGTATTCTAGATTTATAAAAATGTAATTAATTTATGATAATAATTTTTATCTTGTAAAATTAATAATAGTATAATTCATGAAGGATAGCTCTCATAATTAGTAAACAAAGAGACGTTGTTATTAAAATTCTATATAATATTAATTATATGGAATAATAAAATAATAAGTTTGTATAAAATATATTTTTTAACGAATAACGTTAGTGTTTTAAATAAAAAAGCGCATTGTAATATTCAATTTAACTAATATTGAATTATTTCTTCCAATTTCTATTATAATATATATTATATATTCTACATGTTCACAATATTTGAAATCTTTTCTAAATTTTATTGTATATTTGACATATTACATTTGTATTAACTACAATTTGTATTAACTAATATATTTAAGGTTAACATTCTATCAAAAATTTGTGTATAAAGATATTTTGATATTTAAATTATAAATAATTATACCAGTATACATATTGTTGTGTTGTTTATATTTTAACTACGTGAAACATTTTATTTATTTAATATAAAACAGTTTCATTAATGCATAGGCTAGTAAATAGAATTTATTAATTCATATAATATGATTAATCTATTAATTTGTTTTAAAGTCTTTTAATTATGTTTCTCAAAATATATGCTTATTCAAACGCGTATATAATAGGTATAATTGACACACGAATTTATTTGAAATTATGTAATTAAAATATAAGAGTTTATAGGTTAGACATGTTAAATATAAAATAATTTAAAAAATATGATTTAATGATAATGATGTATTAAATGTGATCATATATTAAAAGTATTTATCCTGTGAGTATGGTTGTACTAAAAATTGCAAATTTATTAAAATAATCCTTTAGTTCTGTTTTCTGTCTGCAGTTACAGTCGGTAACGAAGGTTGCAGAAAATGCTTTCGAAATAAGGATATGGTAAGGGATTTTGATCTCTGCTTGACCGATTGATATACATGATTTAAAGTGGGTAGTTTACACATAGGTGCTGATCTACGAATAGTTTGAGCTGAAAGTATTGCAGCATTATTTATTTTTTAAACCGATTATATTTTTATAGGGATATTACACTAACTTTATAAGTAATTATAAATTCACTAAAATGTACAACAATAAGCTTAAAATAGGTCTATATGTCTTGTATAATAAATTATTAAATATATCTCATGAAACCAAAAATAACCATAGATATGCATTATATTTTCAGAAATCAGCTCAGGAGGATTACAATATATTGTGATTCAGGAGTTAAATAATGTTTTAGTTTTTTAGTGATAACTGCATTACAAAGATTATTTCATTAATCTATTGATACTTATAATTAAAAACTTGCAAAAAAACTGCATTTCGACATTTATTTTGCATTATGAAAACATAGAGACTAGACTTTACAATAACATAAGATAAAGAAGTCGTTAAAATATCTATGGATAATTATAGAACTTTAATTGAATTTTTTCCAGGTAGCAAAATTATGAAATTATTATCAGTCTTAAACTGACTTAAACTTGACTTAAAAATACAATTTCTTTTTAAACGTTATTAATCTATAATTCAGCAATAAATTGTTTGATAATATAAATGAAATATAATTTTAGGAAAATAATTTTCTTAATTAAATAAATTAAATATTTGCAAATATTAAAATTTTATAATAAATATATTTATGAAATTTTATATTTATCTCTTCTCAGTATTTATCTAATTATTATGAATAAAAGAATTTTTGTTTATTTAGCTTTATACTTAAATGACCATTAATGATAATGCATATTATGCTTTTTATGTAAATTTAAAAGATAATCAGTATTATGCAATAAAGAAAGCTTTTTAAGTTTTACTATTAAAAAAAAGTATTATTAATGAATGAATTTTTAAAAATAGTTCCTAGTAAGAGAAATATGTAAAAAATTGTACGCTTGCCGAGACGTATTTCTCAGGTTTACGAAAAATCCTATGTCACTCGTCTGTTGCAACTTACGCGCATTCAAATACGTGAATAGGAAATTATAAAAAAAACCTCTTTTGCTGACAAACATTTCCACTATTTCAATCCGAAATATAAAGATAGTGGTACAGAGAAAAATCCCTGGATAAGAAGCAGTATAGTCACTAATACTGAACGAAGTAATTACACTGATATTTTTGGAAGAGTATTCTCATGCAGGATTTAGAACCAAAAAAAAAATTCTATAAAGTGGAGGAACCGCATCCTTGTTACTCTTTATTTTCCGACTACTTCTTATGGCTTTAATCATTTTAAAAGCTACGATTTGCATTCACTGCTTATGATACTAGTGAGACGGGAGAAAACTTTTCCCTGCATCCTTTAAGAAAATGAGACTATGAGTATCAGATGAGTCGATGTCTTTGTATCTTCTTTATCTTTTTTTAATCGAAAGTATTGACTTCTTCCTTATTTATAAATAAAAGATTCTATGCAACTGCTTAAGAAACGATGTATTAAAAACAGTTTATATAAATCTGTTGAATTAATTGGTTGTATAGTAAAATTATTTTGTTAAACGTTTGTTAAATTCATACATTTTTATGTTTCTTATTTAATAAAGAACTAAATAAAGAACTTAATACATAAGTTTTTATATTACTGGATAATTTAAAATATATTTTTTATCCTGGATTTTTATAAACATAAAAAATACAACGAAAGATTTTTTGAAGTGATACTTCTCTTTAAAATATAATAGTAATATCCAATGCATATTACTAGCTTCACCTGGTCTATTAATATAAACATACTATTTATAGTAATTTCTCACCAAAAAAATATTATAAACATACTATTTATAGTAATTTAGTTACCGAATCAACAATTAAATTAATATCACTATAGTAATAAATATTTCTAAATTTTTATTTATTTTTCTACATAGAGAATTAAAAACCTTTTTAATTCAGCACATAATTTATTTTATTTACGTTATAAAATATTTAACCATATTTTAGAAGCAATGTATTTAAACAGATTTAAAAATTACAATTTTAATTATAGAATTACGGAAATTACAAGAAATTACAGGATTGCAGATATTTTAATAGAATATTGTCTAAAATTTTCATGTTATACTAACCCAAATATCTTCAAATATGTAACATTCTCTCTTCTATAAAAAAGAGTTTTTTGTAATGATAAAAATATTCAGTTTAATGTAGTGGGTAGTAAATAAAATTAATGAAATAAATTTTTATTAATTATGATTTACATCAATTACTTTTATTATTTGCGTATTTATTATTTTCATTTATTATTTTTATAAATTGGTATCTACTATCGAAAAAAATCGATGTTATAATTTGTGTTATACAACAAAGTCATTGATATTAAAGTGTATTCAATGGAATATGCACTAATTTTAGAAACTATATCTACAATTATTAAATTGGATAATGTTTGCTGTCGAAAGGGAGAAAGTATGAATTACGTTACCCAGATCAGAAAACTAATAATGAAACAGTGAAATTTTTTTTGAATAGGTAATATTTAATGATACAAAAAAATAAAAGAATAATAATAAAATATTATATTGCAAAAGTTTATTTTATTTGTTTGTGATTTTCAATAAATTGTATGAATCCTAGATAATGAACTAGCAAATTATAAAAGTGATTTTCAATTATTGCATTACACTTATCTGATTTGCAAAAACAGCTTTGCATTTTAATAAGATTTGAATTAAATATATTTCAATTAATACTTTAATAGTATAATACGACCAAATCATTGATAAATAAAATGTATTTAATATAATAGTTGTAAAAAAAAGTATCAAAGTATTAATATTTAATGAATTGAGTAATTAAATAATTTGTAAAGCTACTACGAATTATATGTTAATTTCTTATAATATTTTAAAACGTGTTTGATCTGATCCAATAATGTATATAATTTTGATGAACTTTAGAATTAAAAAAAAAATTACCTTCAAATATTTAATTAGTTAGTTAAACTAAGGAATTGCTTAAGGTATAAAATTTTTATCATCATATATAAAAGTTTAAAATTTTCAAGGCTGAATGGCATATTTTATGTGTAAGTACAACTTTATTTATAACTTCAAACAAGAAGTAAGGTAAATATAAAGATGAAAACCTTCCTAATATTATAATATTGTTTGTGTTTAAGAAGAAACATGAGTATAATGAAACATTATTGATCATTCATAATGTATTCCTCCGCTAGTATAATGAAAGATCATGGCTTACGATTATTTCACTAGCTTAACAAATATTCTTTCTATGAAATAATCTGTCTATTTTGAAAAACTAAATTATATTTATCTAAGAAAGAAAATTTTATTCTAGTCTTTGATTTCGTAATTATTTAGTAGTGTTTTTTCCTAAGTTAAAAAATTTAAGTTAAACCTTTTTTTATTTATTTAATTTCATGGCATTTATATGTGTGTAATATTTTTGGTAAAACTATATAGTTATAAGAAATTACCTTAAAACGTTGCTTAAAAGTACTAAGTAACGCCATACAATTATATTTTGTTTATCATACATACACACCTTTTTATATGTGAATCCTAAAAAAAGTTATCATCGACTACTCTGTACGTATTCGTAATTATGTAAATGGAGAGTGCGCATGAACACAAGTTTTAAATAGAAGTCCTTACTTTAAAAGATCGAATTTCTTTGTCAGCCAATAGATAATATTTAAAACGATTGAGGATTTTAATTATGTATACTTAAGAATATGATTAGACTAATTAAAATATATCGTATTAGTAACGTTTGATACTATACATATTAGTGAGTCCTACGTATCGGTTGACGTTCACATAACCCCAATCAGAAGTGAAATTGAGGTCGCATTTGATAGTGAAACAAATACTCCAGAGAAATCGAGCGTATTTTTGTACGTTACACAGGCATGATGACAAAGAGAAAACACTCCAAATAGACAATGTTAGTAAATTCACTACTGCGATAACTTTTTCATCTTTCACATATGCTAAATAAACATTTTTTTGGCCGACCGTTGATT
The DNA here is from genome assembly GCA_018907135.1 of Kradibia gibbosae. Taxonomy (NCBI): domain Eukaryota; kingdom Metazoa; phylum Arthropoda; class Insecta; order Hymenoptera; family Agaonidae; genus Kradibia; species Kradibia gibbosae. The sequence continues at coordinate 27,569,922 of JACCHX010000003.1, read as the reverse complement.
AGATTGATTCAAAATTTGCTGTACCTGTTATATGCATTTATATGCATGAATATATTTTTCCATTTTTATTATAAATAAGTAAAAAATGTCCTTATATGACTATATAAACAGTTTTTCTGTCTTACCTTTTATGAAAAAAAATTGTAATATTGTAATTGTAGTGAAACATAATACTGCTAATATTGTACATAGTTAACTGCTAACGAAGAACTATAGATAATAGTTCTATGAAGAGTAGAGGTTCTATATTCAAGTAGAAAATTTTGTAATAGTTGGCACTTCTGCATTTGAATGCTCTGAGTACTCGAATTCCCTAATATTGCATATATTGAAGTAGTAAAGGTGAGCAAGATATGACTTATAAATGGTAAAATAGCTTTCAATTTTATCGAGTAATCATTTAATTATTGTAAATCCATTTTATATTGCTATTGATTAATCTTGTCATCGTGATTCAGTTACGGCTGTAGAAATTCAGATTCTTCTTACTCAGTTGGACATTGAAATATTATTGTAAATCCAAGTTTCAATTTAACATTATTAAACACTGGTTTTTAATTTAATTTAGCGATTAGTCCATGAAGAATAGAAATTTTAGATCTTTTACAGAATCAATGAATGTTCGCAATACTTTTGTACCATCCAGATATGAAATATCGATGTAAGTTTTTTTTTCTGCAGATTACTACATCTATCTCCTTCTGAATTTCTACTTATAATATTTTTACTTGCTTTAATGCTACTACTTTATGTTCGCTCTTTTTTTCTGCATTGCTTCTTCTTTTTCGTACATGACGGTATTTATATTATGATTAGAGCCCAAAAACCTATTTATTTTCAAACACATCAATATATAATTAAAAAATCAGCATCAAAAATTGATTTCTCTAGGCATACTGTAAAATTGAGGATTTGTTTCGATATATACTCCCATTAACAGTAATATTTTGTACTTTATGGAGTATTTATATGGTTATTGTTCCCAATGGATTCATATTAAAACTTTAGAATCTATTCTTGCATTGAGACAAAATATCATTCATATTCAAATATAATGGCTTTACCCGACGCATTTAACACTGATAAAAACGAAAACTGAGACAATGGCCATAAATATAAGCCTTCAATATTATTTATTTTTTATAAATTGAATATAAAGAACAGATATATATAAATGCTCATTTGAAAATAAAAAATATTCCACATTATTATCCGAAATATTTTTTACGATAAATAAAAATGAACTTTAAAATCATGTAATTACCATTTAATATTATTAATAAAAGGGAACTCGCTTTCAAAATTATGTATATCCTATACTTATATGGATACTACGTAACACTATTTGAAATATATTTAATTATTTAAATATAAATTAGTACTTTTTATATATAAATGATGAATGTCAATAAAAGCATTTTTTTTAATTAAATGATATTCAAATTGATATTTAAATAGATTTTTAAATTAAAAAAATTCTTTCCTTCTAAGTGTATATTATATTATAACCTACAGTTTCATTGTCATTCTGACTGAATGTAGCTCGAACTTTTACGTGGTTTTCTGACGAATCCTTATAGCTATTGATAATTTATTGCTAATCTCTGAATATGGAGGATTTATTTTCAGCAGAGCCTCCTTCATTTTTTAAAATATTAAATTTTTTTAAGTCTTTTCACTTCATTGATTAATTAGTGATTCTAAAGTTGAATTTCTTGAAAATTTAGGTATTATTGTTACATTTACAGAATTTTGTTTTTATTCGTCAACACGAAAATCTTCTGCGCGAATTTTTCATTTGTTGCCTACATAACTTGCGTGTGTAAATTAGGCAATATATATTATTTGCTTCTATTGACCTTGACGTATTAATAATTTACGTGCTGCATTGATGTTTGACTCAATCTGTTGGACATTAGATTGACAAATTGTAGTAAGTGTAATATTCTAAATTATGTTAATAAACCAAGTTTCATTGGTAGTATCCAGTCTGTAAAAATTAGACATTTATATGAGGATGCCTCTGGCAAAACTTACAGAAGGTTTATGTAGCTTAGATTTACAGTTTTAAGCACATCATCCCTAACCTCATCTTGACCCGAAACTCTTTTGCTTCATAATAATAGTATGGACTTAACGCATTATAGTTCTATAATAAAAATTATGGTTATGAGTCATTAAGGCCCCTTATATGCGGGAACAATAAAGGTTTAATAATTATTACGACTGGTAGAAATTTAAGATTTGAAAAATTTTATAAATCCAACTATTTAAAAATTAGTCTGATTTCTAGAATAAGTTATTAACTTATTTTGTAATTTTTAAATTCATACGATTTCTTATTAAAAATATTTATATTATAGTAGACACTTGTTATATTATATTAATGAAATTATATTAATAAAAATTTTGCTGTGAAATTAAATTCTTTATCACAACTTGCAATAGATGCATAAAGTGAGTAAACTATGTAAGTATTCAATTAATATTCAAATAAACATATAAATAATTAGAAAAATATTTTTGCTTCAATAAAATAGAAACACTAGAATTTAATATTTACAATCTAATAAAAAATGTTAATAATGGTGAACTGTTCATGTTAATGTCTCTGTACTGTTTATATAATGTTTTTTTGGTTATTACTAACAATTACTGTGTTTTATAAAAATATAAAATATTTAACTTATATTATTAATAAACAGGTTAAATATTTGGATTTTGCGTCACTCTGTCTTTTCTATCTTTTTCTCTCATACACACATTCTCTCTCTCTTTGAAACTCACGTAACTTACGTTCCCCTACCTCCTTTTTCTCCTCTAGTTGACCGACGTCACCTAGAACGATGTACTGTTCACGTTTTGTGCATACTGTTTACTGACCAAACCCGCTTTGTTATACCCTGACATTTTTTTCTAAGCTTAAATCCTCCCTTAAAGATACTCCATTTTATTGTAATACTTTTCTGTAATTAGCTGTAAAACATTTTTGTTAAATAAATAGTAGAAACATAGTTAAAAACTCTAATAGTTTGGGCCTATCTTATCTAACGCCCTTCACCCTCGTGCCCCTTCCCAAGCAACCGTAGCCAGACGTCGAGCTGTCCGATCAGGAAGATTCAACGTGCACAGGATAAGAATCGTGAGTTGTCCACTACCTAACACTCCTTAACTCTTATAAGTTTAGAAATAAGAGTAGGGTTATCATTACAAAAATAAAATCGCCCTTGAAAAATAGGACTAGTGGTATCGTATCTATTAATATAACTAATAAATCTTAGCATTTGTATTGCAGAAAATTGCTAGAATACTTGATCATGATATCTTTTATTTTACTAACTTTTCTATTTTTTTTAATTACGCTCTTTGGATAGTATTATTCAGTTGAATTTCTATCAATTATAATATTTTAATTGACAATGAACACTTCAACAATATAATCACTGATTGCCAATTCTTACTAAAGTTTCAAATGATATTTGGGTCGAAATAAATTTCAAATTTGTTCTGTTTTGTCAAATTGTAAATGTTCATGGTACTCTATGGAATATCTAATATGTACTTATATTAATTGAAAGAGACAAATTTTAAATTATATGCAACAATTTTTATTGTTGCAACGCGAGACGGATAAATTTTGTTATTTCATTAGTTCGTGATAAATTTTTATTTTTATTACGTATATATATAGACATTTGAACTTTATATAAATATGTACGTAAATGATTTGACACTAATATGTTAATTTAATCCACTTTTATTTAGAAATTTGAATCTTATTTGCATTTTCATTAGAACAGTTTTCACTTTACATTTTATCTTTTTTTTTAATTGACATTTTTATAGGTCATTCTTAGTCCTCTTGGCTATAATGTTCCTGGTTTCATAAAGTGTAACGTTCGGGTAACCTACGAATTTAAAATTTGATATCTAAGTGAATTTTAAAATATTTTTTGGTTAATAATTTTCAAACAAACTATATAAATTTTAAATTAAGGCAAAAAAAATTTTAATTTATATTTCTCAAATATAGTAAACTCATAAAATATTATAGAGAGAATTATGTAATCATTTAACTTTGATCCTCTTTGTAAATATAAATTTTAAAGCCAGTGAATGTAAACATTTGATACAGTACCTGTTAAATCAGTCAATAAAAGTTTATTCTTCTTCTACTACGACAAATGTGTCACTATAGTTGCAGCTATTTTTATCTGATAAATTTTTATATTATTTTGATCAAAATAGGATAATAAATGCTAATTAGATGTGAGAAAATTATAGTTATCTGTCACTGTTTTCATAGGGTTTTAATCACTTCAGAGAATAACGATTTCAAGAAATATAAGAAAGTGCAGCCACTAATTTTTAGAAACACGTAATAAATTTAAATGTAAAAAATTTTCAGGATTTCTATTAATTATTTTTCTAAATAAATAAATATAAAAAATACAAAAAGTAAAATAAAATTTCTGTACAATATGATTGATATTCATGTAGTATACTGTAAAAGTCGTAATGTGTATAATACGAAATGCAATACGAAATATAATACGGAAATGATAAGTTTTAGAAGTTTTAAAAGATTATCTAGTGAATTGAGTAATATAAATATTGTTCATAAATATTTTTGTAGCCTCATATAAAATAGTAATTTTTTAGTAAGTAATTTCATTTCCCAGTAGCAGTAACATTATTTAAAAACTGCTTGTGTAGTTAGAATCTACAATAGAACTATGTTTTTAAAAAAAAATCATTACATATATTTATACATGTTGCATAATCGCAAAAAATTACAATCATTATTGGTCTTACGTACTTCAAATCAACCTATATTTTTAATTAAGCAAAAATTTAAATAACTTTTATTTGTAATCTGTGAGTTTTATTCGGTTTTAAGTTTCAATTTTTACATCGTTAAATATATTATTTCAGTCGAAATGTCGTATATATACTATTAATATATATATATGAATATCATATATGTATATGTGTAATAGATTAAAAAATATGTTTCATATATTGAATGATAAAAATGATGATAATAAAGCCTATTTATTATTCAATACAACGCTATTATAGAAGTATTGACATGAATTACAACAGAATCCCGATCCAATTAAGAATTTCTGTATTTTTAAAACGATAAGACTTAACTTTCGTAGTTTTAACAGTTGTTTATTCAAAACATTCATTTTGACTAATTATTTAAATGATATACGTTTTATTCTAAAAGAAATTTTGGTGTTGATTAGTACGTAAGAGCTGTGAAATATGTAGAGTTTTTACGTGCAACGTGCAGTTGCAATGATGCCTATGATGTAAAGTAGAAATAATCAGAAAAGTGTGTTTAGTGTTTTATCAACATTTACATTTATACAGGAATGTTTATGCAGGAATATTTATACACAATTACGTAACGAGATAAATCGAAAAGGATTACTTTTAAATGAATTGACATCGTGAAGTGGATGTTTCAAAACATTAAAAAAAAAATATTTTATATGTTTGTATAGTGTTTTCATATTTAAAGAGCTTAAAATTTTATTAATTTACTTTAAAAGAATTATTTATTTAAAAATACTATGTACTTGAAAATATACTATAATTGTTAAATTATGTTTATAATTTTGATTAATATACAGAATTTTCACATTTTAAATTAAGAGATTATTAAAGAAATATTAAAAAAATATTATAAGATCAAAGAAGCCCTTTTTCAAATAAATGTAGAATTATTTTAACTAGAATTTTAGAGTACTACAAACAAATCTAGTATTGCTTAGTCTTTTTTTAGCCAATTATAGATTTATATGCATCTTAAAAAAAAACGTAAAATAGTTACGTTTAGTTTGAAAAACCTAGAAACTTATAATTATGTTATAGACACTAAATACTGTCGTTAACTAAATAAAAAAAGAAAGTGTTCATGCTTTGAATTACGTTTACATCAGACTTTATTAAATCTTATATATAATTAATATACAAGTTTCTCATAATTGTTTATTTTTGTTTGTATTATATCTTTCTATATTTACTTATTATTCGTCTAAATATGCTAAATATTGGAAACGTTGTTGATTTTTAATTTTTATTGAAAACTGAAATATAATCATAAATTTATATAATTATAATGTGTAACAATTACAATATCATTATAAACCTGCATTTAATTTTCATTACGATGAGTTACATTGATGAATATTTATTTTTAAAACTTGCTCATAAATACCTATAAATATGTAATTATTCATTTATATGCATAGAATTGATTAATTTTTGATACAATAATATATATTTATAATCATAAAATTAGAATTACTGTAGATAGATATTCGAGAATATAAAATATTAAAGGTTAAAATAAATTTTTTACAATAAAATTATATCTAGGAACTCCAGGATTCACGGTTTTATTTTTATAGCTATTATACTTTTTTTTTAATTATATCTTTTTTATGCATTCTACTTTTATATATTATAGTATAATATGGAATAAAGTAAAAGAAGCAATAGAATAGAAGTAAAGCAATAGAAAAAAATTAATTATAAATAATTTCCTACATATAGTGACAAAATTAATTTTTTTTTAAATAACAGTGTAATTGAAAATTTCATTGTATATTGTTTATTTTATCAGAACTATTATTTAATAAAATTTTAATGAAAAAGGTTTCAATTTAATAAAATTAGATTTCTCTCTGAAATAAATAAATAAAAATATACTTTGATTAAATTTAATATAATAAAATTCAGAATTAGAAAGTTAAGGACTCAAGCTTGTAATTTGATTATTTACATGCTTATAAATATAGTATAAGGTATAAAAAAAATTAAATTTTTTCCAAATATTTTTGATATAGTATACCAATGCAATGCAATAAAACTGTCATTATGTAGATATATTGAATAGAAATTGTATATTTTTTATTTGTTAGTTAATTTTTTAAAGTAATAAAATATTCTGTAGCATAAAAATCATTTTTCATTAACAAAAAGTTACCAGTTAGGTGTAAATAATTGCACTATATTAGTAAAAGAAATATACGGAAACATTTGAATCTATTATTTTCATTTCTTGCTCTACTATATTTGCGTTTGTTTCAATTTATTAATAGCAATCAAAGTGTATTTACTGTATTGTAATGAATGAGGAAAGTTTTGCGAGAATATATAAAAACAATATTCAAGACCTTTAGGTTTGCAAAATGAAGGAATTTAGAAGCTTTAAAAATGGTTGAACAGGAAAGAGAAAAAGTGCTTGGAGAAAGCTTGCGCGCTCCCAGAAGAGATAAGGATAAAAAGCGAAAGAGAGCGACAAAAAGAAAGAGAGAGAGAGAGAGAGAGAATGAGGGAGAAATAAGCTCACGGCAGACTGCGTGTGCGTGTGTGTGTATATGCATGGTTGGATTTGAGGAAGAGAGAAAGAGAGAGAGTGAGGGAGTGATGGAGCGATGGGATAAGGCGCTAAGGGGACAAGGCAAGAGGGGGTTAGGGCGCGAAGGGGATAGGGTGAGAGGGAGAGAGAGATATAAAGAGAATCGCGGAGCATAAGAGAATCAGGCAGGCAGCGGGAGAATGAAAGCAGTCGCCTCCGACCCGTCGGGCTGTCGAGAGTACCAGGGTTGCGCGGACGTCGTCTGCGCCGTCTTTTCGGCTTCAACTGTCATTATACTATTACGAGGCGTACGACTTATAATATATACAATATAAAGTAGCTTACGGTTGCGCACATGGTTTTAGATTTGCTCTTTTAGTGATTCGTGACGGGACTTCACCTATCTTCTTTCATTGTACGAGATTTCAAAACATGCTCGTTAATGGACTGCGATACCGACCCCTTCGTGTGCTACTTGTTTTCCAATAATTACAATTTACTTTGCTATTCATATTTTTATCGATTTATTTATTGTGAATATTGGCTATGAGTTAATATGCATAACAAACTGTTCGACTGCGTCAATTATTATTTAAATTTTTAAAACTTTACATCTATGACTTGTCAGATTTTTTTCCTATTTCAAAAATAGTGTGACAACATTGACGTAATTTTGATTGTCTTAATTTAAAATACTGATATTTTTTAAAGATAAAATTATGTGGGTTACATTGAGGAGCAAGTATTTTTCTTTATATTAAATCCTTTGATTTTAAACGTTATGACATGTTTGATGTATCATAACATTATATTTAACGTTTTTCCAAAAATTATTTATTTAGAAATTTAATTTTAAAATATCAAATTTGTATTTAATATCGATTAATACTGTAGCTAAAATTTTAAAATCATAGTTGTACGTCAATGTAAGCATTTTCTATTACAGTTACAAATGCTTAAAGAACAAATTCATTACATGTATTTTTTTGAAGTAGTGGATAAGGAGAGTTAACACATTATTAATTTAAAACATCAGAACGGGATTATATCGATTAATACTTAATCTTCCAAAAGAGCAAAGCTATATATATATATATATATATATATATGTGTGTGTGTGTGTGTGTGTGTGTGTGTGTGTGTACATATATATACATTTTAATATATATATATATATATGTGTTTATGTATATGTTTGTGTTCTTTTATGAGTGCTATACTCTCTCTTTTTCTCTATACCATCAAATATATTTTAAACTACTTACTTCGTCTCTGTAAACTAAATTTTTAGAGTTGTTAAATATTACATATAATAAGCTACACGTGTAGTAGCCGATACATCCTGACTTACTCGAATAAATTTTGCAGTGTTGGTAACATAATTAATCAGTAACAATAAGATATGACAAGGATTCGAGTACATTATGAGCTGACACGTATTTTTTAATACTGTTTTATAATATTAGTGACAAATAATTGCTATTATTACTTTTTTGCTTTATTTGTAAACAGGTGAATGCGCAAAATGAAAAAAAAAAAAAATAAATGCTGCGATCGGAGCGTAACAATTAGAGATTGCCGCGTCAAACTTTAAAATGCAGATGGCGCATGCGCCGAATATAAAGACTATACAGGAACATTTGGTATGTATCTTTTCATCTTATTCTAATTAAACTAGATTGCGGATATTGAAGATGTAGGCTTTTTTCAAAATTTCAATTATTATTTATTATAATTATCATATAATATTTAATTTTATGATTCAATATCAATTAAGTTGTAAAGTATCTTAAAAATTATGAATAATTCTTTTTTCATAAAATTGAACTTGAATTGAAATTTATGTAAAATTTATTTAAGAATATAAAGAATAATTAGGAAGATGAGGAGAAAGGAAAGAAAAGAGATAAGTTAGTAAAGATAATATCAATGACATATTTGAGGTTTTGATATATATATATATATACAAAAATATAATATATTAACAGATACAATTTTGCATAGGATTTATTAAGAGAGAAGACACCAACACTTATGGATATAATAAAAACAACAAGTATGATAATATATAGTATGATATATATAAGCATGATAATATAAATTTATGAATGAAAGATTAATATTAAAACATTTGAATACATTATCGAAACGCGGTAATACATATCAAATTGGAATGTGAGTACGTGAACATATTACATGCTGTATTGAATTACGACATACACAACCAAAAAATTTTATTACTTGCAAGTTTACGAACTAGAAATAAAAATTTGACATGTAATGCAATAAACACAATAGTTGAACGTAAACTATTTAAGCTAAATTTTAAGTGTCAAACATATAAAGTTAATATTTAAATATATTTCTTAAACATTTTAAAAACACAGTGAGAATAGAAAGTTCATAAATTAATGCTTATCATTTATAAAATAAAAGACAGTGTAAAAAGTGTCAGTGGTATTTATAGATGTTAAATGTGATATTTAAACTAAAAAAAAATTATATTGATAATAATATGCAAGGGGTTTGAAAGAAGTACTTTGTATTGTATTTAAACCAGTAGGTGTATAGTACATAAAAATTTATATATTACCGTCATATTTAACGAGAGTATCAATGAAAAATACTTATATGAAGTCTGTTAAATATTATTAATTACATTTTTAAATTGTGATGAAAAATCTAAAGAAAATTTTTATAAATAGCAGTAATCAAGCATAGAGGAAAATTTAAAAAATTACGTAAATTATAAATTTATATACATTTAGTCAAAGAATACCAATGCACGTCAACATTAAGAAAGCAGATCTCACATATAGTTTTATACTAATAAAAATAAAAACAAATTAGTAACTAATACATTTATGACATATATATACAAGTCAATAGTAATTATAATAATTATGCTTCGATCATAATACAAAGGCAGAGGAAAAGTACTAAACTTTAACAAAATACATTAGCAGAAGAGAGAAATTTGCATTATTATAGATTGTTGAAAGAAATTTTCAACCCAATTTTTGTTATAAAAGAATGGCCGTAAGAGACAACAATGATTTGAATCAGGTTAGTATCTGTGCATGTATATCTTTATAAAAAATATTTTAAATAAAATTTAATTTATTACTAACACTTTTACGCTAAATAATATAAAAGGAAATGGAGAAATAACATTCGTATAGTGCAGTATATTTTAAAAGAATATATTTTTACTTATACAGCATTTATTTATAAAAATATTTATATTTATATTATCGTATTGTATTATATTTTATAAAATAAATTTACACTCATTAAAAAAGATATGATACAGATTATTATACACTGATATGTATATAAATAATCGGTTGATTATATTTTGATATTGTTTCATCTTACAATATTATATAATTAAAATATTATATTATAAAAAGTAAAATTATAAAGTTTTAAATGATATTATAATTTTTTATCTTATACATAAATTAGTTATAATAAGAAATAATACATTATCCATCTATGTTGATGAAAATTCAAATGAATATTATAATCATTTAAAATAATATGATTTCTAAACATTTCTAATAACACACTTATCACTATTCATTTGTCATGCAAAAAATTATACTTATTATATTTGTGGTATACATTGACATAAAAATATCCTGGTTTCAAAAATTTAAAAATTATTATATAACAGAAATTGTAAATACATGAAGATATAACTTTAATTTGATCAAAAATATTTATTTATTTTAACAAATTTAAAACAAATAAAAAATTTTTTTCATTAAAATTAAATAAAATTGTTTATCAAATATGAAAATATAACAATAATCTGATTAGGGGTCATCATTTTTATGAAATATCATATTATTGCATTAACAGTCTCTTCTACTCAAGAATTTTATTAATAAATGAGTATAGTGTTTATTAAATTATAAATCTAACTGAAACATTTTTATTGAAAAAGCCTATGCTTCAAATAAATTTCTTATAACAAATTCTTATAAAAATAAATATTCTTATAACGAAATGTTTAAAAAATTAAATTAATATGAAAGGATATTTGAAATGCATTTAATATGGGTTTACATAAATAATAATTATATAAAAAAATATAACATGCAACAGCCAAGTACTTCGGATGCAGTTAATTCTGCAGTTTTCATCTAGAATCATTTAATTTAGATTACGTTACGTAAATTTAAAAATATAAATACAAGAATATAATATAACAGATAGGATAGTATTATGGAGCAATCATAAAATATTATAATAAAAAAATTAAATTATTAATTATAAATTAAAATAATTGTATTATTTATATTTTATAAATATAGAAACATCTTCTAAAATTAAAAAAAAAATTGTTTTCAAAATTTGTATTAATGTAAGGCCACAATGCTTTAAATATTAAGATTATATTTGTTTATTAAATTAAATTGCATCAATTAATTTTATTACGAAATTAATTTTAGTGATTTGTTAATGTAAATAATCAAATACTAATATTTTAAATAGTCCTATCATAAAACTATCATAAAATTATATTAGCGTCAGTTCAATACATATTTTATGTTAGATAAATTCAACAAAATCTATGTGAATTACAATTCAAATGCTGAAAGGTTAAGTTAGATTTTGTGGATATTGCTATATATCGTTGTATATATTCATGAATACAGAAGTATTGGAAATTGAGGATATGAAATTATTTTTTAGATTTTATGATTTTTCATATTTTCACCCAATTAAAAAATTAACCGTAATTAAATAATATAATAAATCATGTACACCTTTTTGCATATTTTACTTATAATGGTAAAACTATAGCGGCGGTATATTGAGTTTGCATGAAATAATCGTTTAGGTAAAATTTCAAGTAACATACATAATTCAATTTAATGCTTTTATGAAGATTGGCATTCCTTTAAAATTACTTCCAAAAAATTGTATTCTATATTATAAGAACAATACGATTACCTAATAATATTATGTATATATGTAAGAAAAGTTATATTATGGAAATAAATTTTCCAATGTTATGATTGTGTAAAATCTATTTAATCACATAATAGAAGAAAAAAACCCTACTTTAACAGACTAGCCGATTTTTGTAAAAAAAAGAAAGTTATTCGTGCATTAGATTATCTGTCATCATCTGCAAGCAAGCAATTCAGTACTCAACTAGTCTATAGAACAGATACTAAAAAGTATGTCAAGATATATGTTAGGTAATTAACGACCGAAGGATTCTCTGCTAGATCCATTACTCTGTACTACTACGTTGAAGTAGCTCTTTAATTTAATATAATGACATGAATTTGAAAATCTTTAGAAAATATTACATATAAAAGAAAAAGGTAAAAAATTAAGAAAAAAATAATTAACATAAGATAAATTATACGATAATAGAAATATAAAGTTTAAAAGTCAGATTAACTATATTTGTATAATTATAAATTGAACATTTAGCTATTATCTGTATTAATTAGTCATAAAGATACTGCGTAAATTAATATGTGTCTTAGAATATAGAAATTTAGAAAATCGCTTGTTTTAACTATTTTAAATAAAACTGATAATGAATTAAAATATTTAAAACATTTTTGAATTAGATAATAAAATTTTACATAATAATATAGGAAAATTACAAATTTTCTAATAAATAATTTAAAGGAATTTATTATTCGTTTAAACTATACTAATATTTGTTATTTTATAATAGAAAAATGCTAGTGTATAGTTGTATGTAAAAAATTTCGTTATTTATGGTATGTACGTAGTTTATTAATTTAGTGTTTTAATTTTTTTTCTTCTTAACAATTATAACATCAAACTTTGATTAAAACTATGCTTATTCTTCATTTGAGATCACATTAAACAGTTTTTAAAAACCATTTTTAAAACTTTTTTTGCATCTGTTAAATATAAATTAATCACTTTAACCTTATTCAAGATTATAACAAAATTTGTTGTCATTTAGGGAATCCCATCATTGAATTTATAATATTAATTTTAAAAAGAGTAGTAAATGTTAAAAATGATTTAAATAATATAAATAACGTGCCTGAAATAAACGAATGAATCTTATCTCTTATCTTAATCTTAATCTTATAATTGTAGAACTTAATTTTTTCGAAGAAAATTTCTGGAACATTTAATATTTTTATTGCATTAGCTTATTCCACGACGTAAATAAAGTTCACTAAAAAATTATAGAACGCCCTTTATCGTTATGACGATAAAGGGCTTTATTATGCTGTAAAAAATTCTAACTTTCACCAGAATTCTTTAACTGGTTCATCAGTATTGTCTATTTTCGATTGCTTGAAACATTGATATGTTATGATTACACTTGGATAACCTTTCATTTGTCTATCTTTTTTCTTCATTTCCCTTCTATAGACTTTTTATTTGTATTTTGTATGTGATTAACGTTTATGTAATATATATCGTTACTATATTTGTTAAAAAAGATTAAGTATTTGTTAGATATTTCGGTAGATGTTTTAATGATTAAGAATCCAATTATGAAATGAAACTTTTTAATATACAATTTAAAGCATTGATAAATATAGGAAAATTTAACAATTTAATATTTAATCTCATATCGAAAAGAAGGATTTTTGGAGCTATGCTGTTATTGATATTAAATCAACAATTATCATTGCCTAATATACTATGTAAAAATGAAAATAAAGGATAGAAAGTAAGAAAGTCTTTTTTGCAATTTCAATATTACTAACTTTTATTGATAATTAGTATATCAAGAGTAAGTAAGTACTTATATGATACAAAAATATTATACTATGACTAAGATATTTTAGCATTTGAACGATATTGTATTCGACTAATACACCAAAATTTATGCCACTATTAATATTCCGATGAAAAGATATTTTATACTTTTTTCGTGATTTTGATTTTTTGAGCTCAAATCATATAGTTCTTCTCTTTTAGTCTTTCTCATTTCGCACAAATTGAAATACAATGATAATATTATAAGTTATTCGTATGTTATTTTGCCCATATAATTCATGATAATAAGTTCGAGAATAAAATATTCACACCGTTATACTAAAATAATGACATACGAGATAAGTCCAGAACGTTGTTCGTTTGCGACAAATATAGTCACCCGCGACGTTAGCATTTATTTCCAAATTGTACCTCCCCCTTCAACTTATTCCGAAAATACGAACTAAAGAATGATAATGTGTATTGGGACATTGTGCAGTCGCATTGCACTCAACAGGTGGAGTTGATGCCAAAATTGTCCTAGAATTACATTGATAAATCATCGGGCGCTCGCGCAATCGGGAATTATGTAAAAGCCTCTGGGATTGCGGGCACATACAAACCTGGCCCACCTTGTAATCCTTCTGCCAATGCTGGCATGCCATTGTAAACTATTTAGCGATCTATTACTAAGTTAATAGATGCAATTGTACTTTTATTGTGTCACTTTCTTAAGACTTAAATTATATGAGTTCTTACTTATTTATAACGATTATTAGGCTAGTTTTTATTCATGATATAGATTTATGATACGTAATAAAAATTTTTTTATAATTTATAGCAAAAATAATTCATTTTGTATCATCTCAAATTTATTTTGTTGTTTAATTATATCGTATTTTTGAATGAATACAGAACAAGAGACGTAGAATATCTGAATTCGTATTGAAAGCCAAATACTTGTTTATATAAAAAATGATATTTCAAGTTTTTGTTTCTCTAAAAAATAAATTTTTAATATTTTTGCAAATATTTGTTATTGCAGTACGTAATATAAATATATGCACATAATAAAGTAATTCAATTTTTTTTAAGAACTTGCTTCATATGTGCTGATCAATTCTTTCGTCATTTGTTTTATTTTTACACTAAGTACAATTTTTCAATTCGGAAACTTATTTTAAACTTAAACAATAGAATAATTATATAAGTTTAGATATACGATGAAATTTAATATATGAACTATACGAGGATTCATAGAGATTTATTTTTAGCCCTGCATTTTCACACAAACTAGTATTCAGAATTTTCTATACTTCAGTAATTTTGGGCTTAAAAAGAGTAGAAGTTAAATTAAATCAAGTTTTAATTTAGTTATGACAATGTTGACTTGTTTTAAAATATAGTTGAGTTTGGTATTATTACAACGCTTTTCATTGAAAATTATTTTCTAAATTCGAAATGTAAAAAAAATTTCTAAATGCACAATTACAATACGTATATGTAATTAATCTTGTATTATTTTTTTTCTAAACATGTAATATAATGTATAATTTATTGCTTATTCTTTCTTTTTTATCAAGTGGTATTGTATTTAAAAAATTCTTAAAAGATAAAGTTTGAAAGAATTACAGCTGCTCCATGGCATCTCTTAGTGAGTTAGATACAGATATTTATGTGATCGCTTTCAAAAAGTATATATAGCGTATGATTAATGTACTCATTGGCTTTGAAATGCTACATACGTATTAAGAGATTAAGATTACTTTGGATATCAAATGTATCGAGTTCTATGAAGTGTCTGTTATGTTACGATCTAAATTAATGGCTAATTTACTCATATTTTATAAGAGAGTTTTGGTAACAGAATGTTCAAACTTTTCGGTTTTCAAAAGTTTTATTTAATATTAAAATAAAAAGTTTTTTTATTGTACTTAATGGAATTGACTTTTTTAATTAACTTTTTTATAAGTAATTGATAGGTTACATAAAAAGTTATGTGTATAACAGTAGTTATATATTTTTATTAACAGTAATATTAAATACTTTACTTCGTTAATCGTAACGTTTATAATACAAGAATAAGACTTTGTTATTCGCTATTCCAAGTACCAAATGTATATAATTGTGTAACAACATTATACATCATAAAATTTTTGTAGGTATATAAATATTATACTAACTGGACATATTAAATGATTTAATGACCAGATGATTTTAATTTATAAAATTACCGAACTTATGCATTTCTGTGGATGCTTGGATATGGATGTGTATCGATTGACAACTGATTGCTTTACTTCTAGAATCCCTGTAAGTCATATGAATCATGTTGCCTCTGTCTTTCATTAGCCTCATTTGATCTTGTAATCACCCACAGACCAATTTTGAAGCGACATTCGGACATCGTCACACCCTCCCCCACAATCTTTCATCATCAACCATGAAACCCTCCATTCGTGGACTTCCCTCTTTTTTATTTTTTTAGATCGACATGCCGGAGAACAGACAGCGGGTAGTTTTGCAATGGGTATTGCCTTATCTATATTCAGAATAAGGCACGATACACGTCTGCCACTGGGGAGACGCTAAGTTTACAGCGATTGAATTTGCCGTGCCAGTACTAAAAGTGGAAAGGATGTCGGCGGTCCTGAACGTGGAAGACTTCATTTAGTTAATTCCCATGAGAAAGTAGGAAAGCGAGTCCTTCGCTCATTTTTTCTTTTTTATCGATGTTCTCAGGAACTCCCCGTGAGGCTTCCGTGAACTGTATGCAGACGTTTACAAGACCAAAAGAAAGATATATAGGGATGGATAAATGGAACTGGAATTATAAGTAATGGCACGTGCAAGGTCATGGTTATTCAGTTCCTGTTGGGGCGACACAATGGTCTGGATGGGAAAAGAGGAAGTTGTTTAAAAAGTACATCCTTTCGAATGTGATTTATTATGAAAAAAAATATGAGGTCGCTTACAAAGTCGTTTATCGACATCATTAGATGGCAATAAAAAATAAGCAAGTAATTAGTAAAGTCTCACGAATATCACTGATAAGAAATATTGGAGTTTCAAAATAATTTTTATTTTATATTAATTTATATTAATCTTATCAGTAATTTCAATTAACCCATCATAATAGAGAATTGCAGTCAATAATATTGCTTATTTCTGTTAGGTTTTTAACTTGAATCCTAAATATTTGAATTACGCAAATAAACAAATTATTTATTGCTATTTAACAAATGGAAAATAATAGTATAGTATATACCACGAAAATTTTAAAGGCAATAAATTATCTGTCATCCCTTATGAAAAATCAAGTATCTTCTTGGGAACAGTTTTCTTATTTCTATTTCTCTCCTTTTTTCCCCTACCTTCTCTTTAAGAGTAGAAGATCTTGTATTGCAGGCACAACGTAACTTATTACGCCTTTCGAATTTATGAGGCAAAAGAAAATCTTGCTAAGGAATAGTATATAACAAATAAGAGGGGACAAGTCGTACGTCAATGGTGAGTTCACAGGGATTTCTTCCCTTCTGTTTCTGTTTATACTGGTATCGTCGAACTTATTCTCATAATACAATTGCAGTATTTCATTGCATTTTTTTATTCTCTCATCCGATAACAATGTATAACTATACAATTTTTTTTATTTTTGCAACTTGATTTTTTAAATATTGAATACATATGTATTATTTTGTTACAGTGTAAAAATTAAAAAAATAACTATCATTGTAGAAAACCATTTATTAGATATTTGAATTAATAATGTTCAATTATATAATTAAATACACATAAAATTAAAAAAGGCCTGAATTTCATACTATTTTCAGTACTTTAGTTCTATTAAATACTATTAATGTATTTTAGTTTATTAGAACGTAATCATAACAAATTTTAAAATCAATAAATTCATTCATCCATCTTATAGAGGAAATATTATAATTTAAATAAATTTGTAATTTGAAATTAACAAGTATATAATAAGTAAGTATAGGTATATAATATACAAGTATATTAAAATTATAGTTTGATAATTGTTTGATAATTACTTTAATTATTGTAAAAAAGATGGCGCTACAAATTTAAACACCAATATGTCATTACTTTAATTTGAGTCATAAAATTAATTATTGATATCTTTAATAAGAAAAAAAAGTATTTTAAGGAAAATATTAACATTTTTTAATGTTTATAATATTATGTCGTAGTGTGATTGAAAAATTTTTCATTTCAATGTATTAAAAAATTTATTTTATAATCGCCTGAGGTCTTTTAAAAAAACAAGAAGCTTTATTGGTTTTTTTTTTTAATTTGTCAATTACGGGCTTCAAATTAATCAATTTCATCAATTAATAAATGTTTAAATAGATTCTAAAAACGCTATCTCTGCAGTGGCATATTTTAGAAATGTTTAATAAAAATTAAATATAGTTTTTGAAAATTAGAAGATCTTGATGCTAAATGTTATAATAAACTTATTTTTTAATTTATGAATCAAGTTTTCGTTATCCGTATTGAGATATTTACTTTCTATCTGTTCGATATTATGTTTTAATTGGATTGATTTTTGGTTATCATAAATATAAATTTTAGTATATATTTTCTTTAAAAACTTCTTATAAACAGTTAAAAAAGTTACGTAAACAAGTTTATTTAACTAGAACTGGTGTTTCTAATCAAAGCATATTTTTAAAATATTGTGATTAAAGTAAATGACAAGTAAATATTATAATTATATCTACAAAAGTTGAATGATCCTACAAATAAAAAATATATTCTCTTCATTACATAGTAGTCGATCCGATTATTAAAAAGTTTTGATGTAATCTTAAGAAATTTTATCATATTTAGTGAACCTAATAGTATAATATAATTTTTTTAGATTTAAATCGTAAAATACTATTAGTAAAAGGTCAAGTCCTTCAAAATACCTCGAGTATTTTAGTGCCAATTCACAAATCTCTTATAAATACGAAAATGTTAAGTACATTCGGAATTTAATTTTAAAATTATTATATTTATCTCATGAAGTTAAAACATTATGTCAATATCGTATTTTAGTAAAGCTCGAAGGCAATAAAATTAAAAAAATAAAAATATCAATAACATTGTTAGAATGTATATATTAACGATTAAAATTTTATTAATAATTGATGTGACATTGTATTTTATGTATTTTTCGAATTTATTTTGAAGACAAAACTTATGTAATTACAGTATCTATAATTAATTTAAATCTTATACAATTAAAATACTGAGATTAGATAACGAATTTAACTTCTAAATTAAAACTTACTATAATTTTTTATTTTTAGTGCTATATTAAATTAAAGGTTTTTTTTTATAATACTTGCTATTATTTATTAGATCAATTAAATTAAAAATAAATATATATATATAAATAAAAAAATGGTTATTACATATAGATAAAAAAAATTAATTTTTATTACAAATTTATGAAATAAATCTAAAGTTTAAGCAGATTAATAAAACGTTTTACGTACTCATGTACATTTTTTCGTAGACACCAAATGTAGACTGGTTTTGATAAAAAATGTGAAAATACAGATTATCTAAGGAAAATTGAAAATAAAATTTATAACTTTTACTTACTTCTTACTATATATAACAAATTTATAAGTTTTTTTATAAGCGAATAATTATGCTTTTTTAAATATTGCAAGATGAAAATACGTAAGGGGAACTATTAGAGTTGTTTGTGCAGATTAGAATGTCCAAAAACAGAATCGCTCACATTCACACCTCGAGGTTTGCATCCATTGTTTCACTTATGCACCCTCATCGCATCATATTTATATAAAAATTATATTCAAATATTAATACCCATCATTCTAACAATTAAATTAAAACGATAGAAATTCACACCAATTGAACTATTTATAGGTCAACATAATGGATTTCGGTATACTATTACTATTCAAAATTTTTATAAACTTTTAATTCGTTTATACAACATATGCTGATTATATCTATAAAATAAATAAATTTTTATTCTAGAAATTTTATAGATGTTTTTAAAATAAAATTATTATATTAGTATATATAAATACTATTTTACTACTCACGAAATAAATTATTATTAATAATTCTAGCATTGATATTTCGCAATTTCAATTTAGTTATTTAAAAGTATCAGACAATATTATTCCGGTCTTCGAAAACACTTAGGTAAACTCTGCTACACCAAAAATTAACTGCCACTTCTTCGATTAGCCTTTTTTTATACGTTATTGCTGTGAGAGTTTCTTGGGCTCACCGGGGTTCTGTTATTAAATAAGGTTTTACCGTAGGTTCTATTTCTACAAATTATATCATACTACGGATGTATGGTTACGAGACATCGGTTAAGTTTTGTTTCATCTCGATGTAACAGGTATAAATAAAAAGAATATAGTAAAAAGATTATTATTTCAAATGATTGCTGAGGTACAAGAATAAAGTAATACTACTCTTAATCACTTTTATTTATTTGAAATTTTATTTATACATATATATATATATATCCCTTTTGTTTAGTAACATAAAACCTTAAATTTTCATTCGCATTTAATACTTACTAATTTGATGAATATTTTAAATGATGAAGATTATAAATGATTATATGATTAAGTGAAACATTTGTGTTTCAGTTATGAAAATTTTTCATAATTTTTGTATTCATTACGAAATATTGTTTTAAATATTTAATTTATGAACGTTTATTATTAAATAAATAAAATATATATAAACATAAAAGATTTCCCCAATATAATTAAAAATATTATAAGCTATTTTCTTATGAATAAGCCAAAAAATGATATTTTTTTAAGTGTCCTTTGAAAAAATATAGCCGATTAAAAAATAGAAAATCTCAAAATGCATTTGTTCATTAACAGTTTTTTAAAGCTATTTTTATTTTATTTAATTCAATTTATAGAATACTTTATGTAAGTACATCTAAAAAAAACTAATGCGTAAACCAGATATTTTAATATATCTAAAACAGTTACTTTAAATAAATTAGAAAAAAAAAACAATAGTTCTCCATAGGACATTAAATATAAAACATAAAACGTAATAAAATGAATATCGTAGTGTCAAAACATTGTAATTTCACTAAGAGTTTGACTAATAATAATAGTTTTTATCGTCAATAGAGTAGTGAGCAAGTATTACAACAAAATATACGACACTCTTGGGCTAGTGGAAATTTAAAAACATCTCCCCTGACTATTAGAATGCCTCTGTCACTCTCGCACCCTTATTTTACTCGCGTAAATGATTCTATGATGAAACGAAAAAAAAAAATTAAGAACCCTATATTAACGTTGTATTATTCAATCATTGAATCCTCGTTATCATGACTTCCAAAACATTTTTAAGTACTACAATATTATTAAAAATAAATTATCAAAAGCAATACGATAGATCTCTTTCCCAACTTTTTTATAGAAATAAATTTAATTTTATACAGTTGCAACGTTTCCTCTTTTTTTTCCTTTTTTGCTTTTACATTAATTTACATTATCTTGTTACAAATTATTATTATCTTAAAAATAATTTCATAATTAATTTTACCTAATTTTCCAATTAACTTATTATTAAATTTTTGTCTAACTTGAACCTAATTTAAACTATTTTAAAGAATAATCCTTCAATCCCTGAATGCGCGGCATCGTGTAGCGATCGACAACGACGGGCTGTGTCGGCTGATGCAGCGGCGGGTGCATTTGTTGCTGTTTGGTACTCCCTCGAATCCCTTGCACCAGGCAATTTTCAGTCTGGCTATGGTCCTTGTCAGGTGGTCAGATGAAGGAGAGGTGCTCTTCCTATACAAGGAAGAAATTTAAGGTGTTTTAGCTGGGAAGGGAAATTGCTAGCCCGCGACCGAACGGAGAGCAAGGCTCCGGTTGATAGGGTATCCAAAGAAAGAGGTAACAGGTGTAGAATCGATGTTCGGATGAGGAAATATGCTTTATCTTGGCGCCCGGGCCCTTTTAGTCTTGTGAGGGGTGGCGTCTGCGTAGCCCGAAAAATTGCTGCTTTCGTGCATTTAGATTCAATTTTCGTTTTTTGACAGACCGGAAAAATTCGTTGTATGGCGCCCCTGCATTCTAGGTCTATGATCTAACGGTGAAATCGCGGGGGTTGGGGGTCAAATTCCGCAACAATAAAGCATAGTTTAGCCACGGCACTTTCGATGCTTCGATTGATGTTGGTTAAGCTTAAGTTGCTTGCTTCGAATTCCTTGTTAAAAATAAAGTGTAGGATAACTGTTTTATTGTAAATCTAGCTAGGTGTGAAATTGAAATTATACAACACTTTAGAATAGTTTTATAACATTTCAAAAATAAAAAAGTAGATAAAAAATGTAACGTATAACAGAAATCGGTATCACAGCATGTGCTTTTATCGATCAATATAATTTTCGGAAGTGTTTTAGTTTATGAGTTATTACGTCTTTAAATTTTGTCGATTATTTATTGTAGAAAAATGTATTTACTTCAAATTAGTAACAGAGAGTTAAAGTAATAGAGCCAAAGAGAGAGAGAGAGAATTTTAAAACGATTGAGGCAAGATCACGAGCAGATACAGTTGTTAAATTTTTTATTTTAAATTAAATGTTAGATGTATCAAAGGGATAAAGTTTTTGCTATTTTGTACGTTTATTGGAAAAATACTTAAATATTCAAAAAAAGGAATAAATATGTATTTATGGAAGTAGCATAAAACAGTCTATAAGCGATTTTCGAAATATATTTTGTGTTTTTTACGTTAAAAAATTATGGAACTTTTAAGTCAATTAATACAAAAAATAATACAGGATTATTCATAAAATTATATTTTAAATTAAATATCTTTTTAATATTAAAAGCACAGAATAAGTATTCATAAATAATCATTATATAGAATATTCAGATATACTGAACGATCTAGTTTTAAAAGGAATTATACAATATAAAATGACTTTGAGGTTGATCTCCCAAAAAAATATATTACTTACTATATTTGTAAGCCTTATAAATTATTACATAAATATTATTGAGAATTTAAATATGAAAATACAAAATATAAACTTTTTCTAAATTTAAATAATCGATAAAGGCGTCTGTAATACCAATATAAAATTATATCCATTAATAACATACTTGGAGTCCTGAACATTTGTGACGGTGATTTCATCGAAAAGCAAAAATAAACTATAAATACAATATCCATGAAACTTAATATATATTATAAATACTTAATATATATTATAAAAACATTTATCTCCAATAATTTATTTTAGAATATTACTTATTTATTAATTAAATTTATAAAATATTAAAATCATATTTTATATTACATAATTAATAGATTCATTTAAGAATTGGCTATAAAGTTAATATTAATTCAGGATTTTTTTTTGGAATTATTCAATTTAAATGAGTTTTTTTTTATATATCCTTCGTACAGTACGAATAAACTCCGAGTTAGCTTATATAGGACGTAAAATAAGGAAATTTATATTCTTGAAATACTATTATACTAAGCTTATGTTTCTTTAAATATTTTTGTTAAAAAAATAAAATAAAATACCTTAAAAAATATCTATATATATTTTAATTTTTGTAATTTGAAATAAAGCCTGTGATGTGTTGTTATAAATATGCCAAATCGACTGAGTTTTACATATAACCGAGAGTTAGTGTAAATAATTGGATGATTATTTCTCCATCGATTTTATATGAATTATATTTATTTATACTAAATATACATTACATTTTATCACAAAATAAAATGTACACTTAATATGTGTTGATTTCACACACACGTAAATTAATTTTTTTAATTTTAGCACGTATAGTAATTTTGTTATAATTTCAGCTGATTTAAATGATACTTAAGAAGAAAGCCGTTCATTTCTATTTAAAATATTTCCATATACATACCGCATATGAAACATCATCAGCGGTTTTTCAGAAATTTGCATAAAATATCTGATGTGATGTTCAGTATATATTTGTCAAGGTTGGACCAACTTACATAAAAACACAAAATGTTTAAAAAACTGATCTTTTACATATCGGATTGAAAAATTATTCAAGAAAAATACTATTTTTTGTTATTCGAGAAACTATTTAATTAAACTGCTATTTTTCCAAAATGGAATACAGCATGTAAGAAGACAGAAGATGATAACTAGTAAAATGAAGATGATAAAATAAGAGTTACGCAAAATACTATAGTCAATTATTATTGAGACTATTACATATATAGCCTACGGATATTTTATGAAAATTTATAAAAATCTTTATCGGAACATAAATTTTTTTGCCTTATCCTAATATGATAAAGAAAAAAAAGAATTCGAAATGCCCAGTATAGTTGTTTACTTGGATGATGTCTTCCGTACATGACATGAGTGCCAAAATAAGACAGAAGCTGATGCATAATATCAAACAACTTTTTATTGTCTTCATATATACAGGAGTTACTGCATAGGAAGTGAATTGTGAGAGAAAAGGCGTGATTAGAAAAAAGGTATACTTTAAATTGTTTTCGGTCTTGCAACAAAAATGTGTTAATTAATTGCATGAATATTTTTTCCAATTGTTATAATATTTTTTGCATTAAGCATGTACTGGAAATGTTTTTTAAGACTTCAAACAAACTTTTTGCATGTACTTATATATCAATTGATTCTAAACAAATTATAATAATAAAATTTTGCAAGAGGATTCAATTTGAAACTTTGTCAACAATATTTTGATTTCATGTCATAATTAAAATTATATTATATTATACCCAAGATATTGAAACGTTTTTATACGAAAAGTACAAGCATTTTAGTAAGTCATTTAAAATTATTCAGAAAGATATTGAGTTTTCAGAATTTTTCAATAAATCTTCAAAACATAAAAATGTCAGTTTATATAAGAAACGTATAAAATAAACTTATTAAAATGCCTAAATGTACTAAATTGTTAATTTACCATTAAAATATACAATTTAAAAATACGTATAGAAAATATTCGTTGTTTATTTATTAAATGTTATTTGTAAAAAATATGTTCTCAAGAAACCATTAAATAAGTTTTATGTGCTATATTATAAATTGAAAATTAATTTTTTTTTAATGATAATATGTTTATGTAACAATAATATACAACTTGCCCAGAGCTTCCAGTATAGTCAGTCCAATGATATTTTTGAAAATTATTTTTTTATGAGTTAAATCAGAAAGCTTTTGATATTTTGTTGTTAAAAGATAGCGTATATGTTTTATTAGTGCGGAAAATTGATCGTTCAGAATAAATACAAACATCGCAATGAAATTCTACCTTGCCTTCTTATTTAACCAACTTAATTCAATTTAATTCATCAATTGCCGATTTATATATAACAATAAAGTTTGAATGGATAATTATGCGAGAAAGCATATTATAACTATACTAAAATGATTGCCTCTGTAATTGATAATTAACATAATAAACTAATTAAAATAATTAGTTTTCTAATATATCATAGAGTGATGCTGCTTGGTATTTTGATTCAATAGTTTATAAAAAGATATATTTTAACGATAAGAATTAAATTAATTTTTTTCTTATATGTTGAAATAAATCCTGAAATAACCTTAATGTATAAAAGGATAAAAATAAAAATATTCTAAAAATTTTCCTTAAAAAGAGTAATTATCAATTGCATTAAACATAAGTAAAATTTGTCTAATAAACAATAACTACATTCATTTAAATATTTAATTATGTAATTTATATACGCAAATTCTAATTTTAATTTGAATTATTACATTCAATCCTAAAAGATATAAACAATCTTATCTTACGGTTTTATAAAATCTTTCATGCTTAAATTATATTTTATAAAGATGTGAATATAACTGTAGTTTTATCAAACTGCTGCAAAAGTTTATGTTTCGTTCGTTTCCATTATAAAATGACGTTGAAAATTATAACTACGCTTACCTGTTCTATTAAGATTTCTTGATGTTTCAATTTGAGTCTGAATTTTAATTTGCAGCCATACTATGTTGCTCTACTTTTCTAAATGCCTTGAAACTTATGACAGATTTACGTTTTCTGACTTGTCGTTAGCTTATTTCTGTTCATTGAAAAAATAGTTTTTGTTTGATTGCTATGAAATTAGGTTCTTAATAAATTATATGATTACACAATATTTATTACAATTTTAAATGAATTCATTAATGCACTTGTATATGTAATTATCAAAATACACATGTTTTTTAGTTATAGATCTTTCAAATCTCATAAATTATGAATATATATTTCAAATTCGTATTTAACATATTTTAATAGAGATTATATATTGAATTCATTTTTAATTTTCATTTATTTATTATTATATATTTTATTTATGTAGTTATTAGTATTTTATAATAAAATTTATTTTATGAAATTAATTTGAATATTTAAAACATTTACATTATTAATTTACTGATATTTTAAGTTATATTATTGTTATTTGAAAATGTTTATTTTCATCAATTTCATTTCATCGATTTATAAAGATGGCTATAAATTATTTTAACACTTAGTAAAATAAATACTGCAAAATGCATAGATTGAGAAATATAATATTTTATTTTATTTGTTTACTATTGATGAATAGCAACCGGGAGAAGCACAGTAGAAAAGGTATATATGAGCAAAATTCACACTTAAATGAACAAGATCTTATCGCCGCCAGCAGACAAATAGGTCGAAAGTTATATCGTAGAAGTTATCAAGTTTTATCATCATGAATGAACAAAAAAATATGTATACTAAAAAGAGTAGAAATAAGATAGTGTTCTTTTTCATGAAAAAGTCATATATACTAAAAAAAATGAAAAAATAGTACAAAATGTAGATCTTCAAACTGGTATAAAGTGCAGTTACCTATGAAAGAAGTCAATTTATTTTACTTGAAGTTAATAGAAATTCAATACAGTATATTAGAAAGTAGTCGTTAGATAATAAATAAAGGCAAATCATATCATAGCTTTTAAAGTTTTAAAATCCTTTGTAATATGAATATAATGTTGCAAATGTAATGTATTATATATAATACGAGTCTCAAGTCGTAATGACCCCAATTCGTTCCCGCTAATTTTTGCTACTAATAAAATTAGTTTCTATAGATTAAATTAAAATAAATTAAAATAAATCAATAACTTTCTTTATTAAAATAAAATGATTGAATTTAAGTAGTTCATTAAATAGTTATCCTGGATTTCGATACCAAGATAAAACGATAAAAACGTCGCATGTGCGAGGATTCGCGAGCGAACACTCAGGAGAAAGAGTTTAAATAATCGACGGATGCATTGCATCCGAAAAATCAGAAGTAACCGTCCAAAAATGCGTAAAGTTCTGGGTTTTTGTGATGAACAAAGAGGTAATCGCGGATCTTAAGGGCCCTCTCACAGAAGTCCGAGAACTGGTCTTGCGGATCAGAGTACTGCAGAAGGGTGAGAAGCTGGGGGCTCGTATATGAAGCGTACCTATGCTCAGGTACGCGACGAGGAGTGAGCGAGCTGTTGAGACCTAGAGGTCAAGAGGGATCTTGGGCGTGAGGAAACTTGAGAGTCACGACACAGAGTTCGAGACACTAGGAGTTTGTGGGACCTCCCTCAGCTTAAGCCTTACATTGCGACGTTAGTAAGGACGTGAATTGTAATTGTAAGTAGCTTAATAAAGGCTAGAAATGTGTTGAGCATGTGGGTTCACGCGTCGCAAGTAATTTTGTTTTTTATTCTTTAATTAACATTTTTATCGAGTTTTAACTTGTATAGATTGCATATCTTCGGAAATTGAGCATATTTTTAATTTAAGTAATTATCCGGAGAAAATATTAATGTTTATTATTACTTATTATTTTATTATTAACGTTATTATTTTTTCTTTTTAAATTTAAAAAAATAATACCAAAAATCCTTCCCCTTTTTATCCGAAATCCTGGAGTCCTTGTACTGTCCCGGAAAAATATTTCCCCCCCTGATGCAAGAATCCCCGTGAGCGCCCACTAATGTCACAAAGTTAATAGAGTAAAACAATAATTTAATCTTTTTAATTTGATATTTAACAAATTTCCATTATTCTATCTATCATGAACAAGCCAATATACTTCACAGATAATTTAATAATAAATTATCTTGTTTATAAATACATTTTCCATAAAAAAAATAAATGAATTATTCATTGAAGATGGAATGATATATTTAAAGATTTATTTCTTTATAGCAAGGCGTAGTTCAATGATTGAAAATATAATTAATATTCACTAAAAATTATAAGTTTCAAAAAGATAAAAATCATAAAATACTAATAACACATTTTTGCTATTTAGAAATTTAAAAATGTTTTAAATATTAAATTTTGAAATATTAATTTATGAGTTTTATACATAAATTAATTAACAATAATTTTAGATAAATTTTAAAAGTGTATTAAAATACGTATATTCTCATATTTACATGAAGGTTTCATCATCAAAGATACTTTTAATACGATTATTAGATTATTTTATTGCTTTTGAATTATTAAAGAACTAAATTGTATCATTGATCAAAATTCTCAAATTTTCCGAATTTAAACTTTTTTTAAACTTTTCCCACGTACAAGTACAAATGAGAAGATTTGTCTCAATAAATTGAATCCAATAGTTCCATTACAACTTAAGCATAAGAGTTCATAAATCACTTGCCAACAAAAGATTTATGCGTTGTCTACTTCAAATTCCTGCGGGAACATCAGTAAATGTAGTAGCTAAGTGTTTCATTTGTTAAAACGTTCTTAATATTGAATTCTTTCACAATTAATTTACTCAACATATAGTGTTCAAATAAATGTAATGGAGCAGTATGATATAAACGAAGTAG
Source organism: Kradibia gibbosae (assembly GCA_018907135.1). Lineage (NCBI taxonomy): Eukaryota > Metazoa > Arthropoda > Insecta > Hymenoptera > Agaonidae > Kradibia > Kradibia gibbosae. The sequence goes on along the minus strand of JACCHX010000003.1, from coordinate 27,540,934 downwards.
ATATATATATATATATCAATTTTAGATAATACTAAGAATTATGTTAATTTCTTCAAGCTATTTTTCAAAATATTCTCAATCGAATAACTACGAAGGTATGATGCTTAAAGAAAATTGAAATAAACAATTTCTTATTTGAAAAAATATTTAAATACTTTGTTTAATGTTTTTAATTGTAATCAACATTTTTTATTTGTTTAAATTTATATTTTTAATAAATGTTTTTTTAATATTTAATTATAATGTATAATTTAAAATTTAATGTATAATTTAGATTATTATTTTACTTGCTATTATTTTTAAAAAATATAAATTTTAATTTTTCTTAATAGGAAGTGAATCTATAATAAAATTTATCATTAGAATTCTTTAAAAAGATTCCTATTTTTTTTAAAAAGCATTTTTATTTTTTAGTTTTTTTTTACTGTATTTTATTCTATTTTCCTTTATACAAAAATTTTCTTGTATTCGTATTAAAAATATTAAGACTAGATAAGAAACTATGAAAAAAATGTTTAATTTTATAAATATTTTTGTAAGTGCAATTGTAATTAACCATCTTGAATACTTTTAACGGTTCAATCATAAAAAATTGGCTAGAGTAAAGAATAATAATCTATCTTGAATCTCAAGACAAGTATGCGAATTATTGATGTTATGTTCTTTAAAAAAACTATTAAATTGTTCATCATCTTCGAATTTTTATATATTTAAAAGTATCTTATCTTCACAAAGTCAAATAGATAAATATCTATCTTTCTAAGAAGGACGGAGTTTTATAAATATTAAACACACATACTTGGAGCAAGTTATTGACAACTATGTATAACCTATTTAAGCTATTAGAATATCGATGCTAATAATTTTCAACTGTAAAACTTATGATAGCTATGATGAATTTTCAAATACACATACATGAATTGTAGCTTTATTATTTCTTATAAATCGTAATATTAAATAATATATAGACGATTTTTGCAAACCTTTTTACAATCCATCAATACCATTTATTAATTTTATTTTGGTACTTGAAATTTCATATTTATAATTTTTAAACATAAAAAATACGATGAACTTTAATTCTTATTTTTTCTACTAATTAATATACAATTTTTTTTAATTGAAATTAAAAAAGCTCAAAGTTTAATTAAAAAATTATAGTGTGTTTGCATATTCATTATTAAAATAGGTTCCAAAAATTTAAATTTCGTAGTATCTATTTCAAAAATTTATTCCAGTTAATTAATTTTGAAATTCGTTCATTCTTCTCATTTAACAAAAAAATTTTTTCTGTTATATATTGTTGCTTCTTAAATTATATAATATATATACTTAACACCAAATTTTTTAGTAATTCTTAAGCTTATAGTATTGTTTTTGATAAGTATGCAAATAAACAGTATAAAAAATCAAGAGTGCTGAACAATTTTTATAACTATATTCATAAAATTAACATGAAATAATATCGGCCAAAATAATTTTAAATATGAATGATATTACAATAATAACAAATTACATTTTTTCAATGAATTCAAATGTTTAAAAAATAATAATTATAAATTTTTAGGAATAAAAAATTCGTTATAAAATTTATATAAGGAATAAAACATAATATTACTGATAAAGGGCCAGTACCATTATAATTTAAAATTAAAAAAAAATTATACAATAAAAATATAATATATGAAAATTTTGTTTTAAAATGCATTTTATAATTTAGTTTGTTATTGTAATTATGAAATTGTTCTTCAATGATATAACTCGTTAATTTCAAATTTTGTGAATAGTTCCGCCATGCTAATAGGTTCATAAACATTAACGCATCATTTAGATTGCTGAATGAGTTTAAAATAACAGTAAGATTAAAATTCTTAAATAATTCTCTAAATTCAAAGCAGCTCAAAAAATTTTGTATATTGTATACGTTATTGAACCATCATATTATATAAACATTTATTTATTTAAATCAAACCATCTGTCTGTTTTTTATCTATTTTATTTAGGTTCTAAGATTATTTAAAATTAAATATAAGTTTGATAATAATAACAGTAAATATAAATAAAATATTTAATTTGAAGAATAAATAATTGATTTGCATCGAAATTTTAATAGTACACTATAACAAATAAAAATTTTGTACATAAGATTTTTTATAAGATAAAATATAAGATAATATATAAGATTTTTTAAGTTATAATTTCGGCAAACGTAATCATCTATAAAAAAATTTTCTGAACATGAATCTCTTATATTTTTGCTAAAAAAAATTACAATCCTATTATCTTTAATATATATAATAATTCGTCCAGAACATCTTCTTTATTAGATAAATTATTTAAACATACTTAGAAAGGCTGAATTTTCATTTATTTAAATATTTAAAAAATTATTTTTAACAAAAAATCTGTTTATATACCATTACATTGATTTAATTTGTATTTACATAAGGAGTAAAATAATTTTTTTTACATGTGTTTATAATTGTAATTTTTTTAAACATCTTTTAATGTATCATATCCCCTTTAAAATATAATGAAACTTAAGGATGGAATTATTTATTCTGTAATAGCCAGAAATATTTCAATTAAAAGGGGACAAGTAAGTGTAATCATTCTTATTTACAAACTTTTTTTTATGTTTACATTTTTAATGAGTAGTAATAGATACTTTAATTTTCACAAGCAAAAATTCAAGAAATAAAGTTTAAAGATTTTGTACCTGAATATTATACAATAAAATTCTTAACTACTTTTGACCTTGTAAATATTATGTGAAAAAGTTTCTGAATGAGTTTTTTTAATAATATATTTTTTTTATTACATTCAAACTTTTGATAAATCTGTAGTAAGTTGAAGCAATAAAGTTATTATTCAATAAATTTAATCTAGTCGAAGCTTATAGTATTAAAATATTTAAATAATATTATTTTCGCGAATGGAAAAATGTTTCACTCTATATATGATAAAAAGAATCATAAAAATTATCATAATGAAGTAATAGATTATGGCAATAGTATTATAGATATAAATTTTAAAAATCATGGAAATAAATTCTAAATAGTTTAATTGTTTCTTTCTATCACGTGCAATATATTTGATATATTTGATTTAATCTTAAGGCACATTGGAATAATAGTTTTCTGAAAAAAACTTCTTAATGTAAAAAATTATTATTTCGAAACATCCTTTGCGTACTCAATATGCTGCGAAATTGTAAAAAATTTAAATCTTCAATTTAGGAATTTACTCTCTTAAGTTGATATAATAATCAAATAAGCCCATGTACTTTCTTTTATTTATCCTATATTACTGTACTCTCCTGAATTCATAATTAGACTAAATTTTACATGTACTTCGACTTTGATTCAATTAAACTCAATTATAAATAAGTTATCAATAAAGAAATACTTTCTATCTCCATGTGACAAATAGAATTGCTTAGTTTAATTATATACTGCTGCTATCATATTATCGTAAATAATTTTGCCATTATTCAATTTAATATACGTTATTAATTACGAACTCAAGCAAAGATGAAACTTCTAAGCCTTCAAATTGTGCCCAACCGTCACATATTTCGCTGCTCGCTCTTTAAAATTCAAATTTCGACGTTTACATAGCTTGTTAATTCGAATTCTAACGTACATTAAACATTTTTTTTTTATTGATCACAATTATAAGTCATACTGTTTTTGTCCATCAGATTGGGATTCCTGACTATTTTATATACCTCACTATTTAATGATATAACATTTGATGTATAAAATGACGAATATCTGAATTATGTAAGAATTGACTATTACCATTCTGTTACCGATACTTTCTTTGCAGGGCTAGTTTATAACCATGGCGTTATAAAAATATCAGTTTGGCTAAAGAATTTTATTATTTAGCTCCTGTAATCATTTGGTTTCTCTCACTCGACTTCAATAGGTGTTAACATCCAACGACTGGCTTTTTGTGATAATTATTTAAAAAAAAAAACCTATACAAATCATATTCCACACTCATGATCAATTAGGATTTGATTTGCATCTTATTTTGGTCACATAGATATCTAAATTTCAGCTATCCTTCTATCTGCAAAAACATCTCTTTTTTTTGCACTCTAAGTTCGTCTTTCGATCATATTTATTATGTACTCCATGAAATTAAATCATTAGTATGAAAGCAATTAATTTTTGATTAGCCTTGAAATTTTCTTGGGTTATTATAATAATTATAAGAAACGTCAATATATTATTGTGAAGCATAAATATATATACATATGTTATCTTATAGAATATACCTGTGGACAAAATCTAAAAAATTATGTAGAAATAGATTATGCATGCAAGATAAGCTACAATTCTAGTAGCTTAAACAGTAGTGTAGTATTCTAGTATCTAATTCTAGTAGCTTAAACAGTAGAATAGTCCATAAAATTGGAAAAGCTCACAATAATCTTTGTAACCCTGAGAATAATCAAAATCTTTGAGTCTCGATTACAACAATTTGTTTGAGGCCTAAAATGAGAGTTCACTAAGTTACACGAAAGACTAGTGCGTGCTTTGAATTTCGTGTCGTTTCATCATGTTGTAAACCTATCCACGTTACGAGGGAATTTTCGATTTCAAGGGCACAAACTCTTCACCCCTCTAAGCTTATACTGCGTACACACTGCTATGCTGTATTAATGTGTTTATACATTTTAAATTATATTTATTAAATTACATATAATAATGTTTTTATTATTTTTTTGGTTTGTTCATTTTCTTTGCATTTTTTTATTTATTTATTTCAGTATTCTGTCAGTGAAAGAAAAGCAGGAATTAACAAAATTTTACTTATTTAATATATATATATATATATATATATGAAAATACATATACGATACGAATTACGAAAATACGATAGAATATATATATATATATGAAAATATTTTCTCGATGCTTGAAAGTGTCACAATAAAATCACCACTTAAAATATAAACGTTTTTCAATATAATATAAGGGATTTGTTTTACATTAAAATACAAGAAAAAAATTTAGAGATCTTTATTACTATAAATATCTTTTTATTTCAAATATCTGGTATAGAAAATTTTCTCGCACAGCTTGTGGAGGTAGTAATACAATTATTCTGAATTTATATTATCAAAAATACTTAAGTTTTATATTGAAGAAGACACCTGTCGGGGATTTTATATCGCAAAAGGCTCGTAAAATGTAAAATATGAAAATGTTTTATAAATTGAAAAAAAAGGTTTTTTTATTACTATACTTTTGAAACATTTATAAATAAAATTTACAATCATACAAGATATCTAGAGTCATTAAAGAATGTGCTGTTATTAGAGTATATTTTGTTGTAATTTATTAGATCAAAGAAGAAATTTTTATCAATATTTTCTACTTTAGTGATTCTAAAGTATACTATTCAATAAACTCATTCAAATTAGAACTATAAATTTACATATACATGTATAAGTTCATTTCTTTATATGAAAACGTATACTGTCTTAATAAGTCTGAACTCTTAATTTTTACATTAATTCTATTTAATATTAGGATTTCTCATATGTGCTTGTATTAGTTTTTAAGTCTATACTTTCCCCAATTTATGAAACTTCTACGAGTTTACACGTTGTTTCGTGATTTTCAAGTGCGTAAAAAAACTGATGTCATTAGCTTACGAAATCACTAACATAGTAAGTCAATTGACCTTCTTAATGAGAGTATTGTATTTTATTGCTCTTACGTTATCAAGCAAATGAAAAGATGTTAAGGCTATTAATAAAATTTACTTGTAATTTGGAATTTATATTCAACTTTTCTTTCCTCATAAAATAAAAGTATTTAACAAGTGATGTGGAACAGAGTTAATATTCCCATCTTATATTTTCCGCTTCTGTTTTTTTTTCTTTTTAGGACTTCACCATTAAAATTGTGAGTGTTCTAGTCTTATATAAAAAATATTTCTAAAAATAATAAATATAAAAATAATAAATACATACATCTCTCGGTGGTCCAATTTTTAAGTAAGTTACAAAAATTCTTTTCAAGCTATTATATGACTTTATAATTTTTATAAATTACATAATAATAAGTACTGTCTATTTCTATTAATCTAGGAATCAAAAAATTATATTTATATATTAAGTTATATAAAATACAATTGTTATATTATTATTTTATCTCTAAAAAAATCATAAAATACTAAAAATTTTATTCTTCTATCGCTCATTTAAGTTCCAAAATTTGAAGCAGATAAAAAATGAACTATTACTTTTTATAGTATTTTCTTTAATTGAATTAAAATTGTTGTATGAGATAATATTTAAATAAAAATAAGTAAAATCAACAGTTTCTTTTATACTGATTAGTACATAATAAGATGTAGAAATTACGTATGAAAGTAAAAATTTAATAACAATATTTATCACGTTAAAAAAAATTAATGATATAATTTAAGGCTTGGCTATTTTTTAAGTGATTAATTTATTATAAAAATGTTATATTTATTCTAAATATTCTTTAAATTATTTGAAACATAATTAACGGTGAACTTAGAATACGAGAGTAATTATTTCAAATTATTTAAAAAACAGTGGATTATGTTAGAGACAGAGAGAGCTTTTAGATAGAGAATAAAAATAATAAATTCGTTTAATTAATACTTAATAATTTATTATAATCAAATAATTGGTACATAAAATTTTTTTAAGAAAATAAATTTTCCATTGAATTATATATTTATTTAAAAAATTTCTTTTTTGAAAAGTGTTATTAATTTTTTTTTCTTCGATAACAATTTCTGTAATTATACAAGAAGAAAATGTAATGAAAGTGTTTGGATTCTACCATGCTAAATTGCTGCAATCAGTCTAATATTGAATGAAGAAATGGTGATTTTACTTTTAGCAACTTAAAAAAAATTCTCAGTACTCAATAATCTTTTAAAATGAACTTTATCAAATTAACGATCATCGACAATGCAAAATGCATAAAAATAAGTTGAAGATTAAATGTTCTATTTATTACTTCAAATATTCAATGAATTGACGACTTGGCATCTGTCCTCGATTTTCTTCCAATTTCCGAAAAAGTACTGCAAAGATTAATAGATGAATATGAGACGGCAAAAAGCGTAGCGCACCGGAGACACGTAGTAACATGATAAAGTTCCCTCGCGCCTCATCTTTCGGCGCTACGTGGACAATAAGAAGTACTTAGTGAGGTCAAGTGCCGGCGAGGAAGGAAGAGTCGAAAATGAAATGAGGTACGGATGATTCAATCTTTCACTTAGGGAATTAGAGCGAGTACAGGGAAGCTGCAACAGATATAGAGTAGCCAAGCCGCGGTTTCAGTTCCATACTGATGTTATCTCGGCAAGTGTACTTCCTTCGGGAGTTCGACGTTGATACTCCCTGGAGCGACTTTTCTCAGGCTCCGGAAGCCAGAGGCGCTCTCTTGGCGCCCTCATGATGTATACTAGTCTATAAACTTTTTGCGGTAGATTTATGACGCATGTTATGTGGAAGGGTTTCGGCTTCGTTTTTTCCAATCAGCGGCACAAAGTTAATCCTAGATTGAATAAATAAAATTAAGAAGGTAACATTTAATTTTTTAAAATTGAACATAATCAAATATTCAATAGTGATTTATTGCACGATAAGGAGCAATGGCATTATCGTTTTCACAAAAATTTGTTTATTATCTCGCATTAGTAATAGTATTATTATAATCGTTTTTACTACGGTAATTATTAATAATGAATAGTAATATCAACGTTAATAAAATTATTATTAATAAGAACCATTTTTATAATGCAAAGACGCCATCATTTTATTTATCTAAAAAATTTTTCCTTTTTTATCGGTTGTATGATTAAAAGATGATTCTTCCATTATTCGTTAATCTCAGAACAGATAATCTGTATTACCTAATATATTATAGGGCTCCAGTTTATTATCTTCTACATTTTTATTTTTTAAAAGATTGATTAATTTTAATTTAATATTTACTTATACAATGAATTTAAAAGCTTACTCAAATATTCAATATCAAGGAGTAACCATTTATTAAAGATAAATGAAAAAAATTTATAAATGTTCGGTAACTTTTCTAGTTAAAGAGAAAAATTTTTCTAAGCAAGCTTTAATTAATAGCAGAGCGTTATATATAATACATTAAAGAATATTTGAAAAAAAATTAAAATCACATACAAACCATTACTAATTAATTATCAAATATGCAAAAAAAACTTGATGTACAGAACTATTAATATCCTATAAAATAAAAATACATAAACAGACTTTTATGAATTGCAATTTCATAGCATTAAGTTCATTATAATTAAATTATTGATAATCTGGTAAAATAAAAAAAACAGATTAAACTATCAAAATAAAACTTTTTAAATTATTCATAGTGTCCGTTTTTTACATGCAAGTTTATTATTTATACAAACATAAATACATAGAAACAAACACGTATTTTCAACTGCTTAGACAAATCATTAGAACTAGCAGAAAAATAAATCTAACGCAACACGAGCCGTACACCACAAATTCAGTGAAATGAAGTTAAGAGCCCTTGCTACCATATCAAAGCGACCCAGTTCTCGAGACTGCAACAATCTTCTACTATTCCGTTTCTTTTACTTACTTTTATTGTCATAACCTAATATTTTTCTCTCACCCTCGCATTTGAAAGCAAATTCTAGTAGGCCCATCATCTTTTTAAATTAAATTTCCTGAGTAAACACGTGACAAAATTTTTCGTTGTATCATTTATAAGTATTTACCGGAATAAATATCACATTATGAATATAAAAATGAAAGTTTTCAAAAAAACAAAGAAAAAGAAGACTCATTGTGATTAGACAATAAATTTTCTTTATTTAGATAGACAGATCGTTAAAAATATTATTTATTTCAACATTAAAATCGCATCAATATATAAAAAGTGATTATTAAATAATTTATTCTTTTTTACTTAGAAATCCATAATTTAAATTAATTTAAACAGATAATGATTAAAAACGTGCTATTATTTATTTATACTCAAAAAACCATTTCCATATTTGAAACAATTAATAATTTTGTTTGAGATGGAATAGAATAAAAGTTTATTGATAAAAATTAAATTAAATAAAAATAAAAATTATTACCAAAATTGTAATGATCTAAGAAAAAAAAAAAAAAAATAACAGACGTGGTTAAAAATTTTCAGAGATTTTTAATTTGAAAATTTTAATCTAAAAATTTTCAGATAAATTTTCTTAGATATATTATATTCACCAGAAAAAATCAAAAATCAAAAATTAATTAGTCAAGCAATTATACAATTTACGAACATTAAACACATAAAAAAAATGCTCTATAAAACGCTTCAACTCAATTTTAATATGATTGTAGTATTTTTTTTACGCACATTTGGTTGTACTGTATGTTTATCTCAATTTTTTTAGGTTAAGAATCAATTTAACATTTTATTGAATTAAAAAAAAAATTTTTTTTAATTTTAAAACTATTTACTTTTATTAGTAAATTATATTGTATTAGTTACTATGAAGCCTAAAATTTGATTATATTAGTTTACATTTATGAAATTTACAATGAAAATTGACTTATAAACAAATTAAGTTCTAAATGAATTTAGAATTTAAAACATATATAATAGTAAAAGAGAAATTTTGATCAGCATTTTCTAAATGCATTTATTTTAATTTGTTTTCAATTTACTTACTAAAATATTTTTTCTCAATTTTATTCAGTAAATATGGTTTTCTCACTAATTGCTGATTAGTTTATCCAACGTAAATAATTTATTGAAATATAAGAATAATAATCTTTATTATAATTATTATAATTATTGTGTATGTCAATTATTGAATACATAAACGGGTCTATAAATTTTTAATTATGATTTTTAAATTTTACTTTAGTTTTATATGTAGCTGTAGAAAAAAAAGTACTACGCAGATTAATTAAATTATAATCAAAATTTATAATTGGTTTTCTTTTCAAAGATAGGTGTTCTTTTCATAGTTTAGGTAATCATTTTATTCGGCGTCTTGTTTATCTTTACACTGAATGCCCTAAGTATTCACTTGCTAAAATACCTTAAAAAATGTGGACTCTGCTACCATGACCTACAAAAATTATCTTTTATCAAAAGCTGTCGAAAATGCAGACACATCAGGGGACTTTGCACTTTAATTAAATAATACAATAAAAGTGCGAACGATTTGAAACAGAGATTAAATAATCGGTTACATGTGAAGTCGAAATAACTACTACCCGACATGGGACTCAATTGTGAGATGCCTAAATCCTTGTAAATGCGCTCTACTGACCACGAACTGAGAATGAACTCTACGTTTGGGATTTAGCAGCTAGCTTCTATATCCCTGAGCAAGGGAACGCAATTGCCTAATTCAGTAACACGCGATGATAATCATGATGCCCTTTGGACCGTATTGATCCTTCGCCCACCAGCTCTAATGTACTTGTGAATGTCGAGAAATACAAGATTCTGACTATCGGCTACCTGTCTTAATCACGCTAAAACACAACCGGGTTGAATTATATTTATATGTTAAAAATACAAATTTATGCTTGTCAATGAGCAACGCTGAATAAATGGTAGATTTTGTTGAAAAAATAACTTTTATTTTAGCGTTCAATTATAAAAATATATATTTCTGAAGAGAGAGATAAGTAGTTTTGTAGCTTAGTTATTAAGCTTGTTAATTCAGTCGATAAAAGCAATATACTTATAAAATGTTTATAATGCTATTTATAATTAAAATATTTATAATTACTCGTAGAATTAGGTGATGGTTTTTTCAATTAATCGTCAAAGCTCCTATAAGTATAAAATTGTTGATTATCATTTATAGCGATAATAATCTTAATTCATTTAAGTTTTTTTTTTATCATTTAAGTTATTTACATAACAGATTATTGAGATAGTTCCTTTCCTATACTATATAATTATAGATTCAAATAAAGCATAGCAATTTTGTTTAATACTTTTATATGATTAATAAAACGCAAGCTTCTTCTAAATATTTATAATATACGGTGCTAATTATGAATTGATATATATGTCAATTATCACTAAATTTGTGAATATTTTAAAATGATATAATTGAATTCATCAATAAACGGTCGAATTGAAAAAAAGACAAGAATATGATCCTCGCAGAGTGTAATTGAAATATTGAAGGACTAAAAAAATTTCCATTCTACATTAAAACAATTTTAATTTATACGATAGTCTCTCGCACCCGGAAACATCATTTTTAGACCAGTTTCTTAAGTTTAAATTTTAGATTTTTGATTACATAACTTGAGCTGCAGCGATGTACATCAATATGTCGTACGTCAATTATTTCAAAAGTTATCCTTTTTCGTTTCACAAATTATGAGTTACTGGAATTTCAATCTGCTACTTTCTATAGATAAAATACAGTACTTGTAGAATGCATGGCTAAGAAAATACTTTTATTCTATAGATCTGAATTAATAATAATAATTGATTGCTCCAGAGTGCTTCAATATTTTACTATATTTTATAGGCCTTTATTTCTATTTATCTCTATTATTGAAATTATATTAACAAAATTAATATGCCATAAGCGTATGTATGTTAACTACATGATTATATATATATATATATATATATATAATAAAGAGTACATTAATTAAAACATTATTTTTTATTAATTCTGGCAGATTTTATCACATAATTTTTTTTACGTATTTTCTCGTCTTTTGTAATTTAAATTACTATTGTATAATTTAATAAGGACTAAAAAATTGATTTTTGAAAAGTTTCTTAACATTCTTTTAAAAATTATTTTATTTACATTTTGTAATATGGCATAAGTTAGCTCATCTTAATTCAATATCTTAAATATTATAACCTACTATATTTCATTATATTAAAATTAAATATTAATTTGATTTATTGTATAATTGAATATTTAAATTATACAATAAATTTATAATTTTATATTTTTACGGATCCATAGTAATTGTATACATTAAAAGATGGTACTCCCTCATTTAGTCTTCATTGTTTCGTTAAAATGTTTTTCTAAAATTTCCATTGTCGTTGTTACTTGGATTGGATAAAGGACACTTACAATTTTGGGCATAATGGCACAAACGCTTCGTTGAGAAAATCAGCATCCCTTTGTACTTACTAGTATAAAGTTGAGTAGAACGGGAGATGGAAAGTCCTTGTCGGATTCAAGTGAGCATGTCATACCGCTATATCAGTGTAAAGGAGGCTAAAATTCTTTGTACAACGCTCCGAAAATCTATTTAAGCTGGGATTACGGCTTTGCCAAAAAGCTTTTACATATTTCCTGTCTCTCAATAATAGGGTCTATACAACGAAATGCCAATATTACAATCTTTTGCTTTCTTTGGCGGCGTCTTTTTTTAAATTTTCATACTTCCAGGGTAAACTCGTAAGTTTTATTTAAATATCACTGGAAAATATACTCAACAAACAAAATCTTTAAAAAGTATTGCATATAGATATAAGATCAAAAACTTAAAATAAGTTAAAAAACGCAACAAGTCTTAATAACTTCATTCAAACAAGAAACAGAAGGTATCTGAAACGAACTTTTAAATTTTAATAGAATTAATTATAAGGTTGCATATTTGATTTTGTTTTGATATTTATATTATTTTTAAACAACATAATACTAGTAAAAAAAATTTTTATAAAATTTTAAGTTATTAAACAAACAACTATATGATTGTTAAAGCATGATTAAAAAAAAACTATTTATTATTCTTAATAAATAGTTTTATATTTACTTTGCTTGTAAATTACGTACATTTTATGGGTCTACAAAAATGCATATTAACAGTAAACTTCGGTAATTATTTTTTACCGTAATATGCATTAAATATACCCAACATATTTTTATATATACAGACTAAACGTAAATTGTTACCAATATTTATTTTTTATACATAATTTAAAGTTTTTATTTTTAAATATAGAAAATAAATAAATATTGGGGCTTATTGTGAATCATGAACTACAGTAATTAATATCAACTGCTATAAAACACTACAGTTTTGATGAACTTGACAGCTTCAAAATTGTACCATCGAGGATAAATGCATTTATATTATTCTGAAAGTATACATAAATAAATAAATAAATTCAGATTATTACTTTTATTTGTTTTATAAATAAGTATATTCTTGTAAATAGAATTTTAAATCTTAATTTTAGGATTACAACATAATTGTGTAGTTGTAGATTTTATTCATAAAAGGGTATATAATAAAAATTAGACCAAAAATTTTGTTTTTTTTATAGAAGATTTAAATTTAAAAACGATTAAAGTAAATAACTGAAAATTAATATTTAAACTTTTTTCTCAAAGTTACTTTACTTTTTAAATTGAGTTGTGAACTGTAGTACTTTATGTTTCTTGAGAACTTATGTTTCAGTTTATCAACTACATACAACTATAGTATTGTAATTTATTATTTCATTCATTACTTTAATTTTCACGGATAAGGAGAAACATACTACAATTAAATGAAGTTACTCAAAGTAAAAAGAGCTTTTTCGAGCGTCATATTTAATATTGTAAAAGCGCACAGCCGAAAGAAACATACAAAAGAAGTTATAAGTTTAGAAGTACAAGTTATTTTTCAGTAATAAAGATTAAAATTAAGACTGAAAATTCAATCAATGGTCGATGGATAAATATTATTTTTTTCTATCCAAACTGTTATTTATTTTATAAATTCATTAGAATATGAATATAAACGTAAAAGGGATATTTTTTTATCTAAAATGGCTTTAAAAGTATTATTATTTATCTATGCTTTCATTATTTTAAACATATAAACAACATTATAATAATAGAAAATTAAGATGGATATTTTAGCTACTAGAAGTAGTAAGTTTGTTTATAATAATTTTGTATACGTTAAAATCACGCAGAAATATATGTATCATTTATCAAAAATTTAAAATTTAAATTGGTGTTCATTATTATTAAGATAATATTAATATTTCATTTATTTTATGCATTGAAAAAGGTTTGAAAATGTCTAATTCACATACATAGAAATTTCATGCATTATTAATATAATATATTTTATTTCAAATATAAATAAAAATTTATAGCAAAATAAAAGTTTACATATGATTTATGTATATGTATATGTACATATAAAAATATTTTTTTTATAAAAAACTAGGATTGAAAACAAAATTGAGTTTTTTTGGTCATTAAAATAAATTGTAAGAAAATTAAGGATCCTATCAGGAATTTTTAAATATCTTAAAATATTTTTTAAATTAATTTTTATATTATATGCATTTTAAAGACATTAAGCGTTTTACTTGTAAAAAAAATTTTAGCAACTCGCGTAGAAAATTCTTGGAAAATTTAGCATAATTTATGAATCATAAATCCTCTACAATTTAGATATTATTAAATGAGTATGCATAATATTAAATTCGTATTTCACACATTATGCACACATATCTAAGTTTATATTACTCATTTTCATTTTATTTTAATCATTTTTATAATTATTTTGTGTATAAATAGGGTAATAAAGCAATTTAGTTTTTTTGATTGGTGAAAGATTTGTGAATTTTTATTTAATTTTGTAGACATTAATCCATGCAAATATATATATTTATTTATGCAAATTTTTCATTTAGATTCACTATGCATTATCAAATTAATTTTCATTTACGTGAAAATAGTGACTATTGTGTGTTTCCTTTACTTTCAAATAATACAGGTTTGTTTTTGTTTTATTACTGTTTTATTATTTAACGAGTATATTAATGCCATAGAATTTTTGGGCACATAGTAATTTATAAAAAACCAACTCAATTTATAACTACCAACTCAAATAAACTAAGGAACGTCAAAATATCCATTCCATAATATATAGAAGGTTGAGCCTCATGTATTTGATTCCCGAATTAGCTAATTTATGGTACATATGTTGTGAATATTGCATACAGTAATAATAGAGAACCAGAGTAATGTAAGCCTCATGAAACCACCTAATCCATTTTGCCGGTGGTCGCTTAAGTTATTAAGTTCTTGCTCAATCACAACTACAATGTTACTCAGAACATTTACGCGAAAAAAGGAAATATTACGTTTTTCTTGGCTACGAGATTCTGGTCTTTTATTGCCGAAGATATTCTTGACATTAATTCACTTATTATCATTGAAAATAGTGTACTCTGTTGGAGAATCCTATTAGTGATCCAGGGAATGTTAGGTTTTTATATTTTGTTACATTTGATACCTGTTTTCATTTGTATTTTTACTCATGTATTTTATATTTTATTATCATAGTTCTCATCCGTTATTCTTATTCTTATTATTATCATTGTCGTACTTTTGATATTGTTATTTTTATTTTTTTTTTTTTGAAATACGGTTACTGTAAATACAGTAATTTATTTTCAAATACAATTTATTAAATTATTAAATGAAATTCCATTATGAATGGAGAACCAATTTAGTAAAATATATAGCACACTTGATAGTTATTTTGACAATAATATATATTATTACAGGAACTGGATAATCTTTTAAATGATGAAAAATTTTAATATTTTTAAAATTATGATAAAAAAATTAAATACAAATAAGTTAAACAATTAAAATTTAAGCTGCATTTAAAAAGTAATCTAAAAACGGATGAGAACTTTTGATAGTTCTGAATTTTAAGTAGCAATCAATAAATATCAATGTGTTGAATCTAGAACATTATTTACGAATGCATGTACGTTTAAAAAAAAAGAGTTATTTAATAAGGCTTAACTACCATTGCATGTAATTAGAAATAATATATTATCTGTCTAGCTATAATTTTATAAAGAAAAACTCTAACGTGAATAAATTTTATATACAGGATAAGAGTATGTAATTTTAAATGCAATTAATATCATTCTCTTACTATAAGCTTTTCTTCAAATATTCACGGAATCAGACTGCTAATATTATCATTAATGAACTATTATAAATAAATTTAAAAGAATTAATTTATATATTTATTCGAATAGAGGTTAATGAATTGTCGATAGCTTCTGTAATTTAATTTGTGCATAAATCGAAACATATTAATATTAATTGAGAAGCTTGAGAATACGCAGGCGAAATTGATTCCTCTAGTTGAAAGAGTTCTGAAGTATGCCATTCATTTATAGAGTACAAGCAGGTACTAACTACTGTAGGTTTATAGTTTTCGATTACTTCTTGGGAATAGCAACGAAATTTATAAAAAATACAAAAACTAAATTTGCTGTGCGCAGATGGAAAATCTATAAAGCTAAAGGAAGGCTCTCGGAAGCACCAACTATAGAGCGATGATATTATTTTAAAGAAGATTACAGAAACACGTGTATTTCTGGAATCGGTTTTATTTCGGGTACTCGCTTTTAATTACAAAGGTAACATTGCGGAATAAGGCAAATAGGGAGGTAATGCCCTGATATCTATGCCAAACCAATCTTCTTAACTGATTACTACTACCAGTGTACTAATAGCTTTTTCCGTTATCCAGACTCTCTAATCTTTCTCTCAATTCACCCCTAATTAGCAGTGTTGAAAAATCAAGTGTAAAGTCAGACGCGTTTATGGTTGTCGCGCCTCCTATGCTTACGGCCCGCAGAAATGTCGGTGTTCTTCTTCCGGCTGCACAACTTGCGCCGCCAGGCGGACGAGGCCAGGAAGAAGCGGCAACGACGGAGCGGGGCCCAGGGCGGCCAGCGCGGCTGTAGCGACCAGCCCCAACCGATGGCGGGCACTATGCAGAATTGCGGGGCCAGGAACCATACGAATCGAGGCCCAAGCAAGCTTTTTGAAAGAGCGCCTCTGCAACCCAGCGACTCGCTCGACGAAATCGCCTTTCAGATACCGAGGTAATAATTATACACGACACTAGCACTCGTAATAGAACCTAATAGAGATGGTGACTAAGAGTCTTTTATTTTATAATTGATGATACAGAAAAAATATACTTGTGAACTGGTGACTGATAGTCGAAGAATAGGAATAGTTGGGTATTCAATTATTTCTTTAGCTGTTCTTCATTCCATAAAATTGAATACAGTCATTAAAAAAAAGTTTATTTTATTTAAATAGTGTCTCTTTACCAGAATTTAAATCAGAATTCATGAATATGACAATGATGTTTTTAGTTTTTAATTAATTTTTATTTACATTTTATAAAAAAATGTATATATTATAATTAAAAATTATAATATTTGTATATTGTATACTATAAAATAAATATATTAGGTCACACGCATATTATAATTACACAAATTTATTCATTTCTGTTTTTTAAACTGTTTTAAATATTACACAATAATTCACATCATTTGCTAATAATGTTTTCATATAGCTCATTAAATAAATAAGAACTGCAGCTAAGCATAGTAATAAACATTTAATTATCTATATTTATACATATATGTTCATGTAATCTACATATACTCTTATAATCTGACAGAAATCTGATACTATACCTTTGTCAATTTCATATTCATAGATTCTCGTGTTAATACTATTTTGGTACTATTAATAAAGGATAAACATATATCTGAATCTTAAATCAAGCTCGTATTGCTAATAATTAAGTACAGGTAAGACGATTTTATAAAATAATAATTTTTTAATGCAACTGCTTCAGTTAGATTAATCTGTATATAAAACTCATAAAACATACAAATTATAGTCAATTCAGTCTTTAGCATTGAATTAAGTATGCATGGTAACTATTCAAAATTTCAAAAACCCAGAGAATAGGAATTTATTTAGTAATTAATTAAAAAATAAAACCTCTTTCAAAGAAATACTACTATACAACTCATTAATTAGGCAGAAGGTATTTTAATGCAGGCTTAGAGAGATTTATCAAAGTACGTTCAATATGAAGTAACATCCTGATTAGAAAGGTAATTATTATATTTTGTAGGCTTAATTAATCTATTACCAAGTATTTGCAATATTTATTATAGTTACCAGTTAGAAATTATTTATTATATTTCATTACTGTACCTCAATATAAAATGTGATATTAGATTTTAAGAATCTTTTTTTTTACAGTATTTACACGTAGTCAAATTCTAATTAAATTAAAAAAAAATTTGTTTTATTCATATTTATGTAAAAAAGGATTCTGTTAGAAATTATTTTCTATTATATAATAATTATGGTAAATTAAGATCACCTTTTTTTATAAAAATTCTTTTTTTAAAAAAATAAACGTTCATAAGAAATTAAAAAAATCATATAATGATAACTTAATTTTATTTTAGTTATACTTTTAAAAAGATACTTGAAATTATTACATAAATAAATGTGTATTTTTTTCAGTATTTTTTCATTTACAATTTTTACATTTAAAAGTTATTTACAAACAGTTTGACAAACATTGTAAACTCATACTGTAATACTGTCAATATTTTTTCTTTATTAGTATGCAAACTTATTTTTTTTACTTATATATTGTTTTGTTTAGTCCATTTTTTATTAAATATTACTTAGTAAGTATTTTTAATGTTAATTAATACATCAGAAAAGTCTAAAAATTTTATTAACAGTTCATTACTATTTTAGGAGTTAGTAATATTGAAAACAATATTTCGACATGAAACGAGTTAAATTGTTTACCCTATATAATGTACGAATGTATACTATAAATTTGGATTTTTATTAATAAATTTGTCAATAAAATTAATTGTTTTGCAAAAATTTAGTTATGAAATCTTAAACAAATTTATGTCTTATAATTTAATTTGAAATAGAATTGCGTGGAAAATTATTTACTAGTAATTTTATAAAATGATTGGAATTTTTATAAGGAAATTAAAATTATTTACTTTAAAAAATTTGTTATGAAATAATTAAGTACATATGTATATGTACTTATGCTTATGGAGTAGGATAAATAAATGAATGGCCGTAGGAATGAAATAAAAATTTTATATTATTTCATCTGAAAAGTCCCTTTAAATACTCTTATCGAAATCCTAAGTATAAAAACTAGTTTCGACTATTTTTAACACCTATTATTCGCTAATACTTTACTACATACAAGAGTAAACAATAAATAAATTTACATACATGATGAAAAATAAAATTTTTTTTATAATACTGCTGTATCATTACACAATTACAATACCGCATTATCTAAAATATTGCAATGATGTTGAAATATAAAAATTTTACATTCCATATTAAGTTACTTCATTTAATTGTCAATAAGGAGCTTGCAGAAAATTATTAGAATGAAAATTGATATATTTGGCAATATATAAATATTGGAAGTATATTTGGAATTATTGCAGTATTTTTTAAAATAATGTAACCATTTTTTTATGAAATTTTCTAGATTATAATGTTTTAATTAAAATTTGTAAAGTTGACATATTCTTCTATCTGAAATATCCTTATATAACCATTTTTTAAGGTTTTTATTTGTCGAATTAATCTAAAATATATTCATAATTTTTTATATGTAATACAAGTTAAAAACATTCTCATATGAAACTTTTTACATGAAGAATTGGTTTGAGACGGAAAAAATTTAATATGTTTATATTTAACCTAAAAATAAGATACTTTAAATCAATAAAAAGCATAAAGCATTAAAATTATTGTTTTTGTTTTATTGTCATCGCTATTGACTTAACAATAAATGTGCCAATTAAGATTAAGTTTGTACAATAACGTATTTGGTGGTATTTTATACTATACCTATTTTATACTATGAGTTTACAGAATTATATTTGTATTGAATTGCAAAAAAAATATTGTGAAGAATTTTTACACACTGTTTATTATGTTTTATGAATTTGGTTATAATTTTTTGGAAAACTTATGAATAATTAATATATAACACAGATGAATAAGGATTAATTATTTTATTTCTAATGATCATACAACTATTAGTCCTATATATATTTGTCAATGATATTACTAATAAATAATAATTAAATTTGATTCCGCACTGCTTCTCTGTTATAAATGCAATTTATCAGAATACTCAGAACTGGGCCTCCGGGAACATTCAAATTACATGGCTATAAAGGAAACCAGCTATTTGATTCGTTGTGAATTTCTAACAAGAATACTGGATGCGATAGGATAAAGACACGTCAGGTTAAATGGCCAATTAATTCAATGAACTGAATAATGAATATCGTTTTAAGTCGGATTTTCCTTCTTAACATTCATAAATATAAAGAAAATATAAATAAACTTTTATATGGAGAATTTGATTTCAAATTAGGTGAGAAAATGTAAAAAGTTATTAAATATTGAATGTTAAATATCAAATATAAATTCAATAGTATTAAAAATGGTGTAAAATTATTTTAAATGCAAACAAATAAAATGACTATGATTTGTAGTTGCATGTAATGTATTAATTTTAATGCAAAATATGAAAGCAACTGTAATGAATGCTACGAAAGTAACTATCCTTATATAATTTATGTTTTATATTAATGTTGACCTAAACAAAATTTAAATTATTTTTTTTACTATTTAAACAGCCATTAGTAATATTTTTTTTATATTTTATAATTACTTTCAATATCTGCAGATGAAACGATTTTGACAATTTTATCATTTGTTTTAGTACCTAATGTCACATATCTACAATTCTCATTTCACTTATAGACTTCTGTGGTTAGTCAATATTTAGCTTCTATTAATAGACATTTTAATCGATAATCTATATCGCGAAAACATTAAATTATTATATATATATATTTTTTTTATTTTTAGATTTCAAATCGAGCTAATTCAATTAACAAGAACTTGAATAACTGGATAAATTATTATCGAATTATCGTAATAACGATAACGTATAACGTATAACGTATTATCTTTAAACTTGAGACAAGATCATATATAAAAAGTAATGAGACTTTTGAAAAGATTTAAAAAATATAAATTATTTACTTAAATTATTATGGAACAATTTAAAGTAAAAGTTATCAATTCCAAAATCATTAATATAATTTCTATTTAACCAAAATTTATTATATTTTTATAATAGTTTCTTTTTCAAAATTCTCAAATTAATTTCTTAAAAAAAATTTTATATCTTATACAATACTTTTTTTGAGCTAACATTATTATTTTTTCTAATTATTATTTATATTTCAAAAATTTGAAGTAGCTTTATGTTTTCCTTGTAATTGGTTTTTAAAATATTCATTGTTTCGCTAAATTATTAACAATAGTTGGAGAAAGACAGCAAATATAATATTCATTTATTCTATCGACACTGAATTGCAAGGATTTTTGAAAAACGATATAGAATACTTTAATAAGTAAGTTTATCAAAAGTAATTTGTTAATAAAAATATAATACATTCTTAATTAGTTGATATAAAATAGTAATATTATAATAATAATAAGATGTTTTATTTCAATGAATAATAAATCGTCTTTCTACGTACATATTCATTTTATTGTTTTTCTATATAGATTTTTTCATTCTTTACTATTCTGTATAACTATTAATTTACTAGTGAAACATTCAGTTATATATTTTAAATTAATTTAAAAATAATTGTTTTATCGATTCGCCTATCTTTTTTAATTTTTTGAATAAATACTAAATGTCTAAGGATTTTCTAATATAATATTCAACTTTTAAATTCCCTATACTAATGGTTATATACATAATTCTTTAAAGTCCGCCTTGAAATCGAATTATCGTAAATATATAACATCACATTATTTCATAATTCTAACAGATTACTTGACACAAAAATTTATTCAGTATAACATACGCACTTTATCACCGTTCATATACTCATAAACTGAAAACAGATTCTTCAGTATATTAACTAACTCTTTCCTTTATCACTAAATCTAAGGAGCTGATGAATAAATTTGGATTATTAGAAACATGTGTCCTTAAAAATTAGGCCTCATAATTCCATTTTAAACATCTTTGGCTGACATAAGGCGAATTTGAGTGTTGTGCATCAGCTCCTAAAGCGAATAAGAACTAGAAATATCAAGGGCCCCAAATTTTTGAAAAGAAATCATTCGTATTGAAACCTGATCACTTTCTCTCTCTCTCTTTCTCTCTCTCTCTCTCTCTCTCTCTCTCTTTCTCTCTCTCTCTCTCTCTCTCTCTATCGGGCTCACTATTTCTATTAATACATTCGTTATGTTTTACATATATACAGATACACACATTGCATATACCATCAAATATAATCGAAAATAATGATGAACACGCATGTCGAGCTAATTTGAACAATGTAAGATATACGATAAAAATGGTAATAACAATTTTCACTCGCTATCCGATTACCATTTCCGGAATCGTTTTCTTTTAAAAAAAAATAAAATAATATTGAAAAGATTTTTTTCAGCTTGTTCGATAAAAATAAAAAATCAAGACCCTAGAAAACGAAAATTTTGTATTTTCTATCGTTATTTTATATAAATATTTATATAATTATTTATTTATTTTATAAAAACTCTTAGTAAATTTGTAATTTATAAGAAATTTTACAATAATTGTTTCTAATGAAAAAAGTCCAAGGATAAGTGAAAAGTATGTCATATTAGGCTCACAGTAATACAGACTGAAAAAAACGAGATATGTAGAATCGTTTAAAGCAGTTTGATTTTTCATTGCGTTGAGTTTTTAATGATGATTAATAGTAACATTACTCTTCGTTTTTTTATTGTAACTTGTTCTTTTCTTCATTTCGGACAGCTAAGAGGATTCGATCTTAATAAGTCGATGAATTGGTGCCTTAGGGACTCTGTAGAAATCACACCAAAGCAGGGGCTTCTTCTGGTCGGGACGTCAAGCCTATCGAAAAAAGACATAGAAAAGAATGATGAACCAGAAAGACCACTTTAACGAGTTTTTATTTTTGTTACAATTCGGTAAATATTAGAGGCTTCTATATATTTGTTTTTAGCTAAAAGTTCACTGCGCCAAATTAATGATATTATACAGAAATTGATTGTGATTTCCAAAAAGAGTCGTTTAAAACATATAATATTAAAATTAATATAAATAATGTAATATTAAAAATATGTTACCATAAATTCACTTTAAAAATTATTATAGCTGTAAATAGCCTTTAATATATCTATGAATAAAGACTATTTTTTATTTATATTAAAAATAAATTAGTCACACAAGTTAAATTCCTTATTTAAATATTTTTGCACGAAATAAGTTTTACACACTTTTAACGAAACTCACTTCATTTGTACTTTATATTGATATTTATTCTAGCAGAAATGATTACTTTCAAATGTTTTATGCGAATGCCGTGAATGATTTAATAAAACCGATTTTATACTTTAGATAATTTTTTCTTATTTTCCTTTATTATTTTCGTTGAAAAAATGTAATTTAAAATTATTTTTTATTTCAGTGTATGGAAAAGTTTATTTTTTTTTTATATTTTATATTTATATAATAAGTAGTAATAGTAATCATAAGTAGTAAGTAGTTTATATAATAATAAAATAGTACATAAAATATAATATTGAAATCATTCATTGTCCAATTATATTCGTATGCTATTAAGTAATTATCAGTAGCCATTGTATTAAAAGTAAATAAAACAGTACAACTTAATGATTCAGTTGTATATAGCGTTCGTAATTGACTTAATTAACATTACCTAAGTACTCAAAAATGTTCAGTTTGTTTGCTTTAACAATTTCTTTTTACTTTCAGAATCAATTTATCTGCATTTAATACTATAAAATTGGCGCATAAACTTAAAATGAAGTTTTACATTCGAAAAACTCGACAGTGCAAAAAATGTATTCTTGGAGTATATTTTTCGTTGACTGAACGTCGAATAGCTCGCAAACTGATTTTTACCGTTTATCTTTCACGGCCCAATTCACTTAAGAAGGTGTTAGAAATCACATCACATTTACGTGTGCACTTTTAACTTTCGATGTCATATTCTTGCATTGAACTTTACTTTCACGAATTTCGTCGACTGCGTAACTAAAGAAAATCAAATTCATTTATATGAAAGAAACAAAAATGTATATATATATATAGTAAATATCAAACATTAAATATACAAGTAGTATTATGAAAAAATATTACAGATTAATACTAATATTTATTATTAACAATTAAAAATAATTTAAGAAATTAAATGTATACAAAAATACAAAAAATCATGAAATGAAATATAAATAATAAAATGAAATTTATTCAATTGCAGTGACAAAAAATATGTCATCTTTAATATGTAAACGCAAAAGATCGACTATTATATTTCACGATTACTCTAAATCTATACCAACACTACAGCTGTAGGGTTTGAGGAGGATCAAGGATACATCCAAGTCCCTTTCCAATTCATTGTGCGTCGATCATCAATTAAGAATAGGCAGTCGTGGGCCAAAGCGAGTGGAATTTAGGGAGCAGGTGGCAGAGATTAAATCAACATCCATCCCTGGAATAGTAAAGCGAGGCAAGCTTGTGAAATAATTGGTATGCATTGCTCGATCAGACAATTGTTCGTCCTGCTCACACAATGTTCGGCTGCTTACGTAGGAACCTGTAGGTGTATGTACAACGGCAGTGAACAGTAGGTAAGCAAATATCCGGCGATAGGGAAGCCAGGGGGCGCCTGCCGTCGACAGGAGAACACGAGACGTCGTTGCAAAACGTGAACCTGCAGTGGCCGTCGGACTAACTAAATGCCGCGGGGGCGTATAAAATGGCGCCTAGGAATCTTCTCACAGCAGAGTCCGAAAGGCCTTTGTTATGAATTGAGATATGTTTAGCAGATGATCGCCGTGCGCTGAATAAAAAGAATTCACTTGTGTATGTCGACGATCGATGACTTTGAATATCTTGATAATAAGTAAACCTTCAATTATCGTTGGTTTGTTCCAAGATGTGGCAGAATTCTTATAATTACGCAAACTCAAATTACGGTACTTGAAATTTTAGGCATACGTGTGCTGAGTATTCATCTGTCATTATATATTTCGAATCATATAAATATTTTTGAGACATGTATTTGTACACAGGTTTTGCCTAAAAAGTTTTGAGTAGCATTGTGATGATTTACTAATTCGGAATCACTGAAATCCACATACTTTCAAATTAACACACAAAATTGATTTATTGATTAAGATGACTTTGAGCAGGTAATATTCTCAAATCAAAATAAATAATGAAAATTTCAGTTATCACTTTTGTAAGATGATTTTAAAAATATTAAAACTTTCATTTAACTTGAAAAATCTATTTCTTTGTTAAATTTATATTTTGAAAGTATAAAAACTTTTTTTTTATATATTTATCATATTAAAAAAATCGTATGTTAAAAAACTGCTATAATTTTTATTACATGATTGAGAATATGAATATCTCTTAATATTTTAGTTATATTATTTATCAAACTCTATCAATTTGGATGCCCTCAGACTATTTTATATAATTTTATATTTCATATTTAAAATTTATTCTTTACAACATTTATTCCGCTTATCTTATTATGATTCTCATATAGATAGTAGACTACTATTTCTTTTTCTTTCGAAGAATTAATTTTATAATTTAATACAAGATCAAGAGATTATATATATAGAAGTTTTGCAACTGCGTGAGTTGCAAATGTGAATATTTACTTAAAGTGCAATTTATTTTTAAAAAATCATAACAAAATTCAGCTTTAATTAAATTTATAAAATATTCACTAAAAATCAGAAAAAAAATCGGTTTTATACAAAAGAATAATAACTTTTGTAGCATAAAAAATAAAATATGCAATGCAAATATACTACTAATTAATTGAAATTCTTGTAAGTCATAGCTTTGGGAGCAGAAAGTACTAAAACTTTTAAAAATAAAATATTTAATAATTTAAGCAGCCTCTTGAGGATCAAAGTTTTTAAAGATGAGAGAAAGATTAAAGTACTTCTAAAAACGAATATTATTATAGTTTCTGTTATTGCCATTTCATGTAAGCATTCAAGTTAAATAAGTTACTCTTCTTCGGGTTTTCATACCTACGTGCGTAGTTGTTGTCAATTCTCGGTATCTTCTACGGCTTTTTACTTGGCTACGGACATTTCACAGCGATTATAGTAACGGCGACACTAGAACTAGACAATCCGACCGCACTGGCGTCGTACCGTTGTGTTATCCGGCTATACTATCAACCCATCGGGCAAAACGAATGAATCCAAACAAACGTCCCGACTCGTCTGGCGTGAATATACTCGAAAAATCTAAAAAAAAAAATAGAGAATAGAGATAGATATTGTATAAGTTAAGTATAAAAATAAGAAATAGGTAGGGAAAAAATGGTGTAGATCCGAGAAAATTCCGCGAGCCAGGTTGACCGAAGGTCGCCATTAGGAACGTGAACTATGTCTGTTCCCGCCCACGCCCTAAGAGTTGTTTAAAGTGGACTTTGAGGGCTATTAGCTTTAATTGCTCGCGAAGCTCTCTGTCAACCATCTACCTCACCTCTTCTTTTTAAGCCACAGCTAGTGTCTTATCGACTTACGAGAGTCGAGCCGATGCAATCGGGTCGGAGTAATTCCAGTCGTAGTTCGGTTTATCTCACCAGCGGCAATAGTTTATCGGCGCTGAAATGCGCGGTTCGAGCGTTCTGAATTATTGGTTTTATTGTCGATGCTTTGGCATCGAGTGAGCATCTATATTACCCGGATGGCTTTAATGAAAGACAACGTGGACGTGCGTGTGAGCTTCGTGGGAGCGTTGTCGTATTGGTTGCTCAACTTAATTGATCAGAATAGTAGCGACGGTGAAAGGAAGAGAGGCAAAACACGCAGGGGAATAGTTTCCTAGGTTCTAGATAATTTTCAGCAGTCAGCCAATTATTTTCAGTAGCAATGTAAGTTATATTAGGCCCTTTAGTTTTTAAGCCTATAGTTTGATATTACATCAAGGTTCGGGATAATTTTAAAGTCTCTGTGAAGGTCTCACATTGATTAGTAAAAATTTCCTTATGTTATGAGTCAGTATTGATGATCTTGATATTGTTGATAAAATTAATTCACTTGATATTCAGTGCAAGATATCCAATAGAAATCTACTAAAATTTTAATTTGAAAAAAATCTATCTATGATGAGCATCAATTTATATAGGTATTATATAATTAAAATTAGTTTTTCTTGCTTATATAAGTAAGCCTTTATAAATATACGAAGTAGATTTTTATTTTTAATATTAATTATAATAATTTTATAATTGTAGCTGATAACTCTTGATTGTTTCATGATTTAACGGAACTCTTTGCTTTTACTAGTTATGTAATATAATTTCATTTGTTTATGATGATATTATATTTTTGTGAGGAGATTCCAGGATTTCTTATCGTATATGTTATATAGCATAATAACTAAAATATAAAAATGTTTCAATTAAATAAAAAATAAATGATATCTGGAAAAATTTATTACAAAATGAAAAATCAACCGGTCAATTCAATAAAAATTAGTTCGCTTTATGACAAACAATTTTTATGGCGATTTGTATTCTCTGAAGACAATTTTTACACATGAAAACAAGAACCATAAATAAATCACAGGCTTTTCTCGAATACTTCCGGAGGGAGACGACAACAACAAAAGTCACCCGTTGGAGCAGTTAACGCGTAAATTATATTGCTCGTAAAGAAACGAATCGTATACGCTTGAGCAAATAGTCAAAGGTGAGATTGCGTAAGAGTTGAGGGCCTCGCAATGTGGATTTATTTTTAAAAATGGCACTTGAGATCGCAATATTATTCAATCTACCAATTAAAGCGTCTCAGATATCTACTCTTTTTATAAATACTTTAATCAACAACTAATAGCCGTGTAATTTATATTTTTCACAATTATGTACAATTATATATGATAACAAAAATTTCTTAATGAATAAAACGCGAATGAAATGTGAGGAATGTAAATCGTAAATTAGCTGTTTGATTTTTTTCATATAAAATCTACATCATACAAATCTTTATATGTATTAAATATTTTAACAAAAAAAAATGTAAGGAATGAGTTATATCAGTTCATATCCTCAAGGGCGATTCGAGCCTTAACTCCACCCATTGCTTGTTACTAAAAGTATCTTTGTCAACGTCCACGTACTTTAGTTTACAAATGGCAGCAGCTTTAAATGACGTCAGCTTATTTTTTTTTACTTTTCTTGCTTCTCGTAGTATTAGATGAAAGCCAATTATTTATATGCACATATGTAGACAAAAAATGGTTGTCTATATATTAAAGAAACAGTGCAGATCAATAAGCATACAGCATATGTTTTGTATATTCATAAAATTACATAAATCAATCTTACAAAATTAAACAAGAATTTTTGTAAATAATAAAAATTTGTATACAATAGCAAATATCAGAATATTTTTTTATTCAGCATTATTTTCAATTAAACAGCGTAATTTTTAGATAAAATAATCCAAGATTAAAAGACCGAATTCATAAAAATTTTCGAATAATGTATCGGTGTTATGAAAATAAAATATTCGTTGAAAATATTACATAAAGTATTCCGACTAAAAACATATGAAATTTTCGAAATATTGCCTCAAAAGTTTTTAAGACATTATAAGCACATGCGTTAATATGTTATTTCTATAAAAATGTTGTTAATATTGAAAAAGCCAAGTACAGCCGAAAGGAAATATTATTTTAAATACTGAATAACCTTTATTGTGGCTTAGACGAAGTATATAACTTGAAGTTGATACTCTGGTTGTGTGCACTGTGTTTGGGATAGAGAGGAAGTAGTTTAGGTACGAACATGAGTTGACCAGAACTTATATTGCATGTAATGATTGATTCCTTTAAGTAAAATAAGAATTGGCGAATAGTACGTACCAATGAATTCTTTATACTCTTAGTGTATTCATGACGGGGTTGACCTAAAGTAGCCTCCTCATACGTTTAGTAAGAAGTGCTTACATCTTTCTCTGCTTTGATCAGCCCTGTGCCAATATACTATACTATCAAACATATATACGTAACTACAATATTTATATTTACATAAGTCTGTAGATTATATCTATGAAAAACATATATGTTGCATACAAATAATTATATTACAAATAAACTAATATTATCATTTTTCACGCACAAATAATTGTATTCCATATAAACAATAATAGTCTTTTTATTTATGTATAATTTTAACTAGATACGAATAAAAAGATATAAGCTTAAGGATAATAGTAAGAATTAATAAAGATGTTAATTCCAATAAGAGAAAATTCAAACTCCTATAAAAATTCTGAAAAATAGACTAACATAAGATTTAACAGTAGAACAAAAAGAATTTGGTCTGGCACATGTGTGAAATCTTTCATTTATTCCCTATGTCTTCATATGCAATAAACTGACTCAGTACTTCCTTATAGACGAGACTACTTAAAAGTTACATCCTCTTGTTCATACTGCGCTCGATTAATTCATCACCATGAGATATTACCACATTTTAAGTAGAACTAGTATAGTAATCGATAATTTGAGGGTAGATTGCAGCCCGAAAGCCAGTTTTCATTACATTGTTTTAAACTTACTTATTAAGGTAATAGCGTATTTAGTAATATTTTTAAAAATTTAAAAAAGACTCTTATAATTTAAAAAAATACAAAAGGATTTTAGTGACCTGTAGTTTAAACAAAAAATTCATTATATTTAACATTATTTAGTATAATTATTCACTTGCTGACTATTTACTAACATAATTATTTCATATATTCGTTGATAACTTAAAACATGATCTATACTAAAAATGTTAATGTGGTAATTCAATTATATTATAATTTTATTTATATCAATTCATACAGAATTTTAATATTAAAAATTGATTTAAAGAACTTAAAAATTATAAATAATAGCAATTGTGAATAAGCACTATAGCTTTAATTAGTAACAAAAAACAAAAAATATAGCCAAAAAACTATACAGATAGGGTTTATTAATTTAATTGTGTTTATATAAGCACTTTTATAGGAAATATAGCTTTATAATTGAAATATAGCTTTATAAATATAGCTTTATAAATAGAAGATTCTAATATTTTATGCACTGTTAACTCATTGCATATTGTTTCCTTTTATAATTTTTTTTAGTTCCACTTTAATTTTTCAATAGCCACTTTAGGTAGTTATTTTTTAAATAATTTCATTTAATTTTAAGTTTTTTAAGTGCATAATTAGTTATTTAAATACTAAAAATATTATTTATAAAATATTGAATTTTAAGTCAAATTCCAAAAACAAATTAGTTTATTTCAATTCAGGGTCACAGATCACCTATACTATAAACATTATACAACTAGCGAAGAGTAAATCTTATTCAATTATTTATCAGTTATCGATCTAAAAACTATGTCAAATTATAAAATATTTGTATAGCCCTATTATTAAAAATTAACTACTTCAGTGTTGAAAATAATTTTAATTGTCAAAAACTCAATTTATAATAAGATTATGCAATAATAATTATGTATTTTTATTATTTTTATTAATATATGTGACGAAATAGTGATTTAATTGATAGTATTTTGATTTTTCATCAATCGTATATTATTTGTTCTAAATTAAATAATTTTTACATAACTTTTTAGTTAGATAATAGACAATTATCTATTATTTAGTGTAAAATTTTTTTTCATAAAAAGTATTTTATAACTGTGCAAACTAGAGATTAAAAATAATCATATTTAATTTACAGAATGATTGAGCTTTAACGTTGATCTACTTTTTTAATCAGTAATTGTACTTAAGATATTTTGTTGAGTAAATGTAAAAAATACTTTAATGCGAAAATAAAAATAAGTTTTTTAAAAAATTTTACTTATATTCTAAACTTTAAAATTTTTACATTAATATTTACATAAACAAATAATTTATTGATTTATGAGTAAAAATTACAGTACTAATGTAACTAATACTCCGTCAGATTAATACATTTGAAATATAGAGAGGGAGTTAATAGATATATTTTCTAAAAATTTAATTTTTTTTAAATAATTTTTAAATTTACATAAATATAATACTAATATTGTCTTCTTATTATAACTTCTGATTATGAAATTATCACAGTCAAGTTTTTACGATTACTATTCCTTATAAATAGTACGAAAAGAATTATATTTAAACATTGATAAAAAGTTTAATGTAATCTAAGCATTAAATTTATATTAATTTTTATTATTAGTATTTAACTATTTTTATATTTGAATATTTAATAAATTGCTCAAGAAAGCATTTCAATTATTGATATTAGCTTTTCAAGTTTACCATTACCTTTGTAATTTAGCCGATTAATGTAATTTTACAAATGAATCAACGACACTATTTTATCATAATTTGATGAAAAAATATTAAATCAATGCAGAAATGATGCATAGATACCAACTTATCAATATACGTAAAGGTATAATAATAACATTTCATTGTTCATGAAACATAAGTCGAAATTAAGATGTTCTCCGGCATTGTTGTTCTGAATATTTGCAGCTGTACAATAATCATATATTCTAACACATATGCATAATGATGCATAAATGTGTATTGTAGTTCAGTGCCGGAATGCTGTAGGGACCCGTAGCTCGGAGGAAGTGAGAACCTATTCCGAGCTACTGCGACTGCCACCTTTAACCCAAGAAATTCAATTATAGTAAGCGAGAATACAAAGAGAGTTGGCGAGAAAGTTCTTCACGTAAAAATATCTGATTTTCCAGCTTACATATGCGTTTTATGTTTACCTTAATACTACCTATCTTTTTGTTCATTCTAGTGGAACTTTTTTTCATCTAAGAATAAATGTATTTATTATTTTATATAGCAAATTATAGAAATTATAAATAACTTTAAACATACGTTTTATCACGAAAATAATAAAAATAATACTATTAGTATTTATCACTTATAACTCGTGTAAATTTTTTTAGGGAAAAAATTTTGTTTTCTAATGTATTATTACTTTTAGATTAATTATTAAACATAAAAAATTTTGTTTGCTACTGTATCATAATAAATGTTTAATACCTAAAAAAATTCAAAACCATTTGTTATCTTATTGTAAAATAGTAAAAAAAATATTATTTAGAAAAATAGTTTGTCACATTATTAGTTATTACTCTGAAATTTTGAAAAATGATCAATTTTTTTTAAACTGTTCTCTTGATTTTAATTATTTGCTTGAATTAATTTTGTATACATATCTGACATAAATTTTTTTAAACGTTCTTAATATTGATAATATAATTTTACCATACATCGCAATCAGTAAATCCAATGTGACTAAATAAGTTTCTAAAAGTTATGTTTTACTCATTGATGACTGAAGTTTAAATAAAAAATAAATTATGATTATTTCAGTATATATTTTAGTATATGCTATTTATACTTCATATATTCTGTATAGATTACTATATTGACCACTTATAATGTATTTATATAAAATTAATTTCTTTTCTCCATAAATATTGAATATTATTTTATCTATTAAGAATAGTAGAATACATTTCCTCTTAAACGTTATCTTACCTTTAGTATACATTCATCTTTTATTTTTAATGCAATCACAAAATTACGATTGAATATTTATATGGATACGTACACATAGTACAAAAAAAACTATTAATTTAGTTCACTATCCTGACTTGACTAAAAGCATAATAACTAAAAATCGTTTATGTAATAATCATTCAATACCTGATGACATGAGAGGTGAGCAACTCAATAATATTTGAATGATCGGAAAAGTATGATTAATAACTGATGATTAATAATCGTCAGTTCATTATTTTGTAAGTACGTACAAATTATACTCCTAATTGATAAGCATAACACTGTTGTTTGTACTCTACTATAACTGTTTGTATTATAAACAGTTTAGAGAAGTTGTACACTTACGATATGAAATTGATAGAAAAGTATTTATAAGATGTGATGAACATTTTGTTCGATCACTGGTAACTTCTTTTTGAATAGTTGGACCTTTATTGTTAAAACCAATACATAGAAGGAAACGAATAGTTTTGTAAGATATTTGTGATGCGCATTTCACAGGCTATAATTTACCCATTTGATAGTCGATAATTTTAAGATGAAATACTTAAAGGTGGTTTTAAAAAAGTTGAATTTTTACGAATATCTTGAATTAAATTAAATATTAATGGTGATAAAAATTTTGTTATTTACTTTATTAATATCAATATTATTATTGATGTTTGAGACGCTATAATAATTAATTAATCAAATTTGCCCAAGTACGTTATCGTAAAATTTCGCTTAAATTGATTATAATGAAAACCTTCAAAATACCTATTCATTATACTCGAAAAAAATTAATACATGGCTAATAATTTATTTGAAATTGATGATTAAATTAATCGATTTGAAGAGTTTTTTATTTTTTTATTACATACATTTATTATAGTTAAAAAGAA
Organism: Kradibia gibbosae; assembly: GCA_018907135.1. Taxonomy (NCBI): domain Eukaryota; kingdom Metazoa; phylum Arthropoda; class Insecta; order Hymenoptera; family Agaonidae; genus Kradibia; species Kradibia gibbosae. The sequence continues at coordinate 27,507,440 of JACCHX010000003.1, read as the reverse complement.
AATAATATTCTGTTCATGAAAAAAAAAAGAAATAATGTTTGAAAATTATTTGAAATTATTTGTTAAAATTAGACATCTTTATAGGAATAATTTGACAATGGAATAATATCAATACTAACATGAAATTTATTATTTTTTTTTGAATTGCTATATTAAATAAAAAAAATAAAAATATTTTACCTCCTTATATTATTTATTAGTATATATATTACACGCTTTCTTTAAAGGATCGAATTCATTCTTTCGATTAATAAACCGTTGTAGACATGGCAAAATCCTTTGACTGTTATTTTCTTCTGTTTTTCGACTTACAGAAAGAATAGGTACTTGTTATTTCATATGTATCTTTCTTTTCTATACAAAATTTTTAATGAAATTTTTAACCTACCATATTAGTAGATGCTTAGAAATTTTAATTTTTGATTTCTAACAATATTTTTAAATAAATTTTAAATATATAAAAAATATTAGTAAATATTGGTAAATATTAATTAAAAATATCATTAATTTCAACTATTTACTGCGTGTTCATTAGCAAATAAATTCTCTATATTTTTGAAAACTACTTATTTGTATAAATAAATAACCTGCGTTAATATCGAAAAAAAATTAAATATTTAACGCAGAAATTTACATAAAATGCAATTAATATAATTTTCATATTTAAGTGAAAGTTTTAATATATTTCGTATAAATAGTTCATTAAGAATGAAAAAAAATAAAAAAATTATAAAGGAAAGAAAATTTGAAATGTAACGTATATTTGCCAAAAACTCTTGGAAGTTAAGGGTTAGGAGACACAACGTACAGAGCTTACCTTCTGTGATTGAAAATCGATGCTCACTGGACGAGCTTACCTAACATGCATAATTCACTTGAAAATATATATAACTAAGACAAAATGATGTGAGAATAAAGTAGGCCAAGCGCAAGTCCGTAAAAGCCGAGTTACTCGTGAAGTTTTCATCCTAATCTCGTGCGTTCTTTGTTTTTTTGTTTCAGGCCAATTCGCCGCGTTTTGTTAATTCTGTTTCTTTTGCTATGTTATTTTTCTTTTGTTCATTATACTCTCTTTTAACAATTTTTTTCGAAAGACGTATTGAAAAATTATTTGATATTAAGAGTCTATTTCAGCTTATTACAGCATATTTTTATGAATGCCTTATTTAATATAATTTTTAACATAAAAAATTTTATATTAAAAATTAAACGATTTATCTATTATGAAATAAAGGTTGAGAACGTGTCAAAATTTTAAGAACTATTGTACTATTTATGATAAAAATATTTAACATTGCCTTTAATGAAATTTCATAATATTTATTTTACGAAAAAATTAATTAATTAAAAAATAAATAATATCTATAAAGAAATCTAATTTGCTTCCTTTAATTTCCTTTCTCAGGAATACAGATTTTACAAAAACAAACATTTAGCTACAAATTATGTTTAATTTCTTTTCACAGAAATAGCCATTGAATTGCCGAGGTTGTAAATTTGCTAACAGAGAATGCTGAGTTATCCGTAACAAAAACCATAACACTTAGATAATTTTCATTTAGTTTTGTTACTTTGTGTCTTAAAAGTAATTGATTTTGAGAAAACAGAGTATGCTCTGGGAAGTATCTAATATCTGCTTAATAGTGAGAACGTATTTCTATCAAATCATAAATTAAGAATGTAATATATAATTCTTGTTTAGAATATTAAATTTTAAACTATATTTATCAGTTATGTGTGATTATTAGCTTTTTTTGCTAACGTTTTTACCTAAATAATCAATTATATAAGCTTAATAATTACCTTATACATTTATTATTATTAACTTAATAATTATGGCAAAAATAATATTATTATTATTATTATGTATTCATATATTAATATTGAAGAGAACATTGATGAATGAATTCGAATATGATTCAAGTCAAATTAATTTAATACTTTGAAATGTCTCGTATTTTCTAATGACTCACTAATTATTTTATTTAAGTTTTCTAGTCAAATAAAATAAATATATAGATATGAATATAATAAATAAATATATAAAGATAACAAAATGATTATACCAAATTTTCTTTGTTAGTAATTCGTAGTTTCAGCAAAAAATTTGTATCAAAGAACTACGAATAAAATAAGAAATACTGACGATAATAGAATTTTGTAGTGTTTGAAGATGTTTTGTAACTTGTTATTTGAACTTTTGTCGATTGCCAAAATATTATGTTAAAATTGGCACCAGTGTTATAATTACATCGTTATACTATACTATCGATTTATGTTTCCTTCCAACTTCCGACGAAGAATGATATAGCTTCTGATCTTGAAGTTTAGAAAGTTAAACAATTTGGAGTTGTGACATGCTTACTTATGAATACAGTACAATATTTTTGAGTACTTCAGGATCTTTATAACTTATAAAAAATTTTTATGTTCGCATCACTAATATTAGTTGAAAAATAATCTTCTTCTTTATTTATTTGTATACTAACTATGTAAGTTTTTCACTGACTCATGTTTCAGTTTTAGAATATATTACAGGATAATGAATCAAAACTTGTTAGGATATGATGTTTGACATTTTGAATAGTACTGATGACGGATTTTTATTACTATTTAATAGAACAGTTTATTATTATTAAATTTTAAATTAAATTGTCATAAGTATTTCAATTAAAATTGTTATTATAGAATTAAGTACAAAAAATAAACCCAAAGTAAACATTTTTAGCTTCCATGCTCATCTCCAATCAGTCATGTCCAACATGGTTTCCTCACAATGTAAATTCTATCAATGGCATCATACTTCTGTTCTAGGAAATGTTTATGAGTTAAGTCGATCATCGTTCTTCTAAATCCTTTACAACAAGTGAGCTGGCTGCAACAGTTTATGACTGATGAATCTCATAACCCTTAGAAACGATATACCTTTGCTCGTAAAGTGTAGATCGAAATTTCGACTTATCGTAAGCGAGAGCCTTTCTCTTTCTTCCTTGTACTTCGAGCAATTGCTTTTTTATCCAACATTCTAACTTCTTCCATATACATATCTGCATAAACGCGATGACGCATCCTATAAAATTTGGGAATAAAGAGCAAAGAAAAACTCGGGGCGGAAAATATCTGTGCGAGAGTTAAGTGTGGCGTTGCTTGACGAGTGGAAAGAAGAAAATGAATGAATTTGCATTAACAATTTTTTTATGTTCATTGCTATACACTGTAGCACGATTTAATACGTAGATGTATCGAATTTATCTACACAATGCAAGAGCAACCTATGATATCTTACAATACAATATTTTTTATAAGTTACACATGTAAGGCAGAAGATATTTGAGATAAATTAGCAAAAAACCTGTTTTATGAATGAATTTAAACAATGTGAAAAATAGTGTTTCTTTTTAAGTATAGTAGAAATTTAGTAAAATCAGATTATAACTGAAAAAAATAATGTATATACGTATGTAAAAACCTGAAATCGCATTAAAAATGTGTATTTTAATCAACGGCATGTGTTAAGCTATTTTAGCCATAAATTTTTATACTGCAAATATTTAACCAGATTCATGGTGAAATAATTAAATCAAGGTTCATATATCCAGTTTTTTTAATACGAATATATCAAAATATATTTATATAAAATATGACAGAATAGTTTTATTACTACGAAAATAGAGATAATTAGATTATATTTCCTTCAAATGGAATCATAAAAGTACGCATTCAACGAATGTATGAAATATCAAAAAAAATTATATATCACGGTTTGAAAATCATTTATTATTTCTATCAAAGATTGTAAAAAAATTTTTTCGTGAAATTACTTTTGTTTTTTAATGTTTACAACGCTATATTTTTCGATAAAAAAGAATTATATCTATAATATTATAATACTATTAAAATTCATTATTGTTGTTAGTTGTAATAGTTTGTTTGTTTATAAATTATTGATAATTATAATAAAATCGAGAAGTAGCACAAAATTTTATTTGACCACTAAGTTGCAACAACACTTTAAGCTCTCATCGTTCATAAACTATTATGAATAGCTCAATTATTGGATTTTAATATTCTTAATTTTATCTTAACAGTGCACTAATCAAGAAAAGCTTTTGAAAAAATCTTTGATGTTGTTACATCATATTCATATATTTAAGTGAGTTGATATAATATAATTGAAGACAGTATTATATGTTAAGATGATTAATTTTTCAAATATTTATATATAGATTTTTATTTTGACTTCTGTAACATAAAGATAACTAAATATGTTAAAAGTAATATTTTTCAATAATTTTTATGTGAGAATATTTTTTATCGATATTATTAATGAAATGAAATATATTACTTAACTAAACATATAAAGTTTCTTGATATTATAACTTCTGACCGAGTACGTTAGGTTAATACATATAAGTTGACACGTCTACTGCACATAATGAAATAAGTACATAAAACTCGAAAATGAACAGTCTCCATATGGTATGACAGGAGACGCTAACCGCTTAGTGATATAATGGTCAGGAAATGTTCCGAGAAATACGAAATGGTGCGTTTCAATACACATTCGAATGAAACTTTTTCGTTTTCACTTCCAAAAAAATTCTTCGATCTTATTAATTATTATTTCTTTTAGCTTACATAAAATTTTTTGCACTTTTTCGTATATTCACTGTGTTATCGTATCGTGATGTTGAATCTTGAATACTAGAAATAATGTTGCATTAATATTTTTTCACCTAATTGAAATATTAGACTCGTTTTTAAAAATAGTGAAACATTGTATAAATTTATGTATTAGGTAGAAGGTATTAAATTTTGAATATAATTCTATTTTTTATATCTAAAAAAATTTATTTCTAGATTTACTATATTATATACTATTACATATTATTAATTATATTTAATTTTTCAATTTAGAACAGTACTTTAAGTATATTCTTAAATGGTATTAGATTATTACTTAAACATAAACCTAAGAAAGAAAAAAATTGTGTTCTTAAATATTTAAGAATCTTTTTGATTTATATTAAACTAACTTTGCTATAAATGTTATTACTCTTTTTATAAATATAAAGTGAAATTCTCTTGCTCTTAATCGTTCCATTATTCCTTGACTTTTTAGAAATTTCAATTACATAGTTTCCTAAATGCAAGCAATTTTCGTTGCAAAGCAAAATTAAAATTTGCATCATATTGGATGTTTGGATAGTAACGTCTTAATAATTTTCTAATCTTCATACTAATAGTTGCAGTAATAGCGTTAAATTATCTCTTCCTTTATAGAGTATAAGCTTTTTTCTCGTAAATGAATGAAATTATTCCTCTTTGTATGAAAACTCATTGCAAAATTATTTAAATAAATTGTAATGATATAAAACTGATATGAGAAATTCTCTTTTATACTTATAAATACTAAAAAATAATTTATCAATCAATTTATTAAAGTAGGATTATGATAATATATATATATATATATATATATTTACGTAGATAAATTTGATATTAAATATATTTTTAAATGCAAATTTTTTCAATAAATAATGAAATTTGAATAAACCAAAAAAATCTTCATTTTTATGTTTTTAATAGTAGTACACGAGTTTGTTTTGTTTTAATTTCTAAATAGCTTTTTGCAGCAGAATTGCATCGGCGACAATATTTATAGTAATTATTGGTTCTTATAATGAGTATATAAATTCGTTTTCATTAATATTTATAATTTTATGGATAATGGAAATGATGTTTTAATTTATATAATCAATTTTTAAATATGATGAAAGCGTGAAAAATAAATAGAGAGAAAACAGTTGTTAAGGAAGTAAGTGGTTTTCATTTTTCTAAGCAGGCGCGATGTATCATTCAAGCGATGCCTTTAATTCACACATCGTAAATTGTTACTAATGTATACTTATAAATTAAGTAAGAGTTAGATAAAAAGTGTAAGATATTTATATACCAATGATGTACTTCCTTAATTTATCGTCTGTCCACGTAGATTTCTCCTCCTCCAGTATATATATTATTCGCTTTGAGATGCGACAGCACCAAGATGCCTGTGAAACCAAGTAACAATCTATGGCTACATAATTCCAAAGCGTATTTCCTTTATTCTACGTCGCCTTAGATTGATGCTACCACACCCGCTGTCCCCCAATCCTGCACACTCTGATTGTACGTAAAACCCGCGAGACAAGACGATTTATTATTTTTCATCCAAGGTCTCTCTTTTTTTATATACGCTATTGGATGTGTCATGGTGAGATAATCTCTGGCGGAGGGGGAAATGTCAGTCTGTCCCGTCCTTGAGTATTGAAATTGTCAAGTAGCTGAGAGATGGAGAGATGATAGAGAGTGGGAAAAGAGGGAATAGTGAAGGGCTGACGGAAGTCAGAACGTTGGCTTAGACGGGCGTATCTTACCCTCTGGAATAACCCATGCAACTTGTATTTAGGGAGGTTGAATGAAAATTGAATGGGTTGAAGTATAGAATGGCTTGGAAAATCCCTGTCCAAGCTAGAAAATACAGCATTCTATGTGTATATGCGAATAGGTAATCCTTTGCTTAAGAAGTCCAGCTTATACGAACTAGTAAAATTTGATTTACACATAATTATATACATCGGTATCTGTACTTATTTCTCTACTTATTTATGGTCAAGGATAGCTTTAAGATTAAAAATAAAGACTATTATAGAAAGATTTAAAAGTTAACAATAAAATTGTATATCAATATTTAATGATCAAGAAAAATTATTAATAAAGCAATAAATGATATTTCTATATTACCAATCCTATAATTTACTTGTAATCTATAAAATGAAAATAATGTTATTAGTAACATTATTTAAAAATTAAAGAAATTTAGTTAACAATTGTAAATGATTTAGAATGTAAAGTACAGATAATTGATAATGACCAACTTCTTAAATAAACTAATTTTGAATGATTTGGATACAATTATGCATAGAATTTGAGAAACGACCACAATTATTTATAAGGTATTTATTTTATTAAACTATTAAAAATCTACCACTGATACATATCGCAATTTTCAATAAAATAAAATAAAATGCAGGTAATCTTCGTAATAAATTTATGTATTGATGCATACCAAACTTAATATGTAACTGATAGGCGATTTTGATCGATATCGATGGTATTTTACCAAAAGAATTATATTTATAGATTATATGGATATCTATGGACATCATATTTATGGATATCATATTTAGTATATTAATCACTTAATCAAATGAGATCGGTAAAAGATTAATTATATCGTTTCCCATTTATGTCACATACTTCCATTAATTTACGGATTTATAAGTTAATTTTTTCGTGATTACTTTGTAAGTATTAACGTCTTATTACAGCACAATAAAAGTAAAAAGTTCAAAATTTGTGTATTTAATAAAAAATTTCATCACATATTTGGATTATACTTATTCTATATAAATTAAAAAAATGTTTATTTAAAAAACACTGTTGATCGTAATTATAGTGAATTCTATGCAATTTTTGTATTTAAAAATATGATGTACGTTTAAGTGATCTATATTCCGGTTTTCAAGTGTTTCTTTCAGGGCTATACGTTGTTTATAATTTATATTATATATGTTATTCAAATTTAATAGGTTTAAAAAATATTTGTTTGCAGAATTGCAACATGTAACTTTTTTAATATTAAGCAATACTTTAAATGTACATAGGATTTATTAAAACTTTCAAATATGATAACTTTTAGTTTAATGTTACAATTAAAATTATTTCATGAAGCTTTTTAAAAAATCAATTTATCAAAAATTTTATGATTTGTATTCTTAACTACATTAAAGATTGTTTATGTAACGTAATTTTTTTTTTAATAATTAGGTATTTGTAAAGATACTTACAATATAAATTTACTTTTTAAAATGCACAACGCTAATATGAAGGTTTTTTTAAACCAATCACGGATGAGTAAATTAAAATTGGAGTTTAAATAATTAGTAGGTTACTTTTTACACCTGTAATTACAAAGTAAGCTTTATTTATATCATATTGCTTTCGGATGAATAATAGAATTATTTTACAGATACATTTAATTTAAAATTTATTAATCGTAAAAATGATGTATCGAAAATTGAAAAGAAAAATTGAGATATCTAAAATTAGATGAGTTCACCTAGAATCCAAGCAAAACTATTTCTCCCCGCGGATATAATTGTTTGCGTGTTTACTAGCTGCAACTCCAGCCTCCATCCCGGATATGGCGTACTCGTGGGAATGAAAAGTTTTCCCGATTAAAATTACAATTTCATTCGACTGTGCCCACAACAAAAGCATGGCAAATGCATTAAAACCTCACGCTTCCGCTCGACGTTCCGTTAACGTGGGGTATTTCTCATCATGCCTGGGCGTCGCGGTGGAGGCCATTCACACCCATGTATAATAAACAACCAATGATTGTCGTAGCCTCATGTTTCCTTCGCGCCTAGTTGGAGGCCCGAAAATTCTTTGGTCCCGCATGCGAGGTGTGTGATATGTCGGATACGGTGGCCACCGCAGTTCTCGATTATGTCGGCCGCGTGTTTTTGTACTCATGGATATTATTTTGTAAATTAAATTCAAGCTAACACCAAGTTTCAACTATGCAGAGCAACGACTATTGAAAATCAGAGCTGGAGAGTATTTTTTTAAGCATACGCAGTCTCTGTGGATTGCATATTCATAATCAGCTTAACCGCACTTTATTGTTTAATATTGTTTACAGGCTTTCAATCCATAATTTAATTGATGAATGGTATTTACATTTCAAATTTTTTAATAGAATTTACATTAAGTTATTATATAAGTATTAAAATTCACGCATAATTGAAGAACCAATATTTTTTCCCTTTTCAATTATTATTAATAAATACAATTAATTATAAAAAAATATTAAATTTAATTTACTTATCAATTCACTTATTTAATAGGATTAACTGTTTATCATATGTCTTAAGCAACAGTAAACTCACAGTAACCCAATTTCCTTTTGCATCAAATAGATGCAGTTGAGGGTTTTAGAATAAATTTAGTAAAACCTACTTCATTACAGAATACAGAATCATGTGCAAAATATTTTAGTCAAAAAGAAAAGTGATTTGCCTCCTGTGAAAATAGAATTCTGTAATGTAAAATATTGAGTAATATTTAGTCATTGTAATTTCAGTCCACAAAGTATTCAAATTTTACTTGCTTTCATAATAAATATGTGAGTAATGATAATTAAATTAAATTACATATAAATAAAATTTAACTAATATTGTCTATTATGAAAGATTTTTTATACTTAGGTTTAGGAAAGTTGGTTTTTTTTGTGTCATTTTGTATCTAGAGACTATTTTTGTTGGATTTTCATTAAATCTTAATGAAACCGTCATTATTTTGTCGGAAATGTTGATCAAAAGTATTTGTTTAAATTATATATATTTTTAATAATTATATTTATATATATTTATATATTATAAATATATGCACATACATAAATATGAAGTTTTTGTGATACGATGCTTTAGTATGAAAGCCTTATTAAGCGTTTTACGCAATTTATTAGTCATATATTTTTACTTAAAGAAAATAATGTATTTCTTTTTAAATTAAAAAATATATTAGAAGTTCGATTCAAATATAAATAAAAATCTTCAAATATAAAATTCCTTAAAATTCAATCAAATCAAATCGGAAACTCGATCGGTCGACTTTAAAATACTAATACTGATAAAGATAGATAGTAAAAATAGATAAGCAGCTGATTCGAATAACTGATCACTCCTTTATTGAACTAAGAATTACCAAAATTTTAAGAAGTTTGAAAGAGAAAAACTGTTAATCACCTTTACAAAAGTGGCTTTGCAAAGTCGTTAAGGAATTTGAAAGAAAAACAAAGTGTAAATTTAATATAACAACTCGACCTCGTTGTGGTACATGAAAAATAAAGGGAAAAATAAAGGGAAAAATAAAGGAAAAAATAGTACACCGGTAGTTTGTTCATAAATAAGTTGGGTTGGCAAAGGTGTTGGCAGGTGTTGGGGCGGGGGGGGGGGAATTGAATCGTAGCATTGGCTATGAAGCTGACATGATCTTGGATGCAGGCTTTCGACAAAGAAAGGGATCGGCCCGTTGTACTCGAAAACACATCTGAACTTATTGTAGGCCGCTCTTTAATTCCCGCTTTATATCGGCCGTAGATGGGGAGTAACAGAGTTGACAGGAGTGGGTATAAGACCGTTGGGGATGGAGAGTGAATAGAGTCGTCCACCCGGAAGGCGTCTGCCGCCACTTGGTTTTCCGTGGTTTCCGGCGCGCGCGTGACCCCTTCCCTTTTTATCAATCTCCCACCCCCGTCGATTTCCCGCCCCGGATACAAGGATGCCACCGCCGCCCTCCCCTTAACAATGATGCGCGCGCATCCCCCCGCGACATATCCCGCGCTCGAGACTCGACCTGCAGGCATCGCGGCAGTCGGCGCCAAGTCGCGCTCTTGCTCATCCCAAGTTCTCGCTCACGCCCCGGTCCTCATTGCCTCTTGTGCGTGTGTGCGTGTGCATCGTCTTTTTTCCGAGACGGTTCGCGATCCCTCCCCTAGGCACTCCTTCTCCCTTTAAGCAGACCGCTCGGCTCCTCGTCAGCGCCGTAGCGGGTACTCAAGATATCCTTCTGTGTGTGCTCGCGAGGCGCGCGCAAATGCGAGGAGGCTGGGCTCCGGGACCAACGCGTGCCATCATCGGCCTAGGCAGTCGTGCCTCACAAGAGTACTCGACGGTTTCGCAGCCCGCTTCCGCAATGCCGTTCCTCAAGCGCAAGTGCAGGTGCCTCGGAGAATCTGGAGGCCACTGAAACATTGCCCAACCGCCAGATTGACCAGACTCTGATCCGCTCCGCTCCCATCCTCGACAAAGCCCTACGGCTGTCGCGGTTCGGACGGGGTCCGCGTTCGAGATTGCACGCTGGATAATATGAACCCCCGGCACGATGCCAGCCGAGTAAATTTCGAAAAAACGCGCGTCGCGCTTGGACGACCGAGCGGCGACAGAACTGCGCCACTCGAAACAAGTAGCTCGCAATCAGGTGGAAAACGAGGACAACTTGGAGGCGGAGACGTTACTCAGTGAGGCCGCCGTCAGGTACGCGACGATTAGCTCTTGTCTCCTGCGACACTTATGTGAGGTCTTCGAGGACAAAGGGTGGTTGCGGCGAAGGTGGAGAAAGACGTTGTACGAGGTCTTGCCGAAGAGACTCGAGCGATCTGCACGCTTCGCGTGTTTATTTATGTCGACGGCGGGAGATCGATGAGACGACAGCAGTCAAGTCACTCGCGCAAATTTATGCACACGTGTGTACGCAATCGGAGCCGACGACGGCGTCGCAAACGTCGACGCTTCGTCTCCTTTGATTTGCCACGGGAATCCGATAACGACTCGATTGCGTGCGAGACGCCGACCTATTCAACCGAGATATACTTCCTACTACGCACGCGCTGCCATATTAAAGCATTGTTTCATCTAATAGATCGGTCGGTAAGGAACGCGCTCGTACTAAACAGACGACCTTAGAAAGAGTAGCATTTTGGATATTGAGATATCTAAATACTCGAGTCCTTTCAATGAAATAGAAGTTCTTGAATCCGATCGCATCGACCATGAATTACAGACATGCAAGAATTTTCGCATTCTTCCTCAGAGTTTAGCCGACTATTTATACATCACGACTGACCCAATTTTCATTTTTCTACTTAACAAAGTAAAGATCGAGAGTCGACTGTTACTCAATATGACAAGGCCTAGATGACTATTAGCTTTGTGACTGATAGATAGTGAGAATACAGATAAAACTTGTTCACTAATTTAACTCTCACTGTCTTCTTATCTACAATATCTTCTCTTTCAAGAAAGCAGCGCTTACATAGGGCTTCTAGATTCCAACCACGAACCCTCTGGCGGCTTTTCACTCGGCTTGTCATAATACCGCCCCATCCATACCGAGAATTCTCCAGCTTTTACTTTTGTAGTCATGGGATCGATTTACTTAGTTGTTTAGAGGACTTTCTCATCGGTTCTATATTGATAATCGATATGACTAAGTCGAAATAGATGAGATAAAGTCGGACATATATCGATATAAGTAAATGCCTTTAGAAAAAATCGTAAATAGCGGAGTAAATAAATGAAAAGATCACAAGTACGAGCGCGTTAATATCGAAAAGAGAAAAGAAATTCAGGAGCGAAACAAACGAGCAATAAGATAATGAAGGACGCACGAAGAGAATAGATGAGATGAAAAAACGACGTGGAATGAGTTGCATTGAGAAAGGAGAATAGAAGAAAGTGCCGCGAGACCCTCATCAAAGCAGAGCGTCACTCGACGTAGCCGAGATTCTACGCCGAGTTTCGCACCTGCGAGTAGATATATTTCGTTCGACGTTAACGTAACTCGACGACTACAGTGCAAAAACTAATAAAAAAAGAAAAGATAGACACATACGTGTTTTATCTCGATTTTTTGCTTGCTTTCATTCGCCTCTTTCTAACTGATACAAGAGAATAGTCGAGTACTTTTTTTTCTTTAGTATATGTAAAGCACGCGTTAAAAGGATTATAAAAATTAAAAAAAATAGTGTTAAATAAAATTATAAATGCTAGAGTATATAGAGGATTATATAAAGTGACGTCTACATGCTGGTTGGCGGGTCCAAAAACGTAGAATATTTTTAAGGTACATCTCACGATGGTTCGAAAGATAAGCGACGTATAAATATTCTGTATATTGACTTCGATACGATTTCGAATATAAACGGCGGTCCAAACGTTCAACTATCATCGAGCGGTCCAATTTTCACTGAGGGTCTCTCCTCTTCCCATTATCTATAACATTCCACACTCCACTCTCTCTTTGACTCTCGCTATTCGAGAAATTTTTCTTATCATCTTGCGTGGTCCAAGATAATAATAGTGTCTTAGATCCTCCTTAAACACCACGAAGTATTTATAAATATCGCGCATACGTATCATAAAACGAATATAAGGGGGAGAGCTAACTTAATATTAAACAAATTATACATTATAGACAACAAATTATACAGTATATATATACATTTCGGAAAAGTGCGTATTTTTTGTAGTAGTAATTTGAGTGAAATGTCACGTATCGACTGAAGGAATCAACTATTTACGAAAGAGGTTTCGATCAAGATGATCACCCCGATGGTCATCGATAGTAACACCGATTCCTGATGCTGCTACAACTGCATCCAGCAAACAGTGATGGCGTCATCCAGTCGATACAGTAGCTACAACTGTCTTACCAGCTGGGACAGCTACGATCGAATTCCAAGGTACTGGGGGTGATTCCTATCATTTATCAACTTATAATTAAGATGCAAATAGAACATCGTTAACCTCTGTTGCATTGGCTGTAATTGTCAAACTGAATACGTGCAACCCTTACCCTTTTTCCTGAACCCATGAACTGAAACAAATGACTATATTCTGGATGATATATAATGTAATGATTTAAAACGATTGACTTATACGATTATCATTGTTAATTTATTACAAGTTGTCACTATCGATTTATTTTGATATTATTTAAACGAAATTTATTAAATCACTCCATTAATGGATTAGACGAATCTTTTTTAATTAACGTAAAATCAGATTTATTTGCTATCGTACTTTTATAATTTTTCATATAAAATATCTTATTTTAGTGTATTCTTAAAGTACTGTACATTTTAAGGCTTGAATAAATTTTAAAAGCAGGTAAATTTTTACTGGATATTGCTACTGATAATACAAGTATATATGTAAAGTGTATATAATTCACTTAAATAACACAATTTAATCATTTAAGAATGTCTTTAATATGTTTCGGTCTTTCAGTAACTACAGTATTTGTTATGTGTTTTGTTAAAAAAAAGTGAATCGAAAACGTTTGCAATATATACTATGTAGATGCTTTTAAATTATGTTCTTCTTAAATGAAACTAAACTAACAGCAATTGCAGTTTAAATTTTGATATCTTTAAAAATGTAAGATGTTTATAAAAATAAATAAATACTTAGGAGTGGAATTAATTAATATATACGTATGTATTACAATACCCTATCTTTCTTTTATGAAAATTATTTATGAAAGCCTTTTTTTCCAAAAATCTTTCAAGAAATTTACCTTTTTATTTAAGTAGTAAATAGAAACAAAACCTTGATACAAAGTATGGTTATTTTTATCAGTGAAACGTACTATAAGGCTTTAATATATGCACGTTTCGACCTTCTTCCACTTACTCCATTACTTTAACGAGCAAAAATGAAAAAAAACGTGAGATCCACCGAAGTAAAACGATGCATCTGTAGGGAACTCGAGGAATTATTTCTCGCATACTCACGCGTCTATATGATACGAAATTACGTTATGCATGAGTTACGTAGCCAAGTCCCTTTGTATCATTAAAATGATCTTTCCATTTTTTTACGTATCACATAGAAAAATAAACAAAGTGCAAATTATAGGATATTTGTGGAAGAAGCACAAGTTCAATTCTCTGCTTCTATTTCTGGTATGGAATGTATATGAAAAGTTAGTTCCTCAGACAAAAAGAATGTTAACTTCTTCTTTTTCCAACTTATAACGTATATTTTTTTAAACTATAAACGGCTCGTTAAACTAGTGACCTATTTTTCAATAGAAAATACTATTTTTTACGATAATTGAACATTAAAAAAATTTAATATTACATTAAATATAAAACCAAAAACAAGGTTTTAAATAATATAGATACAAGCATGTAATTTATAATCAGCTAAAAATCTCATAAACATCAAATTTTGTTTAAATACATAATAGAAAATTATTAAAAATTGTTTAAAATTTCTTATCTTTTTATAAATATAATACTTTAAAAATTTTTATGATATTATATCCATAATGTACAATGAGTATAAATAGAATAGATTCTTTATTTTATAACAATTTATGAATTATATTCTATACAGCTTAATTATAGTAAAGTTTTGATTTTTAATACAAATCACCTGAACACAAAAATAATGAATATCAATTACTTAAAAATCAAATTTTTTATGTTTGTAAAATTTATTTGGAATCTATAATAAACTTTTTAAAATTTGAGTCTGAAACAAATGTTTTCCATTAATTTTATGCTTTTAATTAAAGTTTTGATGATTTTTTATTAAAGTTATGTAAAAATTTGTATTTATTTTAAATACTTATCTGTAAGCAAAATACATTAAAAATAGCTCATTAACTTTAACTCATTATTATTTTGATACTCATATATCACATATCATCTATACATGATAACCTAATAGCACGCAAATGATAATGTAAAAAAAGGAAGGATATTGTCGTGGATCTTATAACACAATTTGTTTGCTCAAATACTTTACTACATAAAAGGATATTTACAGATTAATGTAAATTAATTCACATGGAAAAATTGCGTCATTATTCAGTATTGAACATTATTATTTATTATAATTTTATCCCGAAACATGAAGTAAAATAAATAATTTAGATAGGGTCCTTATATTAAATTCAAATTATAAAAATGATGTGACAAAATACATATTATAATTTTTAAAAAATCTCGATTTAATCATACAATATTTTGAAAAACATTTTATTTAGAACAAAAAAACAATACAACAGCATTTAATTTTATATTTACACATTATTTATATACTAATTATCATATTTACACTGAATGTAATAGTTTTCCCTTTTTAATACCAAAATACGCATTGATTATTTGATCATTTATACTGATCAGATATTTTTTAGAAAACTAATTAGAGTATTCATAATACCATCAGAATTTACTCATTTTCAACAAATGATCGAATATGCGAAACCTCGAGTAAACAATAAATTATCAGTGATTACAGAAGCCTACCGTCCGCATTACTCATCAACAAATTTAAACGGAAAAATAGGAGAATCTTCTTGCTTCAGTAAATATATCATAAATTAAATTTAACAGCGCAAAGGTAAAAATATAAAAATCGCCATAAAAATGATATGCCTATTAAAAACTAAAGTAACTTTCTAAGAGATAACAAGTTTTTGGAAGAACTATCGTCAGAATTACTAGTTGGTAAATATTTTTTTTTAACGTAAATGCCCTTCTCTCACGTGTGATTGCAAGTATAATATAGTATAACTATAATATAGTATAACCAGTAATGATTTTCGAAAGCTTTTCTCTTGACCCTTGCTGAAATGAAGAGAGAAAAGTATGGGTGGACATGAAGAATACAAAATATTTCAGTTGATATATGCGTCCACTATATTCTGAACTTACGCTATTGCGCTCGAAACTTTCCAGATGACCATTACAGAATTGCCACAATAACTGACCATTTCTATTTGCTTTTTAATTAATTTTTCTTCTGTTTTTGGGGTTTAATTTAATTCGTCTAATAAGAATCTTCGACTATGGATTTCTATTGTACAACGATTATGTTTTTGATCATAATTCTGCAATAAAAATAAATAGTACATAGTAAAATATACTTTAAAATAATAATACTCAATTTACAAGATAGCCTTGATTTCCTGTTTCAAATAAATATATAGTAATTTCAATATTTTTATTAAAAAGTACAAAAAAATATATAATACTTCACTGAAAAATAAATTTTAATTTCAATCACCTTTATCCGCAGAAATTTGTCTTATTTTAGCTCTTTGCAATATATCATTTTATTAAAATTGTGATCTTTAATTTCTTTGAAATTTTATATATAACCGTATATATAAAATATAATTATAATAAAATTTATGTATAAATATCAATATAAATTAAATATATATATATATATATATTATTAGTTAACTTTTATAACAATTTGTCGCGAAACGTAAGGTCAATTATTAGATCTATAAATTTTCTACTTTTTTTTTAAAACATTCCTCGTTTTCATTTATAATATTTAAAACAGTCGTAATGAACAATTATAAAGTATAAAAATAAAGGCATAAGAAAATACGTATTTCATAGTCATTAATTTATCATTACACGACCAAAATCATCAATACACAAAATTTGATTATATTATGTTTTCATATTATTCGTTATTATTTAATACATAGAAATATAAAGTAAAACTTTAAATATATAAATACGTGGGAGTGTGCATTAATATACATTATGTATGCATAATACATCGAATAATATTAAAAATAGAAAATGTATATATTATTACATAATATTTATTACCTAAATATAAAATGACCCCTAAATACTTTATAATTGCTATGACAAATAGATATTATTAGTGTGAATTTATGATAATATATAAATTTGCAGGGTAATGCTAAAGGTTGATGGCACAACGAGAAAAATTCATAATTAAATGATAGTTAATTAGACAAAATTGCAGTGTAGTATTTTCAAAACCTTAAATTTTAGTTCTATAGACAATTTATTTAGGTACAACAATAAATTAAAAGTTAAAAAATTAATGTCAAGTGTGCTCAACTGCTCGGAATAGTAAAAAATGAGAAACGATACAAGGAGAAGATAAAATGCCTTACTCGATTCTAGAGGGATTTCGCACTGATTACGCGCAGCTTCGTAGCAGCATTGTTCTTTTCCTCCATCCTTTTTTCTCATTCTGTCTTGATACTGCGCATAAACTTCCAGTTTGTCTGCTCAATTTCTATATCTAAAGTATAAAAGCGAAAAAAAAGAAAATTCTTATTACAGCGTTAGAAACACACGTTTACACAAACACTATTTCGACTTCATTTTTCTGGTCTACATGGCAAACGCAAACTATACGCGCACACAAATATCCGAAGATGACCTTTGACAAGTAAATTTTCAACCTCCAAGAATACTGATATTAGAAAAATTAAAAAAAAAATAAGAAAATCGAAAAATAAATATGTGGATCGCTTTTCAGTTATTGTGATAAATTGTTAATAATTTCCTTAAATGTATATACGTTTAAATAATAAATTGTAGGTGTATATTTAGGTATTACAATAATTCAATTTTGGTTTTATTTTTTCTAAGTAAGAAAACTTAATAATACATTTATATATAATATAGCAATGTTCTTCAAACTTTTTAAATGAGGCCATTTACATGACTATGACTATTATTACCATATCAAAGTAATTTTATACATCCAAATTATTATTAAAAATTGTATAAAGAAAAAGTGAAAATTTTTTTAGTATCAAAAACAGAATCTGATATAATTAATTACTTCAAATTTAGAATTACAAATTTTAAAAATTATGTTGATTTAATATATATATAGAATACTACTGCAATAAAGAAATTATACATTTGATACATTTGAAAAAAAATTTTTTACAAATATTTTTATTAATTACATATTATACTCATCGGATAAAATTTATATATACATTGATTATTAAACAAAATATAGAATATACAAAATGAAATAAATAATATAATTGAATCTCATTTAAAATTCATTCTTATTTACGGATTATAAAAAAACTTAATATTTAAAAAATGGAAAATTAGTTAAATGTATTTTACAGAGGTTTAAAAAGAAAACTTTAATTTATATTATAAGGTACATAATCTCTATACATAATATAGATAAAATTTAAACCATTTAGCTTTTTTTCGGTATTATTAACATAATTATCTTGTCAAGTTTAATTCAACTAATGTAAATGTAGAGTAACTAATGTAGAATAATATATATCTAAGATGAATCTATGTATATCTCAACGTATACGATATAGTTTATATAGCTTATGACACCTTTACTATTAAATTTAATTCAACACAATTTAGTTTTTGAAATTTACCTTAAATCCAAAGTTTTGTTTTTTTTCATATATTTCTAATCTATGATTTATATAAAAATATAATTTCTTTTGCAAAAATTCATTGATATTTTTATTGCTTTTAAAATTTTTTTTTTTTAAATTACTTATAATTGATAAGAAAACTTTTAACTTAATTATCAACTTGATATTTTTGAAATAATTATATTTTATTGCAAATTACAAGTTTCTTATAAAAATAAATTAAAATATAATATTATCACATATTTTATTGAATGCTCTTTATAAAATATTATTTTTATGATTCACTTTCACAAGAACTCGAAGATTGCTTTAAAATTTTTAAAGAAATTTCATAAAAATTTTCCAGCTACAAATTTTGAAATGCTAACAAAATGTGGCTTTTTTCAATCGTTTTTGAAATAATGTTATTATATTATTTATAAATTCTAATATTTTTTAAAATAATTTCTTTTTTTTGGTTAATTTAAATAATAATATGATAATTATAAAGTTTGTTTCTTCGTTTTAATACTATTCCTGTTAATTGTTTTATACAAATTTAGAATTTTATGTAAGTACGGCCTGTTTTTTCACTACTCTAAAAACATAAATTGTAGATTTGTGTTTTATTAATTTTTTACACAACAAAATTTATATAAATTTAACCATCTAAATCGTAATTACATTAAAGTAAATCAATATTTGTATTACATAAACGTGTAATTCATCTGATTTACTATAATTGAAGAATAATGGTCAATTTATGTACACATTATAAAATATTTTAGATATATATATATATATATATATATATATATATATTATTTGAAGTTACACAATTACATCATTATATAGATAGTGCATATGATGTTTTTAAAAGTAAATCAATTTTTGCGATATATATTTAATACAATTAATTTAATTCAATCATTTTCTTAAATCATTAAGTAAAATTTGGGGTAAAATTGGATATAAAACAATTAATATTGATACTATATAAACAAACTACTTGACGTTTATAGTAATTAAACATTTAAAGACACATAATTCTTAAGCTACTAAATTTACGTTTTCAGCAATTAAATTTATCTTAATTATATTTCTAAATTTTATCAAATTCCTTTGTACATATTAAAAGTTGCAATATTATTTAAAAATCTCTATTATAATTATTTTTATAATTTGATCTTTATAAATTTGATAATTCTATAAAAATACAAATTAATTATACATACCATATTTTGGTGATATAAACTTAGTAAATTTTCACATATATATACATATGATGTTTTTGATGAAATTTATAAGAAGATTGATTTTGTATTTTTTTTTTATAATTTTTAAGATAATTTTTATTGACATGATTTTTTAATAAATTAAATTTTATAGAATTATATTTCTGAATATTGAAAAATAGTACTAAATATATTTAAATGAAGCACAAGGAAACTTTTAGCATAAATTATTGTAAAATCAATCTTATTGTGCCTAAATAAGTTGTGTTTGTGTGTTTCAATTAATTAATATATTAATCGTATTATCTGAAAAAAAATTACTAAACTATTTTTTATTCATATGTATAGATATGATAATATCAACAAAAAATAATAATTAATTATTCTCCAGAATCCAACCAAAGTTCTGCACTATTTCGAAGATAAATCAGATGAAAAATTCTATTATTCCTTTATGGAATACTTTATTATAATGTTGCAATATCATTTATTTTGTAAATATAAAATTTTAAAGTAAAATTTTTTTCTAATATAATGACAAATGTGAAACCATTTCATCAATCATTAAATGGCTTATATTTCTTTTTTTTTAAATGGTTTAATTTTTTAAGTTCAGGGTATAGTTAGGTTGAAGAATAATATTTTGATAATAAAATGAAAATTAATATAGTCAATTTACTAATTTTGAAGTTTTAAATATCTCTTAATACCGTTATATATTTAATAATTTGCATTTTTTAAATCATTATGTATTTTAAAGATAATAATAATAAAAAAAATTTATATTAACATTTGTAAAAAATATTGCATAAGTTTATAGCCTCAATTTAGTTCTGATGAACGTCTTGTATAATTCAGTGATCGTTGCACTTCTATGAATCAACACGATAAACATAGAATGCTACTGAGTGTTAGTCATCAAAACGACAAGTTGGCCAACTGAGTCGATAATCGATATTAAATGAAGTTTAGTCGAATGCGAATGACGAAGCGAAAGAGTCGTAATATGACATCTTGAATTCTACGTTGTTTATATATAGTTAAACTGCGCAATGTTTTTGTGTATGTATCTATAAAATTATTAGCTTTAATTTTAAATACCTTTACAATACCACCAATATTTTAAATATACTAGTTCTAGAATATATACAGCTATAATAGAGGTTCAAAATTACATTGATAATTTAATTGTACTTGACCTTGATACTACATATTTAATTTGCTTTTCAATATACAACACTTCCACAGTATACAACAATCAAAAACAATTTTAATTTTTAAGTAACGTAAAGCGTGCTTTGATATTTATAAAACAAAATGAAAATAAATGAAAATACATTACTATTAAAATCAACGTTTTATATTTTCTTGTAAACAATTTTTCAAGTTAATAACATACATTTATTTCGTTTTATTTATTTTTTGATACATTTCCAAATTTTATAAAATGCATTATATTGTTTGTTTTTAATAACGCGTAAAAGCTTATTTATAAAGGGTGTACATAACATTAAATTTATATTTACTATAAACGAATGTATTAATTTTTCTATTATATTAACAAATTTTGAAACATAAGTCATCCATTCAAAATATAGAAAATTTATAATATCCAGAGGACCATTGGAAAATGCAACTATCGCATCATATGCACAGTATAAGAAGCTAGTACTTACAGCTATTATAAATATCAGGAATACTGTTGGTAGTTTTTAAAAATGTCACGTAATTTATCATTTCAGAGAATAGCAAATATCTCCGGGCAAACAAATAATAAGTTTATTATATACTTTCAATCAGTATTGTATTTCTATAAAAGTACATGGAATATTGACGATATTGTTAATTCATATATGATTATTTTAAGTAATTAAAAAAAAAATTACCAACTTGAAAAATACATAATATAATTTTCTTTACGTAACATAGTAATGACATACTAATTAAAGAGATTTCATTTGGAAATTGCATTTTGCATCATTTTATCTTATATGTGTTGTGAAGACAAAAGTAACTTGTAAATTCATTTCAAAATCATAAAATATTATCATTAATCCAAACCATTATATTTAAATTACTTACTAAAATGGAGTTCAACTATTCTGAAAACAATATAAAAACATTTTAAATTGAAATTTTTAATATTCCTTTAAGTTCCCAATGTATAAATTATACGAGCTTGTATCGTATACTAGAGTATATCATAATCTTACTTGACTAATGGAGCTGAAGTGAATCAATGTGACTGTGGATTTTATAGATGCACCAAGATACCATATTTCTTATATATATCATATATAATCGCGAATAAAAGTTAATTTACCACAAATCTTTCATCTGAGAAACGCATCTGAGAATTATAATTTTGAACATGATGTGAACTGTTTTAAATCAAAAACTGTACATTAGTGAGTATCAAATGAGTATTTAAGAGGCTAAAAATATAAAATATCGAAATCTATGTATAAATAATAATTCTTTTTAGAAGAGACTGTACAATTTGAATTTGATTGAAAGTAAATTATATATCATATTAAAAATTTTATATAAATTTAAACGAGCTGTTTATTATTATATTTAAAATTTATTTAATGAATTAATCTATTAATAAGTTTATGAGTAATGCAGTAATAAATTTTATCAAACTGTGTTATGAACACTTAAAACGAAAATTATCTTCTAGATATATAACAAGTTGATTTTACATTAGAATTTATTTTTGAAATGGGTTAACTAAAATCTGCATAAAAGGAAAATCATTTGTATTCGTTTATGAACAAAATCGAGGACATGCAACTATCGAATCAGCAACTTAAATGCCTTGAATTAATATGCTATATTATTCTTAAATTTTATAATTTAAGCGATTAAAATGACTTTAAGTAATAAAATTAATGGAATTCTGATACTGTGAGTACCGCAAATTGTTTGTTTGCAATGGGATCTAAAAATAAGTATGGTAAAGAATTGACAAGGTTTGTAATTAGAGAAAAAGTGAAAAGTAACAAAAGTGAGGAAGATAGGCAGCGAAAGAGAGAGAGAGATAGAGAGAAAGAGAAAGAGAGAGAATAAGAGAGAACAAGATAGAGAGATGAAAAGAAAAAAAATAAGTTTATAGAAATGTCGCAAGTCGATTTCGCCTCGCCACGACTTGGCAAATTCTCGCACTGTCGTCTCCTGCCAAAGACAGAAAGCCCATTCGGACGTCCGAGCGTTGGTCATACGTAGTTTTCTGTAAATCGCTTTATCTGTCTCTCTTTTACCCTCTCTCTGTCTTTATTTACCATCACTGACATCTCTGTTCATCTCGCTTACTCTTTTTTCTTATTATTTCAGTGACTTTTTTTTTCGATGGTGCTGTTTCGTTTGTTTCCCGTTGCTTTGTTTCTCTTCTCACTAGCTGTTTTACTTAGGTACTTTTCTTTCGCTGGCTTGACTGTTTTTTTTTGTTTTTTTTTATCTTTTATCCTATGTTTATAATGTTATCAGATTTGCAAAACAAACAATATGTACTAATTATTAATGAAATGCACAGAATCTTGAATGATTAGGTAGTTTACGTTTTGGTTTCATAAGATAATTTTTTATTTTTATAAATATATTACGTATAGAAATACACTGACTTCATTTTTTTTATTTCTGCAAATCATCACTTATTTTATTTCATTCTCATTTACTTCTCACGTCTTTAATCTTTTCCTGTTCTTTTTTTAACCATTATTTTTTTCAGTATTCTAATCGAAATGCCTTGTTTCGAATATTGTCACACATTTCGACGGAAATTCGATTACCGACTGTGTCTCACCAATTTAACTTTTAGAAACCCTCCTACTTTGTAATGGAGATTTATTCCAAGTTTAAGACAAATAAGAATGTGATTTATATTCAAATAACACAGGTTAAATATTTAAATATTTATATATATATTAAATATTATTATCATTAACTTTAAATATAAAACTTATTATTCTGTTTCATATGCTTAGTAAATTAATATTCCATTTTGTACTGAGTAAATTTTTGAAAACAATACAAGTATTCTTATATTTATTATTAAAATCGTTAAAAATTTCAAATTTCAATTTTTCTTCTATTTTATTTTCTCTTGATATTTGTTATTAATGCATTATTAATTGTAGCAAAAATTTACAGAATTTGTTTTTGTTATAAATGATACTAAATAGAAAACATGTGATCTTGTAATAAAAAATAAGCTTATTTTATTTTAACGTTTCAGAAGTGGAATATAGTTGTAAAAAAATTCAAATCGATATTAAGAAAAATTATATACTTTTAATTAATTTTATTCTAAAATATGATCAAATTGCATTAATTAAAATTTAAATATTGTAATCAAATTTTATGCATTATAAATTTTTTGATATAACTATAAAAGAAGGCCGCGTTGACAGATTCATGGCCCTTTATGGTAAGACTGCCTAGACATCGTTAATGCAATCGATTGTACTCTAGAATATATACTGGTATACTGCCAAGGACGTATAGAAAGAAAATCGTATAAAAATTGTTAGTACTTGTATATCCTATTGTAAAATAAAGATTAAATTACAATATAGTTTACTCACATTTAAATTCAACGTTTTGTAAGGTTAAACCTATATAGTATTTACGATATTATACTCACATCGATGAAAAATATAAAACTTTAAATAAAATAAATAATTAATTAGAAATTGTACTTTTACATTCTATCATAACAAATTAAACCAATGGAAATTCAATTAATTAGTCACAATACCTTTAATAATAGAAAATCATTAATAAATTTGAAATTTTATTGAATTTTTATACATTTTCAATACTGATAGACCTAGAAAATTTTAGCTTGTCGATCTGATCTATGTTCGTCACTAGGCATGATTTGGTGGAACCAGATATTGGAGACTGTCTTCTATTCTTCATCTACACCTTATAATATTTCTCATTATCTATATATATGTATTTGTGTGTTTTTGAATGCGTTTGCGCGCGTGCGTGGGTGTGCGTGTATGTCAAGGGTGTAATATATAATATCAAAATTGTTTAAAAAGTTTTCCATTTTAATATAATTTTAGCTTAATTAAAAATTACAAATATAATAATATACGAAGGTAATTACAAAGGTATATAGCTGTTTATATGTTATAGGAATAATTATATTTTTTTCATTCAGGCGTAATATTTATATTTACCTAATCTAATATATTATGCTCAAAACTATACTCTAATTTAGTTTTTAAAAATTACTACAAGCATTTATATCATACTAATAAAAAGTATCTAAACTTAAAATTGGTTTATCAATTGAGATAAGCGGAAATCAGTGATCAGGAATATATAAAAGTTAGATGACCAACGGTTTCCTATTGTCAAAGCTTCGAATGTAGATCGTGTATTCTGCACTTGATGGCCGATTGGTTAACCATATTCACGGGTAATTTCAGTAAAAATATGCGATGAAACAGAGCTGTAAATTTTTTTGAGCATATTAAATTGATTGATATACGTAATCAATAAGAATGAAAATTTTTGTTTCTAAAAGTATAGTGACTAGTTGCAATGTAATTAGAGAAGAATATTTAAATTTAAAAAGGTAAATTTTGAAAAAATTGTATTTAATAAAATTAATTAAAAAAACTCTAACTAGCTCAATAAATATAAGTGTTTTATTATATCTTCATATTTTTATAAAGTAATTATATTTGTCCTTAATTTAAAAAGCAAACTATAGAAGCAGTTCAGAATCTTCATCTTTCTATAAATACTGGCTTTTAATAATGCATAAGCTGATATTTTAATTTCAAATATATAAGTATTCCATAAAAATATCATTGAAACTTAATCTATTAATAATTTGAAAAAATTATCTAAAATTTAATAATATAACTATTATATATATTATCTACATTGATGGTTTATATCAGTTAGTAGCCATTTATTTAAAAAATTCTATTATTTATGAACCATTTATCTTGTTTAAGCTTAAATTTAATTTCATAAATTTCTCTATTTCATTACTATTCAGTATTCATATTATTCTTTTACTTTCTATTATTCGTGAAAATTTGTTCGTTTGAATAATATCTCAAGTAGTTACACGAGGCTGAACAATTTTACCGCATTTGCGTGATATACCGAAATATATAGATCCTTCAGTGATGCGAAGAATCTTCATCAGAAAAACAATTCTTTTTCTTTTTTCGCTTTTACACTCGTTCTCTCGTGTCAATCCCTTTCGTCGGCACATCGATAAGCTTCGTTCCAGTGGAAGAAGACACAATGAAACATATAATAGAATCGTTGTTTATAAATTGACAGGAGGGAGGCAATGAAGAATCCACCAGCAAATAAATAGACAACGGGTGCAGCCCGCCATTAGTGAAAACAAAGAATGTTCATCATCATCAACTTGTCGGAACCGGCTCAATAACAAACCTTGGGCATAATCCACATCACCTTCTTACGCACTTTGTTTTACTAGCAATTGACTTGGATGCGTGCTATTGTACCGTTGCTTCTTAAAGTCCAGTTACATTTATAATGCAATCTATAAATGTTTTTGCCGTATCTAATGTTATCTATTTGAAAATTTTCTAAAATTAAAATTATAATATGAATGCTGATAATGATATAATTTAACTACTTTTTCTCTAAACAACTTAACACATTTAATATTACATACATATATTAACATGAAAACTCCTTGAATTCTTTAAAAAAGATTATTAATTTAAATCTCTTTATGAAAAATCAGGACATTAAAGAGTCTAAATTCCTTAGTAAGAAACTGATTGAAAACGTAGCGACAGCCTCTGCCTCTTATAAAATGAGATTTAATGCTACCTTTTCTGATGGTAGCCTCTTTACGATAATGAACCATCGAAAATGTTGGAACGACGATAATCTGATTTGAATCATAATTATTGCTGATAATACAACAATTTTGCATCAAAAAAAATCTGTTGATTATTTTTCTTTATTCAAATATTATTCCGAACTTAAGACAATAAAATACTTATTTATTAAAATAATGTTAATGACGCTCCTGGTATAAAGAAGAATAAAACATTATTCATGGAGATTTATGGATTTTTGGGAGAAGAAGCTTTTGAAAACTTGACATTTTACTTAGCGCTGATTAACAATACTCCGTATATTATAGGCTTATTTACAAATAATTGTGAGTGTTGTACCACTCATCAATTTATAACTCTTCGAAAATTATTTTAAATAAAAAGAGACTCTCTTAATATTTTAAATAGTAGTAAACATTTAATAAATAATATTTATGATTTTGTGAATGTTTTACTTTCGGTGAAAATATATAATAATATAATATTACTTATGAAAATTTATATGATAATTCAACATTAAGAGGCATAGTTTTTCGACTAACGCACGCTCATTTACATTAAATTTATAAGTCATAAGAGTAATTTATTATGTGTAATTTTATTGTTTACAGTATTAATGACTATTTGATATTTCGTGTAAAAATTAAATTGAATCATTGAAAAAATAAAAAATGTAAATGTCAAAATTCAAATCGAATTATTTTGTGTAAGTGATTTCATATTATCGTACGATTATTCGATTTCTATTTATAATGAAGCTTTTTTTTATTAAATATTAATATTAATG
This sequence comes from Kradibia gibbosae, assembly GCA_018907135.1. Classification (NCBI taxonomy): domain Eukaryota; kingdom Metazoa; phylum Arthropoda; class Insecta; order Hymenoptera; family Agaonidae; genus Kradibia; species Kradibia gibbosae. The sequence goes on along the minus strand of JACCHX010000003.1, from coordinate 27,479,745 downwards.
AGCATTAATAAAATCATTGAGTTGACTTTTCAACGTTGTCGCGGGGAATCGTTGTAAAAACAATGTAATTTTTTAATTGCTTCTAAGCCTCGAAATACTTAAATACTGTCGTGGAAAACTTACACAAAATAGCTAATCTCAATACAGCAGATTTTTTCATCTCTCTTTTTGAAACGGTATGCTGAAAAGAATGTTTTTTATATTTTTTTGGTTTCGTTTTTAATTAAAAAATGTCGATCGCAATAAAAATAGAGTAAAAATGTAATTCTTAAATGTATTGTTGTGATATTAAAAAAATTTATGTGTACTACTATAATTTCAGAAATCCATAATCGGTACGTACGTGAAAAATGTATTAACGAAAATTAAAGAAGTTCGGTGAATTGATGTTAATAGCTTGTGATTGTACGTAATTATATTTTACGCATTTGTCTTTTTCTCAATTTCTTTCTTTTTTTAGGTTTTTTACATATTTCTATTTAACCTTCAGAAGGACTTTCATTATATCCCTTATGAAAAAAAATTCAAAGATTAATATATTTAAATGTATATCAAATAAGTAAACGTTTTTATTATAAAAATGTGTAGAATTAAGTCAACATAATAATTATAAATTATAAATCTTTCTAAATCACACATAGTTTAACATTAATACACATGATTCCGTAATTTATTTAAAATTTATAGAAGAAAAAAATATAATTATAGATTTTAATTAATTTTATTTATCCTTTTTTACTGTAAAATTAAAGATATATTGTGTATATATTTATAGATTGACGATGCAATACTATAATAAAAAAATTAGTTAAACAATTAAAAATTAGCAGAATTAAAAAAAATTATTGTAATGAAACTAGTATTTTCATTTTAAAAGATTTATAGATGAAATTTCTATGGCTTTATGGAGTAATACAGAGTACGGAGTAAGAAACAATACGTGAATGTGTTGATGAGTATGGATTGAAGATGCAATATAATGTAACCCATTATATATAACATATATATGTATGTATTTTTATTTCGAACATTTCCTTATAAATATGATTTTCATCAACAAATTGAAATATAAAAGATTGTTTCTTACACTAAGAAGCAATTGGTTAATATGAGAAATTACGGAATAATGAAAAGCTGATAAGTTTTGCCAATTTTAGCCATTCTTTAGCTATCTTTTTTAACTGAATGTTTTTGAAAAGTAAATAAATACAAAGAATTTTTTAAAAATAAATTTTTAAAAGAATAATAGAAGAAATAAAAGCTTATAGTATTAAAATTAATATATACTCACAAATGTCGAAAACTTGGTGTCGCATTTAAAGTGATAAAATATTTGCGTATATATTAAAAATGAATGTTTTGATGAAATATTTGCGTAAATATTTATGTATATATGTATATATTATATACGTATATTACAGTAACCGTTGATGTGGTATTTGAGATCTCAAGAGGGTCATACAATAACCCGAGGCATCACTGTAAAGAGACCAAACGTGTAAAGAAAGACCAGTGCCATTCTCCTTTTCTCATTGAGAGCTCAGTTTTGTTCGACCCTTCCTCATCCAATCGAATCATGACCCTCGTGGGAAATAACTTTTGTTCGTACATTGTTGCAAGGAATAGTAACAAAAACCGCATCGCTCGACAAACCCAATTAGTAGGGACTTTGATTTTATTTTTCTACTATTCTATGACGCTTATTTCCAAATGTGTCACCCTTTTTAACAAAATAAGATACACAATACATTACACATTATTAACAGGTAAATTTGGTAGATTTTTTGATCCATTTCTTTTCGATTTATTATTTTATACAAGGAAGTAGAACCATGTCAAGAAAACCAAGTAAATTATGTTATTGGAGATGATATTTTACCACCAGCTATTAACTCTAACGTAGGCATAAGTGTTCAGTACTACTGTAACAAGTAATATGCATTTTCACGGATCAAGAACTTTTCTTTACAAATAACATCAATTATATGATATATTAAATACCAAGACAGTATAGAATATTTTCACACATATTGTAACGTTACATAGCTTTAAGATAAAATGGTCAGTGATTGATTATAAAGTTATTTATTTTCAAATAAAAAATTTTAATGCATAAATAATAATAAAGTTTTATATAATAATAGAGGAAATTATTAACCAATAACTACGAATTATTATATATATTTCTCACATTGATAATAATCTCTAAATGATATTTTTTAAAAATTAAAAAAAATAATAGGATTATATTAGAAGAAGGTATTTCTAGAAAAATTTTAACTTCATTAAAAAAATTAAAAATTTCTATATATTACATCACAGGATTATTAATATACAATTACACTTTATATTTTATTTTAAATTATATTTCAGAAATTCAATTATTAATATTAGCAATTTTTTAATTACATTAAAAATAGATATTATTTTAGATTAGTTATGTGCTTATTAAAACAAATTATTTATGTGCTTCTTTAAGACAGAATTCCTTTAATATTAAATTATTTTTAAAAAATAATGTCATTTTGACCCTATAGTACAAAACAGTTATAACAAAAATATGGAAATAATTTGTGTAACTCTATGTTATAAATGTCTAAATACACAAACACCAACAAATACGAAGAACACTTCACTGAAAAAGAAAACTAACATATTGATTTCCTATTTTCCATCAAAACTGCTTACTAGATGCATATAAAGTAAGTTTTGTTATCTTATTCTTTTATTCAATAAGGTCAAGTAAAAAATCTTAGAAATTGTCCAAATGAATTTTATTATTAGAAATAATAAGATACTAAATTTATAAAATAGATTACTCAATTCAGAACTTTTTCATTATAAAATTAAACATTGGCCACACGTAATACTTTACATTTTTTCTTTTCGCATTAATAATGCAAACTATCTTATAAATCTTATAAATATAATTAGAAACTGTATTTACTATAATAAATAATACTGAAATATTTATTCTTTACGTGTAATATGTGTATTGTAAATTAAATTAAGTTAAAATTATTTTTCCCGAATGAATAAAATGATGTATATTTTCATGTATAATTAAATCATTTATAAATTTAAATTGATACATAACTTTAATTGTAAAGTCTTTCATTAAAAAGCATCAGTTTTATATAAAACATGATGAACATAAAATATTAGATAAAATATTAGAAATACTTACTTATTAAAATTATTATAATACGGAATTTGTAAAAGTTCATCATTTATTTTTTCCTATTTATAATTTATTTATGAAAGTTTTTATTTTAGTACATTATTACTGTTGTTTAAACTCTGAAATTTGAAGTAGAGCATTAAAAACATTAATAAAAAATTGGAATAATAAAAGTAAAAAGGAAAAAGTTCTTATATATCTCTGTTCTTACAGCAAGAACGTGCTTTAAATAATAGAATCTACTCATATATATATATATATACATAGACGTGTATACGTAGTCTGTAATTCCATGAAGTTAAATATTTCAGAACCTGATCATATCGCGACAAAGTATTTAGACCATTGTATTTCCTAATTTTCATAAGATGTGTTAATGTTATTGCTGCTTCATTGTTGTTTATTATATTTAGTATCATAAAATATTAATTAATTTAGCTTCCCTGATCACCTTTTCGAACAATTAAAGAAGAGTAATTTTCTTGATTTTGACGTAAAATCTATGATTTTTGATACATTTTATATACTTATATACATACATTTTTTACGTACATTAATATAATGGTTATAATTCTTCATGATTCTCAAAATCCGGTAAAATTATATTTAAGTTTTATTGTAATACCATTTTAAAAAGATACCAAATTTATACTAGAATAAAATTTTACTCGTAGAGCGTAATTTGCATTATAAGTTATAGTTATATAAAACTTCTACGGTATTTATCAATACTAAATGAAATTGCATATTTATATTTTCAGCACAACAATTTTTTTGTAAAAGAATTCATTTGGCTTACAAAATCTCTAAAAATATATTAGTATTTTACATAACGTATTTTATATATTATATTCTCAATATTTGAATAATAAAAACTTAAAATTTGAGCTAACATTTACAATAGTATCTGTTTTTGCGACAAAAGGTTCATACTCTCTTTAAATCTCTGGCATCTCGCTTCATCTAATTCTCCATTTCAAATATAATGATACATTTCTCTCTCTCTCTCTCTCTCTGTTTCTTTTTTTTTTCTCTATATTTTAATCATTGATCTTCTGCAACGTTTTAATGTTTTAAAACCATTTGATTTCAATAAATTCTCTTCGTTAATTAAAATTTTCCTTCTTTTAAACTTCCATATACATAATTTCTTAAGGCTCACAAATTATTTTTCTGTAACTAATAATTTTTCGCAAACTGTCTTGTTTTATTTTTCATGCTTATATTCCCTTTAAATATATTAATATAATTATATTCCCTCTTATGATTGATGTAATTATTTTTAATTTCTTCCTCCTGAGTAGACGCATAAATAATATTATTTAAATTTCCTTGCTAAGACTTCACACGATTAGGCATGATTTCAGAAGAACATTGTCAATAACGCGTCAGTCATTTTATATTTTGCTGGTGAAAGATGCTCATATACTCTTTTGCTCTCAGCATAAGCTGGAAAATATAAAAGAGATGACTCGTTCGTTCGTTTTCGCTTGCGGGCTTTCTTTTTACGGTGCTATCATTTTGTGCGACATAAAAGAGCTTTCAAATAAAACGTGAGAAGGGCGCATTTTTTAGATTTTATGATAGGTGTGAAATAATGAATAAATGTACCTTTTTATAAGCTTTACACGCAAGAAAGAGTAAGAGAGATAATAAGAGATATTGTATATATGCTTAATTTTGCTTTATATAATTTCTGATTTAAATCACTTAGCAGTACTAAATGAAATAAATATATGAATTTTTAAAAGATAAATTTTTTATTAAAAAACCTTAATTAAATCTTAATTTGATAAAATAACTTTAGAATTATTGAAAATATATTATAAAATATTTTACAAAATGAACCAATTTTCGGTTAATAAATTTTCTATTTTTTCTTACATAAAGAATACTACTTGATTATATGATATTTTTTAAATAAGTAGATGTAAATATTTAACATTAAAAGTTAATAAAATATGAACATTCGTTGAATGTATTGAAAAAAATTTTGTATTGAATTTATATATATATATATAAATGTTCAATATATGATTTACCTACATAAAATTAAAATAGTATGAATAAAAAAATAACAATAGAGTACATACGCATTGTATAATATAATGATTATTGAACAAGAGACGAATAAGCATATATGGATGTATCGATGATTATTATGATTGCTAAAAGAGATGAATAATGCGTTGGGATGAATAATGGAAACATAAAACTGTTGAAAGGGTGACCAATAGGCTAACGAAGGTTTTGTGGCCTTGGTTATTTACCTTGTTACGGTGAATTTCGTAAATTATTTTACAATAACAAGAACCTGAAGTGAATTATCCAGGAAGCCCACGTGAAGCAAAAGTATATTTTCTATACAACTATACTGTAAATTTATTGTTTTAAATTTAGAGTGTATCAATTAATATATATTTTCTCGATAAACGTGTCATCATATGGTCTGATTTGTAATTTAGTGTATGACGACTGCATAAAGTATAATTAATTTTATGAAATGTATTTACAATTTAGATCGTTTTTATGTATTATATATATTTATATAATAATAATTAATCAGAGAAATATACAAATGCTTATAAAATGTATAACTGTTATGTATATTATAATTGTATTTTTTTTATTTAAAAATATTTATCGCACAAGCCTAAAAAACATATTAAAAATATTATCATTATTTAATTAATTATAGTGGTAAAATATTAAACAAATTTTTTACAAAGTTTTATCACTAAAATAAAGATAAAAATATTCGATATTGATTAAAAAGTAAATAGCTAATGGAGACTTTTAACTAAATTATCATGATACTGATCTGCTTTGATATATAAAATGAAATCTGTACGTACAAATTATAGAGATTTTTAATGAATACTTTTCATGAATACTCACGTTGAGGTTATCTTCGAAATAATAAAAACTAATCAAAGGTAAATAAAGTCAGATATATTGAAATAATATATATTTATAAATTATTTGATTACTTAATTTAATTAAATTTTAATGGTATCTTCATATCACATATTTGACAATATTTTAAGTTGTTTCAGGTTTTTTTTTATAAATCTAATAATTTAATTGATCTAACTTTACTACATTTCTTTTTTACATACTATAAAATTATTAAACATAATTTTGTTTAAGTCCAACACTTAATTTTATAAATATGATTAATAATGTTAAAATTATACATATTAAAGTATATTATATATTTTTGCTACTATCAACATTTCCCTTTTTTTTAAATTCATATCTAAAATAATAAATAATTTTATCTATTTTTAGTTTTTTTAGTAAATCTATTTAAAATGTAAGTAATGTTATATCAACTGTAATTTGGTTCTTTCTAGAAAAATGCTATTTATAACACGTGAGAAGCGTTTTAGTTTAGATAACAATTTTTTACTTACACCAATATGATTTATATAATTTTGCAGTTGTTATCTAAATGAAAATAGCTAATACGTATAAATTTAAAGTAATAGTATATCTCACAAACTGAATCGTCATAAAAAATGTTCATAAATATATATTATATATATTATATGTATATACATATTTATATATATATGTATGTAAAAATATATAAAAATTTAAAAACATGTATAAATTTATTTCACCACTATTAAATTGCCATGAGTTTCATCTTTTTATATATTAAAACAATTTCGTTGAGTACAAAATTTATCTTTGATATTTATAAAGTATATGTTTAATCTTTACTATCTAATTAATTGACTAATTTATATTATGATAAATGAAAACTTTAAATTCACATTTCAAAAAAATGAAAAGAAATTCTATTAAAGTAAAGAAAAAAGATAATATCAAATCAATTGTGATAGCTAAACATCTATATTAAATCGAAATGAATAGTTTGTTATTGTATTTTAAAAATTTTAATAATATATCTATTTTATAAATATCATTTTTTATAATAACTAATAATAATAATATCAATAATTTATTTTTTATAATTTTAATTTTTTAATTATTGGTCGATTAAAATTATTGTTACTGTTTTAAATTTGATAAATTGTATTATTTGTTTTTTTTATTATGAACATATTTCTGTAATAATTTTATACTATTAATGAAATTTTATAATGGTTCTCATCCAAGCTTTTTTAAAAATTTAGAGCCTTTCATATTACGAATAAATGACTATAAAAACATATTAAAAATATAACTTGAATATCGATAATTGAGAAATTACTACTAATTGGAATTCACGCTCTCCATAATTTCAAGTTTCCAAAATGTTCCACTCCAGACATCTGTTATAGTTGAATTGAGTACGGCATTTCAGTTACCGGAATTTGAAGATTATGCACTTGTTGATTTAATATAATAAATTTAAATCAGAAATGGCTTTCAAATTTCAAATCTAATTCTAAATTTTTCGAATAATGAAAGAAAATGAAAGCTCTTTCTCATATTTATAACAATATCTGATAAATAGTTCATTTTTATGAAAATAATCTTTTTCATACTTCATCATAATATGATTTTAAATACTTATGTGTCTTTTTCATATAAATATTTACGTACACATGTTTTATCACACATGTTGAATAATTAATAATTGAAAAGAAGAGATAATTTGTTTATGTTTAAAATTATATAATAAATAGTAATAATATAATAAAATTTTATTGATGAGAAAAATGTATTACAATTTATCATAAGACGTTGCTTATATACGTTTTTTTAATGTATCAAATTTATGTTAAATGTAAATATACGTAGGAATGCAAAAAATCCTTTTATAATCATGTACAGAATCACAAAGAAAAAACAAGCACCATTTTTTACACAAATGGCTCATCAGGTTATACAATTCGCTCTCGAATAACATGACACAATCTTCTCCCTGTAAAATAAGGGACTTACATTAATGCAGTCCCAGTCGAGCTTATTTATTCCTTGCGCTACCTGATTGTTTATCAAACTTAACTTGCACTGTCCTTTGTCCTAAGCATAAATTTTGAGTTCATATGCGTCGCCTATGAAATGGCTCCAGCTATTCATCACGCCACACTTGAAATAAAGGTGTGAACAAGAATCTTATTTTCGGCTCTAGTTTACCGATGACTATACGCCGATCGCGACTTTGTGGTGATTCTTTTCTCCCGGGTGTATTTTCCTCTGAGCTCTCCTAGAGATGTATTTTATTGTGAATTGTACGAGTCGAGCGGATATTATTCGCTTGATGCATAACCATTGCCCCTGACAACCATTATTCCAAATTGAATATTTATCCAATATGATTTGAGAGCAGCGGTGTATTTACTGTTAAAACTTATTTGCTTATTAGCTTAGTCGTGAACAATCTTCAAATGAGTTGTAAAATCTTCCACTTAATTTATCAAAATTACGTCAAATGAATGTTTATTATCAGTTATCATATTTTCTCCATATTACAATAATACACCATATGTTTATTCACTTGTAATTGACTTTTAATTATTAATTATAATTAAATTAACTTCAATTATCATAATAAAATGTATGCCAAATCTCTAAGTTATAGTAGTCGACAGATTCAGCTTATCATATCCCTTACGAAGTTAAATATTAATTGACTTTATATGGAGTTAAATATTAATTGACTTAAATATTGAGTTAAATATTAATTAATTTAAATATTACGTAAATTTAATTACTTCAAATTATTTGATTTAATGATTTAATACGTAGCAATCAAGTTGTAATAATCATAGATCATTGAATATATTTGTCAAAATTTATATTTAAAATTAAAAAAAAAAAATTTTAAATAATTAATAAAATGATAAACTATCGATATTATTAAAAAATGATTAAAAATACTATTTCTTATTTTTAACTTAATATTTATTGTACCTATCGATGAAATTGATCCTTTCAAATTTTTTATACCTGAGATAATCTAAGTAGTGTGATATTATCGAACTTTATTGACTATAAATTTTTCTTCCAATTACTATTTTAGTTTTTTAGATTTTCCATATTCATAGACTATTTCTTTTTCGTCTGTTTTTTTGCATTTATATATAGACAGAATATTATGAGTTATATTAGTGTTTCTATGACAACACATTATTAATCTAACATAATAATGAGGTACATATAGTTATCTTAAAGTAAACAAAAACATGACTTAATGAATAATATTTTGCATGCATAGAAGGACAGAGTAATTGAACATATGAATGTCATTTCCAAATAAATAGACAAAACTCGAGTTTATTTCTGGTGCTGTGAACTTAACAAAATTCGAAAAGTCAGTTAATAAATTGACACCCTCCATTTAGCTTATCATCAGTACTATTAAACGAATATTTTTTCTTATATTTGATATACAACAATCAATAAATTAAAATTGTCGATACGATGAAAACAGCTATAAGTAACTTTTTAAATCCTACTATAAATATTTTATATTGTTAGTTATTTTTTTTATTTTTCATTGAATGTATAATTATTCATAGTTAATTTATGATTCTGAATTAATAAATTAAGCATCAAATTTACCTGTAACAATTTTTTAAATAATCCTTTTAAATAAAAAATATAGATAAAATAAAACGGCTATAAATTTTTTATAGTATTATGATGGTTCATTAATTAATATAGTATCAAAAACTTGTTACATGAAGATTTTATTATAAAACTAAAATTGTATCGCAAAAAATATTAAACTAAATTAAAAAAAATGTTAATATAAATGAAATAGTTGTATAAATAGTTAAAAAATTAAAATAAATTTAATTTAAAGTTTTGGATTTTCCGTTTGCAGCCGAACCATTCTAAATATTAATAAGAATCTGCATTAATTCCAAAATATTTATAAGAATACGCATTTTAATAAGAATAAGCATTTGAATTTAGGCGTCCATGCTTATAAAATATATTGTAATCGTATTCAGATAGTTTCGATCACCATTTTTTAAATATGACATTTAATTCTAATTTATTAAGCCATTCTAATGATTTTCCGTCCATTTTTAATGTAAAGTTCTTACCGTATAAATGAAATCGAAATATTTTGGCTGAATGTACAAGTGCTTCCTTTTTGAAGACTTCGTATGATAATTGAAGCATGATTCAAATCAAGCTTTAAAGCATGCTTTGATTATAAGCTACTGTCAAATCATTTCGAATATCTCCTTGCGTTACTAGCTCACCAATGGCATACCCTATTTGCTTATTTAAAGGTTATATTTCATAATTTATGCATATCAGGGAATGATAATAGTTAGCAGAAACATTGCATAAAATGACGTTTAATTTCTTAAATACATCTTCGGTTATATTGGTTCAATTTAATTCAGTAACATCTTGGAGTAATTCAATTAATGGTTTTACTATGTGAGAAAATCCTTTCATAAAACTTTTGTAATATCCAGTGAATCCTAGGGATTGTCTTACATTTTCATTGTTTTTGGACTTCAGAAAGTTTTTTACTGCGACTAATGTCTCAGATTCGGGACTTCCGCATTAACTCCATATATGCCCTAAATATTTTACTTTAAAAAACTCTTAAAAAACTCACATTTATTTAGTTGTACTTTGAAGTTGGCTTCTCACAATATACAAGCTCCGTTGGTATTTTGCATTCTTTAAAGTATATAATCTATTAAGCGTTAGAAGGTAGTAGGAGCATCATTAAAGACAAAGGACATTCTTTTAAATTGGTAGTGACCAAAAGGTATGCTGAATACTGTTTTGTGTACCTTACGTTCATTCAATTTGGTGAAACCCTGATGCTAAATCTGAAAAAGTACAATATTTATATCCTCCAATAAGTTCAAATATTTCGGCTATATTTGAGATAGGATTCGCGTCATAGACAATTTTTTTCATTTATCTTTCGAGCACCAATCTTATATTTCCTAAAGAATTAGGTTTTTTTAAAATCCATAGAGGAGTATTATAAGGGGAGTTTGATGGTTCTATTATTCCTATTTCTAATAGCCCTTGAATCTACTTATCTAACTCTTCCTTTAATTTTAGAGGGTATCAATATTGTTTAGAATTTAAGGGATTATCGTCCGTCTTTTGATTTCGGTGAGTTATAACATCCTTATATTTTAATTTGTCATTCTTAACAAAAATCTGTCTTTATATGTTGCAATGATATGTGTTATTTGTTCTCGTTCTATTGACTAAAGATGTTCAATATTTATCACCTGCGTAGTGTCAATGGTTTTGAATTTATTCCTGACAACAACAATTTCATATAAGTAATATTCTTATATTTCAAATGGCATTTCTAGATTCAAAACTTCTCCATTTAAAGGTTCAAGATAATATTTATCATTAAAACAGATGACTACTTTTTGGGTAATTTCTTCGTCATAAAATAGAACAGGAATGATTTAACAGTTAATTGTTAGCAATCTATCCTTAAAATCTATTTTGTTCCTACTTTCTTTAAGTATAAGGCACTTGTTATTTCATGAAATTAGATAGTAAAATTATTAAGTACGTTAAAGTATTTCTCGTTTCAAGCAATGTTATGTTTGTTGTTTCAATCGTCCTTACTGTAAGCTCACGAATACCTTTAAATAAAACTCGCATCTTTATTAGTACTTATCCTTATTAGTACCTTAGTAGTATCAATTATTAATTTTTTACTGTGCTTTAAATAATTTATAACGTATTAAATATTTTATGCAGTGTTTCCACAGTCTCACTTACATCATTCATAATTGGAAGACTGGTGTAATTTTTTACCATTTTACATCTTTGCCAGTTTTTCTTCTTATAACAATCGGCTTCGATATGTCTGTTGCTGTTGCAAAAGTTACAAATATTTTTTGGTCTGCTCCTGAATCCTACAAATATGTACCCACATTTGTTGCCGTTTTGCATACAATGTTGTTTGTAGTTCTACTTGATGAACATAATTCCGATTCTTAAGACAACCATTAGCAACGCTCCATCCTTTTTTTCATAATTGATGATTAATTTGTCTATAATGCGGAGCGATGTGTTATTGTTCATTATATTTCTGTGGCTTTATTATTTATCTGCATTTTATACATCGTACCTAGTTTTATTCTAAAACGAACAGATTAGAAGTTTCCATCAATTTTCCACACTATGCCTATTTACATGACAATTCTTACATAATAGAGTAGGTTGAACAACTGTATTAACAATCATTGGTGTAGTCCTCATATCGCGTTTCTGCGTGTTGCTCTTCCGTATATTTTTTTAAACAAATTCCTTTTTTATAGGTTTTCTTCACGAACCATATTGCGTTCTTTGTATCTGAAATTTTTTTCTATTTTAGATATTAAATCACTTCTGAAATTCCTGGCTTAAAGCTTAATAAATTTAATTATCCATCCTCAGTTACTTTAAGTTCTGTAACTTTTCCTTCTGTTTCATATAACCTATTAACGAACGTAAAGACAACTTCATTATGTCTTTAGTACTCTTTTTTGAGTTTCTCTAGTTGTTCTATATAGAATTATTTTGATAGATAAATCAAATTTAAAACATGTTTTAATTCTCCAATGGTGCTAATATTCTATCCCTTATAGGTTGCTGAGTTTCCCTTTTTAATTTTAACATTATAAACCTCCACAAATTTTCTTCTGCTGCGTGATTTTACATAAACTCTACATCCTTGCATTCCTTTAAAAATTCGCCTACAGGTATGTTTCGCCTGACAAATGTGGCTAATCACTTTTGTTCTTTTATCTGGTCTATTTTATCTATTGACGCTTCTCTCGGAAACTATTTTACTAAGGTAAAAGAGTTAATAGAGTTCCACAACTAAGTCTTACGTTTATTCTTCTTATTTTCTGTAGTGCTTGTTTTTTTTTCCAAAAAATCTTACATTTATCAATAAATTCTTTCATTTCATATAATCCATATATATTTTTTGAAAAGTTTTTCTTTATTTAAATGTGAATGTAAATTAAACAGTTGTATAAATAAAATTAAAAAATTTTAATAAATACAATTTAATGTCTTAGGCTATGAAAATACATGAGAAATTATAATGTTACTTCTTTAGATTACGTTTGCAGCTGAATCATTATCAATATCAATATCCCAAATATTAATATAAATACAGGTTGCAATATTCGGCTATTAATAAAAAAAAATACATCTATATTCTCTTGACCAGCAATCTAAATAGTCGCTGTAACAGGAAGAAAAGAAATTGTATTGAAATAAAAAATCCAAATTTTTTGAATAGATGATGTAATAAAAAATGAAGATTATAAAATAATCCTTATTTTTATAAACAAGTAAGAAACTATAATTTCTCCAATTTTCGTGATTACTTTGATTTCTTGAATTAAATTTTCCCTAAAACTAATGCCTATGATCTATGAATCAAAGTTTCGTGAGTAAAAATGTTTTCACGAGTAAATGCAAATGATAAAAAAGTACTGTTGTGATCAAAAATTCGAAAAATTATTTTGTAGTTCGTCCATGGATAAGTAATCGGATAGTAATAGTTTTCCCGAGCATAAAGTTAATATAACCTTGTTTGTATGCATAGATTCTCTAGCGGGTGGCATAAATCGTTCTTTGATCGCGTCGGGTGTCCGAATCGTGCTTACATAACGTACCATGGGATTTGGAAATGGTCGTAGCATTAGATTTTCAGATGCGCTTGTAGATTTTAGTTATTACGAGACAATCGTTAAACACGAATTTCGGTTTGATTCGGAAATAATTCTAGGCATTCTTCATCAATTTTGAGGTCACTCTAAAACATTTAAAAAAAATTGTTTATAAGTCTTTGCGTCGTAACAACTACTGTAATTACAATCATTTTGCAACTTTTCAAAATTGCTAAAATACAATTATTTATGTATATATTATCATAATTATAAATTAAATAATTGAAAATAAAATAATAATGATAAATTATATAAGTTAGTATATAGAAAATAGGATAAAAAAAATACATTTTTTTAATCTTACGCATAATAAACAATATTCGATTTAAATTTGGAATTTCTAATTATTCTAAATAATTTTTTTATTTCGTACTTAATTGATGCAATTGAATTATTACTTCTAAGCTAAAATTCAAGTTTATCAGAAAAATAGATTGAACAATATAATGTCTTAGATCTTTTGACATTGTAATTTTATTTTTTTTTTCATGTAAGACATATTCTGTGATAATGTGTATAATTTACTATAAATTGAGATTGTTTACAAGTTTATTTATTATTACTATTAGCTATTATGTATTAATATAATGTGTTTTATATTAATACTTTTTTCAAATGTATTTAAAAAATATTAAAATATAATACAATAAAAATGAATCTTCATGTAACGATGCTATAAAAAGTATTATTAATATATTGTTCTCCGAAATTTAATAGTTCCTTGAAATGAACAATAAATTTTTTATTAAATACGATTTATTTCAATTGTAGAATAAATAAAATAATTAATCATATGTATTCCGTATATATCTTCAAACTTATGTATTGTCTTATATTGTCTTATGTATTGGCTCAACTACGAAATAAGCTTTGAATTAATCAAGTATATCCCAGATTTTTCTGTTATCAGTATTTTTAATACAGATTATAGTTCCTTCAAGAATTTTAATTAATTTCTAAAAGTATAACCCATTCAATTTTATTATAATTTAACTATCTGAAACAATTTGATTACGTCTTTTAACTATAATTTTTAAACTATTCAAGTCCATAGTTATTTTGCGTCAAATTATTTTTTTAATTATGTTACATATATTTGTTTATATACCATAGTAAATTAATCATCTAAAGTATTATATTTAAGTTTACATGAATGTTTATTTCATTAATTATCATTCACATTAGACCTTTTTTTGCAATAACATTGTAACAAGAAATCAAGGAACTAAGTTTTTTATGAATACGAATAAAATAGTATTTAACTGTTAAAATATAATATTAAAAAAAATGAGATAACTTCTAAATAATTGTAAAGCTAGTAATGCTACTTGAATTTATTTATAGAACTTATAATTAATTTTGTACATTGTACTATTTATTTTTTTTCAATCATCTATTTTTTCAAATTAAATATTAATATATTGAAATATAAATTTTAAATGAATTTAAATTTATTTAAATTTTTTACTATAATTTGTTTTTTAAATCATTATATTTTTTGTAGTAATTTAAAAAAAAATTTCATTGCGCTAAATTTGTAAATAAATCTCATAAGAGTAAAAAAGGTCTAAAGTCGAATTCTTAGCTACTGTATATAAATTCTTTCTACAAAAAAATAGACTAATTAAAGAAAGTAGTAAAATGTAGTAAGAACAAAATGCGAAGTAACATGAATATGATCCTCAAATAATCTATTGATTTAAAAAAACTTTGAAACTTATATTTTTTATTTTAATCCAATGCATTGAGAAAATATTAAATTTACCTTCTAAAAAATTCTGGTTCTTATTTATGGACGTAAAAAAATATTTTTTCATATAACTTAAAAATTATAAGCTAAAGAGAATTGAGAAAAATTATAAATTAATAATGAATGAGAATTTATAATAATGGTGATTATTCAAAGATATTCAATCGATAAACGAAGACTTATTATTTAGGATACGATATATTATTTCATAGTAAGTATAACGACGCAGACAGATATACTATTATTCAATGCTTGATGGGTAAGTTATAGTAGGTGCTTTCTTTAGAAAGCTCGGTCATCGTTCTTTATCTGTGAAAGAAGATACATTATGGTTTGCCAGGAAACCACCGTATTAAATCTGATATTTTCTTCAAGGAACAGCTTTAGAGAAACAGCTGAGTTCTTGAAAACAATGTTAAATCGTGTGAAAAAATGTATTGCTATTCATAAATGTAACTAAAATTAAAAAAATGGTTTTAGCATCTAAAAATTTTTTCTAATAATTAAAAAATGTAGATTTAATAAACAGTTGATTTTATTGTACTTTTTATATTTTAAAATTTGCTTAATTTATGCTTTTTGAATAAAATATATAAAAAAAATTTTTCCAAAGCAAACTAAAGACGTTTAATAAATCCTAAATAAGTTTGTATTTTTATGTATATTTCTAAGAAATAATTGTGTATGTATATTAAAATCCTCTTACAAATTTTGATGGTTTTTTTACATGTATACTACTTTTAAATTTAATAATTAATTAATTATTCAAATAAAATCGATAAATTTAATTTGAAATTAAAATCTTAATGTATTGTATTGCAAATAAATATTGTATAAAATATTTAGAATCTATTTTTTTTTAACTAGTATATAAATAAACAAATTTATTAATTCAAATTATAATATTAAATGGCGTTTATATTCAAAATTTACTTAGATTTATTTTGAGCATTCTATTTATATGAGGTTATCAGTACTTCCAAGTTGATGCATTATTTCTGCCGAGTTTCCGTATCAGACTCAAGGCTGTAAAGGTAAACAAGGTTGTCGCTAATTGTAAGACATTATGATGTATGTACATATTACACTGATGGTAATGAGGCATAGCAGTTTTTATAGTAAATAAAAAAGCCTCATATGAAAACTATGGTACTTCGCTATTTAGCCGAACAATAGGCAACGAGTGCACTTTGTGTACAGGTCGATAAAGATGTGTAGTTAATCGAAACATTTTTATTATTAAGTGCTGCACAGGTAGTATACCTATGCGCAACGCCGAACCTTAGTGACGAAGTGGAAAATTAAATGGCAGCTTATGTGTTAAGATTAATTTAAGTTTAAATTAATTGTCAGTTAATTTTCCATTCTTTTGAAGGCTACGCATGTGAAAATTTGACGTAGTTAAATATAATATATTTTTCATATTACTCAACAATTTAAAAAAATATATAATTTTTTGAAATAAAACACTATATGTTAACGTAATTATATAATAATTACTTAAATACAAAATGTAACAATCGCTTATAATTAACGTTTTATCTTCAGCGACTGAACACAAATTTGTTATAAAAATTTTTGAAAAGCATCAATGCACTAATACATTTTCAGTTTTAATACGAATGCACCTTGCATACACAAAATATAATACAATAGATGTAAGGCTGATATTTTCATTGTGATTTAGAATTTTTTTTTTATAGTACTCACAATTTTTTTATTATTACATAAAAGTTTATCGGGTTATACGCCTATATACTTGTACATATGTGCATAATAATATATATAGGGTATCACACACACGCATAAAAATCTAAAATAACAAAAAATGCATTTATATTATGTTCATGAAATTTTTGTCTTTAAAATATTTTTGTTTACTTTATTTAGTACTTTAAAAATATTAGTTTTGTAAACTTCTTTTTAAATTTGCATTGACGTCTCAGATCAGAACTCAATAGTAAAATTTTAATGTCTAAATATAATGAAATATCGGTATTTTAATATTAGTAGCTATTTAAAAAATTCATAAAAGCCAATAAATAATATATTTAATATAATTCTTCTAAAAAATTTAAATTAAATTTTCAGTTGTTAGCCTCCATTTTTTTTTAATTTTTCGAATATAATTTAGGTGTACCTGATACAACAGAGTATATGCTTGAATTGCTTTCATCTACTACTCCCATCGAATATAATTCTCTGTTACGCTCAATTTTTATACCTCGTTCATTTGCTCTTTTCTCTGCCACTGTACCCTTTATTTTTTATAATTTAAATCAATAGATCGAAGAGTCTATTTTCATAAATAGTATAATTGCATGATTGAATGGCAGTCTTTAATATTAATAAAAATAAATATGTATTCATTATGTATGATGTACACAGATGTGCGATACTTTATACATTTTATACATTATACTATTTACATTTATAATATATAAATGTTTAATATATACATTTGGATATATATGTTTGTATGTGTGTGTGAGTAAATAAGTTATAATACATGATAAAATGAATAAATTTTGAGATTCTTAATTTACGAAACTTGTTTTATCAAAGTGAAAAATGTCTTCATACTATTGATATACTTATATTACAATGAGCAACTTTACTTTTGTGCAACTATTTCATCTATATATATAATGATAGTGTATTCTTATTACGAAAACTTTGCGTATTTATAAAAATTACAATAAACAATGAACTAGCAAAGTTAACAGATAAATCTGTATATTCAACTACGTATTTTCAAAGGGTATAATTGACGTGATTTATACAATACTTAATAATTTAATAATAAATAGGAGGAAAAGATAATGTAGTAAATTATACTGAGTAAATATTATAAAATATGGGTATTCTTGATTTTCAATACAAAATTATACAAACAGAAATAAAGCAAGCAAAACGCTGAATGTAAATATAGTATTTTCTCAAGCTAACATATGGTACGCCTGGAACC
Source organism: Kradibia gibbosae (assembly GCA_018907135.1). Lineage (NCBI taxonomy): Eukaryota > Metazoa > Arthropoda > Insecta > Hymenoptera > Agaonidae > Kradibia > Kradibia gibbosae. The sequence goes on along the minus strand of JACCHX010000003.1, from coordinate 27,461,206 downwards.
ACCGAAGCGGACAAGCAAATGAAATAAGAACCGCATTCGACAGCGGCTCATCATGGACTTTTATTCTATCAGTAGGAGAAGCGAGTATTCGCTAGCAAAAATTCTACATTAATAAAAGAAAACATACGAAATAACGCAAATTTCCGTCAAAGAATCGAACCGAGGATCCCTCCCCCTAAATACCACATCATGATACTTCAACTATATTCATATACGCATCAAGAATCGTCATGTTTTTCGATCGATAGGCGACGGAGATGATTATGAGTGAGAGACAGGAGGTTTAGTGGCAGACCAGGTCAATCACGCTCTATAGCGTTGATAACGTCAACCTCAACGTCACCTCAACGTTGACGATCTTGTTATACGCTGGGTAGTAAGAGGGAAAGGCGACATCGGAAGTCGTCTGCATAATTTAAATCGCAACGGAGGTGTCACTGATACAACGACGCCGTTTGCAAATATCTGGCGACCCAGTGTCTCGTTGGATAAACCATTTACGGGATCCACGGTAGAGTGACTGCGGTCCGGTCATAGCGATTGATTTATTATACTTGATTGACCCATAACCCCGAAGCGGAAATTCATAAAAACTCCTTATCAGGCCCAATGATTCGCATGGCTGTTACGACATGGCTGGTCAGATATTGCATGATCACCGTTAATTCCAAAGGAGCAAATTTATGGTGTGCCAATCTATGAGGTAAAGAAAAATAATTGTTTAAATGTATCTACTTTTCCTCCCTATCATTATAAAACAAAATTAGAGTAGTTATTTGAATGAAAGTGAAAATTTCAATATTAATCCTATGAAATAATTTTTCATCAACACGGCTTATATTTTATAAATAACTTAAGCGGCATTATACAAATAATGTTTATTTTACTGGATAATTATAAATAATCGTAATAATTTCTAGAGAACGGTAAAAAACTTGATCGATAATTAAAATTGTAAATTTCCAGTCCAGTTCCATTCTAAATAGTTTATTCTTTCATGACTAAAACATACATAATATAAGAATTAATATTCATATAGGTGGGTTATTATTGTTAATATTGATTGCTAAATAATTCAAGCATAATCAAAAGTCTGAAGTTATATTATCTATCAAGCAATTTTTAAAATTTTATTTTTTATTATTAATTACTTTTTTCATTTTGTCACGATAGTTTGTTTTATTAAACTATAGTTTTAGCTCTTGTTTGTATAAATTTACAATAGAATTCATTCTCATATCAAAGCTATGAATTTATAAAAACAATTGTAAATTTTTTTACGTGAAACTTTTCTTAAGATATTAATATTATCTTTTTTAGATATTAATATTATTTTTAAGATATTAATTTTATTTTTAATAATATTCTATACTAAAGTACATGAGTTTGATTCAATTTATGAAAGAAGATTCATTAAATGGAAATGCTTTTATCAGGATTATTATAACCGTTTCAGTAAAGTCGATAAACCACACTGACATAATATTCGTAAATGTTCAATTATAACGCAACCGAAAAAATATCAAATTTGTTCAAATTATTTGTTCAAATTAATTTATATAGTTTAATTTTTTTTAATTAACGTTTTTTTCACAATAAGTTTTATGGCCTTAAACAATAATTTGATACTAATTCAATAGCATAATAATGCTATCAAGAAAATTTAAAACATTAAGGATTACAATAATTTAAAAATTTATTTCGTTTAATAATATTTATTACGTTTCTGTTGATAAGGTGGTTTTCTATTTTTTGTATGGAAAAATAGAAAAAAGTTATTAACTATAATAATAATTCCAACATAAAAATAAATGGAATGTTGAATATTAATTGATACAATAAGTATTTCGGTATATTATTTGTATTTATACTTTACAATTGAGATTTATGCATACTGTCATCTATAATTTCAAATACAACTCAAGTGCAAGTATTGTGGGATAATTACTCAATCGTAATATTTTTTTTAAATACCGAATTAAAAATTTTTTTAATAATTTTTATTACAATGTATCTATATACTAATCATATAATTATGAATATTAGAACAGATTACTTTTCATTAAAATTATATTGTTGTTTATAAAAAATTTATTTATAAAGAAGATCTGATCAAATTTATTTAATTGTTTGGCCGATTAATAGTGATTTTTATCATAAAATAATTCGTAAAACACCTAAATAGATGGTTATATACAAAAGAAAGGTGAATTTATATAATTTTTAATATTAATGTATTTAATGTAATTAAATATATAATACAATTAAAAGTTTGATAAACTAACATGAACTTCAGTAATATAAGATTTAGAATATTAGAATTAATGCTAAAATAGTTTAATCTTAGAACCAGAGTATTTTATAAATGAACCAGTTATAAATAATCAAAGAAAGTAAGTAGTTTAAGTATTTATTAATAGAATAGTTCGCGTAAATTAATTTGATAGTCAACATATTTATTTAGAATATTCAATATTGTAAATGTAAAATCTAAGACAAGATTGTTTATTATTTTTTCATAAATTGATATATACAAATATCTTTGTCATAAAGTAAATCTGCAGCTAATGTAGTAATTACGTTTTCAGATAATCTATAACTTTTCATATATATATATATATATATATATATTAACAAATAAAGTTAACGAATATGTGTCTGTACAGTAAATTAAGTTTTAGGTAATAAATGAATTTGTATACTAATATTCAATTTTCCTCGAGTAAATGGTAAATGATTATTATCGTAATAGCTTATTTTTTCTTTATTTTTCTGAAACCTTTATATTGAATCAATTTCCTTTTAGCTTTGTTGTATCATAAAAATAAAATTTTTATTCTACTGCATAGTTGATTTAGAAATAGGTATCTCAAATTGAATAATAAAAAAAAAACTTAGTATCATACATAACAGTATTTGTAAATTCAAAACATTTCTATAACTTTTATAAATTAATCAATTTTCCTATTATATACCTTAAAATTTTGTACCTTTTATTTTATATCTTTAGAAAATTAAAATTTTTGTATGAAAACAGAAGAATTTTGAAAATCAATATTAATAAAAAAAAACAAAATAAAATTATTGATCAGTTGAAGCTAGGATGAGAGACCCAACTACATGTGGAAATCGATTAATCAAAGTGTAATGTATACTAGAAGTTCTAGTCTTCACTATTCTCACCTTCTGTCTGACTGTTTGTCTGCTTCAACCCTAGCTCTGATTAACTATCCCTCTGTCACTCTCTGTTTCTATTCCTATACCTACGAATTCATCTCAGTATTCTCTATCCTGTCTTTACATGCCAATCACTTTGCCTCATTCTCTCTTTGCCTGTTAGTCTCTTTTGCTTTCCCTCTTTAGTCAGCTCCGTATATCATCCCAAGTTTCCTACGTACAGGCCAGAACATCCATATACACGTAGTATATACAAACTACTCCGATTCATTCGATTTCGAGTTAAGCACTTGATTTTGAAAGCCTGATTATATCGTTGTGCATTTCCCCAATATCATTAATTTGAATCTACAGTTTTGTCAGTACTACTCACAGACTCATTTAAATCACTTCTAAATATACTTAACAATACTATTATAATGAATAGTAAATGTACAGAATATAATAAATTTTAATTCCATATATGTATTAATTTAGTTTCAGATATCAATAATATACGTATTTAAGTGTTTGATAGTAGTATAGAGATACACTGCTTTTTAAATTATGTTTCATGACTGTATGTTTTATAAGCTGAAGCGCGTGTATGTACAAGCATGTGAATGTGGCTATATGTGTGAAAGCTAACGTGGAAATTTAATTGCGAAATGCAAATTTTAGAGCCCATAATAGTTATTTAAGATTTGCTACTGATTCATCAGAATTAGCTTCTAAATCTATTACGTTTTAATTTTTTCCATTTATGTTATGTCAAAATTTATATGTAATATCTATGTTCTTAACTGTAAAAATTGACTATTTTTTTTTGTTTAAATATGAAAAATATAAATTATTTTAACAATTTATATATTATTTTAACTAATTTTATTCAGTACAATTTTTTAAAAATATCAGTAGAAATTATTATTATAAATTTAATAAAAAAACATAATTTTAATATAGGTAATGAGTACAAGAATATTGTCGAAAATACAATTTTTGATACTGTCAGTCACACAGTATGCATTTATTTTTGTATAAAATAACTAATATATTTTCTTGACTTGCTTATCAAACTACATTGTAAGATAAAGATTATTAAATCTAGTGTTTGGTTTACTAAAACTTAATTAATAATTTATTAATTATTAGTCTTTGAAAAATAGTATCCATTAAAACGTATTTGAACAATTTTAATATATTTTATAACAACTATTAAATATAAATCTCAGTGTGTTTATAAAACTTTAAACTGTGTTAAATCTTTTCTCTAGCTTCTACTATTCTATAAGCTTGTATAAAACCAATAGCTAATTTATTTAATATGCAGTATATTTATTTCTAAAACTATATAAAATATTCAATTTATAAATGTACTCCATACTAATATTTGTTTGTATTTTCTCATAAATGTTACAAAATCTAATAATTCATTGTAAAAATTATTTTAAAGTCTTATTACTTTTTAAGATTGACAAAATATTTTTACATGTATTGTACACTTAGTGTAACAATCAAAATTTTAAAAACGTATAAACGATAGATTTATATAAGTTTAGAAACTTTTTCTCACAAACATAGAATCGCATCGGCTCTCAAAGCTAAAAGAACGAACTATTTAATCTGATACACACCTATCAAAGTAGTAAAAAGTACATCGATCAGTATCTTTTTCGTAGAATAAGCAACTTGAATATTAGTTCTCTTCCTTTCTTTAAATACTATCTTGTGTGTAATAGATCTAAAATAATCGCAAGTCGGTACAGCTTTCACAAGGTTCTTTTCCCCAAAAGTAAGAAATCTTACATCCTCTCAATCGTGAAGAGCAAAACCATTCACCCATAAGTACACCCATGAGAACCATGAATGCTTTTGTCGACACTCATCTTTCGAACATTTTCAACTAAGTCAAAAGAATGGAATGAAAAAAGTTTTGTGTGCTGAAGTTTAAAATTACGTTAAACTTTAAATCGAAGAAATTTGATAGCCATTTACTAGAAGTTTAACACAGTAACACAAAAGTTCAAACAAAAATGTGTGTTGGCATATAAATAAATGTGTTTGGTAAAGTCTTTATCCATATATTAATTAAATACATATTTGCGATTAATAAAACTAGAACTCAAACATTTTTTTAGAAGTTTTGATTGAGTTTATTATTACTTTTAGCTTGCAACAATTCATGACTGCGTAGTGTAGTTTGAAAATTAGAACCAATTATTGATCACAGCCGTGTAATAAAATTTATAATTACACTATAATAATTATCAGTTATTATTACGTTTGTCTAAAAAAAATTTTCCAAAAATTTTCGTAACTCATTGAAAATACTTAATCATGAATGCGTGTACCTCCTGATTATCATAAAGATGATAATGTAAGTTACTTTTATAACAGCTTACACGATAAAATTCTGCAAACATTTATCAAAGCGTATGCGATATATCTAGTACAGACTATATTGATTGGTAGACAAGTTACGGTTAGCATGAAATAAATTAAAACAGTTTCACCCTATAGTTTGTGTTATATTTGTGTATCTCTAATGAAATATCATGATATGCTAATTTACAACGATTCCATATTTTATATGTAGTAGCTATGAGTCGTTTAAAAACGATAATTTATGAAAACTATCTATAAATCCATGATAAAAATATACAGTTTTGTATTGAAAAAAATTTTTTTTTCGACAACATAAAAGAATAAAAGATTTGATCAAAGAAGCGATATTAATATAATAAAATACGTAATAGATGTCATAAATACAGCTTCAAAATTCACTAATTCCACTTCATAACTTACATTATACCTTTATTAAATTTACTCAATAATTAATTAAGAAATTTTAATATTAAATGTTTTCAAACATTGCTTAATTTTAGATGATTTTATACTATAAAAAATACTAAATGCTCTAAAAATAAATTTATATTCTAATATTACGCCTTACAATTCAGACATGTCGATATGTACAAAAACATCTAAATACGTCCATTACGTCGTCTCTTAGAACTGTTGTGAAAGTCTTAAACACCTAGATATCCAACTGAAATGGGTCGTTTTTATTGTCACTTTACGAGAAGTGAAAAGGTATGTGCACGAACTAAAATAATAAAAATCCATCGACCTTTTAATGCATACGTTCGCGTTTTAAGTCTCACAACAAGGAGTAATAAACACAGACTGGTTTTTGCCGCTCTGTTACTTTTTGCACTAAAATCGTAAGGCATATGGATTTTTCGTGCTACAATAAAAATGTATCCAAGGAAATACAATGCGACTGATTATTACTGGAATCTGTTGTTATTATTAATTTATTTATAAAATTAGTTTTTGTAACAAATACTTGGTAAGTATAAGTAAGGAAGTATATCTATTGCAAACTATGAGTAAAACCAGTGACATCCGTTACAAATATGCATTAGAAATACTATTTATAACCTTTAATAAATTATATTTCTTATTCAATATTAAATTGATTTGAATATAAGTTAATTTTCTAAAAATGACTTATAAGTATTTATTATAATAAACAATTTTTTTGGAAGAACATAATTTTATGAAATTTATTCATCGTAAAAATTTATTCGTTATTTATAAGGGGATTCCTCGAATAATTTTATATTGTATAGAAAATTAACAGAACTTAATACATAAGCAAGAAAAACACTACGATTATAATTAGTCTTGTCCGATAATATCTTATGTATTTCTATAGAAAATACGAAGGAAATAGACTTCTTGTAAAGTAGTTTCACGTCAATAATAATTAGAACCTTATGTAAAAGAGTACGAAAAAAGCGTAGTGGAAAAAGTATTGTAGAAAAAACAAAATATTTCATCTGAGTAACTATTAGCTGAAGAAGAACCAAGGCAATCATATGGCACAGGCTAAGTTACGAAGAGTACACGACGAGAGCGGTTGCGACTACTTTAGCCTCTAATAATCGCACCTGAAGCCGAAGAAAAATCTTGAAAAACCAAGACAGTTGTTTGACTGGAAGGATCGACTAGACAATATATACACGACTAAAGGATCGAATTTTCACCTTTTTACAGATTATTTTTTTTCCTCAATCTATTCCTTTTTTATTAATATTTATGTTCTAGTTAAAGGAATATTAGATAGTAGGAATAGTAGGTTTATTAATAATAGTAATAATATTTAATAATAGTATGTTTACTAAAGTATAATTCACTAATCAAGCATTTCAAAATATTTTAACATTTCGATCGATGTTTTCTTAAATTTACGTCACAAGAAACATGGGATCATTGCCTTATTTGAAGCTGGAATAACGGTTAGAAAAACGAGCGTGAATTGTTAAAGCACTTAACATTTATGATGAGATTTGCTCATATGCGCCTGCGTAATAGCAATCGCACGTGGTGGCAAGAATATACTTTTAATGACGCAGAAAAAAATTCTTTAAAATCGATAGAAATATATCCATGGATAAAAAAGTTTAACTATGCGCTCCTAATGTTTTATACATATCAAGAAATCATAAGGGACAATAATTTTTCATTATTTTGATACTGATCATAATTATATGTCACCCATTGTAAATAATTTTACATACATGGCACATTTTTAGTATGAATTTTTTAAAAACTAATTTATTATATCACTACAAGAAATGTTAATTACTTTTATTCTTGTTTATATTATATATAATATTTAGTTTGACACAAAATTAGTATATGTCAAAACTCTTTCTTCTCATAGGTTGTAAATTATTAATTTATAATAATCTTGGGTTAATTATAAAATTTTACATAATATGTGATTGCATGTTATTGATGTACTTTAATGTACTAATCAGATTAAGTATTTAATATTACTTTGAAGTAGTTTTGAATAAGTATTTCATTATTTGTATTCTAAATGTATTATAATTACATATTTAATAAAATATTTTTATATTATTGAATCTAGTATATATATATTGATTTTATAAGCATGTTACTATTTGTGAGTAATTATGTCTTTAATTAATTTAAAAAAATATTAATTTTTTGACAACATGTCTCATTTAAATAGATTTGCTAGTTTTAATTAAATTAGTAAAGGAAAAGGCCATTGTTACTAAGCAAAAATTATAACCGGCCAATGAAGCAATATCGTCAATTGAATAAAAAAATTCTTTTTATCCCACCTCCCATTCTCATTCAACCACTGTCTCTTCTTTCTGTTTCTCTCTCACCGTTTCTTTGTCAGGTTTTTATGATTCTCTAACTCTCATGTACCAGTGGTTTTGAATTTTCTGTCTCATGCGGTATCGCACGCACATCTGTCTGGATAAAGGCATCAATTAATCTCTCGCCAAATCCTCTTCGTCAGTGAACCTCTCGAGAAGCTTCTTTCGGTCGATTGGTTTCCCACGTCGGGAGATTAATTGTTCTACCTGGCGAACACAGACTTAACTCTATGAAACTGGTGTGTAGAGGTTGTTAAATTGTCAGACTTCAGTGGAAAGGAGTAGAGAGATATATATATTAATCGAGAATATGCATATGAAAGGGCATTTGAGGGAGTGAGAAGAAGAGAGAGAGAGAAAAGATAGGAGGTAGATTGGAAATCAGTGAAATGCCAAGAGCAATGAGCATCTGACAAGAAATCAGGGATACTGGTGTGGGAATTATAATATTGTAAAATCTATTTATGTCAAAGGTATAATTAGTTATAATTTTAAGTCACACAAAAATATATTATCTATTCAAATATTATTAACAATATTTTCATTGTAGGTATTTGTATTTATAATTGAAATTAATAATTTAATAATAAAAAATAAATATTTGATTTATATTTTACAAAAATCGTATTATTTAAAAAAATTATATAACTTTTATTAATTTAGTGCTGTTTAAATTTATATTTGAATTATAAATTTAAGAAAAAAAACTGATGTTTTTATTCGTATTTTCATTTATGACAGCTTCATATATCTTCTTTAAAAAGTTGTTTTATTGCTTTGTTTCGTTATATTGTTTCTTGTTACACATATAAGCAATTTATGACAATAAAGTACAATAGTGTTAATTAATTTTTCAATAAAGATTAAAATTATCATAATTAATCGAAATTAGATCATTGGTAAAAATTCTTCATTTTATCAAAAATATATACAAATCGTAATAAAATGTACATATATTTGACAGAGTATAATTATTTTTACTTAAGTATTCAATTTTACGACTACTTTTATTAGTAAATATTTAACATTAATTACCCAATTATAATAAATACTCTTCATTAAATCTCATATGCTGCGTATTTGAACATGATTGAATGAAACGCATGCATTTTTTTTAACACTACATATGGCAGATGTAAGGTACCAAATGATTTTATGTTTTATTTTATTTATTTACCAATGGATTTGAAAGTTTAATGAATAAAAATGAGAATTATGTAAAAGAAAGCTCGAATATTTCGGTTGACTTCATAAATGAAAAGTTCTCATATACTTGAGCGCTTTTTATGGACAATAGGGCTCGAAAAGTTACGATCCTCACATCGCGAATACAAGAGCTACACCTCCAGGGTACTGTCGTAACACTCACTCACCCCGATGATATTTGAATTTCCTGCAATTTCTTCGGAAAATTTTTCCGAGATCAGTGGTCGCTGGCGGTTGCCGATACATGAATGGAGTGTACTTGAAGTAAAAATTACTGGCGTTTGTTTTAGTATTATACGATTTGAGGTGAGTTTTTTTACGATACACTCTTGAAAAAAAAACTGTTAAAAAATGCTGAATCGTTACATTCTATGGTTTTTTTATTTTGCAAAATCAAGAAAGTTATGACGTACAAAAAAACTGTAAGATATGTATAGCAATCAGCTTATTAAGTAATTATTTTTTTCCAAGACGACGAACAATTTAAAAAAAAACTGAATGTTCTTACGATCGGTATAATTTTAAAATACTTAATAATCAATATACATTTTCATAATTGAACAGTATGTATTTGAAAACAGTATGTATATAAGTACTTGTAGGATTCTCTTCTCTTCATTAGGATTTAAAATTCCCCAAGGCACAAAATACGTAATAAGAATGTCCTACTAAATTAATTACATTTAATTAATGTAATTTATCAAACACAAATATGATACTTTTTTCATAATAAGTTAATGAATATTTTTCAAGGATTATTTCTATCAGATTATTTATCATTAATTAAAAAAAAAATAATTACTTTAATATATTTGTAATGACTTGTTTTGATTCCAACTAATATTGAAATACCAATATTAGAGATAGTTATTAAAACTTAATAAAACAATTAAATTAAATACAAGAACAATAAATTTTACAATTTATATGTATAAAGTGTTTCATTCATATTAATTTTAAAAATTTTAAACGCAGTATTGTCAAATTTTGAAATTTATTAATTGATAAAGTTACTTTTAAATATGAGATATTAAAATAGTTCTTATATTATGTCCGATGTTATTTTTTCATTTAAAATAAATCGTTGGACGCGGTTTTCTCCAATGTGTATCTACCCATATAAGCGCAATAGCACGAAAAGAGATGGTAATTATATCATGCATAATTAAATAATAAAAAATGCTAAAGATTTATGAAAACAAAAATTATTTATTAATAAAATAAAATATTATACATGGTGTTAGTGATAAATAAAAAAGTTTAAATTAAAGTATAAATAATCTAAATGAAAATTTCTTTAAAAATTTCCTCTTTTATTTAGCGATAGGTACCATGCTGGTACTTCGAGTTTGTGTTGTGGCGTTTATTGTTAATAATCAACATTTTTTAGTATATATATTATGATGATGTTTACCATTGAGTGGTTTAATAAAACACGGACTACTCAATTTATTTGAAATGGAATTAAAATCCTTTGTACTGAATTCAGCTGAATTGTTCTGAACTGAATTTGTAATGAACTAAATTTCTGAAATGAATTGAATCCCTGCAAACTTCCGCTTTTTAATATTTTTTCTTTGGTCTCCCTACCTAATATTTTATAATTTTATATATAAGAATACACAAAAACGTGTTTGATGATTTGTCAAAGCTATGAAAAATCTCATCCAATTAGAAAAGTTATTTTTGATGATAAATTTTAGAAATGCATTCTTTGCATCAGCATAGTATAGATATTATTTTCTATGGCAATGGTGATATGCAATTGTTCTGCTTAAATGTAAAAGTCATAGCACTCGTGTATAAGATAATTATGACTATAATGTCAGTTTGAGATTTCACTTGCATTAATACAGCTATTGAAAATATGCATTCTAGTTAGCTTCGTTACGATTTTTTAGTTGAAGTCAATGTTTAAAAAGGTCGTGAACGTACGAGCATACGCTGCTTTATTCGCAGCGGTATATGTTACCTTCATTGCGGATATTATTTCACGTGTTTTTTAATTTAAATAATTTAATTTTGAGCATAAGCTTGATGAATGTTCAACTTACCTTATTGAAATTAAAAAAAAACATAAATATAAAGTTACATAGGCCTATCAGTTTGGCCGTATTGTAATGGAAATTAATTTAATACGACGGAAATAATTCAAGATTATCTTGAATAATGCCTTTATTCTTATTATTCTGGTAATTCAGGTATGCGAATTTTGGTACCATAACAAGTTTTCTTGTTTAAAAATTGATTGACCTCGAATTTATATGGTACTTAATTAGAAATTATTTTTTCACCAAAGTCTTATTATCAGTGCAACCTTTGTGTATATGAAAATTTCAAGAGTTACGGTGGTACAGTTGATAAGTCAGCTCAGACTGGGTTCTAAGCGAAATCGGGGTCGAACCATAGCCTCCTTCGCGTATCTTAATACCTGATGTAATACATTTATTCAGTATTAAATGTACTTGTTTTTGTATTACATGCATCACATTTTAAATGGTGTCTTAAATTATAATCGTGTTTCATAAAATTAAATGTTTTTTATTATTATTTTCAAAAAATGAAAATAATTAACTATTCTTTTTTCTTAAGATATTTGTCATTCCTGAAATTAGAAAAATATTATTATAACCTATTTTGTTTAATTAATGATACACGTCTGAGCTTTATATTACGGCAAGGCTAATAATTTTAAAAGAGTGGTCTCACATATTTATAAGCCAGTGAGTTCACTTTTAATTAAGAAAAAATACGATACTAATAGCAAGAGATAATGAAGAGCTTCTGAACTGGATTCATACTCGTACTTAGGTATCTATCTGTCGCACAACATTGCGCATTACTTCTTGTTGACCCACACGCGCCCTCACTATTCCGATCTATATTTAGCAAACATCATCGTCGATCCCGCACTCTTGGATCCCTGTAAACTTGGTGTATAAATCTAGCTCATATGGTTTCTACGAAGGCTTTAACTTTCAATTAAATGAAGACGTTCGTACAGTTTATCAATTAAGAAATGTAAATTTATCATTTTTCCTTAGACACAACTGTTGTTGATCCACGTCACTTCGAATATATACACAATTAGCACTTAAATCTATTTTGAACTTATTTGTGAATTCAGTTTAAATGCATATATTTTTTATATGAATACTGGAGCCTAGGAGAAAAATTATCTAAATTTCTTATGAAAATAATGAAGGGGTATTTCTTTACTGTTACTTTCAGGCAGATGTCTCCGTTTAGACGCTATTTTGAACAATAAATCATATTTTACAATGACAGGTGGATAACATCAACTGATTATACGTCTACATATTTATGTATATATGATTTAATATTTTTAAATTATAAAAAATATTAAAAAAAGAATTATAATTAAATGCTTACATTAAACACGTAAAAAACATGTGTTATGATCATTATATTTTTTTTTTTAAAATATATTTGAATTTTAAATTTGTTAGTTTAAATTTACATTATTCATGGCTTCTTATATGACTTTTTATATATTATAGTATGTTCAATAATCCCAAGATATTTGATTACAGTCAACAGTAATTTAATAGTTTATAGTACAATTAATCGTTTTTATATTTAATTCTTCATTATATTGAAATGTATGATTTTGCTTCCATCTAAATTTACTAATTTAATTAAATATAATATTAAGCTAAACTACTAAGCTAAATTTGAGAAATTTTTTGTAAAATTATAATAAATAGTCGTATCTCAACTATAAAAATCTCCCAATAGGAAAATGTTTCATGTTGAATTATACATTATTCAATTGATTTTCACTACTCTTTATTTATAATGAAATTTAGTAATATTTCTAAATCTTAGATTTAATTTTTTTAAGTTTTATTTTATTAAAAATCATATTATAAAAGACACATAATAATTAAGTTTGAAATCATATTTTGTTTAAAATATATGCTTTGATATATTACGATATGCAATCTTATTTACACATATTTATGTAATTGAAAGCAAATAATCATTATTTTTGTATTTATAAACAATATATAATCATATTATTATCTCAAAAATTATACTAAATAGTTTTGTATTTATAATTTTTTCTTAAATATTTTTATAAACTAAATATTTTATATTTATTTTATATTCTATAAATTTTTATGTAAATACACGTATCGAAAAATTAGTAACATTAAAGGACTGCGTTTGATAAATTACTTTGTCTCTGATCATGACATTATAATTTAAGATAAGAACTGTTATTAAAACAACTCTTTTATGAAGAAAATACAACATTTTTATCAGAATGTTTATATTGTTGCGCTGTAATTGAAAAGCTCGATATATTTGCAGACTAATATTCTTATATAATTACTATTTTCAACTAAACATTTTTTAACAATATTAATTTTTTATATTTCTTTTTTGTAAAGTTTCTATAAAAATTTTTATTTCCGTTTTTAATATTGGATTAATTCCATGTTCGCTTATAGTATATATGTATATGTAAGTTAAAATGATAAAATTAATCGCTTACGTATAAAAAGTGGGCTTAAAAATCTTTTGCTATTTATTTTTTTTTAATTTTACCAATATATTTGCAAATAATAATTCAAGTGATGAAGGTTTACATGTTGATACGAATTTTATTACAATAAAGTTATAAACTCTCACTATTTACAAAGTATTTAAAAATTTTTAAATGTAAAAATAATAAATATATTTTAATACATATTTAATGCGTATTCATAAATATTGTAATTTATTAATAATTAATATAAAGTCTCTATAATTTTCTTAAAATAACATTAAAACAATTGTATTACAGAAAACGTATACCATATTAATACTATTTTCGTTTAAAATATGAACTTAATGTTTAAAATTTGAAAGATAATGTGTTTTGTAAATTACTTAATTAATCGTATATCCATAAAATAAGATTGTTAAAATACATTTAACGACAAATTTTTTTCTTTTTTTATCCAGATTTGAAACATATCTATACAATAAATGTTTATAGTTAAAATTATGCCCCTTTGAGGTTAAATTTGTTTATTCGCATGAACTCTATCGAAATCCAAAATAGAAGCAGAAGCTATTCTAAAATTTTCAATTCAAATTCTCTGCTCTATCTTTCTTTTTTCTTTAGACGCCTGTCAAGAATAACTTTTTGTCTTTATATGTCGCGTTTTCTTATATTCAACTCTATTTCTTTTGCTAGTATATTACTCTTGCCTTTCTTTTGTGATTAACTTTTACCAATTTTATTTATTTTATTAATTTTTTTTTCAATATAGTTAATCTATTCACAGTTTATCTTGAATACTGCCTTGTACATTTTCGTTTATATGTAAATAAATTCAGGTGATTTCAATTTATGAAAAAATTGAAATCTTTTTTTATGTAGACTGTTACCTAAGATTTCGTATACGATCGATTAATCTAAACCTTTATTATAGTTAAAGTACTTAAAAGAGAAAATATCAAGTAAATATTTCATTTATCATATATTATCAATGATACCGTTAAGTTTTATTTATTTTAAACAAAAACATATCTCATTAACTTTGTTTACTTTTTAATACAATTTTAACTGGTCATTCAAATTGTGTTTAATAAGAAAATTTTCATAAGAAAAAATAGTATTGGCTGGCTAGGACGCCAAATAGTTTATATTCAAGTTCGTTTTGCTTTTTGTACATAGTGAGTTTTTACAGTTTTATCAGTATATTGTATCTACTCTCTCAAAATTAAAATGTTAAATATCACGGAATATAACTCTTTAATGAAGTTATTGACCCATTTTGATGAATTGTTCATTACTTTAAATATTTTAGTTAGTTTTAAGAAATTTTAATTTTCATCAATTAAAAAAAAAGAATCTTGACTGTAAAAAAAGCTTATAATTTCAACGGTCATAAACTTATAATTCTCATTGATTTGAAATAAAATTATAGAATATTGATTTCCAAAAGTTTGCAAGTGATTAGTATCGATTAAAATTAACATAGAATCTATCCACTGTATATTTGATTTTGGAAATGTTACTAATCTGCTAACATTGAGCTTTAACTTTTGTGTAAAATAAATTGAACGTAGTTTATTAGTTACATAATGTAACTATAATGATATAAGACTTATGCAAAAATATTTATTTAATATCTAGTGACCTAGAAAAAAAAATTTTGTTTATTGTCAATAAACTCTTGCTCCCAAAAAGATGTATTTATACCGATGGAAGAAATTAATGCATTTCTGTAGCAGCTGACGACTCCGGTAAAGGCGTAAGATGAACGCTTACTCGACGACATTGTGATCAGGGACCAATAAGACAACTATTTCAGCAACTATTGTACCAATATACACATGATAGTACTACATATTATATTATTTCAGTAACGATTTTGGTTTTGATTGTAACATTATTATAAAGCGTATTACATTACATTAAATAAGGATATAAATTGGTCATTCCCGAATAACTATGATTTTATCAACAAATTATTGAAATCTTTAATACCTAGTATATAAATCATATTATTGACTTTTTACTATTGTAAAAAACTTTCATGAAAATTATTCAAATACAAAGAAAGATGGCTCCTATTTTGATAGTTTTTTGCGCTCATTATCGCTACTCCCCGAATAATAATTGCTCAATATTAGTTTTGTCTTTATATTTTCAGATTAGACTTAAAATCCATGATTCATCTTCATTTATAACTCATATTAAGAATTTTAAACTATCTTCTTTTTTCATTCAGTGATGGCAACAACATCTCATTTATGATTTTTCATACCTATAAAGTTTATAAAATAAAATAACGCAACATGAAACTTATGTATAACCTACAATACTGTATTAAGCCAGCAGAAACAATTGAATGTTTTTGTACTTTCAAATAATTATTAGCATTCATGTCTTCACATTGATTATATTGTAAATTATAAGTAGTATTTTTACCTTATTTATACAAGCAGGCTTGTTTTATTATAATTGTATACAGTCTAGACAATTTTTTTAATAAAGTTTTATGATCAGTAACATACTTTAGTAATATTTTGTAAATTTTTCAGCGATTAATTATTCATATACGTACTTATATATGTATATATATAGATATAAAAAGATTTATAATATTAAAAACATTAAAAATTAATTTATGCAATAAGCATTATTATATCTACATTAAAATATCATAGAGGTATACATTATTGCTAGCTTTACAGAAAAAATTTATTACATGAACTTTTTTTTCACTTTATAACAAAATGCAATTGATAAAGTTAAACACATTGGATTAATATGAGAAGCATACTTAATGATGATAAAGCATCATACTTTAAATTTTCTGAGCGATAAATTAAAAAATCTTCAGCTACTTATATTTCTATAATATTTCAGATTTTATCGAAAATTTTTCTACTCGTATATCAAAAATTATATCGATTGATTTCATCAATAATAGCAGTAAAATTTGCCAAGAAAAATACATAAATAAAATTACTTATAATTACATTCACTGTAAATATTAAATTCGGAGTAAATTTTGTTATGATATATAATTAATTATCAACTATTACTCTACTACAATAATATTTCTATATTTATAATTTAAATATTTCTAATAATAATTATTGCATATTTCTTATTTCTAATATTTAAAGTTTTTTTTAAATTTTTTATGTATCATATACGAATGATTTATTTATTTCTATAAAAAATTTGCGTTGCAATTATTTGATTTTGTTTCGTATAAAAAACATTTGTTTCTTTTTTGTAAATTTTGGATAAATATTTCTAGAAATATTTATTAAAAATGTAAATCGAATTGAAAGAAACATTTTTAATTAATATATATATATTTTTTTTAATATTTACCAATTTTCTTATTATTTTTCAATTTTTATCTGTCTTAAAATTTTTTTATGATTAATACTTGATTTATACTAGTCGATTATTTCAAATTAATTTTTCAAGTATCATAAGTATTACTGTATGTATTTTATCTGAAATATAATTAGAGATAAGATTGTATTATTATAAAATTATAATATTTTTAAAAAATTTCCTTAAAATTTATAAATTTCTATTTACTGAATGATCTAGTATTTTTTTACGATATTGGTTATCTCTGCAATAAAAAAGTAGTAAAATATACTTTATCAATTTAGAATGTGTGTAATTTTAAAAAGTGACCTTCAAAATTAAAATTTTTTTTTATCTATATTATTGAATATGTTTTATTAAAAATTTAATCGTATAGTGAAATCATATGAATATATATTTTAACTTTATCTGACTATGTAAGGAATACGATATAGTTACATTGATAATTTTGTTGATTTACATATTGTTATATTATGAAGTATGATCAATACGGGAAGCTAGTAGACCAGAAATAATGGCGTTTGTAACAAAATTTACAAATCAGCATTGAAGTCCTACATTGAATATAGAGAATAAACCCAAAAATGATTATGCCAATATAATGAAACAAATTAAGCTGAAATAACACGCGAAACATTGAAAAATGCCTGTTTTTCTTTCTGTTGCAGAGTACGCGTCGAGTACTACGTGAACGAGAACACATTCAAGGAACGACTTCAGCTGTACTTCATCAAGAACCAACGCTCTAGTAAGTTAATTACCTTGAAGCGCTTGCCCATCTTCTACCTTGCAATTCACGCAAGTGCAACTTTTATCCTCGTAAAAATTCTCGGGGCTGAGAAAAAGGGCCACCGCTGCAACGCACATAAACTTTTTTAATTCATGACAAATCTCATTTTACTAGAGGTTGGCAACTTTGCAAAATAATTAAAACTTGTAAGTCAGTAACCATATTCTCATGGAATGATATCGTGTGCTTTATTTTATTAGTAAAAGACTTCTGAGATGCATTATACAATTATCACGAATTATGTAACAAAATATCCTTATATAATAATTCAAAAGATAAAATTGTCATTTAATCGTTGAAATGGGAGAAATTTCAGTCAGGATAAAAATTTGTTTCTTATATTTATGAATGACGTTATTTTAATATAGTTTCTAAAAAAAAATAAAACAATATTGATTAAATGATATTATTTATAAGTAATTAATTATTCATGGTATGTTAAAAAAATTACTTTTTTATTATTCGTTTATAGATACTGTTTAAAATTATATTTGTACTTGTATATGCATTATTATATTTAACTTATTTCTTTAACATAGTAAAAAAAAGTTAACTAAAATACAGTCATTAGGTTAACTAATGAAATTTCAGTTCAAGCAAGAATAGCTATATATTAGTAAACGCTATCATTTATTTGAAGTTAATGACGTTGCTTTAAATTTGCCTAAATTGCTCAAATATATGATAAAATACAATAATTCAGCTTAGGAGCTGTATCATATTTATTATTTAGTTTAAATCTCTGAAGCATCTGACACAAATAATTATTGCTATATTAGCGTTTAAATTTTCATTCCTTTTATACAACAAGTATAATAAAAAATGAAGCAAAACGAAGATCTCAGGGGTATCAAATCGATCTAAGGTTGTTTAATAAATACACAAATACAAGTGTGCCGAGAAAGCATATCAAGAACAATAAAATATCCAACCGTTACTGCATACTTCGGTAAATTAATCCCTACATATTTTTATATTACATTATAGAAAGTGTTTTTTTATTCATAATTCGTTGACTGATTTTAAACGTTTAATTTTACTAATATAAGAGGAAGTCTCTATTAACCGAAAATTAAATATGCATGAGATACCTTATTTTTAATTATTAATTATTAAAATAATCATAATTGATAGCCGATTAAAAATATTAAAAATTAAAAAATATTGAAGAATTGCTAATAAATATTAAAAATATCAGATTGGAAAAATAGTCTTAACATTCTAGTATGGTAACTTTTAAACGCTGTTTTTAAATAGGATATATAATTCATATAAATATAAAAGCATTATTATTGCTTTCAAGCTCGTTATCTATATATTAACGTTTCATGTATTATTCGTACGAGGTTGAATGTAAAAAGAATTTCTTAATTACTTTTAAAATTCATAATTACCACTCACCTTACAAGCAAAATGAATTTGTGTAAAAATTTAAATTATATTTTTTCTGCAATAAATGTTTATAATAGAAATGTCAATATTTCAAAATAATAATCATTTAAATACAGCCAACCTTATAAAAAACTGTTACTTATAAACTTAAATTTAAAAAAAAATTTTCTTCGAAGAAAATATGTATATATATATATATATAATCTGAGCGATACAATGTAGAATGAAAAAAGAATAAAGCGACTGTATTCGGTTATCAAGTTTTTCGGATCCCTAAACCTATTGTGTTCGCTTTTACTGCGTCGCGGAAAAACTGGAGTAAGAAGTGTTGATGGCCAGACGCCTTTGGTAAGGTACTAAAATCGCGATCGATCACACTCTTCCCGACGATGGCTGTGGTCCAGCCATGACGATATACTGTCCGAAAGAGGAAAAGAAAAAAGATAGAGGAGGAGGTTCGTTGATCTTGGCCTCGGCTATTTTATCTAACGCTTTGATAGACTATCGATAGACTAGACGCATACGGTGCACTAGGGTAAGATGAGCTCTCATATTTGAAAGCGCTTTTCCCCGATAAATTATTTTTATTTCCTATGTGAAAATAGTGCGTCATACATACCGGCATTTAAACGTCGTCACGAATACACCTACGCGTGCTCTCATATACCTACATACATACGTTTAAATATATATATATATATACCTTGATATTAAATTGATTTATTAATACGTATTTTATATTATAAAATACTATCTAAAAAGGAAGTTTTACTACAATAATTTTTATATGGAAATTAGTAACTTACTGGTTTATGATAATTTCACGAAAGTGAAATATTAATTCTAAATTTCTTAATATCTAAAAACAATTAACATAAAAACTGATACAAAATACAGCATTCTTTACATTCATCAACTAGTACATACGTGTTTATGATTTAATGTCTTTAATAATATTCTGAAAACACATTCCGAAACTTGGTATTAGCTTTTAATTTACGAAAATTTTATTAAATAAATTATTTGAAGTCCATATCGGTATTGATAGTTGTATATTCTATTGCATTATCTTTGTCTCACCACATTATATTCAAAATTTTGTTATTTCTATTTTCATTACATATATACAACTTATTACGTTTCTTTTTTATTGGAAAAGATTTAATAAAATATGCCTAAGATTTATAATCGATAGAAGGAATAAAAGAGAAATGATAAATCATAATTATGTCGATAAGTCCTCTCCCTGATCATGCTGAAGTTAAGAAACTTTTGTAAAATTGTGAAATCAAGTGCAAATGAGTTGCTTGGTTAAAATAAAATTAGATTATTTTTAATGATATCACTTTAAATTAAAATATAAGGATAATTTCCACTTCTATTATAAACTTATTTATTTCTATTTTGCAAAAATTTATTGTAATTGTTTCTCATTTGGAAAAATTTTTTAGTGTGATATTTTTCCCACAATCTTCTATATAATTAAATTTATTTATAAAATATATAAAATATAAAAATTATAAAATACAAATCTATAAATACAAATTTGTAAATTCATAAATATTGCAACAATTTCAATTCATAAATAAATTGTATTAACGAAATCGTGTGGCATAAGTTACACACAATTACTTTTCTTTATTTTTTTTTGTTTAGACAATTGAAATTTCATAAGAATTTATATACCTAGTCTCCTCTGCGGTGAATCGAGTTCCATTCTCTCATGTGATAGACAAGGATACTGACGACTATACTACCGACAACTACTTTAATTAACATATTTAAAATTTTTAATCGATCAAATACTCAGTTTGTTATATTTATCAGAATTGTTGTACATATTAAAATAGGTTTAATGATGCATTTGAGTGAATTATGTATATGAATGTTTGACAAAACCATTCCATAAAAATGAATGTTCTTTTTAGTTATTGTTTGTAGTTATTATTCAAAAATATGACAAATACATTTTTTAAATTGAAAAAGTTAAATTTATCATAATAAAGGAAAATGATTTTCTAATATATGGTTTAATTACCTAAAAAGTTAGGGATCAATTAACATTTATGATATTGAAATCTTTTTGTCTTTTAAAAATTTGAAATCTTGAAATGTAAGTAGTAAAATGAACACGAATAAAAACTTTCCATATAATAAAAGTATTAAATTAGCTATTTTAATAATAGGTTTTTTATGTATATTTCGCTATATGACAATTTCTAATTAAAAAATGTAATATATTTTGAAGATGTATATATTAATAGGAAACGATATTATATGCTCTTACTTACATTCGCTTTAGATAATTGATATTTTATTATCATATCTAAATAAAATATATATATTATAAAAAACAGATTTTTAACCCACATTAAAATGAAAAAAAAACATTATTATTTCAAACAATATAAAAGTAAAACTGAATTTTGTTTTAATTTGGTAACTAATAATCTTAAAAAATTGATATAAACTAGAGTAAACGTAGTATAAATTGTAAAAATTAATTTAAAACCGCTTCTTAAATTTACTGAAATATCAAAGCGGTGCTTCAAAGCGGGCATTTTACATTTAATAAAAAATATAATGTAATTAATAAATAAGGATGTATAAATTTAACTTTTTTATGTATTTGATATTTACTTCACAAATTTCATGATATATACTTATGTATATATATATATATTGTTAAAAGATTTTGCTGTATATAGATCGTTGATAATAGTTTCATTTTCTTTATTAAGACTAGTTTATAAATCATGTAATATTTTTTGTATAAAAAACTATGTCATGTAAGCAAATAAAGATTTGGACATATGTCGAAACATTAGAAAAGATATAGTGTATTAAAAATTAATTTATTCGAACCGTTTAAGAATCACAATCTTACACTCGAGAAGAAGCATTAGAAAACTACGTTTTGTAAAAACATTGTTATTCAAACAGACCTTCAAATTTTCATAACGTATACAGAAGCAAATAATACAAATAATCGGCTGGATTAATAAATTTCCTGGTCAAGTACAAGCAGAAGTTTACGCGCTTGGTTATGAAATCGAAGAAACTCGCGTTCAGCAGATGCTTAAGCGCATCAGCCCTAAGCAACCTTATAAATCCTAATGATAAAATGAAATTTTCATCCGAGGAGTCTGGATGCTTAGATACATGCACTAGCAAACGTCGATCTCTGTAGCGTTCGAGCGATGAAGGGTGGGAATGTAGGGATGATGGCGATCCTTTGTATGACGCCGCTATGTCGGAATATAGTTCGCGTCGTCTCGTCGCGCCATGCCGTCACTGCGCCCCGGTAAACATTTGCTTGCTCCGCGTTTCCGCCCACGGCCCTGTGTCTGTTTTACCTTTAAAAGGCTGTGTGAGGTATGCGGTCGTCCTGGAGCGATGGAGAGGTTGTTGTCGACCTGAGAAATGGAGGCGCGTGCGCGACAGACGCATTAGAAATATCCGTGATTGTTCAGAACTGGCGCGCCTATATCACCTCGATTTATTTTGTTTTCCGCCGAGACGTTCCAATGTAACCACGATCATGATTGAATAGCTTCTTTTCAATCACCATTGCCAGAATTGCCAATAAGTATCGTATTGTATTTGCAGATGACCTATACCTATCCATTATGATCACTTACAATGTTCTTCGCTTTACGGAGAAATAAAATTGTTATGGAAACAAAAATGAGATTCTCGAGTCTTACTCTCTAGCTGGCCTTTGTGTTACGAGCTTATGGCCTATGTTTATACGTACTATGATAAAATTTTTTAAAAGTAAAGGACAAGATATGAATAATAATGAAAGTCAGTGAGAAAAAATTTACTATACGAGAAGCTGTATTTCATGCACTAAGCACAAGCTTCTCTCTATAAAAGTAAAACAACTTTAAATGTTGAACACTCATTTTTAGTATAAAAACAAGAAAATTGTATTTAAAAAATAATTTCTTATATTATATATATTTATTTTTCTAAAACTTACCATGATCTAGAAGAACGTTTTACAAATTATATATTTTGATATAAAATGTTATTAGTAATAGTAGTAAAAAGCTTATCTGCTCATTAGCATCTCGGATTTTATAAATAAATGTCTGTTTTAGAAAGTTTAATGAGCTAATAATTTTAATTCTTTTGTTTTAGGTCTGAGGATACGACTTGCCAATCTTTTTTTTAAATTGCTGACATGTTTTCTATACATATTCCGTGTAGTCACCGACAGCAATCCTACATTTGCAGCTTGGTAAAATTTTTTATACTTTTATTCTTCTTAATCTGATATACCAGTCACCAGCTTTGTACGCTAAATAAAACGATATACACCAACATAATTTATATTTAAACTATGATATATCATATGCGTATGCATATGAATTTTGCAAGCTGTAATAAATTTGCTGCTTATCCTAATAACTTGTACATAAAACTCCGAGAAAAGCAAGTTGGTAATACTTAGATTTAATTGGTGGAAAAAAATTCAGAATAGTTAAATATGCTATTATTCATTGTATGGTCACGCGTAGATGCGTTTACTAAAAGACGTCAGGCAAATCTATAAACCACAATGAACCATCACTCAATTCACATACAAGCATTATCCGCCGTCTACATCGTAGCAATTTCATCGGCATCTTAAATGGCAGGTTGTAAAAATCAATCCGTAAAGGATATCTAGGCATTTAGATAGGCAAAGCGCGGATTTTCATAAAGCGACGAGGCTTAACACAACCGGGCACACAGACATTGAGCGAAACTCGTCTTTCGCGCCCTGGGTATAAAGATTATTGATTTTCGTTGGTGAGCAATCTGCCTTGCACACGTGCAACCGTCTCGAATTCCGTACTGTATGAAAAGTGCGGAAGCCGATGTCGTTGTCGCTTCCGCGATAGCGCACAGACCCTTACACGCCAGGGCGGAAAAATGAGGCGGCAACTTGGCCGGGCGCGGATATCACCCCCAGGTGAATTTCGCCGCATACGGAGCCATGGCTTCCTGAACTTCTCCTCGACCCCCTCCTGCCGCTCATCTTCCTCATCCATCGCCATCCTTCGACCCTCGAGCCACCTGCCTCATCGCCGCCCGGAATATGTGACATTCGTTTATTATTTATGCGCGACGTGCGTCGTATAAAGGGAATAAATATTAATAACATTTCTTCGGACTGACTTATGGAGAAGGCGTTTGTAAATTTATTTTTACTTCTTCGTATCGTTTAAATAAACATAGGCTAATTCAGATTGGCCTCCGAATCACCAGAAAAATATTTTCAAACGTAGCTTTCTTTGCAATAAATCGAATGTATAGTACTGCGAGCTTAGTTTTGAGATAACAAAATCTTGGAGCAGCTCCTAGCAGCTTATCAGAAAATTACGATTTCTTGTATAACAATGCTTTTAAAAATACCTTAAATATACCACAATTCAGGTACCTTGGAAGTTCCTCTTTGCATACGAAATCTGGGCATACTAAATTCCCGTGCGCTCAGTCACTATAAATCGCAAGGACAGCGACACCAAGTCTCATATAAAAAATATATGTATAGAAATATAAGTAAACAAATAAATGAAAAGTAAAAAAGGAAAAAATAAAAGTCGAATTTGTGAAGCCGTACCATTAATAAAAAGGGAAAGCAATAGCTTTCGATAAGGTGTTTCACTAACGATTCGACGGGGCCCTTCAACCAATGCGTCTGTTGCCCCAAACACAATTGTATAGAAAGAAACTATTTCAGTTATGGTTGTACTCCCGGCAACAAGACCGAGTTTCTCATCTCCCAGAACCTGACAGAGGAGGAGTTCCAGGAGAACCCTACCATCAATTGGGACGCGATACTATGGGTGCGAAGACCCCTGGAATTGTGGATCATCCAAGTGATATTAGCTATGGTATCGCTGACCGAGGCACTCCTCCTGGCCTATCTCGGATACAAGGTATGTCCAGTCCATCCACCCTGCTTCCATCTGCTCGTCTTTTACTATCTCTTTCTCACATCCACTCCATCTTCTTCATACTTCCCCTTTACATGACCACTCCAAGATTATGTCCTTTCTTCCCACCTACCAAAGAGTGGCTTTATTTCCTTTTATTATTTCGAGCTTTATCAGATTTTCCGATGACATAGCTCAAAATACTTGGCCCCCAAGTCAAACGGAAGGAATTACATCCTTCTGCACATACATTTTCATTTCCTTTTTCTTTTATAATTCAAATTTCATTAACATGGGACATTACTTTAACGTTCAGTATATTTTCTAATGCTTATTAAAATATGTGTTTATTATTAAGTATTAGTACTCGTAACTAAATTTTGTACATAATGAAGTTAATTGTGCTTACTATTTTTACTAATTTTACTATGCTGATAATTCAAGTAGTATATTTTATAAAATTAATTTTTAATTAAAAAATGAAACTTAATTGCAACTAAATATTTAACTTATATTGAAGAAAAACTTTAATTTTTGTTTGTGAATAGATTTTAAATAGCCAGTTATAACTGCTTATATGCATATAAAAGTAAAGCAATTATTACTTTAGAGTATAGAATAAAGTTACTGGAGTTGTACAAACTTTAAAAACAAATTACTAAAAATATATAAACACATTTACAATTCCTACTTGCATAAAAATTTTATTTTTGAGCCAGATAAAATATTGTTCAGTTGAAATTTTAAGAAAATCTAAGTCTTAATAAAATGAAAATAAAAATTTTTTACCGCCGTTAATCTGCTTTTGACCTTACTATTTTTCTAATTTCCGTTTCGAAGTGAAATTCTTTTTACCTTTGACAGAGTTTTTAAATAACTATATACTGGCATCAACTCAACATCCAATATTTACAATATATTTAATTTCCCTAAAATCTTTTAACATATATATTTCGTTTTAGGATTCAGTATACAAATTTATATATTATTCAAAAACAAAACTTTTTTAAATAAATAATCATCTTTTAGGAAAGCGAAAATTGCAGTATACATATTATAATCTTAATGGTAGAGGAATTTAAAAAAAAAACATCTGCAGGTTATTATTTAAGTATATTTATGGTATTAATGGTATATTAAGTAAATAAAAAGCATAAGTCACGATCAATAATTTTTTAGAAATTTTAATGGAAAATAAGTGTAATATAAAATTATGGTAGAAAACCTTACCTAATAAGGAAATGAATCTGTTAACTTTTTATTTCTATTCAAGAATGCTTTTTCCAATCGATCTATTAATAATGCCTATACAATTTTTTCATCGACTCCTCTTCATATTACTATTAAGCCATAAAAATAGATACTTGTGCTTATATGCTGTATATAATCGAGTGTAGAATGTGCTTTTGTAAAATATTTACAGTTTATTGAAGCACCACTAATGAAAGTTTTTACATACATATTTTATTTAATAATTAATGACCTTACTACTAAAATACCTAAACTGTTGAAATAACTATAACACTATTGAATATATATACGATAAATTGTGAATATGATGTAATCAAAATATATAATAAATTCGAATAAATTATAATTACATTTAAAACATTTATCACTAAATGTAGTATAAACAATAATAAACAAATAGTCTTCATAGTTTAATGATTTTGTTTTAATCTAATTTAATTAAAAATTTTCACATATTATAACTAGAACTATTGATGTATTCTACTTGTATGGTGTATTTTTTGTGTCAGTACATTTCAACTAAATTTTACAAACATTCTCTATCTTAGTTCATCTCTACCATTATAGATATAAAAATTAAAAAATGTACACAATTTTTAATATGAATGATTATTATTTCATTTAAAAATTATGGTTTTAAAAAATGCTAATACAAATTAATTTAAGATGTTCTAAAGCTCGTGGCGACAAATGAAATAAACTGCCTTCGTAGAATAACAGTTAAACCATCGAAGCAAAAGTTCATGCAATTTATTAGTTTTAAACTTGTGCTATAATAGGTGACAAAAATTTCACCCCCGTCATTTTCCTTAGAATTCCGCTGCAGGAAAATACTTCCTTATAACCCTTAATATTTTAACTTCCATTCTCTCATCTCAGCTTCATTTCGCAACATAATATTAACTTCCTTGACGCTAATCCTCCTACTAGTATCATAATTAATGATAATTGTCGTAAAAATTTTTGTTGATGACGATTTGTAGCACATCATACAGTATCATGAAATCGATGTAATTTAGATATCGAATTATATGTAATTACAACCATACAAGGATTTCTGTATATTGCTAAGCAAGTGAGGTGAGAATGAGATTAAAATGTATTGTAATACATCAACTAATTACACGTTAGTAAATATTCTTCATCCTCCCAGGATACTTAACTGTTTTGTTGATTTCATCCTTGATAACAGCCGAAAAGATATCGTGCAAATGTTTTTCTAGATAGAATTTTGGTCGTTGTCGCGAAAGAACCTTAATATTATTAATTAGGATTCATCAGAAGTTTATGAAGGCTCACATAAGCCGCTATAAAAAAGAGTCGTTGCAGTTGCAATTGAGATTTCAAAATTTTTTTCTAATTTTTTATATAATTTGTCAAAAATAGTATTTTTCTTTCCCATTTAATCGAACAATACGCAAGTAAATTGCAATTACTTAAGATTGACAAAATACTGTTATTTTCAATTTTTTACCATGGTACATTATCCATATTATTTTATTTACAATGAAATAGTACTGAAATGACATACTTCCTAAGATCCTTTCAAATATATATATATAATTCTTAAATCCTTCCTTGCATAAAGGACATATTTAGAATACATTTAATATATTGTCAATTCCACTAAAAAAAAGTTCTCTTTTATCAAAATTACCTTTATCTTGATATTTTTAATCCTTGACAATACATCCATTATTTATATATGCGAATACGTTAATACGTATGCACATAAATCTCTAACTGACTCTATAAATTATTCGATTTTTTATAGTGACTTAAAAATTTGTAGATAAAATCTATTAATAGATAAATGTAAAATTTATAAAATTCATTAAATCTATAAACAAAATATTTGTTATTGATTGGTTCTTCAGTTCCTATTATATCAAATTGTAATAATTTACTAATAACAAAAATACTTTTAAAGCAGTAGATTGATAACATCAATTAATAATAATTCTCTTTAATGAATTAATGAATCCTTTAATTGATATATTGTCAATGTAGTTGTTATTGTTTTACTAAAAACTATAATTTGATTATTTTCAAGATAGAAAAAAATAATTTTTGAAACTTTCTACATGTTCATGTGAGGTCAAGTATTCTTATCAGTATTTATTTTGTATTTAATATACAGTATTATATATATACAAGCATAACAAAATTTTAAAAATATTTAAATTTTAGTCATGTTTATTGTAATTATAAATTTTAATAAAAAGGCAATAATAATATTTCTATTATAAATTATAACTAATTACTTAACAAAAGAAATAAATATTATTCAAAATCGTACTTATATATATATATATTATTCTTTAATAATAATTTAGTTTTCCAGAGATATATGTGACATAACTCATTTTATAATTGCTTTAAATACTAGTTAATATTTTATCCTGCTATGAGTTTTTGAATTGTTTAAAATTATCCTCTTTAATTAATCAGACCTACAATGGTCCGTGACCTACAATTTTTTAATTCTTATGGCACGGTTTACGCTTCTAAATATCTTTTCTAATAATAAAGGAATAATTTTCAACTTTATAAATAATTATTTACTTAAAATAAAAATAACTTATGTACAAATACTATACAGAATTTTAATGTAAACAAATTACCCTTATTTTTAGAGACAACATTGTTATGAGTGTATTACATAACTGCAGTGAATACATATTACTTACGTTTTTGAAAAAGTTTTTAAATCATTAAATTATTATTTATGAAGTATATTACTTTACAACACAATCAACTCATAATAAAAGATCTAACCAAAGAAAAAAAAAATTACATGTAACTTAGAACAACGAAGATTTGTACTCAACTTACGAACGAGTCGTAAATAATGATTTAAGATCCATACCTCCTATATTCGTTCTTGAGCTTTCCTTTTCTTTCACCACCCTTTCCTTTCGATCTCTGTTATATATACATAGATTTTCATAGATCATTTTTATTCACAAGTTCTCATTCTCATTGCGCCAACTTACTTCGGCACTTTTTATTCTCTACCATGTAACGGATCTTCGTCATTTCATAAAGTTGGAAACTAAAAGTAGGAGCTCACCTTACTTTCGCTTCTTTTTCTTTTTTTTATTTATTTAAGTTTGACTAATCTTTTGTACAGATGCTATTTGACCATATTCGGTACATATTTTGTTTGCTTTAATCAACTTTGAGCCGTGTAACAGTAGTAAATATTTTTAGATTCTTCTTTTTATAATATAGCATATTTTTTCTTTCTTTGGTTGCGATAAATATTACTTGTAAATATAAACATTAGGGCACATAAGATTAAAAAATTGATTCCTTTCATAATCTGAAGTCTTTTTACTTTTCGCGTGAAATGATTCCAAATAGATATTACATGAAATTTTATTGTTTGCTAAATACATTTCTTTCTTGTTCATATTCAATGGAAGAAACAGAAAGTATTTTATTCAATAATAATTGCTAGAATATTCTATATTTATTTTATTTCAGCATATTAAAAGTATAATCTTTCAATACAATAATATATATTCAAATATACTTTTGTATTATGATATATATTATATATTCTCATTTTCGTTGAAAATTTCAATTTTAAGTTATAAATGTTATATATTAATACATATGGTAAAAATAATAAAATATTTATGACACTCAAATCAATGACATTTTTTTATGAATATAATATTAATAAAATGCAAACTTTGATCTCGTATAAATCTATTATGAAAAGTATAATAAATTGCTGAATCTATAAATAGTAGTAATTTAGTAGTAAAGAAAGTATTTTATAAATGTATTGTTACACTTACCATGTAAAATTTTATTATCAAATCGGAGGCTTTATTTATTATTCAATCAGGAAATAATAGTATTTATTAGTACTGTGTTTACTATTAATGACAGTAAAACCCTGTCATTAATTAATTTAATAAACTTTGTAATCGCTCAAAAATTATTATATTTATCAATTTTATTATTTATAAATTACTCTCATTAAAATATGATTAATTTAAGTGTCTAATGACGTTATTTTAAAGGTAAATGAACCTTGCTATAGCAAAATTGATTTAACATATCGTCAAAGAGGTTTATACTGAAAATCCGAAAATGCATGGTAGCGTCTAATGGAACGTAAAATGAAAATCATTATTTTTAATATTGAATATATAGTATTACATTTCAGTTTGTAGAAGATTTTATTGGATTAAATTAACTAATTAATTTTATATTTATTTGTTATATTTTTATGTTTTATTATCTGGTTCATTGAATGAAATTACTAAAATGTGAACGACAAATGTTACACTAAAGTAAAAAAAAACTTCTTATCTTAAATTAACTGATTCTATTTAATAAAGTAGTTTATACGTCGATTACAGGTAAGTCGTGTAAGTGAAAAATATTTTTCAATATATTCCTGATGTTTCAGATTTGTTGTGTATTGGTTTTTTAGTCCTAAGTATAGGCTTTATCTGATTAAAGTATTGTGAATAATAATATTTAAAATTACTGTATATAATGCATACTCATTTGTAGTTTAATTCAACAATAATTACAAATATTTTTAAATGTAAAGTTGTTTGAAAAATAAGATAATAATTGTGTGAATAGAAATATTATTAACTAGAAAAATGCAATGAAAAAATATAATTATTGAACTACATGGTAAGTAAATTTTGACATGGAAATAATGTGAATATACCCTTTATTAAAAAATTTATTTAATTTTTTTAATGAAAAATATATGATAGGGTTAATATAAAAATAAATAATTAAATTAATAATTATTATATTTTTAAGAAAAGAAAATAATTACAGAAGAATATTTTTTTAAATTGAATGTAATTCTAATATTTTCGAAAATAACACTTTTATTAATCAATCTTCTTTATTTTGAATAAGATGAATACAATATTATCTCTTATTTTAGAACAGTACTATTTCATTCCTTATTTTACGTAGATAAACAAATTTCTGAATTGTAAATAACTGCTTACGAAATTTTTTTTGTAAATAATATATTCGTAAATATTTTTCTACAAAATTATTGATATTTCGTAGGTACTATACAAAATCTATAAAAATAATGCAATCATAATTTTAGGTGAAATGTCCGCTAAGTTTGTATAGCTCAGTATGCCCTGATTAGTTTCGCCGTTGTCGCAAGTACAGGCGTCAAATCGAATTATTGTAGATGTAGCTATGCTTTCTTGGTTCTTCTTCTATCTTCTATCCTCGCATTCGTCAGCCTTCAATTGCGTCTCCCTCGCTCTCTCTCTCCTTATTTATTTTTATCGAGCATAAAAAAAAAATGACGACGAATTCCTGTCTATGTATTTCTTCGTTTGTTTCTCGTATTCAACTACGACAGCTACAGCGGAATTCCGCTCAAGGAGAAATAATTTTTTTCGCAAATCAATTCAATAAACGCTATACATATTATATCTATAAATACGGAAGCGCGTGGAACAGAGAAGATCTTATTATTGAAAGTGAGCAAAGGGAAATATTTTATTTCAATGTTGTCAGTCGCTTCAAAATAGAAAATAAATTTCTTTGCGATTTTAATTACTTGTAAATTAATATTTTTGTCTCATTTTTACTATTTGATAGAGGCAATATGTTTATTATTATTATTGAAAGTATGAAGTGCTTATCAATTTAGTGCACATCTTGAAATACAGTAAAAAATTAATTAATTCCAAAACAGAACTTGTTTTAATATAAGTATTAAATATATATCATTACAAAATTCGATTACGGCCAAGCCGCATGGCGAATTTACATAATTACAATAATATTTTCAGAATACAAGAAGATAATAAATGCAGAATTTCAAATATAACAATGTATTATGCGATATATGTAATCTTACATAGTATGATAATTTGAAGTAAAGATCAAATTTTTTACAAGATACCTTCAAATACAACTCTTTTCTCTCTTTTATATCTACTTTTGCTGCAATTTTCAAGTCTTATAAACTGCGTCTTCCATTTTCCACTGATGAATTGATCGAGTACCAGAGCAGTTGGAGGCTCTTATCTAAGTCACGTTTCGGAATGCTAGAATTATTTAAATTTAGAAGATCTATGTAATTCGTTATCACAATGCACTTCAACATACGGTTATATTTTCAGTACTCACAATGCTCATACAATTGAATCCCTAATATTGATAAAATCTAATCTGCCTCCTAGTTGACAATCTTTTTCTTTATGAGTGGCACTTTTTTCCTTTTTTTCCCTAACTTTATAAGTACTTGCGCTTCGATGTATATAATTATCAAAGTTAGTACTGAAAAAATACAATTAATTGTATATGGTCTAATTATTGTAGGCAATATTCCTACATTGACCACTCACTATTCAATCAAATTAATACTTCTCACTGTTTCCGTACTTCTAAATTAGTATTCTTCGGACTTCTAGAAAATCAAGTGTTATATCCCATGAGACTCGTATGACGATAACCATAGTTAATTTACATCCATACGTTATACTTGAACTTGAACAGCACGTCATGGTTATTGATTTATTTTTATTGGAAAGCAGAAGTTTGGTATTCGATCAAGCCATCTCTTACGACTTACCCTCTTTTCATTATATCTGCTTTGTCCAACATATTCTAGGATCGACGAAATTTAAAAAAATGATTTACTGCGCACCCTAACAGCAACACCAAATGAAGTTCCTGGACAGTAGTCAAATGCACGACCTTATAAATTTCTTAATATGGAAATCGAGTTGGATATTTTCTATTATCAATGATTCATTGGCCATGATATTATGTAGTACCAAAGAAAATGTGTCTGATACAAAGTTAAGTAATTTAATTAGTGTTCAGGAACTCAAAAAAATTGTTATGATTC
This sequence comes from Kradibia gibbosae, assembly GCA_018907135.1. Classification (NCBI taxonomy): domain Eukaryota; kingdom Metazoa; phylum Arthropoda; class Insecta; order Hymenoptera; family Agaonidae; genus Kradibia; species Kradibia gibbosae. Next base: position 27,427,527 of record JACCHX010000003.1, on the reverse strand, counting down.
GAGCAGTTACAGAGGGTTTGCTAAAATTAGCATAAGTAATAACAAAAACTCATAAAGGAACAGATTTTTTTTATAATTATGGAATACTATATCATAAGCTCACGGCTTCTTCTATGTCACCTTCAGTATATGATCACGGGAGTTGTAAGTACATCACAAATACTATTGATAACCCTATATTAATGACTGCATCAGGGATACTTCTGACACATAAACCTATAAGTCTCTTTGAAAACATAGAGATGATAATAGCTCCTAACGTACAGCAAAAAGTATTAGAACATTTTAAGAATCGGAAACCTATAAACCTTGAAAGTCTTAATGGATTCATGGAAATATCAAAAAAGCCTCTGGATCAAAGTATTTCAATTATAAAAACACGAGTTAGAGGTAATGTTTCAAGAAAGAACCAGGCAGAACTGATCAACGACTCTGGATAATACCTGTTAATAAAGATACTATCCCGAGTCAGACGAATAGAATATTGAAGATAATTGGGAGAAAATCGGAAGATGATCAAGAGTCTTACTGACTTGCTACCATTAACTTCTCGTGCTACACAGACTACCTTCGTGAAGAACTCAAAGTAAAGCTGGATAGGATTGTGCAACTACCCAGACAACGAAGTTATATAAATAAATAAAAAATATGAGGTGGAATTAGTGTACTGAAAAAACAAAAAATACTGTATAGTCCCTCCAATCAGGTGCGCCTATCTTAGTGAATGTCTTATTGCAAAATTAAATAGTTTTAATTATTTCTTTGCACCAGGACGAAGATTGATTATCACCTTACAGTTTTTATACATCAAAATACCCGCAAATTTTATACATATATTCGTACAAAGTATATATATATATATGTATATATTCTATAGTATAAATAAATGAATAAATTTATTACAACTACTGGCATTCCAACTTTAATTATATAATATGATAAGATTATCAATTTAATATACAGTAATTATAAGTGATACTTAGATTCGTGTTACAATTTTGAGTTTTTAAAACATTAGAATATATATAGAATACTTGATGAAGTACTTATTTTGAATATCATAACTTTAATATTTACAAACTATTTATATAAAAGAAAGATACGGTAAAATTCTTTACATTATATTTATATAATACTAAAATAAAACATGTAATTTTCCATTTATCTATAGAATTACAAATATTGTTTATAAAATGAATAATATATTCTTATAAATATGAAGTTCATATAACAGAATTTATATAAGCAATTTCTTGTTGCCTACTCTGAATGTGGGTAATGTAAGGCTCGGGAGTCTAAATAAACAAGAAATCATGTCGTGGTACGTGATAAAAGCTCAAAGAACCTCAACCGCTCCTCCGTTCGTTTACCCGGAAACTTGAAATTGGCAGGTGGTGGCGCGATTTCAGCTGGCGCTACTTCTTTGAGCTTTCCAAATCCTCAATCATTCTGTGTAAAAAGTAAAGTTCGAAATGGTATTTGCAAAAAAAAAAAAACACAAACTACATGCTATTTTTTGACTCGTATCAGGATATTATAGAACGTATAGGATTCAATTATTTATTTCCTGTGAGTGCGAATAGCAAATATATAATTGCAATAACATAAAATTATTAATTCCTTATTAAATATTATTAATTTTGGAAAATTAGATATTTCCTTTTTAATATTGTAATAAAGAATCAATATTAATGAACTAGCAGTATTATAGTATTTCTGTATTCGCTTTCAGTATTTTAATAATAAAGTAATAAAAATAATAATACAATTCATTCTTTGTTTACTTAATATAAGCATTAACATATAAAAAAAACTTTTTGTCGTTGAAATAGCTTTCACAAAAATCTTACATAATATACATTTTATCCGTCATGGTATGAAATTGTAAAGCTACTACCAACAAGTACCAATAAAGTATTTTATAAACGATTTTTAAATAGCTACAACTCACAATCGTCAAGTTTGATTTTTTTTTTAAGAAAGCAGAAAAGTCTCAAATTGTATGAGCATGAATTGTAAATTAGTTTTCTAAATTTTATTAGATATCACTTTGAAAATGAGAGATTAATTCGTTCATTAATAAGATTAATTTCATTCAAATACAGTAATGTGAGTTCGAGCATTCAAGTAGATGGTAATTAAATTCTACAGAAGTAGCACTGACAGATATAGCAAACGTGAGTGAGATGAAGCTTTAATCTCCATCTCTCCGTTTTAATGATACTCTGAAACTCCTTACTGATCGTAGCGTATGTAGTGTTGCTCAATCGCATGAGTAAGTGACATCGTTTCATTTCCATTGCTGATATGGCGCCTTTCCAATTGCCCAATCATTAGGATACTGAGTACACTGTGTTGTCTCGAAGCAGAATCGATCTTACCATAGAGTTGATCCAATAAAAGGGACGATTTTTCCGAGTCTAGACATTTTTGGATCCCTTCAGTATTACTAGGGTATATTTGTATGTATGTATAAATCAGCTCGACCTATTCAATCTCTAATGATACAGTTTCTACGACATTGGGTACACTCGAGGAATATTTTGTACAGGTTGATTCCTTAAAAATTGTTTGAAAGTAAAAATATTTTTAATAAATGCAACTCCAAAGAACGTTCTTAATAGTATTAATTGATAAAAGAATTGATAAAAAAGTAAGCTAATCCGCTTACGAATTAAAATATCTTAATAATATAATTAACATTTTTTAGTTTAATGAGATAATACTTGGTCATTAGAAATAATATGTATTTATAATAAAAAAGTTATAATCATTAAATTATTAGTTTCAAAATTTAAATATTATTCAAATTGAAATTTCAGTAAAATTTCTTTTATTTTATGTAATAATTTGACATTTTTTACAGAAACTTAATTTAGTAAATATTTTTTTTTCTAATAATAATTTTAATATTAAATAATAATTTAATAATAATTTTTATCAAAGAAGTTATGTGAGATAAATTCTATGTTTAATTTAATATTTTACTACAAATTGATGTAAATTATTCATACGAATTTGTGTAAAAAAATTACTGCATATTTACTATTCTAGATTTTATTTATTATAAACTGTAAACAATTAAAATTGTTTTAAAAGATGAAAATAATCAAGCTCAAACAATAATTAAATGAACCCAATATGAATATATATCATTCATAATTGATGTATTAATGATTTTTAATTATACATATAAAATATTAATTATATTTATATTTAGTTCATATTACTTTAATCATTGTTTTTGTTTAAATTCCAAATTATTTGTTGAATTTGTATTCATACAAAAAAAAATTTTTTATTTTGCAAAGAATTCATTTGAAAATCTATATAAATTACGAACAGATTATATTTTCGTGTGTAATTTATTTTTAAGTTTATGTCAAGAATTGAATAAGTATGGTCGACAATGTAGAAAATATTATAGTATATTGCCTTAAAGCTTAAAATCAGCTTTATTTACTAAGACATTTAATTACCATTGGATATAAGGATGATAATTAAAAGGCTTTTCTTTTATTGCATAGGTTTTATAATATAAGTATAAGTGCTTCATTCATTTCCATAATCTTTAAATTCGATTCTCTTTTATTGAAACATATTATTTAATTAATTTCAGTATGAATACAATAAAAAAATAATAATTTAAGCTAATAATTCAAGTTTATACATTTATCTTTTAAATTATTAATATTTTTACGATTTGATATAAAAACATTACAAAGCGATACATTTTTTTCAAATTTTATTGTTAGGCTTATCATATTAAGAATCGTACATTGAATGTCTATTGATTCCGTATATTCAGCGTCAAGCCAGACACTTTAATGTTTAAACGGACTAAAAATAAACATCTATTAAATTACAGAACCTACAATGTCCAATTCAACATAGTCATGTCAGATCAATATAAAACATTAAGTAGATCGTCTCATACACATCAATATATTCGTATATTAAACATAGCTTCCTGTAGATTTTTTAATTTTAATACATCATTTCTTCAAATTTTAGGTACTCATGAAAATACCCATAATTTTTTTGATGTTTAATTGTTATTTCTAATATTTTTTACGAGAATTTTCTGTAGTATCATTATATGCCATTTTATTTATCATACGTGTACATGAACACATAATGTATATTTATTTCAGTACATTATATATAAATATTGTGAATAATTCTCTATCATATTTACTGATGAAATAAAATATTATAAGCAATTTCTTTGCATAAAAATAATAAATATTATTCAATATACGATTTTAATTGTTCATTCATATTATATCTACATATATAATGATATAGTCAGTATATTTTGAGAGTATGTGAAGAAAATGAAAAGATAATACAAATATTTCGAAACTTTTTTTCATTCTAGTTTCGATTTCAGTACGAAGAATTCTTTAAGTATATCGTAAAATCTAAGCGATACTATTCGATCTAAGACGGCTACTATCTTTGACTTTAAACGTTTATAAAAAAAGCCTTTTGCAACGTATATGTGTACATGACAGTCATATTATGCCAATTGTGCAATAGTATTATCTATATCGGCCGTACGTTATCACTTCGACCGCCTCAATTTTTAAATTGTATTATTGGTGGTCAAAGATAGATCAAAGCTCCTGGAACTTTGGCATTTGTTAATTCACCTATGAGCTTATTAATAATAGTAACATTTACATGATTGTATAATTAACGAAAATTTTATCCGCTTATCTTATTCAGGCAGTCCTGCCCACAAGATTACTATTTTCTTCGTTGGTTAAATTTTCTTTCCGGTTCTATTATGATTCAATGAAAGCTCGGCACTTCGTCGCTTTTTCAAATTAATTGCAGATCGAGATTGCAACTGCTCATTCAAATGTCTGAATTTTTCAAAAACATTACTTGCTACACGAGATACTTAGAGTTTACTTAGATTGAATATAAAAGCGACCCTCAATTTCGATAGATTATTTTGAACTTTTGCAATTTTCTTGTATTTTAAAAATTATATTTATGGAAAATCTAAAAAAATTAGAAATTGAGAGAAATTAAAAGAAAATTATTACATTTTCATTTATAGACATCACTGTCACTATTCACGTCTAATTGTTGACAAACTTTTAAAAGTATTGATTAACTGACTAAAAAAAATCATTAAAAATAATCATTCGCGACAAATTATTTACGATATTATGATAATGAATTTTCTTTTAACCTACAATTAGTATATTTGTATCGTGTTTATTTGAAATTACAAAAAAGAATAGAAAAAACTACATATTAAGAATTCTGAAGCCAGCCCTGTTCGAATTTAAACATTTTGTACGGTATCTTTACCTTTAACACAATCCCTGGTTGTGCTTTGACATGCTGTTAGGCCACTCTCCTGCAGTATAGGATTCAAGCTTACGTATTTTATACTTCACAAAAGTTTCATAAGTAACTCTAGTCCTTAACCTTTGTCCATAAAGTCTTGTTTAAGAGCCTTATTTACGCTTTATATGAAGCAAAATTTATATAAAAATCTCTAGTGTTAATTAAATGGAATGTTTGTACTTCAAATATAATGTTGTAAAATAAATCACTTTACTAAAGTATGAATAGTGCTTAAGCGATACATAATATGAAATAGTATGTCATAATGGATTATTATTTCATAATTTAAATGAAATTATAATAAAAAAATTAAAAATATTAGTTAAAATGTTTACTCTTGATTTGAAATTTTGAATTGAAATAGATAAAAAGACTATTAACTATTTGTAAAATAAAAAATTTTTCTCTTTTTTTTTGTTTATAGCATAATCTTAATACATCTCAAGAAGAAATGTGATGTTACAAAATGAGTTATTAAAGTAATATTTTCAAATTTATTCAAAAGATTAGAAATTTTTGTCATAATAATAGATTCTATGAAATTTTTCTATAATCAAAAAAAAATTTTTTTCGTTAGACGTCAACATTTTCTAAATAATACTTCTATTATGAATGGCTTTTTGTTTCAAACAAAATTTAGAACAGCTTATTTTTATTGCTAAAGTCCTATAGTACGCAATTGAGTTCTTAAGATACTTTTTTAATAATAAAAACTCATTACAAATCAATATGTGACCATAATTAATAAAATTATTAAATTTTATTTTATATTTATTGGTTAAATTTATCAATAAAATTTATTAAACAATTGATATTTCAAATATTACTGACAATAATACTAATTTTATACATAATGGAATAGTATCAGAAAGTAAAAATAAAATTTCACACTTAAGTTTAAATCAATACATGTATTTGTTTATAATTCATATGCAAATAAATATACAATAATATTCTCAATTAATGGATTCCCTGTAATCAATATTCTCATCAACCGTAATGCATTTATGAATGTAAAAATTTTGTTTTAACTCCATATTTTCCGAAAATTTACTGCAGTTTACTCAAAAATATGAATAAATTCTTCATCATCCGTGGGCAATATTACTGGACTAGCCACGAAATCATGGCTATTATCTGTCGCCATTCCACTCAACCACTTTAGGAACTCATCAACTATGAATTAAACAAGAATTTTGCGTCGTCTAACTTGTGAACCCTATGAATTCTAATTAAGAAGAAACAAGGGATCGGAATCAAGGTTTTTTTGTGGAGAAGTGAAAGGTTGTAAGAAATTTCCATAATTACCCTCGTAAACGACGTCTCATGGATATCTTCATCTCGCGACGTTGCAATGCAATAAAATAATCAGCGCAAATCAAAATAACGACTACCTGTGCCCCCTTCTTCAACTTGCAGTTTACCACTGCTGTTGCTGTTGTGATTGCCTGTTCGCGCTTTACGTTTGATTTTGCACTTCTTGCACCTGCTTCATTCACCTGCTTTTAATTAAAAAATAATAAAAGTCGTGGAATTTTATGTCTCCTTTTATCGTTGATCCCGATGAGCCCTTTTAAGTAATAAAAAGTATCTGGAATTTTTCTATTCTGCACTTATGGAAATATTACACCTAATAATAGTTTAACTCAACAAAGTTACATAAATAGTTGAATAAAATTTATTTAAATAATAAGAAGGAATATTAAATAATAAGGGAAATATTCTTTTAATGGTTATGTTGGAATTCTATCTTCTTCTTATCGACCTTATAGAATTGATCAACAAAGAAATATGTTTAGTCATTACATTATTTTTTAAAAAATTCTGTTTAGTTTTCTGAATAATTCATATTATTTCAGATATCTTTTAACAAACAACTACTGCAATTATACAATATTACACTAAAAGCATTTCTTATAAATCAGTACTCCTAATTAATAAAATAATCGAGCGGACTCTGCTATCTATTCATTCATCTCTATCACAAAATCATGCTCTTAACGCTGTAAAAAACTTTCTATTTCACTATATAATTTTCATTTTGAATGAAGAGCTTAAGAATTTTTGGCATAAATGAAGTTTAATATTCCTATTGCAATAGCAATACACAAAGTACTTAGAAGCTTTTACAAAAATTCTGATAACGTTATTCTGAATTCAAAATTCTTTTCACATCTTATCAGGCATACAAAATTTTTTTTATAATTATAATCTGGAATTTTTAGTATTTTCTAAGATACAATTCTTCTATTAAAAGATACAAGATTTTAACAAAAATAAACTTACCATTATATGTTTAAGACCTAGCTTAGTAATTTTTAGTAAAATTATTAATCACTTATATAATCAGTCCACTGAAATGTGTTAGATTAATATTAGTAATAATGATATACAAAGAAAAATTATAGGGATGTATATAAACGAAATATTAAACTAGTTTATAATTTATAGGTAATAAGTAGTTAAATTTGATACCATCATGAAATAAATATTTTGTGTTAAATTTTACAGTAATGTAATAAAGCATTCTCAAAACTTTAAAATAACAATAAAATATCCAAATACATAGTAATGATACATTGAATGTTTTTTTTATGATTGTTATAATAAAATCTATGAGTTAAAAGTTTTGAAAAACCAATCACAATACACCGAAAAATTTTCAATGTGAAATTTATTAACAATTTGTTACGATAACGACCTCGAACAATTTTTTGCAACAAAACCATGACCTGCTGATACTCATTTTATTGTACTTTATAAAATGTAATATCTAGAAATAATCGAATAGGCTGAAGAAACGGTGACGTAAAAAAATTGCCCGTCCATCAACAGTAGATCAAGCTCTTTGTTATTTTCTGATACCTAGCGGATCATCTCTGACCTTCCTTGCCAAGAGATATCAAACGAGCTCGATGAACGAATTCAGATATAGTGGAAGCTTAATGCAAAGATCAATGCCAAATTAATGCCAGTAATTAAAAAGCTACGTTGATCTCATGACTCACGGCTCCTAATTCTTGCGGCTCGAAAGTCATTTACATATAGCATGAGCATACACATCAGCATATAGCATAAACGTGCTTCCTACATATATCAGCGGTACAACGGCACACAAAGGGACAGAGGAAATGATACGAAGCCTTGGTCTGTAGATCTTCGTTTTCTAAATTATTATTCGAGATGGTATCATCTATCTTTATCACACCCGAAGTACGATGTACAAACGGTGTGCATTTTTGCGAATTATCTTAACAGGTGGAAAGGGGATACGGCTAAGGTTAACTGCAAACCAAACATTTATGGAGGAATCGGATAGGCTTTCACCTGAATAACGTATTTACGTATTTTAAAAAAGTTTAGCGTAGTAGCTAAGATTATTAAAAATGTATTACTGAGTGTATAATTTTATATATCGATTTATGGATACATTGCAAATATCGAATTATAATGACTGTTAAGGCTGCACATCTTAATGAAGTTTCTTAAAACTATTTTAAAGTGCATCAACAATACTTTAGGTGTTTTTATATAAAGTGCTGCACTAAAATCTTTCGAAAATCAGGCAACTTAGAAATCTCATTACATATTTAAATATCAAACAATTTTGATGCATTGTCTTTTTATTTAGCTAAGCAAATCATATTATTTCATAGCAAATAATTATTAATGTAATTATTGATAACAATTAAGGATTTAATTAATATGAAATAAAATTATATTACAGATATAATTTATTTTAATTTAGTAAATATATTAGTCAGTAAGGTGTTTGCGAATTTTTATTATATACATAATCATTTATTAATAATATTCTAATATTACACAAGCTGTCTTAATAGATTTTTAAAAACCAAACATTTAATGCCAGCTAAAATTTTTTAATAAATCTTCTATAAAATTATAATTTATTGAGTCACAGATATGAAACGAATGAAAAATGTAAATAATATTACTTTTCCGATTTCCAATATGTTTCGTGGTAGCATGCTTAAGATTCCAATTCATTATCTAAAAATTCAATAGCTTAAAATAAAATTCATGTGACTTAAGAATATTATTGTAAAAATAAATATTTTCTTATAACTGAGTAATTACTGTTTTATTAATTTTTGAACAATATAAAATTAATAAAAATTATCATTCATCAGTAATGTTATTTTTTTTAACTTTTAGTACTTTTTTCTATACCTAAAGATATTTTAGGAAAATAGTATAGTTTCCGATAAAATTTATTATTAAATTGGTTAAAGAAATTTGTATTTTGGAACTACATTCCGTAACTACTGCTTTATTAAATTTTTACATCATTACATACCTTTTTTCATTATTGAAGTATAACAAATGTTAATAATATATCGCAAAAAAACATTTTGAAGCTTTTTTTCAATTTAAATTTTTTACTTTTTGTTCCATACACTTTATTGATGTAAAATATATAATAAAAATATTTAAATATTCTACTCTTGAAGGCCTCTTAAAATGATCAGAAATCAACCAGTATAATGACAAACCGAATATAAATAAGTCATTTTATTTAACTATTTTTAATGTATTTCGAATAATCAATAATATGTATCAAAAAACTCAATTTTGTAACATTATTTTTAGTAATATTAACTAAAAACTATTTTCGCATTAACTTTAAACAGTAGACATCATTGAGTATAGTGAAAGTTTTTCTGATATTCAAATTTATGTCATAAATCAAACGTCATATTGTTTTGTTAACTTCTTATGTTTCCAAAATCTTATACTCAAATTTAAGATATTTTATAAATAAAAAAAATTTTATTAGCTACATTGATAAATTTAACTTAATATTAAAAAAAATAATCTTTAGCAATTACTTGCGAAGAATAGCATTTTAATATAGATTAATTGCTCCAAATTGACAAAATAAGTAAGCTGAATTTTAAAGCGTATCTTATTTGCACCCTAAATTCTAAGTCAAGCGAATTATACTTTCACTTAAATGCAACACATGTAAATGTGAAGTTCAGAAAACGTATTACAAATTAAGGACAACTAAAAAGAGGTATATTGCTTTACATGGTATAATTTAGAGTTAAATCTAAAAGATGTTCTTTAGTTTTTTTTTTAATTTTAATTATTTTACGTAACATAAATGTTTTTGTTGCATATCCATAATTACATTATCAAGTTTTTAAGTTAAACAATTATTTTAATTAAATAATTTAAATTCGTTTAAATCATTTTAACAGAAATAAGAAGCCAATGCGTTCAAATAAACGTTAAATTCAGATAAAAAATATTCAAATTTTTACGATTGGAAAGTTTTTAAAGAATTCTTTATTAGTCCAAACTTTTCAGAAAATAAACCGTTTTACAAATACAGCTGAGTTCTAGTTCATTATACATAGAAAAAAACTGTTTCTCTGGTCCTTGAATCTTACTTTTTTAATCTGCATATTTGTTGAGAAGAAGCATAAGTATTTAAAGGACAAGTTTATAATATAAGCAAGCGTAAACCCGTTGTTCAAGCCAAAAAAAAGTTGATGTATAAAATTGAAGAAAAATAAGATTCATAAAACAAAAACCAATTACTTAAAAGCCGCTAAGCTTCGATACCTACTTCATCTAGACAAGATACGAGTATTCTGAAAAACAGCAAATAAAAATTGATGTGACATGCGCCGTAACATGAAATGCAATAATATTTTGAAAGTGAAGTTTGTTTTGGAGCATATTAGTTATATAGAAAGTAAGGATTTTTTTCTTTCTTAATAGTCGAGTATGAAAAAGCTACCCATCCATGCACGCAGTTCTTAAGGGTTTCATTCTCATCCTCCACTCCATACCCTCCGTAGCCCTCTTTTCTTTAGCTATTTCTATATTGTACTTTTATCCAGTGCCTATAACTCATAGTTTGCTCTTGGCATTTCTGGAATTATTGGATATGATCGCTTGTTGATCGTTCTCCCTCAGATATTTTTGCGTCGTCTATTCTTGCTGAAGCACCTAGGCCGTTTTTTCTATCGGTAGGAGGTTAAGTTTTATAACTTCAAAGTTTGTAAAGCAATAGTGGGACTGCTTTTCATTTTTTCCCTTTTCCCTACCTTAGACGTCACTAGCGGGTTCCAATTGCTCTTATTTTTTGAAGCCGCACTCTCAAGAAAGAAAATCGACGTATTATTTTAGGCAATAAATGTCCTTCTCCTTCAAATGCATACTTCGTTTTAAACCTTTCACTTCAACGAGCCTTTTTTCATGAAAATATCTACAAAACTTATACTTTGCCTAGGGTTTTCATCTTTACTTACATATGGAGTCGACAAAATTTATGTACTCGTTACTTTTCATAATTTTGTCCATGACATTATTTCAAAATTCTGTCGTTTATCTATTCTAGACTAGTTGAAGAATTACATCGTGTCTCATCCTTTATAAAACAAATGTTTCTTATAAACGTTAAAATTATTTAGTAAATATTATATAGTGAAATATGTATATGGAAGCTTAGTAAAGTAAGAGATAAATTAGACACTACATGAAATGAAAAGGACAAGACTACTACATTTTAAATACTTAATGCACTATGTCAACATCACAAGCGTATTTAATTATAATTCACTTTTTACCCAAATTAAATATATTTTCAAAAAAAATTTGAAAGTTTATTAAAAAGTCAAGATTTTTAAGTATCAATTATGTAAAAATATAAGTTTGATGGTAACCTATAATATAAAAACCACTATATAAAAACCACTATTATGCTTCTAGTATTATATTAAAATTCATAAATTAATTAATTTACAAAATGAAAAAAGTTTTCTTTTATATTGATTCAGTTTACCAGCTATCAAAAAAATTATGCTTTGATGTACATTATATAAAGTCAATATTCGTGTTTTAAATCTTTTGAAATCTTAATAGATATGCTTTCAATGTCATCACATCAAACCATTTGGAAAACGAATCGTTGTCAGGTCTCCTACATGTTTATTAGTGGATCAGCTTTAGTACCTATAAGATAGATGAGTACTCCTATCCCCTAAAGGGGTATTTAAGTATGAATTAAAAGTACATTCAACTGTATATCATCTTCATAATATTACTAGCAGTAGTAGTAGTAGTGGCAGTAGTAATACATAATTAAAAATAGTAGTGGTAATAATGATACTAAAACGAAGTTCTTATATTTGCATTAATTCTAGAGTTATCCCTAATTTTGGCACTAATATTTGTTGAATATTTCATGTTAGTAAACATTACAAGATGATGAAAGTGCAATATTCAACTTCAATCACTTCGATGAAAATAAGCAACTCCGATCAGACAACCATAGAATACGAAATATTCCAAGTAAAACTCAATGTAACAAGAATACAGGTTTTATTTTAGTTTTTCTAAGAAAAACTAAATCTAACAAAACCAAACTATTAGCAGAACCGAATGCCAAATCGCATGTAGAATATTTTTATTACTATTCTAAGATCTAAAAAAATTATATGAGATAAAAATAATATTTTCAGAGATAAAATGAAAACATTTCGTAAATACTTAAAGAATAAATTTAAGAAATGAACGCAAATTATTTTGTTCCTGATTTATTGACTATTATCAGAACATTATCAAACATTAGAAAAAGAATGTTACTTCGTCTTATTTTTAAGGGATTCATGTATTTTTCATATTTATCTTAACAAAAGTAGAAATTACTTGTACAAATTAAAATAAATTGTTGCTATGGTTGAGCAATAATTAATATCTTTTTGATTGTTTTGTCATTTTTAGTTACAATGATTTATTTATATAAAAATAAAGCAGCAAAAATAGTATCGTAATCGCCGAACTTAATTTTCCATTTTTTAAATGAAATATAATTTAAATTTTGGGTGAACCGACGTAAATCAGGACCTTTTACTAATTTTTACTGACTACGAGACAAAACTTTAGTAAGCACTTTAAAATAAAACTTCAGTTTCAAGTTATCAACTTATTAATTAAAATCTAGATATTTAATCTTTTATCTTTTAGTTCACACATAATATATCTTTGGAAATATAACATTTTTAGTAAAAGTTGGTACATGTAAAGTAATAAAATTTTCAATCTTCTGTAATAATAAACGGTAAATAATTTTTGCTCCTTAAAATATAGGAATATTTGACTAAAATTAAGTACATAAATTATAAGTATTTTTTTACAGAAAATAATTTTCTTTATTCCATTGCATAAAAAAGATTACCTATTTCTCTTAGTCTAGTACTTCAATTTCGTTATCACTACTGTAAAAATGTTATCCCTTTTCAGTTAAATGGAGATGAAAATTACAATTTTCAACAAATACTCACGTAATTATTTTAGTCGTGTGTAAATAAATATATACAAATAAAAAAAATACAAATTTTTAATTTGATGTTTACAGTTTTCATTAAATCTATTAAAACATACAAAAAAATAAATATTTTGATCTTCCAATAAGAAAATAAGACAGTTTTTATTATTTGAATTTGAGCTATAGTTATAAAAACTTTTTTAATAATATAAATCTCAAAATAATTCCACTAAAAACTACATATATATATATGTATAAATTTTATTACGATTTAAACTATTATATGTAGTAAATAAAAAACAATAATAAATTCCAAACACTGTTAATACCATACAAAGCTCCTCTGGGAAAAAAAATTGTAAAACAAAGTAGTGTAATAACTCAAACTACTCTACTTAAATCTTTAAATACTTAAATAGATGTATATGTCATGGGGATATTTTAATAAATATAGAAGGTTTCATCAACTTAACTAGAAAACAACAAAACGTATTCTTAATTGATAAATACCTTAATTCATACCATGCATGCATTTTATCTGGATCAACTAACTCACTGCTCAATATTTCTTTTTCGAAATGCACTGGTTGTCAGTGTGATACGACTAGAGCGATAAAATTAATTTCTCAAGGGCAATTTTATATCTAGAAACGCCCGCGCAACCACAGCATGGCAACAATTTGAAACATCAATCCTTTTGCACACGGTCTCGGGGCCAAGCAACGTAATGGATGCACTTGTTAGAGAGACCGAAATTTACAGCTTTTCACGCATGCACTTGGAACGTGACACGGTAAACAGATGCGCATCCTAAAAAATTAGCCGTCGCTCACCAACCCATGCCACCGAACCCAAACTTCGACACCCATCTTCTCGAAAATGTATTAGCGAACACGGTACAGATTCAGCCAACTTCGTTTTGTAGCAATGCTACAATTGTTACTTTATCTTCGTCTATTATCGTTGTGATACTGGTGAGTTTTTCTTTCTTTATCGGTAAACTTACCCTTGGATTCTTAGTCTTACTTACAAAAGTGAAATATCCGTACTCTAGAGTTTATAAATGCTCTATCATTTATTATATTTTTTACCCTTATTTTTCTAATTTTTCACTAATTCTCTATAGTCTAGCTCTCATTTAAAAATATGAGCTTGGAATAAATAGCAGCTTGTATTCTCGTTTTGAATACAAATGCATGAGCACCGATTTCTTTTTATGTTACAAGAAAACTAATTATTTTCTAATATATAGATCGATAAAAACAATTATTGTCGAAAGAATGTATTATATCATGAAAAAACGTACGATTCATTGAAAAAACAAGACTCTAAACGCAATTGAATATTATTGATTTTTCGATTCTAACACATATATTTCATAATTATTTATTGTTATTTTAATATTATGGTCATTTTAGAAAACAAACATTTTAGGATCTTGTCGTATACACGTATGTGTATACAATGTACGTATTATCAATTGATTATTCAGTTGTTAGGTGATAACTTTTCCCCAATTATCGTTGAAATATTTTTAAATAAATGGTTCTCACATTTTGAAAAAAAAACTACAATTACTTCAAATAATTATTGTTATTATTGTAACTACAGATCGCCATCTGTCAATACAAAAAGAGTATTTCACTAACGAAATATTTTTAAGCTTAAATTCGATATTATGTTTTATTGTTAATATGTTTTTTTTATGTATTTATTTTTTATTTGCATATACCACAAAGAAAAATTATATTCTTTTAATATATTGAGATATATAAATTTACATTTTTAAATTACAAAACGAGTACTTGAATGATGTTGAGTATATCAAATATCAAATAGATCATTTTTTTTTAAATGACACATGCTTAGAAAAAACATGCTTTATTTATTATATGAATTTGTGTCTCTATAGATGCTTTCAAATTAATATTTATTTTAGTTGTAAATGCAAAAGATATGCATTTTTGGAAGGTTTTTATAAAAAAATAAAAATTATTATGTACACAGTTTTTATAGGCAGCATAAAATCGTTTCATTAAAGTTATTCTTCCATAAAAATGAAAAAGAAATTTAGGAGTAATTTATTGTTACTTTAAATAGCTTAAAAATTAATTGAAAAATGTAAATAAATTACTTAATACATGTAAAAATAAATATTAGCAACGTAAGTATATTTAAATCTAATTTCGATTATTATTATATTTTCCTTTATCAAATTAAATCATTTATACTTAAATTGCCATTAAATACAGGAATTTAATCTTTGTTTTTGAAAAAATTTTGCTTAAAATCACATATGTTCTCCTCGCGAGTAAAAGAGCCCTAGCGATTATTGAATTATTTGGCTTATGACTTGAAAAGAGAAAAAAAGAAGTGTACACTTTTTGCATCTATATTTTTATTGCCCTCACACACTCAAGCTCTCTTATTTCTTCCCTATCTTTTTCTCTCTTTCTTTCGCTCTTTCTTTCGCTCTATATCTGCTCTGTGTCTTACACTGTCCCTCACGAATATATCAAAAAATATTGTGCAAGGGAGCTCTTACATTGAGTTCCATCGGACAACCTCCCATCTCTCCTCATAAGTAAAACCCACGCACGATAAAAATGCGAGATACTCGCTTCATTTTTCTAATTAGCTGATTATTCACGTTAGGTACGTAGGTGTGGTTTCGTATGGTTGTATTTTGTGCGTGCACTCTAGCGAATCATAATTATTTTTAACCACTGAGCTATTCATTAAAAACGCACCCATGGCACAAGAGCTGGGGCAACTGCTTTCGAAAATACGAAGTGCGTATATACGAGCGATCCCACAACTTTATGGAATTCCATAAGTTGAAATATGCACCTTGAAACTATAGCAAAAGCTGTGCCTTAACTTCAACCATTTTTTTAAATACAAATACGCGCTTAAAGCACCGTTTTATAGTGGCTAATATATACGATTTTGTATGCTGCGAGTAATTCTCTGCTAAAAAAGATAATTAATTAAATATTTTACAGACAGCATTTTCAGTAAGCTCTTCTAATATAAATAATTCTTTCTTCTCGTATAGGTTGTTGTAAAAGCTCTGTGATTCAAGATTTGCAATTAGATATCTATCAAATATCTGACCATCTATACAAATAGAGTGACGACTGATACTAATTTCAAAAATTTCAGGGAATATTAATACATATAAATTGGCATTATTATTTGAACTGGGAAGTAAATATCTTGAATGCATTTTATACTTAATTCCCAATGAAAACAGATTCACTATTTAGATAAATTATTTTTATGAAATATTTAAATGTTAAAAAATTTACAAACTAAAAAGTTTAAGCAACATATAATGTATTTATTTATAATGCAGTTATTTTTAATTATAATAGAAACGTTAATGATTAAAAGTAATTGTGAATGTTTATAAAGTTATCAATTTCATACATTAATTGAGAAATCATTTGTCAATGTCTAGTATTGTATTTTTATACACAGATAGGTATAATATTAATTTAAAAAAAATTAATTTTTTCTATAAGCCTGTTGATAAAGTTAGTTTACTTAATTCTACGATTTTAAATTTTGAATTTATATTTTAATAAAGTTTTTATATAAATAGTAAAATAAATAAATTAATATTTAAATTTTATTCCAAGTATTTAGGTACATATAAAAAACAAAATAATGAATATTAAAACACTAAATATAAATTACACGAAAAAAATTATAAATAATGTTTTGTATATAAAATATTAAAAATATAAATAATCATGATCTACAAACTCAATAATTACACATTTTAATTTGAAAGACCATTATTATTCACAAGACTTATTATTTTTCATACAAAATCATTAAAAGCTAAATCTTACAGTAATTAGCTGATATTAATAAAAAGGGTACAGAGTATTTTATATTATAAACTGTGGTACTCGATGTGTTGACCTGTCCACCTAATGTCCACAGGGCAACATTTGGCAGCAGCTCCTGTCCTTTCATTTTATCTTGGAATTAGTCAACACCATTCCGTTTACTATTACGGTAAGTTTGTATAATTTTATTAAATATACATATATAATTGTGTATGATTTATCTATAAAAATATGTGTCTAGAATTATAAATATTTGTCAAATAAAAATAGTTGATGAATGCAATTGAAATTACTATAAAGGTGTTGAAATATAAATGTATAATAAATGTATAAATGCTTATCATCTTAACGAATTATAAAGTATACTGCATTGAATATGAAATTTTTTAACAATTTTATTTTACCAATCTTGAAGCGTAAAATTCTATTACACGATTTGTTATTATTTGAATTTTCTTACACAAAAAATGCACATCTCTTTTTTACATGTTGATATAATGCGTCGTTTCAGAAATATTTTTTTTTTCGTTTTTCTAGACTGACATGCTATGTTTGGAATGAATATACCAATAATAGTTTAACGATTTTCAGTACACGTTTGTATTTTATCATGTTATCTTCGCTACTATCAGTTGAGAGCTAAATATATTTTTTCTTTATTGTTATATATTATTATCTTTACGCCAATACTTATATTATTAATATTTCGTTATTGAATTTTATTTTCATTATGCTACAGTTAATTCACTTTACTTGAATCTCAATATAGTTATTAATTATTTAAACGAAAAAAATTTCTATAGTCTAATCTATACAAAAAAGATAATGTGTACCCTATGTTACACCGTAATTTTATTATAATTTTATAATCAGATGTTTCGTTAATTTTGATATTTATAAAAGTTCATTTTTATTCTATCAATTTTCTAATCATCTTTTATGTAAAAGATAACAATAAAATATTTACCTATAATAAATTTAATGCATTTAATTACACTTAATGTATCAAAATTTCAAGCGAGATGGTGATATAAAATGCCCAGTTTTTAATATAACTTAAATATTTGATATCATTTATAATTTAAAATTATGAAAGCAATTTTTACATTTTAAATCATAAAAAATGATTTGCTTAATTAAAAAAACAAATATATTCGGTAATTTATTCGTTCATGATTGCTTATTAATTCATATCCAAAATTTCAAAAATATTAACTAATGCCACTTTCTTACTTTAGTCTAAATACATCTGTATTAAAACCCGTTTATCAATCAAACATAAATTATTATAATAAACAGTTGATCAGATCCAATGTATTTTTAATAATAAAATTAAAAATTATTTTAAAAATTTAAAATATTAATATTAAATATTGATATAAAATAATTAGATATGATAAAATCAAATTATTTTTAAGCTTATGATAAATCAAAGCAAAATCAGATCATTGTATTTGAATTGGACACCAAATGTAAGTTTGTAGATGTACAATATGTTTAAAGTTAGAATTCATTTTATGCTTTTATGTTATAAGTTTTGAAGGTTAATTTAAAGTTTAATTTTGTAGATAAATTTAAATTATCTACTTGTTATTTTAGTTTTCAAACAATCGCTCATAAAATCGCTAGGTTTATATGTCTTTCTGATTTATTAGTACTTAAAAATCTTCATTTAATAACCTTTACACGAAAATTAAAGTTTTTCAAACGTTTTATCTCTTCGTATAACTTATTAATTCTTATTTGTTCCTGTTATTCTTAAGATATTTGATTTTTATAGATACATAAAACAAGCATTATTCCATTTATTTTAATTTGTATTCTACCAGAAAGGGAAACTATCTATGTACGCTTAATGTAATAAACTTATTACCTGTGTGTGTTCTTTTGTAGGAAAACCAAGTAAGTTCTTGCATATGGAGTTGTAAGAGTCGATTATTTTACCAAGTAAAGAAATGAGTTAAAAGAAGCTATAACTATAACCACAATTATGGCGAACATTTTTTTTTAAATCTCCAGAAACTGAATTTTAGCTGCAATCGCTGAGCGTATGATGATAAATCGACGGTTGTATAACTTTGAGATGAGCTTTTACGATTTCCGCTGCACATTTTACGACTGCTCATGTGAAATCTCAGACTATCCGAGACGGGTAGTCCTATTCCGAAAAGATATTTTAAACGTGACGATATAAGTGAATCCCTAAAGTTTTACTTTATATTTGTCATATAGTAAGTTATCAAGTAAATTAGATTTAGGTTTCTATTTATATTGGCTATTGAAGTACATTAAAATTAATATTAATCATTTATCATTACGTATTTTTATATTTCGTAGAAAGTATTTTCAATGGCGTACATGACTTTCTAGAATATTCCGTCTTCTTTCTACAATTTTGAATAATATATAAAGTTTTTGTATCGAACTCTCTAGATTCTAAAGAAAGAAGAAAAAAGGAAATTTAAGAGAATTGTTTTTTCGTTTTAAGGTAGTTCAAAAAATATTATTTCATTATTTACACATAAAATAAAAATAAATTTAAAAAATTATAAATGTCATTAAATTAGTAGTTTAGCATTGATATTGAAATCTTGTACATCAAAGTCAATAAACAAAATTTAAAATGATGTTTTGAAAGGATTTAATTTTGTTTTTACATTTATATTTAAGCATTGATATAATATATGTATATATATATATATATATATATATATTGTAATCAATATTTATTTTTCAAAATAATTTTTTTTATTTATATTTAAATTATTAGGATATATTTGAATTATATAATACTAAATTTATACAAAAAAAACTTTTAAAATTACATGAAATAATTATATAATGTATTTGTAAAACGGTTAGAGAAATATTTATAAAATATTTATCACAATAATTGATTTTTTTTAATATAATGTATATATTTATAATAAAAAATTGTTCGCCCTATAAAAAGTTTTTTTTGAAATATAAGATTTTTAGAAATAAACTAAATTTTATAACAGTATTTTAAATATGAAGAAAATTGTTTTTACATATATTGAAATTTAAAAAGATATTTAATTAAAATAGCTTATAGCAATAACTTTTGTCAATTACGTATTAATATTAAAACTATTATATGAACTCATGTACATTTCATGAAAATGAACCTAAGTGTACATAAATAATAATTTTTTTCTTAATAATGTACTCCAATGGTAAAAATTTAATTCATTTTGCAAAAAAGCATTTATAAAAGATCAACTTTTTAAGGTATTAAAAACTATATTTTCAATACGTATATGAGGTCTATTATAAATAAACGTCTAGAAAATTTAAATATTTTGTAAATTAATTAATCTTCATTTCAATGAACTGTCCGTAAAAAGCTTTCATTTAAAAAAAATGATCTGCTAATTCCAAAAATGTTATTAAATGAAAATTTTATATAAACAATTAAGAAAACATTGATTTGCACTATTACAAACATGTTCATTTTAACGACTCAATTTGAGAACTTTCATTTTATTTCATCAAAAGATGCTTTCTAAGAAATTTTTAATTTTTCAATAGTCAATATTATTTCGACCATTTGTATTAAGGGAAATAAAGAAAGTTTACTAGATTTTATTCCTTTATTGACACTGTACTATCAATATATGTAATTATTAAATATGATTTTAATTAATGTAATAGTATATTTATATTTGACTATTGAATTAACATTGATTGTAAAAAAATTGATTTTTCACATGTAAAAATTGCATAAATCATTATAATTAATTAATGTTCACTTTCCAATTTATACTCAAATAACGATTATATGTATGACTAAATTGTGTACATAATTGTAAAGTTACAGTAACTTTTACCCATTATTAATCTTTCATTCTTCTATTTCATCTGTTATATTAAATTTTTTTGCTAAATGAATTTGTAACTACACATATTTTTCCAAGTATTCAAACACTTCATTGCAATAGTCTGTCTACAAATATATGAACATGCAATTATACAGATGTGCATATAGGTACGTTTGATATTTGATTGAGTATCCTTTGACAGTTACTGGAAAATCAGATTCAAATGGGCAAAATTATACATGGATGTTTACACCGTCAATATCTACACAGTTGCAAGCATTAGATACGCATCGTTTGTTTCATGAGCTATAGTTTAATAACCACTAAGTTGTAGGCTTCATTTATTTGTATCTATTTTAATGTTCATATACGTATTTATATGATTTAATTAATTATTTTTTATAATCTAAAATCATGGATGTATAGTATATATACTGATTCGATTTTTTTATAAGCACTTTAAAATATATGGATGTTGATTACATAAGTTTGTACGTTATGTAGTGAAATGATTTTTACGATAAGGCGCACCTTTATTTAATTCGTTTTTTATAATCTTACATCTTTGAATATGATTATTAAAAAGGTACTTTCTTATTCAATTTATTTTATAATTAAGGATTTAATAATGATGTCCGTCATACTTGTAAGCTTGTAATAAGATTTAAAATGTTTTAAAAGACTTCAGGTTATATATACATAATGCTTGATTTCTAATAACTAAATTCCACTCATCTTTATGATACAGATATTTCAAATAACTCGTAGTAATATGAAGGAACAAATAAAATTTGTTTAAAATAGTGTTTTGAATTTGTTTTATTAAAAAAATATAAAAAATAATATTTTTAAAATTAATTATAATACACAATGAGACATGAAATATAAATTTAACAATAAACAATTTAAATAATTAAATGTAAAAGGTGACTTAGTATTCGAACTTCATCTATAATCTTTAAAAAGTTATCTTGTACTTAATATTTTATAAAAGATTTTTAATATATTTACACATAATATTTTTGAATGTACCTTCATGACATCATTACTTATATTTATTTGACTTGTAAATAATGGATTATTATTTTTAAAATGCACTTCAGAAAACGTCTACAATACTTGAAGATGTAGGATTTATAAGTATAATATAAATAATATTCTTACCCATAGAAGAGGCATTTTTATCCGATGCGAACAATGTCATGTTTTTAAAAATAATTTATCACTTTCAACGAGATATCTAGCGAATTTTTCTGGTTGTACGTTTTGCTTGATGCGCTTCCGAGCTAAGATGGGAAGGGAGGGGAAAGCTAAGGGAAAGGAACTAACCATGTCATTTTTCAGCTTCTGTATCCGCCCATGAGAAACCTCTTCATACCAGTTTTCCTCAACTGTTGGCTAGCAAAACACTCCCTCGAGAATATGTTCGTAAGTAGCATCACGTACTAACTAACGGTTCTGTCTCGAATAAAGATCTATCATTGCTTCAAACTACGAACCTGAATTCTTCTCTGTCCCAAATAACTTCGAAAACATTTATTAAAGATCCATTGTATTTTCAGAACGATCTTCATAGAGCTATGCAGAAATCGCAGTCGGCCTTGAGTCAACAGCTGATGATACTAAGTGCCACACTACTGTGTCTTGTTTTTACAAGGTAATCTTTTAATGATCAATACACTTCTTAAAACAATCTTTATCTTATTATGTTAAAGAATAATTTATTAAACTAGATATAACATAATTAAATAAAAAAAAAAATTTTTTATATAATTATTACCTTAATATTAAGTAAATTTATTTTAAATTTATACAGTGTTACTTTTTAAATATAAATTTCAGTATTTAACCTTATGTATAAGGTATTCCTTTTATTAATTTTTACAATTGTAAAGAAGAACGATTATTTATTCAATATAAAAGCACAAAAAATAAATGCAAGATAAATAAATAGTTTGTATTCTTGTTGTCTATCGATTCAATAATTATAGTTAATACAATTATGTTTAAAGATACATAATTATTTATTCGAAAGAGGTCAGGTAGAAGCATTCTCAAATGAATTTTCTTATTACCTTTATTTAAGAAAATTTCTTCAAATAAAGTATTGACTCCCTAAATTTCTCTGTCATAATTATCTCTATCATATATTAAAAATTATTAATTATACTAATTCTTCTATATCATATATTAAATAATATTGTACCCATCCAATATTGTTAATATTACATCTAAAGAGAACTAAAGTAATATAACTGACAAGCAGCAGGTTCGAATTTGTAAACTTATCCTATCGTAACATTTATGGGTTTGTTATTTGAATAAGGGAACGAAAACTCAGCACTCCAACTTTATATAATCATGATGATGGTAGTCAGCGTTTACAACACAACCACATAATTGCTCTATTGACGCTCCATTACCGTTAATTTGCTTGAAAATAGCTCTAATATACAGAAACAAGTCATTATGTAAACTTTGCCATATATCGTAGTACTATAAAAATATTTTTAGAAAATTATGAGGAATTGAAAAAAGTTTTGTCACTCTAATAAAAAAAATCGCTGTAAACAATGAAGGAGGTAATATTTATAAAAGTTATGAATTTCTTTTCCAATAGAAAACACCTTTTGTAATTCATAAAAAGCATGTATAAATTCATAAATAAACCACACATTTAATTAAATTATTTTTAAAAAAATTTTACAAGGTAAAATTTATACAATTTTTAAAATTTACATTAAACAATGTGATTTATTCACTAACAGTACCTGACTGTACATAAGTTTCCTAATATTTTTTATATTAGGAGCTTTTATAAGATTTATTTAATTTTTAAACGCGTTATTAATGAATGTGTATGAACTTAAGTTTTTAAGTTTTATTTTAATGTTTTAATAATCAAAAACATACTGAAATCCGATGTACAGTTACAAAAAAACTTTTACTTTTATTATAACTTTTTATTTTAACATGCATCCACAAGTTCAAGCGAGAACGGTAAAAATATATATTAAGTCGACAAAACTTTTTAATAATGTTCTACGGATTTTAAACTTTTTAATATAAATATTTTTTGCTTTTACTTACAACTGTCATATAAATATCTATTACAAAAAAAATGTTTATAAATGCACTTTATGTTAGTACATAGTTCCTTTTTGTCAAGTCAAATATATAAAAAAGGACAATATATTTTATTAGCACTCTTAACGAGTAATCTCATGTACTATATCTTTTTATTTTAAGAACAGATAACGTCTCATTAAAATTACAATAAATTAATTAAAAATCTTTGTTATTGTTATATTTTACACAATCTATCAATTTATAAAATAAACTAGCTATAATCTGTATAATATATAATTAAAAGTGTTTAAAGTTTTTCAACACTTTAAAGAAATTAAGAAAGAAAATTGTGCGTTCAAAATATAAACCTTTTTATTTATTTTATACATTACCTTCTTTGACAGAAACAAGAAAATAAAATAAATATTTTTCTATTTTCATTTTTCATTTATCAGTGAAAATCATTTACAGAAAAAATGTATTTGTAAAGAATGTCTTTACATATACATATACGTTATCAATGTTTTTTAATTTTCAATTTTGGGATACAATTCAAAAAAACATCTATAAATATTACACGTTTGGAAAAATTAAAAAAAATTTAATATTTTAATTTCGAATATTTAAAACAATTGTTGCACGAAATATTTTGATCGTTATCAGCTACTGTTAATACTCGAGTTATAAATATTTTCACTATTTTTACCAATCTCATAATTTGGTCTTCTTAATTTTCTTATAAAATCTAAATCTTATTATAATACTAAGTAAACAAGCAAAAAATTTAATAATCAAAAGCAGTTATATTTTTTAAAATAAAGTTAAGTTTCTATTAGAATAACGTGTCTGCAGTTAATTTCTTTTAAAGTATTCATTTACAAAACTGCATACATAGGTTCTAAAGCATATAAGGTTTACAAAAACATTATAAAATAAATAATGAATTTAATTTTCTCTTTCAAAAAGAAATGAATTTGAAATTGATGCTGCATTTATAAATCAATTTTTAATTAAATTATGTTTGATAATACTTTACTAAAAGAATTTTTATAAGCATTAAAATATTTTATAATCTTAAAAATATATATTAATGTGATAATTTAACTGGCTATAAAAGAATAGACAAAACTATATAAAAATTTTATACTTTTTTTTTCAAATGTATTCATCAATCGCTAAATAATATTTTAAACAAGTAATTAAAATATTGTTTTCATGATTAAATGATAATCTATACATCTGATTTGTTATATTATTATAAATATTTTCTTATATAATGCATAAGATTCTATATATATAGAATCATAATCTACATAAAAGAATAAATACGGTATAATAACTTAATAAAAATTTTCTTAATTTAAATAAACAGCTTCATGTTTAGTGAGTAATAATAACTAATCTTTACGTATTTAATCAAAAAGTATTTTAGAAATCGAATTCTACAGCTTTTTTTCCTTGCTTTATACTTGATCGTAGCTCAAATAATTTTGATATCAATTTTTATGTATTCATTAGCGCTTACGGATTTTTACGAACTTATCTTACAATTAAAAATAAAAGTATACGAATACCATAAACGAAGAATTTTTTTTCAATCAGTAATTATTGTATATTATTATTACTACACTGAATCTTCATTGTAAAATATAATTGTTACTAATACAATATTTAAAAAAATGTACTGATTATACATATAAATAATCTGTTGCAAAAGAATTTCATAATTTCAATTTTTTATAAATTGTACTATTATGCATACAGTACAATTTATACAATGTTCATAAAAAAGTTGTAAACGATTAAATTACTTCTTTTTTTCAGTAAACTAATTATTTAAATAATAGTCGTACATAATTTGACATTTAAATAAATTCTAGTATATTTTATAATTTATCTTGAATATTATATTGAAATTGTTATACTTAAGGTCCGTAGTAAATTTAATTTATTTCATACGTTAATAACCTCAAAATAAAAAAAAATATGAATACTATTAACGTTTCTATTACTGTTAACTAAAAATTTGCCTATTAAGTAATATATATTTAATTACCTCGCAATATTTTTGTTATTGATAACATTATTTTGTTTCATAATATTTTTTTCCAAATCAAAATTTCTTTTTTACAAATTATTGACTTTTTATTAAAATAATAAAGAAAATAATTGAATTTCTTTGCTAATTTTGTACAAACAATCATAAAACTAACTTCTTTTGTATTAACTTTAAATCTTACGTTACTAATTTTATTAAAGTATAAAATAATTATAATTATCGAAAGCACATGCTGCTGTTTTTCTGAAAGTTTCACTTAAGAAAATTAAACACGATCTAAATTAAATAAGTAATTATCGATTTAGTTATTTTTTTCAAGTGGTTATGTTTATTATACATTTATATTTGTTTATAATATAAAATGCAATGAGGATAAATAACAGTTTACATGGATGTTTATTATAAATACAGAATACAATGTTGCTTAATGTTGTATTGATAAATGTTGTAAAGAATAATTCAATACCACACGAGCATCCTTTTGAGAAAGCAGGTAAGTTTTTTTTTATATCGCTGTAAATTAAACTTCTTAAATTAATACATTCTATAATGATAAGACCGAGCGACTTTAAACCCATCGGTCTGATAATTTTTGAATGCCCACCGTGATAATTAAGAAATATCTGCATAGCATAGAGGATACACTTTTGTTCGCATGTGAACTTAATGATAAATTTAACCAGTCGTCAGGCCCATCCAGAACAACCAAGATTGTTGCCCTACTTCGTAGTTCTGAAGAGAAACTATATTTGTCTCTTATCATGTCAGAAGTTCGAAAGATTTTCAATTTGGTGAAGTTCTGCTCAACCCTATAACGAGTCGCGATACACGATTTCATTGTCTGCACTCCCGATTTTTAAGTAAAAAACTCATATACCTACTTTTCCATTACATTTTAAAAATTATTATCGTCTCCAGATATTATCACTCCAATTAATATAGTTTTACAAAATATTCTACTTATCGCAGCCTCTCGAGACATAAAACTAAATAAGACGGAGGATAAAAGTAAAGATGTAAATGAAACATTGCTCGCTTATAAAAAAATTACGTTTAAATGTTTAATAGACGACAATATTAAATTAACCAAAAAATTTTTTTATTTATTTATCTCTAGATAAATTCGATAAATAGTCAAAATAAGATTATATCTTAAAAGCTTTAAGACTGAAGACGATTATAGCTGTTTACTAATAAAAACTTTATAATGAAATGCTTTTAAAATCCTAAATTCAAGAAAAGCTTCTTTAATCAAAGGTGGAACAACGAAAAGCAATCTTTTATTCTAGTTTTTTCATAAGAATTTCTAACTGTTGAGTATATTTACATTAGACATTTATAATTTGAATATCTACTACATTATTTTATACACTTCTGTAATCAATTATTATAAACTATAGAAAAAAAATAAAAACTGTGGATTCAACGTCATACGTCTATATATTTATAGATAATTAGATATGTAGATAAGATAATTAGAATATAGAAAAGATAATAAGAAAATTAAAATTGGTTTTTTTAGTATTATTAAAACAGACTTTTTAATTATACATTTATTTTATGTAAAATTAATTTCATTACTTGTAAATGAAATTTGCACATTTTTTTATGTAAATAATATTACAGAAATAAATTTATTTTGAAATAATTTGAATATTTCGCATTATTTCTTTTACAAATTGTTGACTGTTTAGTCAGAACACAATCTTTGAAGTATTAAAATTAAAATATTAATATTTTAAAGCTATGCATTTGATATGTAATTCAGATAGTATTTAATTTGTAAGAAACTTTGATAAACAAATAAATACGAATGTTAATCATTTATATATTTCTGTAATAAAAATATAGAACTGATAAAAAATTTAAAAAAATCTATTTTGAAAAAAGCTTACTGTACTCATGAGACTATAAAATGTTAACCCTATTGTATAATGTTTCGAAATATTTATAATACTAGTCAATACTCGCATTGCATAATCAGGTCAAATTTTGAAACTAACCCTAATAAGAATAAATATTGTTTAATGAAATTAGTATATTTTGTAAATTTCAAAACATTAATTATTTAATATATATATATAATATATACGCAATCTTAATAGCAACTAAATAGAATTAATTAAAGGCGTTATTATACTTAAACTAATAAATAAATTAAATTAAATGCACATAGAAAGCAATATAATTAAATTGCAAACAGAATTAATGAATTGTTTTGTAATGAAACTTTTTTTTTAATTTTTAAACATAAGTTATTATAATATTGAGAAATTTAATTTAAAAAAAGACAATATTTACTAACAGTTTTTATTCAGCCTAGATTAGTTTCAGTAGACAACGTATTAAAACGTCAGTCGTCCACGTCGATTTGTGCAGAGTGACCAGGGCAACAACTTGTTCATGTGTATGAGCTACTTTTCATTGAAATACAATTTGATCGGCACACAAACAAACAGTTTGCGCATAAAATCGATCTGGACGATATATTATTTAGACATTGTAGCTTATAGAAATTTTAGATCATAATAAATTTGTCCTTGGGATTAGGAAATAGTATGCGATGAAATTGACACACTTGGAGTATTGAAACTGTGTTATAGTTATTATAGCTTAAACTGTATTTCTACAATGAATTTTTTTTCTTAAATCTTTACACTATGTACTGTTTAATTTTATTATTAGCTTAAATTTTATATTTAAGAATGATATATTTTTCAGTTTTAATAAGTAATTTGTATTCATAGTACTGGGACATTAACTTGTTAATTTTTTTTTTTATCAAAAAATAATACTTTTGTATAATTTTAAAGATTTTGTGTCCAATAAACATATTTATCAATTTTATAATTTTTAATCATTTATAAGGTTATTAATGACATTTTTTATAAATTAATTATGAGGTAAATAATATTAAAAAATTTACAGCGATAATACGAAGAAACAGTAAGTTTTCCGTCAAACATGTTGAATTTTTTGCTTAAAATGCAAAAATTATGTGCACCAATTAACTATTAAATAATAAAAATTAACATATTAAAACATTTCACTATCAACTGATCATTTTTACATGTAAGAAAAAAAATGTTTAATGCCCTTTTTGTCCACAGACAGATTAATTGTCTTTATGTATCTCATTAATTATTTTCCAATTTAAAGTATAAAATTTATACATAAAAAACTTATGGCATTCCATTATATCAAAAGCATTCAATGATTTTCAGAAATTTTTTAATTAGAATGAATTTCGCCTTTATAATTGCAAAATAGATTAACCCTATGTAGCTTTATAAATAAAAATTATCATTATAAATTAAATTTATTACTTGATTTATATATGTATATATACATATACACATGTATACGTAATTATGTATATTTATACGCAAAAAATACTGAATCAATATATATATAATTTGTATAATCAAAGCCCATTACATAAATCCATAAATAAAACAAAAAAACCACTATAATTTACATTACATATCCTACAAATTGGTATATACGTATATGATGAAGTTAAATACAAATTCATCTCTACTTACAAAAGTTCGATCTTTTAAAAAAATATTTTAATTTTCATTTGTGTTTCCAACTGAAAGTAATAATGGGCCATAAATTTTAATTTACGATAGATTTTATATATCTGTTATATGTTTTATTACGTAATAACATTTAAAAATATTACAGAATATATAAATATTGATGAAAAGAAAAATATTTTTGTTGTACTGTGAGGCAGTAAATATGTTTAGAGGTTGAAATTTAATCGAACATTTAAACAATCAAAGATTTTACATTGTAAATATCTACAAATGTTAATTAATAGTATATTGTATTAATACTATTGTATTGTATTAACTATCGACATTAAATTTATGTATAAAATTCTAAAAATATTGTAAAGAAAAGTAGTATATTTATAAACAGCTTAATAGTATTTGCTTGTTTATTAGTCACAAAAAATTGTCATTTCTAATTTACTATTATTTAATATAAAAATCTAATCTGCAAATGTAAAAATTAAAAAATTGAACATGTTAAACTTTTAAAAAATTCATCAATTCTATTTTTAAGTGCTTAAAAATTATAAATTCGAATTTTAATCGTTAAATTGTAAAAATAATTGTATTTAATAATTAAAATTTAACACATTGTAAATATAATGTAAAATAATAAATGTAATCTGTGAAAATATATAATATATATAAAATATATAATATATTGTAATCTGTTAAAGATATATTAGGAACTATTTAAATATTTTTATTTATATATATTTTTTAATTAATATGAACTTATCCTTTAGCAGCATTTAATCGTATTACTATCAAGCACCAGATGACGAATTTAAAACCATTATAGATAGCTTAAATTATGAGTAAAATTTCGCACTCAACAACCGAGTGACTGAATTATATGTCTACTACTAGATGGACACCTTGTTAATACAGTTGTATTGTTTTATCGATGGTTGAGGTGATTATAAGCTTTATCCTACTGCTCACCCTTAGTCCAATCTTTCATTTTATGGATTGGGCCCTTCTGCTCAACTTTATTGGCTTTATTTTGCTGTGAGAGTCGATGAATGTCGATGTTGCGACTCTTATTCTCCACGAAAACTATATTCCCTTATCTCGTTCAATCATTGCGATGAAAGATTTTTTACTTTTATAGTGTTCTTCGAATATACTGGCATGTTTCACTAGTAATTTTACATAAAAAAAAGAGATTAACTGATAATGATTTGGAGAAGTAATATAATCATTCATAGATAAACTTAAAAAAATTATAAATCAAAATTGATAGCAATCAATATTTTATTAATAATGTTATTACTATTACCTGCCAACAGGAGACTAAATACGGTGATGGGGGAAAGATCAATTAATAACAGTAGCCTCAGAAAAAATGCATGGGCTTCCTGTGGTTCTCGTATGTCACAAGTTCGTCTTTTCGCCTCATAAAATAATAGGCCAATAATGGCAACTATTATTTTCTGGTTCGGATAATGACATAAAAAAATAGTCATTGTAAACAAAGTGTAATACAACAATACAATGTAATTACAAGGTCAAATGCACAAGGATTCATTTCCAGGGAAGTGCATTATATTTAAAATGTATCAACAGAATCAATATCAAGAGAAGTACAAATACAAATACAAATACAATTTGGACAATCAATGATGTAGCAATTTTTCTCTTTGATTAGAACTTTTTATTTGTATTTATAATTTAAAAAGTAAATATAAATTGCGTAAGCGTTACTAAATATTTGAACACTTTGATAGCTTTGCTTGTAGTGCAGGCAAGCAAATAATTATAATGCAAACAAAATATTGATAAATTTTTTTTATCCGAATTGTATTTTTAAAAGAACATTTGCCTGATGATATTATATATTTAGTAATTTTACTAAAAAAAATTATGAATTGTCCATCTAAATGTTAAAATCTATTTAGTGCATTAATTCAAATTTTTTATAATACATTTTAATTTAAATATATTCATAAAGAATATATTTACATATTATATAGTATTATTTTTATCTTATTCTTTTCAAGAAACAAAATTCATTGATGTTTTGTATTTTTTATTTATGTTTTGTAATTTTTTGATGTTTCGTAAATATAAATCTTACTTGTATATATAAATGAGACTATAAAATTTATTTTAAAATTAAATGATTATTTTACTTCACAATTATTTTATACAGAATCAAAAATAAAGTGAATTCGATATAAATGGAAGAAAAAAAAACGTTCAATTGTACAAGAACCATGCAAAACATGTATACTTTATCATTACTATATTACTTTCATAAAATATAAAAGGATATGATTTTTTTTAAATTATTAATTATATTTAATAGAGAAAAGAAACTACAAAATATAAACAATATGAAAAATTTTTATTACAAAAGTTAATACTGTTAACAACTCAGACCTTATATGTTTTACTTGAAAAAAAATATTTTTTTTGATAATAGATTTCACACATAGGCACTTTATGAACAATATTATGAACAATTTATGAACAATATTAATAAAGAACAATTACTATAACTATATATTCTTCTAAGAAAATAATTACATATTTTACTAATTTACGAAAAAAATTAACTAAAATGGAATATATCTTTATAATCGAGTATGTGGTCTACCAACAATTTGTATTTCATACATTGATTATAATATTAGAATATACATTATTTAATGAATGAAAGGTCGATTTTGGTTATTGCAATAGTAATAACTACAAACCGTTACTTTGATTTGAATTATTTATTACAAGTTCATTTTGTAGTCATACTTTTTAAAGTAAAGTTTTTTTGGCCCAGCATAAAAAACGTAATTTACTTTTTTATTACTGTAAGAACGCTCTCTTTTATCATCAGATATTTACTATAAATATTTTACATAAGCGATATTAACGTGTTTATTCAACGTGTAATATTCAATTTCTTCAATATAGATTAATTAAGATAAGAACATGATTGGAAATCCAATTCGCATAAAATATCACATATTCCTTAGTGTAAGAAATCTTTTGAACATTCCATATTTCTTTTACAAAGCGATCATTGATGTGGTTCACACCATCGTATGCGAGCTCAACGTAATCGATGCGATATCGGTACATACTATGCAAATCCGGCAGTTTAGTACTGTGGCTTTAATTAATACATGCTTCGTTATAGAGCAAGGGATCGAACTGGAAATAAGTAAATATGCAAGTCGTCGCCAATAGCGGGCGACGGCGATACAAAGGCAAAATGGAACTGCAAGCAAGGTAAAGGGAGTACAGGCGAATGAATATTTATTAGTTGCAAGGTTATTTGAAGAATCCTTTCTTCTTTTATCTTTTTCGTGCCTTTTCGTTCTTTTTCCATGAGGCAGGCTCGGGATATATTTTTTTACATTGGAACAAGCCAAGAATTCCATTACTCACGTACTCTCTTTTCGATGCTTACTTCATTATTAATGTCGGTTATGCCTTTGATTTGATTTATTAAGAATAAATTAAATATTCCGATAAGCGTATTTTTTTATTTTAATTATAATCTAATTACTCATAAAAAACAAGCATAATAAGTATCAGATTATGGTATATGATTGTAGTTAAAAAATTAAGAGATGATAAAAACATAAGTGACAAACTTTTGTTCTTTAAAATCTAACGGAAAAATGCTTATAAAATAAAAAATCTTTTTTATTAACATTGTATTATTTTTTGTTTAAAAAAAATTACATTAGTTTTAAAAATTATTCATATATTAAAAACAAATTTTTAATTGTTGATAAAGTGTATGTTAAAATGTCCTAAAATCTACGGTGCTAACTTTTATTTAAATAAAAACCTTACTATTAATGCGAAAAATCAAACTTAGAGTAAACTAAAATTTCACGAATATCCATTCAAAAATATGCAGTATAAATTAGTTTTTTTTGTTATGAATATAAAAAGTTTTCAAAATTAATTATTATAAACTATAATTTAAAATAGTTAAATCATTGAATTCAAACATCTAGTTTTTCTCAAAATTTAAACGTAATATTAATTATTGTCACAAATATTTAAAATGTGACAGCATCTTTTTGAGTTTTTTTGTTAAATTGTAATAATGATGTTAAGGAAACAATCATTTTATAATGTGTAAGAAAAACAGAACTTATTAAAGTGAAGACTTTCAAAATAAATCGTAAATTTAATAATTTTTTTGTGTGTTTTCAGTATTTGTAATTATCAAAAATACATATATATTTGTAACAATAGTATAATTTATAAAGTATCTACGCAACGCACGTATAAGAAAATTCTGAACTAAATTAACAGAAAATCATTAAACGTGTGGACTTTAACGTTCACATTGTTATAATGCTATAAAAATATACGAATGTTAGAAAAATGTACGAAAAATTCTTACATATGGAGTTATATACAATGCACTAATTATGATAAGCAAATAGAATCGAGAATATGGAAACCAAAGAATTCGATGACTTAAAATCTAACGAAAAATTTAATAAATTTTCTAAATTTTCGTAGTGTAACACAAAAATGAAGACCTAAAGAGCGTCAGAATAGCAGACAATAGAAAAGAACGAAGAGATTTACAAATACGCGTCCGACACGACTAACGGGGTTACATGCATAATGCATATAAATGCCTCAGCATAGCGCAGCGCGAAAAAGATTCTTCCTAACCAAAGCCGTGCATTTCGCTTAAATTTTTTACCCTGATGCTTCTTTCTACTTCCTAGAAGTAAAGATTTTATATGTCAGTCGTATTTTCATCAATGCAGTAATCGAAACGTCGAATAGCCCTCCGCCTTTTAAAGAAATGCATAGCGTAACAGACTTCATTTTTCACGAAATCTGATGAATTCTAATACTTTTGAAGAAACGTTTTAATGATAAAGCACTGATTGTGCTTTAGCTGCAAATCCGGTAGACATCACTCTAAACAGACATCCAGACAGTTAACGTTGTCTCGTGATGATCTATTTTCTACCATATGTTTTAGTAAAGTTTATATACATATAGTAGAACATGAGTGATGGCGCCGCTTGGAAAGATTTACATTACCTTGAATATGGATTGAAATATAAGTTTTGAAGAAAAATAACTAAACCACTTATTCAATTTTAAATACAATGTTCATATTTGTAACGTTTAATACTTCAAATGAAATGCTAACAGCCTTCGTATTTCTCAAACTAGAAAAAACTATAGATATTTCCGCAAGAGAAGCTATTAAAATACAATCAATCATAACGACGATAAAATTGATTGTATCCAGTCTTAAAAATACAAGCAACTTACACTCCATTTAGCAATATATCAAATTAAATTATTTATAACATTTATACGAAAGAGTACTTCCATAATTCGTAAATTCTAAAAATAAAGTAGAATAGACAATAGTTATCAATTCTAGCAGGGGATGGAAAATTACTTTTAAGTACTTTGGGCAAGTGCAATTGAAGCTTCAACTAACGATACAATAATTGATCAACCCTTTAAAACTTAACTGTGGGGTATGGCTAATTAAGGGTGGCATGTCTTTAAAATGACGAGTTCATTCATTTTGACGTGCCATGAAAAGTTGAGGTTCACTAACAATGTTGTACACTTTGAATAATCAGTTCTTATCCTCCTTCGTTTTTATAGTGTCTGCGGCATCCAACACTTTCAGCGGGCCGGACATCGACATCTCAACCTCTTCCAAAGCACTTACTACGTAGTAGTGACTTTCTCGACTGTTGGATACGGAGACTTTGTACCCGACATCTGGCCCTCCCAACTGTATATGGTCATAATGATATGCGTTGCTCTCATTGTTCTGCCCACTCAGGTGAGTAAATTTCTGCACTCATTTTACCTACGAGTTTCCTATACTATAGCTTTCTTTGCTTGCTCATCAAAAATATTTTCAGTATTTTTATTTTTACTTGATATATTTATTTGTTTACAAAAAAAAACATTTTCGAAATTTACATTTGAAGTTTATTTTATTACCTTTGATACAATTAAATAGAAATTGTATTTCTCATAGTTCTATAAAAGTTTTGACAAACATAATTACGATTACAATTAAAATTTATATCCACAATTTGCAATTATTGAATTAAACGTCCAATTTAAAAATAATAATATAGAGCTATATTATTTCGAGAAATGTGTGAATTTTCTTTTACTATATACTATTATTCACTATTATTCACCGTACAAGGCTAAATGAGAAAATTTCATTACTAAAATAAATAGTTAAGGTAATTTCAAATATAATTTACGAAATATAAAAATCAGAAAATTGTATTTCTTAATCGATTAAAATCTAATTAATTATATTTCAAATTTATAAATGAAATAGAATTAACAACTACAGTCCATAATTCTCTGATTCGAAGTAATCTAATTCCCTTTCTTTAACAAAAATCTGTTTCTATAATAATTATAATCATAAAGCCTCAAAATATCTTCACATTATAATCCTTTTATCTCAAATAGTGAAATAAAAAGGAGCACTTACGCATCATTATCTGTAATTTTATGCTCCTAAAAATTCAAAAGCAATCAAAGCCGTAGCTTAATCTAATATATATATATATATATATATATATATATATATTGCTTATGGATGGTTATTCCATCATGAATGCCGTCAGTTTCAATTATCGACGGGGTTTTTACGACTTCTTTAATTTGTGCTCATAAGGTTATCTCTAATTGTCACTCGTTCACAACTCACAGCATGGCAACCGTTAAATGCGCTGAGAAGCATTGGTCACATCGGCGCCCGACGTCCTTTTACTATTTTATGGTTTTTTTATGAGCTCACGCGACTCACGGATCTCTACTGACGTCTTATATATATATATATATATATATATAAATTCACTTTTTTAAGAATAACTAACACAAGTCATTAATTTTTTAAAAATTATACCACTTACGTATTATACCTATTTACAGCATAAGATTTAGGTTCAATTAATTTAAAAAGATTGACCTTATTGTGAATGAAAAAAGGATTTTCAATAATTTTATAGAGAAAATGTAAATGACATAGTCGATCTATACTTTACAAAAGATGATAAACAATCCATTCTATAAAAAATTGTATCTATTTTATCTGTATTTTGTAATAAATTATTGATGAATAAAAATAACAAATTATAATTGAACTCTTAATATCATTAAAATACTAGCATTAATTTTCAATAATATTAATCTTCATTGTTGATAATAGCTGATAGTGACAGCTGATAATAGACATAATAGCTGGAATACAAGCTAATATTAATATTCTAAAAAACATGTTATTATTTAAAAATTATTAGATGCTCTAACGTATATGTACTCTACTCTGTAGTTTTTATTGATCTAAGTGCACATTAAAATTACTAATACTTCTCTCTTAATTTGTGCAATTTCTTTCACTACATAGTGAGTCAACATAATTGTATTTCATATTTCTCGTAAAAAAAAGTAAGTCCATTAAGAATTATTATTAAAAAATTAGACGTGTCGTTTTCAATATAGATAAGACTCCGTATTATAAAGTGTATCAAAAGTCTATAATAAACGTAAACATTATTTTGTGAAAAGCATTAGATTACCTTCTCGTAAAAAGCTAACTGCATATTCGATTTGCTTCTATATCAAGCATTTCTCATAATTTTCTCAAAATGTTATAGTTCTCTTGGCATGAGAATTCAGACACCTACTTGCATCAGGTGGTATATTCAGTTGTAAGTGAATCCTAACTTTTGATGCCAACGTATCCAACGATTAAAAAGCCACTTAGAATTGAGGTAAATTCATGGCTCATTCAATGTCTTCGTAGACAGTGGTTAGATATCGTACTGTCATTCTCACCCCAAGCAAACGTGAAGCTCAACATCAATCTCCCGGCTCGATCTCACGTATCGTACCACACCACTAAATTCAATCTCCGGTATAATTAATCGGATCTCGCGCACCTGTCACCTTCTCCTTCCTCCTAGGAATCTCTGACATACGCGAATTCATGGTCGAGGCACTTGTTGCCTTGTTCAATTCATACTTGGGTTGATTTGACAAGTAACTAACAGCCTTTCACACCTGCTTATTATTATCTTTCTCCGGTCTGTGAACTAAGAAACTCACCCAACATTAATGGTAAATCTTCTGTATATTTTTATTTGAAAGTAATATATACACAGAAATCAGTGTATTAAGGAATGAATTGAAGACTAATTGAGTTGTTAGAAGAATATTTTACTGGGAAATTTATGAATCGTTATTAGACATTTAAATGGCTTTAATAATAAGAAACAGCAGTAGTTGCTTTATTTATTTGAATTTCGTTTATTTTTAGATTATAAAGTTTGATTGAAATAAATTAGGATAAAAATTTTAAAAAAGTATATATCGATACTGGATAAAAATATTTTACCATAATAAGAAATGATATAACCCAATTTTCTAAATGAATACGAGCTTATTCTTTTATTTAATGTACATATAAATAGGAAATAAAATAATATATGGTTATAGTATTTTGCTCATAACTTTTTTCTCAACAGTGAAACTACTTTGACTTCTCTCGTTAAAGATTTCCTAGACTTGAGTCGCTGGAAACAGAATCAGGTGCCATCAGCCTCTGATTTTATCTTTGTCTTTACATATAGATAGATATATAAATTATCATTAAAAGGCCTATAAATATACTATACAATTTCAAATATATTTTAAAAAATTTTTTTGTACATACTTTTTCTTTAGCTTATAATTAGACTTTTTCACATAATGATTCGTATCAACGAAACATAATTCGAATTATGGATACATTATTATTATTATTGTATACATGTTCATTCGATAATAGTTTCCCTATAATTTTATGTCTTTCTTATTTGATATTTATCGACTTTTCCATATCATTAAATAGTTGCATCTCCTTATTTAATAGATAAGATATAAAAAGTTTTCACTTTATTACAATACAGAAATGTTATATCTTGAATGTAACTGACACTGATAAGACAAATACCTCCATGCATATTAATTGTTGATAATTATACAATAAAAAAACTGATAAATTTACAGAATTTTAAAACTTATTAAAAATCTTATTAAATAAAGTAATAAAATTATTTATTTATAGTAATAAATAAATTAGTTAATTGTAACGTAATATTTTATAAAGATCTGTTGTTCTTTAAAAAATACTTTTTTCCATGTTTTCTTTTAAAGTACGTAAATATTCTATTCAGTACTAAATAAAATATTTTGAAGCAAGCTGAATACTACATCCAATTTATATACGGAAATCTCATTTTTTAATCAGAGTAATTACAATTTTATAGACTTTGTATTTTCAACTATAGAAATAATTATTCATATCTAATTTATAAATAAAGTTAACTTTTCTATATACCAAAACGTTTTCTCTATCTCTAATTATTTCAATTAAAAATTATTACATTATTATTTAATTATAATTTACGATGAATATTAAAAAATTTATAAATAAATTTTATTTAACAAGAAAATGATTTTGTTGAGTTTTTAAAAAAATGATATTCCAACTAATTCTAATTATAATGTTTAGTAATCGTAGATGAATATGTAATGACTAGATAAAAATAAATATTAATGCACTGATTAAATTTTTTTTAAATTATGGTAATAAACATATATAGCTTTATGCATGTTGATCCTTTACAATTTTCCTGGGGTGAATAGTACAGAAAAGCGACGTAAAGATTTATTCTAATGGAAATAAGACCCCAAACCTTTCTTTTTCACTTCAAATATTATCATTCTATTTGATTCATATATACCTATGTTCCCATCTAGTCATCGTTCTGACATAGATAAAGAGCCAAATCTTAATTTACTTGCACACACACATACATGCACACATGAATATGAAAAAAAAATTTCAAACACAAACATTTAAAATAATAAAAAAAAATTTTAAGAATAAGATAATTAAAAAAATAATTAAGTAATAAAATATATAATGGAAATTTTTAAGAATAAGACAATGAAGTAATAATTAAGTAATAAGAAAATTAACTAATAAAATGTATGTTTTCATGGAATACAAAAATGATCAAATACTTTTTTATCAGTTGCACATCATATGTTATTACATAATACAACAATCTACTATTGTTTGGTTTAGTTGAAAATTTTGATTTATATATAAATTACATATATTTTCAAGGCACATACGTTCGTTCAACTAAATTAATGCATTTAATTAATATCCTCGTTTGGATACAAAATTTAAATTAGATGCATCTCATTTCAATAGTTTGAACAACTCGCCTTCACGTGGATGGAAAGACAGAAGCTGGGTGGTTCTTACTCGTCGCATAGGGCTCAAAGTGAAAAACACGTCGTGGTCTGTAGTACCACTCTACAAGCGGACACAATCATGGATTTTCTCAATGAATTCTACGCGCATCCGCTACTACAGGTATGAAAAAAATAATATATTTATATTTGTATGCGTGAAATACGGAAAGAGGGAGTCATGAAGATAAATAATTTGGAATCAAAAACTGTACGTAAAAATTAAGAAACATAGTATTATTTATTAATTAAATGAAATAATAAGTATATAGCATAGAAACATTGACTATTTTAAAATATAATGCTTGTAATTTCTTAGAAATTTAATAATAAATGATTTAATATAGGGAATCCGAATGAACTAGCAGAGAATTCTGCCAATAATTTTACATCGGCCTCCGAATATCAAAGTGCATTGTCGGTAATCCTTGGAATGCAAGTCCATCATCCCGAATTCCGCGTGACCTTAAACTACGTGTCTTTATCTTCTCAGCTCCTCCAAACCAACCTAAAAGATCGCGTATCTGAGAACTGCCGGAACCCATAAATCATAATCCCTGCTGTCTCAATCTCACCCCTCATGCAATCAATTGCTCATTATCGGAAAACACGGGCTCATGTCGACTCCTACCCTTTAAGGATTATTACGTAGTGCTGTTGTCGCCGATGGAGCTCGACACAACGATGCGGATGATCCTACAGGTTCCAATCTGGGCGCAACGCGTCATATACATACAAGGCTCGTGCCTGAAGGACGGAGACCTGGCGCGAGCGCGTATGAACGAGGCTGAGGCCTGTTTCGTCCTTGCCGCTCGAAATTACGCAGACAAGACTGCCGCGGATGAGCATACGATCCTAAGGTAAGCCAGTTACGGAGTTAACTATTGCGTTTGCTACAGCGTGCCTAGCGTACATAAGCCTCATAGCCAAGATAGTCGGACAATGGCTGTTTCCACATTTCCAGCATTTTGTTTTTGTCAATACTACAATAGAGATGAATTTCCACGCTCAAGTTATTAATTTTTTTTTTTAAATTCATGTTTAGACATCTATAACCTGCATTTTTTCTACAATGTCACTTTTTATTGAAATTATTTTCTATCAAAAAATCATTATGAATGATTACACAGTATTTATTGAAAAATATATACGTACAAATATATCTAACAAATTTTATGTTTGCTGTGCAATATTAATCGATCAACATTCTTACATTCTTTGTACAGATAACAG
Organism: Kradibia gibbosae; assembly: GCA_018907135.1. Classification (NCBI taxonomy): domain Eukaryota; kingdom Metazoa; phylum Arthropoda; class Insecta; order Hymenoptera; family Agaonidae; genus Kradibia; species Kradibia gibbosae. The sequence continues at coordinate 27,385,939 of JACCHX010000003.1, read as the reverse complement.
ATATTTTTTCAAATTTTCAATTAAATTCAATTTAAATTTTCAATTTGATCCAATATTGTGTTTCACCAAGCGTAACATGTGCCTCATGCATATGTCACTAGACTATGTTATCATATGAAATTAATCCGAAACATTTGCAATTGGTATTATATTCAAATGTGTCTATTATTTTTTTTTTAATCTGATTATCTAAATAAAACGGCCACAAAATCTTTTTAATATAGTTTTTTGTTAAATACGTGTGAAATTTAGGTTATTTACATTAAATTTTTTCCTTTGACTTAGTTTCATAAAGTTTTAATGTATCAAAAATTGCAATACTTATTAAAATATGTTTTCACTAATTAGAGGATAATACTTATTTTAGGTCTTGGGCTGTAAAAGATTTCGCACCGAATGTCCCGCAATACGTACAGATATTTCGACCAGAAAACAAACTCCACGTAAAATTCGCTGAACATGTGGTATGTGAGGATGAGTTTAAATACGCACTTTTAGCCAACAACTGTACTTGTCCTGGTGCTTCAACTCTCGTTACACTTCTGTTGCACACGTCGAGAGGACAGTAAGGAAGCTGACATTATAAACATTTAAATACCAATTTCGTTTTGTTCTTTGTTCTCTCTGTTTAAAAATTTGAAACAATTTTTACAAGCAATAAAACAAACAATATATGTGCAGAGATAATTAACAAAATATTTAAATTATATTAAAAAACTTTTTATAAGTACGAAAAAATTTGTTCTGCAAAAACATATTTATGAAATATTATAAGAAGTTCACATGTTCTTATATATAATTAATTATAGAACGGCAAAATGTTCTTGTTTTTGCAGAGAAGGTCAGCAGTCACAAGAAGAATGGCATAGATTGTATGGCAAGTGCTCGGGCAATGAAATCTACCATATAATTTTAGGAGATTCTCGCTTTTTTGGAGAGTACGAGGGAAAGTCTTTTACGTATGCGTCGTTTCATAGTCATAGAAAATATGGAGTAGCCTTGGTAGCAGTACGACCTGCTGAACTTCCCGAATTTTACGAAGACACCATCTTACTCAATCCAGGTTTGTACACACATATGTGTGATATGCTATACTTTATCAAATTTTTGTTGTTTAATTAATTGTATTATAAAAAATTAAAACATTTGAACAAGGTGATTTATTCTACATTGAAAGTTAGACCGCATTATTAAAAAATATGCCATAAATAAAAGTAGCTCTAATGAGTATAGTTAAAATTGCAAAATCCTTCAATATATATTCCTCATTTCAGAATTTAACAAAATTGTTTGACAAAACAAATAAAAATTATTGTAATACTACTTTGGCATTCACTCATATTAATACCACTACTTAATGTGCGGCATTAAATGTACATACATATCGACAATGCTGAATTTGATAGGTATTTTGAGGTATGTGTGTCTATTTAAAAGGTCCAAGACATATCATGAAGAAAACAGACACGTGCTATTACATGAGCATAACGAAGGAAGAGAATTCGGCTTTTGTGGTGGCAAATCACCAAAGTACAAACCTAGGTGATTCGGCCCAGGTCACAATAGAGACTAAGCCGGAACTCGGCCAACCTGCGGGTACCAGTGGCAGTTGCATAACCCCAGGGACGATGACCACGTTTACGGGAGTCTCCCTGGCGACCGCGACGAGCGCCTTAAGCAATCCAGCTGGCAACGGTACTATAGCAACTAGTAGTGTCTCGCTCCGGTTGAGCGTTATATCGGCGAGCGACGACAACTATGAGGGTACGGCCGAGTCGCCCCCGGGTCTAGGGAGCACCCCAAATCGCCATGATACCGATATCAACAAAAGGGCCCACTCCCGAATCCCACAAGTTATATTGCAGCTTCCCCCTAGCACGCCCGCACCAATCCATCACCACAACCTACTGCTCGCATCCGATATTCACCGTGAGTGTCGCATGACTTTCACCCAACATTGCTCAAACCTTTCACTGCTTGCCTCCTTCACTTTTCTATCTTTTTCATGTATCCTTTTTTTCCACTCTCACATTTTACACACGTTCAAAGTATATTACAATATCTCTCGCATGCTATACATTTTCCACATAATTGATTTTGTATTATAACCGCATTAATTATAAGAAATCTGTACACATTGAGAACTGACTTTATTGGAGGCTTTTGTTGACAATTGTAGAACAAATACCATTCAACGATGACCCTGTCCACTAGCTGATGGAGTGACATAACTTTTCTTTTTATGCATAACTTTTCTGATCCAACATAACGCTTCGTTATACTCCATTAATTTGACTTGCGTCAAATATCATATCGAGTGTCAACTGCGTGAAAAATAATGATATTTTTCACGTTTGACTACTAATAACATTGTCATAAGCCAGAAAATCTCCATTGCCTTCAAGTATATAAAGTTATCTAATATTTTAAAGAATGGAAATTTTTTAGTACGGTACATAACAAAATAACTTGACGAAAAAATTTTATCATCTCAAATAAATATTTTTAAACATTTTAATATGTTTTTGTTTTAAAACAATACTAACTCTTCTAATAAATTAATATAATATATTATATATTATATATTATAATATAAAAATATATATATAATTCATTGATATTAATTAATAAATAAAAATAAAAACTACAATAATACATATTATGATGGGTCATCTACTGAAGATTTACAATACAATTTTTAATTTAATTTTAACGTTTATTGTATGTGAATATATGCGTACATATAATCATATGCATTGATTTTTATTATACATTCTTTAAGCATATTAGTTTATCTCTTTTATCTGATCATTTCTTTCGTACCATTTTTAAAAGTACATAAAAAGTTTTTAATTTTTATTAATATTTATATATAATATTATTATAATTATAATCAAATAGAAAACGATATTATTGTTTACAAAAAATGATTAATTTTTTTTTAAATGATTTGAATTTTTAAATTTTCTAATTTTCATCTTAAATTTCTAATACTTTTAATATTTCTAATAGTCACAATAATTGTAGTTTTTATAATATTTTACCTTTTACAACTATTATTATAGACATTACATTTAAAAACCTCATTTTGTTCATAGATACCAATTTTTTACAATCCATGTTTCAATTTAATGATAATTAAAACAAAATAATGATAATTATAACTAAATAATAATGTATAATAAGTACACTTTTTTTAGAAAAATATTTACTGATAGTAACTGATATTTTAATATGTAACTCTTAATATACTTACGCTACTTGTAGAAAATAAATAATATAATAAGAAAAAATTGTTAACTACTTTCGTCTGAAAGCTATTCATTAAAATTAAATTATGAAAAATTTGTATATTTTGGTATACAAATTTTTTGCAAGTATCTAATTTTCATAATTTAGTATTACTACATTCGTTTAATTAAAATTATTAGAAATAAATAATTAAAATAAAAAAGTGTTCTATTAAAACTTTTTCTAAACAAACACAAATTCGCTTATACTAAAACATAAAAAATACATTTCCACTTGATTTATCAAGACGTATAACTACTGACGTATTTAAAAATGGGAGCGAATTTCAATATTTATAGTGAATTTCACGGGAGGAAGAAAAAAAAGAGAGAAGGCTGATAGTAAAATTGGCGAAAAGAGCAGAAAAAAGAGTGTGAAAAACACGGAAAGAGAGAGGAGAGATAGTGAGAATATATAATCTAGCATATAGAGACTAGCAAAATGACGCTGACTGACAGTCGCGTGAGTGAATATCGCGCATTGAAGTGTTATGCATACATGCACGAGTTGCACCAGCAGACGCTGTCCAAAATAACGTACTGGATAATTTCTGGGTCGCTTGCTGATATCCAAAGTCAGAGCTTACTATGTTTCTTCTCTTTATCTCTCTTAATGGATGCTTTAGGGTATGCTTTAGTCAAATGTCCCTGATGCACTCACTTTAATGCAGATGTTATGCGCTTTGCACCATTTATTACGTCACGCATGTATCTTACCACTTTGCTAACACTTTAAGAAGGCGTAAAGTAGAGAATTTGAAAATGCCCTTGACATTGTTCACTAGCAAAATATTCTTGTTTCAAAAAAATTATAGCATTGCATCTCCTTTAAGAAGAATTTAAATTCCAATTAAATTGAAAGACATTGTAAGCATTTCGAAATACATTTAGATTTTACAAAATTTAAAGAATTTCTCTTATAAATCTCTTATAAAAAAATGTTTATAAACTTCAACTTGATAAAACGAAAAAATGCATGTACAAATATAAGAAAAACTGTTTAACCTATAATTTATACGACAATAATTTTTATGAGTGACTGACTTTATTTGCGTGTGTCAATTTATTTATAATTAAAGATTTTGTTTACTTCTGCTTATAAATTTATTTTTCTGGATTTATTTGCATTCTATTACTTAGCTTTCGTGTTTATTGCTATGATTCAATTAGCATTAAAAATGAATGTTACTATTTATAACATTTAAAATTTTTCTATTTCTTTCTTATAATATTTTAACATTTATATCAAAAATAATTTAAATAATTAACTATTATAATTATACAATAAAGCTATAAATAATACCAATTTTATACTACAGTGAGCTAATTTTACAGACAGTCAATTAAAAATCTTTTAATTTTCAATGTTTTTTATCTACAAATTCATTAATATATCTAATTTAAAATTCTTTTAACAGCTAACATAATTCTACCACGATAATAGCTTCAAAACTAGCATAAAGAAAATTACATCATTAATATTCTATTTTTTTCTACTTTATTATTCATAATTAGATGTTTTCATCGACGGAGATAATGTGATAAATACCTATCGATAAATACCTGAAAATGTATTAATTTATTTTATGGTTGAAGAATTTCAATACTACATTATACCGTTTAAGTATATTTATTTTGTATTCATTTGTAGGAGTTGATAATCCGTTCGAATGATAAATCAAATTACATAGGTCAAAGCGCATAGGCTTGCTTTAATCTATCAAACATTCGAATGGTTCTAATAAATTGTTTTCTATTCATGGATTACGATAACTATGATTAATACATTTACATATTCAATTAATTCCGAATTCGGTAGTCCTAAAATTTGATGCATGATAATAAATGATATTTTAGTAAAAATATTCAAAAATTTGTATTTTTTTTATAATATATGTTATAAGTAAACAAATAATTTTAAATCAACGTGAACGTGCCTGATTTCGAATGAATTTTTTTAATAAAAATAGAATTAAAAAAAAAATAATTTAGAATTTAAAATTATTTTGTTTAATGTTTTCTTTACATTTTATTGTGAGTGTTTTTATTTCCTTTCAACAACTAGAAAATACTTGAAAAAATTGTAACAGTTTTTTAAAAATATGAATATTTATTGAATAGAATTCATATTATACTTTGTCACATACCATTCATTATGCTTTTAAATTCTTAACAAATAATTATAGTTTAGTGATTTCTTCGACTTAATTGGCTATTTTAACTAATAGCTTCCTGTGTTAACGTTTTCCTTCTATTGCATGTCATGACCTTTATTGTGTTAGACATTGAACCTTTATGGTTTAGGCTTCCGCCGAGATCGATATTGGCCGTTATTTAGTATAACTGGTGCCTTAAGTACTTTTTAATTTTGTAATATAATTACACTTAATTAAAGGAATAATAATTTTTGTTATGTTTTCTAATATTCATGAATTATTCTTTAAAAAATTTTTATAATATATTAGACATTAGAATATTTCGCACATATTTATTAAAATATATAATAACATTTTACGCAAAAGAAATTGATTTAATAATAATGGTAAATATCACGCTTGCAATGATAATCTAAAGCTATTTTTTAAAGCAACCAATAAGTCATGGTTATTTTTTTACTAAACATCTAAATCATTATACTTATATAATAATAGTATTATATAAAGCTAATTATTTCGTAAATTTGCATGTTTAATGTGGTAATATATTTTAAATATATTATATTTCAATACATGTTAAAAAACTATTATTGATTTAAATATGCTTAGATATTATTAAGTTATATTATATTAATAATATAAAAAAGATAGAAAATTTTCAATTAATTTAAAATTTTTTTCATACTAATTGTAATAGTCTTCTAATAGTATTTAATTCAATAATTACATTTTAGATATTTTGAATAATATGTTTTTCTACTAATAATAAATAGTGGTATTTCAAAATTTCCTGTAGTATCTATCTATTTCAATTAAAATATATTTAACATTTGGAACACTGAACTGAATGTAGCTATAAAACGTTAAACAATATATCAAATAAATGTGATTCGATAAGAATTTAATTTTATAATTTTATATTTGTTAAATACTATTAACCAAAAAATGATGATATATAAAATTTTCTCCTCATGGTACTTACAAATTTCTAATTCATAACACATCTAAATGCAATATATTGAGATATACATAAATAAATACTAAATTGAATATTTCATCAAAAAAATTTTCTTTTTTAATCAAATTAATTACAGGTTAAAAATCACTTAAAAATTCCTATTAAAAATCTTTTTTTTATTATTTTATTAATTATTTATTTATTACTGATTCAATATATAATAAAATAATACAAATAAATTTTTAATCATATTAAAAATTTATGTACATCTTTTTTATAAACTTTATCATTACACCAAATGTAAAATTGTATTTTTTTGTAGAAATTATATTTATCAGTTTTTTTATCCAATTTAATACAATTTATTTAAATAGCACTGTAAAAAAAAATTTTTTTTGTTATCTCTATCGTGTAACAAGACAGTAGTCACCACAAATTGACATGGCAAAGTATTCGTTCAAGTTAAAGCGAACTTTTGTAATATCGTATGTTTATACTGTAGCAACTTATCTCGATCCTGGAGGATTAGGGGACTCGAGGCAGTGTTTAAAGGACGGAAGTTCGTCGCCGCAAATGTCAATGACCGGAAATCACCTCGATGTACCACGTTCACTAGAACCAAATCCTAATCTTCTCAGTCCTGAAATTCTCACTCAAAGAAGAGGTAATCCATTTGCCAGGGAACCCGACCACCCAAGCTTCATCAAACTTATTGCGGCATTAACACAATTCCCCAATAAAATATGAAAATTTCGAACTTTTCTCTGAGAATTCATAAAAGTATTTCGGCAAACTTCACTCGCACTATGAAACTGCTTACTAAGAATTCAGTGCGGTCAAATGCAATGAAACTTTTTTCCAACAAATTTGTCATTTGTAATTACAGATTTACTAGAAATTTTAATGAAATTATAATTATTACGTCATTGAAAGTATCTTATCTTAAAAATAGCTCTCATTCAATATTTATTAATTTTATTTTTTTTATTGCTGCGTATAACTCTATTTTTTATAATTATATTCCGTTCAGACTTTTCGGAAAATTTCACAAATTAAAAGCGGTATTAGAAATTCTAATTTCTGTTGATATTGTTTGAAAACATTTTCATTTTGGATTGATGACTTATGAACTCATAATAATTTCTATGCTATGAATACGAGACATTTGTTTTCAGCTACATTCCATTTCATAGAAAGAAAAGCTCATATTTATACGAACATTCTGATTTTTTATTTTTTGACAATTAATGTTTATATGGAAAATCTTGATTATATCTATTCCCAGGAAGCCGACGACCAAGTATCTTACCAGTTCCGGACATGTTAACGAGCTCCACGCTGCATTTGCCTGGTCAAGAATCACTTGACCATGAAGGAGACGAATCGGAAGACGAGATGGACGATGATGTTCCTTGGCGATCACCAAGCGAAAAAATAGCGTAAGTATATTATAAGATTTACAATTCATGCTAATTAAATTGCATAGTTTTATAATGTGCAAATGTATCCAAACGGACGTACCTACTTGATTCTATATAAGTATACTGCGAAATATAAGAAAAACTCGTGAGTTCTTTTAATTAAATATCGTTGTTAAAGATTGATCAATTTTACCAATTATAAAATATTATTTTTCCGCTAATTAAAATTTGAATTAATATTTAATTAAATTATTAATTCATCTTTATGTTTTAAATTTTTTTTTTATTTTTTGAAAACTAAAGTTTTTCTATTGTTATATTAAAATTTTATTTTCGATTTTAATCTGAATTTAACACTAAAATACTCTTAATATTAATTTAAATCTTCAAAAACTCTAGAATTAAAAAAGGATGTTAATAAAAAATACCTTGTAATTATTTTTATAAAATACTTGACATTGAACCAATTTAAACTCTATAATAAACTATATTTTTATAATTAATAAAGATCTTCATTGCATTTAAAGATCTAGTCTTGAGGATATTTAAAAAATGTTTATGTATCTAAAGTAATTAATTTCATGAATTTAAAATATAAATTTGAAAATAAAAATTATATTTCAATCATTTTTAATATAAATATTTTAATAATAAAAGAGAAATTTATGTAAATCAGTTATAATTTTGTATTATTCTTTCTGTAATCAGTTCTATTCAAAACCAATTTCTATATTACATTAAAAAATATTCATTAATAATGTACATTGAGTATTACTACATAAAATCTTTTAAAGGTCACTTTCAGATTAAAATCTTTTATCTTAACCGTTCACTGATTTTATTTATAACTTAAAATTAACATTTTTACTACAAAATTGCCGTCTCTTAGTAAAATTATAAAATTTCAATTACGTATTTATGAAAATAAAATGAAGAACTACCTGCCATAAAATTCAAATTGTTATTTTAGTAAAATCACATCAAAGTATTAAAATGTAGTTTATAAAATGTACTACGAAACGTGAGATAAAATATGAATAATATTTTATTAGTCCACAAAAAATTATTATTTACATAATGCATATAGATTATAATATTTAATAAATGCTTCTGTGCATCTTCTTAAGTACAAAAACCTTAATGAATTCTTGAATTTCGTTGTTTATAATAATTCATTTTAAAAAAATAGAAACATTTTTTTTGTAAGTAAACGGGATACTTAAATGTATTGGAATACATAGTACTAAATTAACTTATATTTTCTTTTATTTGATAACAAAACTATATACAATGATTTTTTATTAAATGCTATGAAATCGAATACCTGAGGCATCTGAAAGTGACCCATTATTTGAGTACGATCTAGACTAAAGTACATTAAGCATCTGCAAAAACAGACATCAGCTAGTCATTCAGTATTCATTTACATAATCCATATACATTCAATTGATATGACAATATTACGCAACTACACATAATCATCAACATTACTATAAGGAAACTCGCCAACACTTGCTGTAATATCGAATATTCCGCTTGATAGCATTTGCACTCATAAAAATGTATTTTAATACATTAACATGTTCATTGGTCCTTAATACTCTTGGAATTTTGGACAATATATTTTCCATGTTTATCTGACTTAAGTATTGTTTTATGCGTCTTGTCACATTTCTTTTATAGCTTTTATAATTTTACGATGTCATCGATAACTTATCGTTTGAGATACGCGCCTCTTTATATGCATGCGCATGTCCGAAAATGTATGTTTACACGTGTGTATAAATACTTCATACGTATTTATACGTTTCTTCAAGAATGCCGTCTTCATGTTTATTTTTTGTTTAATCAACGTTTTTATATCGCACATTTTATACGCAAAACATTTTGCACGATATTATTGTATTTGAAACCATTTAAACATCCAATATAAACAATTTAATCAGATTTTTAATTTTTAAAAATTTTTTTTTATTATTTTTCTAATGATTTTTTTCATATAAGACATATTTTTCTTTGTCAGCTAATTTATATCCATGAAATAATCATAAATATACCATCCGTAATAAATATCGTGATGAAGTACATAAAACTCTTTTATTATAATATTACATATACAATTAAATTTGTTATTGTGCGTATTAAATTTAAAAACTTTATATTTTATATATCTATATCTTTTGAGTGCAAATAAATTTGATTATTTATACTTAAGTAATGTAAATTTTTACATGCATTAATATTAATCGGTACATATGTTTACATTGATGTTACTTTACACAATTGAATAAAAATGAATTTTGAATTCAGAATTAATAATGTTATTAGTCATCACAATTTGTTTAAATTTTCTTTGAAAGATATTTTTAATATAATGCCAACCTGATTTTAATAGTGTAAAATGTATTCATTAACGTGTATTATCTATAGTCATAAACAATTAACAATATTTCGATCTTGTTTATATATATATATATATATTATCTATGATATATTATTTATAAAAATTATATATCCATAATATCTGTATTTGATAAAAACTTTTATTTATATGGAAGCAATAAACTTGCAAGGTTATAATTTTATGCTCATGCCAATATAAACAAAAATGCATTACTGTTGTAATTGATGACTTATGCCTGTGTCTGAGTACTGAGCATACCCCCACTCTCCATTAATATAAGAATGTGGATTTTTTGATGTCTTCCTTGTCTGCATCGCCTTTGTGCACTTCACCTTCTCTGCACGTCGTGCGATGCCAACTGTGTACGTCCCCTACTCCCCGCAGCTTCAAAGGGTGAGTTTCACGCAAGTTTATATTTGTCTCATTAATAGTGTTTGCACGGTAATTTTTAAATTTGGTATTATCAGCTATTCATTTAATTTTTATATCTAATTAATCTTAATTTTTAACATCAAACTAAGTTTTTATAATTCGTTTAATAATAACGTATGAGCATTGATTAATTTCTCTTTCAATATAAGTTCAATAGAAAAACATTGTTTGTATAACAACAATTTATATACCACACGCATGAAATTTATCAAATTAAAACTTGAATATATAAAAAAACAAAAACATTATTCTCTGCACATTATAGCACAAATTAAGCATTAGTTTCGAAAACAATAAAAAGTTTTTAATAAAAATTTATAATGATTAAATATAGATTCAGTAAATCTGATATCTAATCTTTTAGTTTTCGTAGAGTCGTCTAATAAAGCTTTAAATTTCCTAAATGTTTACTTTACTTAACAACTATAACCACATTATAAATGTTGAAATGTACGCAAATTTTTTATTAATATTATACTTGAATATTAATAAACTTTTAACTTGAAGTAAATGTTATATATAAAAATGTATCTAAATCCATTTTTATATTAATTAATCTATTATCCATATTTAATTCATTAATACATTATGTCAAGCAAACAATAAATTTTCTTAAGGCATTAATAATTCATCAATACAAGGCTCTCTAATTAATTTTAAATTGCAATAAAGCATTATCTATTAGTAAAATAATAGTTAAAAACAGACATTTGAAGATCAGTCATTTAAATGAAGTACGAATTATACCCGATCTTTAATATTTTATATCTGCTACGTAAAATCTTCGTATGCTTGTTATGAGATGCGGAATTGAGATAAAAACTATGTGACATGCAGTATTTATATAAATAGGGAAAATTTTCATCATATACCAAAAGCAGTAGGGGATTGAATAGTATAATAGCAACAAAATATAATAATTAAAACATCATTATTGTACTTCAGTCTTTAATATTTGTAGACGGTATATAACAAATTCTTGCTGGTACGTAATAGATTAAAAGCAGTGTAAAAAAAGTTTTTTTGAATTACAACACATAAAAAAAAATATTTTATATAAAATTTGTTGACATTGAATTATATCAAACAGATATTTAAAGCTGTTAGTTTGGAACTGTGTCTGAACTTTAATTGGGGAATTATAATCCATTTTCGTCTAAACCTATGTACCAAAATATATGTAATTCTGATAAGTCCATCTAGGTCGAGAAACCTCCGAAAGTTATTCGGAATTATCAACAATTAACTCGAGTTTCTCTAATATAAAGTTATCGATTGTAAATAGTTTATGACTTATTTTTATACAATTCAAAACTATTCATTCATCTGAATATTTATTAGCTTTATTACAACGCCAAAAATTCTTTATAAAATATTTATTTATTAAAAATATATAATTAAAATTTAATCCAATAATTAAATGGAACCTCACATGTGGGAAAATTTATTTTATTAATAGAATCTGCTACATCAGAGTAAAAATTATAGCATATAAAGTCATTATAAATGAATTTAAGTAAATTAAAAAATTTTTATAAATAATTGTACTTACTTTGAAATATCATTTATTTTTTTAACTTTAATTGAAACTCATTTTTTGCTATATTTTGTGTAAAAATAGAAGATTAAGATTTAATCTTACCACAGAACAATATTTAACCATGCAATAATAATAAAAAAATCAGCTTAATATTCTGTATGTCTGTGATATTTAAAAGAAACAATTTTTATCAGCTAATTATGTAGGTTTATTTTTGCCGTGACATTTATGGTCACTCGGATCAGTGCAAATGTTCAAAAATCAAATAGCAAAGTACATTATTACTCATATTAAGGACTAGCAAAAAATTGGAAACCAGTAACCTTCGATTGTGAGAACAATCGAGATTGGGACGAAGAGGGAAGTAGAATCAACTGTCAGTGCTCAAATGAATTGCCACAAATGTCCTCGGCGTAATAAACGTTCATGCAGTCTGGCTGAAATCCGAGTACCGCAATCAATGTGTGACAATCATTACATGAAGACACCTTGCGCGCATTAGTTCGAACAGATTCTACTCCATAAGTTACAGTTGCTAGAATTGAAGAAAATTAAGACTATTATTATTCTTCGTCAATCTACAGGATAGTAGATTGCACGTAAAATATATTTAATGGCACACTCTGATAATAAATTGTAACGTATACATATTATATTTTTAATTAAATAGGAATAAATACATATTAGTATAATACTAATAATAATTGTAACATTGGTTTAACTCATATTAATTATTCCTATACTACAAAACAGTATAGTACTAGAAAAACATCTGTTTTAAATAATACATAATGATCTACAATAGGGTAAGAAAAGGAAATTTTTCCATTTAAATAAAATTATGAATTACTAAAAATATTTACTGCTACTAGTAACTATAATTTTTTATTTTATATTATTTTATTTTTATTTTGTATAACTTCTTAACCTAATTATATCTGGTTTCTAGAATGTTTTGCTAGAGTCGATTCACAAACACCTTATTCCCCTAAGAATAACATGATCAGATTACATTTAATAATTAACAAATAAGTGTAGCGATTATTTATTTTTTGAAAAAATTCAATAACTCTCTGTAATAATTATTCAAATTGACTAAAGAAGCTTAGAATACTTTGAATTCATGTTAAATATCCGATTAAACTTAATTAGTATAAAAATTTATTCATATACATTTTTTCTGTGTGAAAACCTATTTTTAAAGAGCGTTTGTATTGATAGTGACACAACTACATATCAGCTTATAAAGATATATTTTTAAATAGTCTATTAAATTATTTGTAAGGATAAATTTAAATACTTCACATAAATTTCTAGTATATTATGACTTGATATGTAATAATTGCATTTATAATAAAATATTATATATCAACTCCACTTTCATACAGTTATATTAGTATTATCAAATCGATTTATAACATTTTATCAAGATATGATTCCAGTTGCTATTATCGATATAAATGCTCTGTAAATATATTTACACAGAAATAATACATATGAATAAATTTTTTAAATTTACTATTAATTAACAAAAAAATTAATTTCTTTAGGGAATTAGCTTTTAATTTAAGACACATACTGCATTATTAAATTATATAATATCGATCAAATAATACATCCTGCAATTATTGTAAAAATGTAAAATATAATAATAATTAGTATATTTCATATTAAATTTTTTTTCTTGAAGAAGTTGAAAAATTGAAAATGCCCATACTTATGTTAAGAGGTGAAGGTATAATTTTGAAATTAGTCGTTACTTTAACCAAAAATTAGTGTTTAAAAAAAAGTTTGTGTTCAAGCCTGACGTAATGGTTAACTAAGTAGTTATGCGGAGAATATAGTCATGAACTATTTATTTATCTTAATAAGAACAAAACAATTCGGATACCAATAAAAAACCAAAGATGTTTGCAATTGATGATATCGAGATTGCCATTGACTACCTGCTGATAAGTCATACCATCCGCATCGATATCTGCATTCTGCAATAAATATAAAGGGAATAACTGTTCCGGGAAAACTGTATGACTACACAATACAAAAATCCACTATGTCCGTATGAATATTGATTACCTCAATGAGAAGAATATTCTAAGATTTAAATTCAGAATGCACATAAATACATATTATAATTCCTTAAAATCTAAGAGCCCATGTGCATAATTTTTCCTGCTTCTGCATGGAAGCTATTTAGTAGAAATATTTTATATTATTATAATGGAAGGTTAATTTTTTATAGATTGCTAATTTAAATATTTATACATTTGATAATTTTTTTAAATATTCTATTAAATCAAACGTAAACTATAAATTTGACAGTATTTTACAATGTAAATAAAATTCATACTATATAAAAATACTAGACTTTGTAAAGATTTTAATTTAAATATTGTTTTTATATTCAATATAAAAAATTTATTAATAAAGATTTTCAATAAAATTACCACTAATATGGGAAGTAAAGCATTTGATCAATTAAATTTTTTATAATTACTTAATTTCCAGTACAATCAAAATTTTAATTATCTAGAAATAAATTCATTAATCAACACAAAATTATTGAGCAAAGTAATAATATTTTTCTATTATTATTGATATAAAGTTTTTTTTAATATTTTATTGAAAATAATAAAAAATTAATAAAGCAAAAACTGCAGATATCTTTATTAATGAGATTTATTTTACAAGCATAATTGACAAATGAAAGCTTTTAATACGTATAATCAGTCATTTCAATGAATATAAATTTATTTCCATATAAATGATATATAACAATATTAAGTCATATATAATATTCTGAATATAAAATGATGTACTAAAAAAGAAACTAATTGTTGGATCCAACAAAGGAATAAAAAATTTTATTATTCTAAGCATTTAAAAATATTTATCCTTTATTTCTAAATTTCAATTAATTTCTTTGGTTTTATTGCACTTAGATTATTGCATTTAAGTGCTTCACTGTAATATATACAGAGAAAATTATTCAAGTACGCATTTAAAAAAAACGAAGATAAATATAAGCTTATTCAATTTAGTAGTCTATATTTAAGTGTAAATTAAAGAAAAAAAAACATTCTTGTTTTTGAACAATTTTTTTTCAAAATGTAAACCCCGATAATTAGCAATAATAATAACACAAAACGAAAGTATTATATTGTTATTGATAAAAAAATTGGTGCATAAAATAGAAAGTTTCAAAATATTTCGAAGTAAAACTATCAAGAAATATTTGAGCATGCCATATCGATCTTCTTTGTTCAAAAAGTACTTCAACTCAATGAAGCTCGTAAAGTATAAGAGATACATAGATGGAAATATCATTGGTATAGGATAAATTAGTGATCGATTTCATTCAAAAGAACAAAACTGAAAATAAAGAAGATACTGACGTATACAAATTATGTTATAGGATCGTCAAGGGATTCCCGCCAGTCTCCCCGTTCATCGGTGTTTCGCCAACTCTATGCTACTTGCTCAAAGAAAAGAAGCCACTTTGCTGCCTCCAACTTGCCCAGGTAAGCTACACACAAATACATTGCTCCAAACATTCCTTCATTTTATCTTTCGTCAAAGCTCCTTTTTCTCATCGCAGCAGTTACCCTCTGGTTTAACGAGATTTTCACTACACCGCTGCTTTTCATCTCACCAGCTCGCGTCTTTTCTTCTATCCCGACGCGGTTGTACTTACCTAGCCTACTTTGTGCATACAAACCCCCTTTGTTTTAGGTCTGCGAGCACTGCAGTTACAGAAATGCAAAGGAATACAATTGGCAGAATAAAACGATCATACTGGCTGCAGACTACGCCAGTAATGGCATTTATAATTTTATCATACCATTAAGAGCACACTTTAGGTACGTTGAAACTGAAAACTTATTGAATGAAAATCATACAATCAACAGCAATACATATGCTTATGCAAACGATAAAAATGTCTGTAAATAATTTAAATTTCTTACAAGAAATTCTTTGACAATAATTAAGCTTAGGCGATTCAGATAATCAAATTTTATAAAACCAAAAAAGTATCATATTGATAATTTTGTATAAATCAAATTTATTTGTTTAAAATTGT